>OX352772.1:217686334-218391334 GCA_947095535.1 Poecilobothrus nobilitatus
AATCTTATGCAGAACATAAGATATATGCATTTAAAAATAGGGCTTTTTCAAAGTTTGAGGGGCTGTAGCTCCGTAATGGGGGGGGCTACATGAAAAAGTTGTTCCACAAAATTATTTTTTTTATGAGACCTACCTATGGTTAAAATTTTTTTTCTCTATCTTTAACGGTGTAGAAGTTTTGTAAACAGACGGACGGACGGACGGACGGACGGACAGAGTGAAACTAATAAGCACATTTTTTCAAAATTTTTTTGGAAATGTGCTAAAAAACATTTAAAATTACTAAAAATGTTTAACAAAACTGTTCAATTTCAATGTTTAAAAATTACTAAAAATGTTTAACCAAACTGTTCAATTTCAAAGTTTAAAGTATATAAAAATATTTAACAAAACTGTTCAATTTCAATGTTTAAAAATTACTAAAAATGTTTAACAAAACTGTTCAATTTCAAAGTTTAAATTATATAAAAATATTTAACAAAACTATAAACTGTTTAATTTCAATGTTTAAAAATTACTAAAAATGTTTAACAAAACTGTTCAATTTCAAAGTTTAAATTATATAAAAATATTTAACAAAACTATAAACTGTTTAATTTCAATGTTTAAAAACCACTTAAAATTCAATTATATTATTATCCACGTCCACGTATATCTGAGAAGATCATCCTTTTTTTCTTCTTCTTTTATACCTTTCGACATAACTGCTATTCTAAAAAAAAAAACCAAAAGGTTAATGACTCTTTGAACTTGAAATTTTAAATTAATCAATCTTCACTAATTGATTGATTTATTATTTATGTGATTTCGACTATCGATAGCTAGCTCCACTAGCGGCTAACTTTATCATATGTTGATTATTTTGTTATGATCACAACTGTCAAATAACAAGTGTTTTAATATTTTTGTAAACAACATGTTTACAAAAATTATTAAAATATAATAATTCTAATTCTAATTAGAATTATTTAAAAAATGAAGACTGGATATCTCTGAGCCATTAGAGATGAAGAAATTAAAGATAAGTATAATTTTTTTTTTAAATATGTTACGTTTTATTGAACAATTTTTTTTTAGGTGCTGTGATGTAAAAAGAATGTTGGATGTAATTTCGCTTTCTGGTGAGTTGTTTTTTTTTTTTTAAAGTTTGTGATATAAATGTTGAATAGGATTTAGACGCACAAAATACCTATCCCACATGTATATAATCTTCTTCTTGGTAAGTCGAATAGAGTGTAAGTTATTTTCATGCTCTTTTCTTAACAAAACTGAACTAAACTATCCCCTCTTGAATTTCGGATACCTAAGCCAAATGAACCTGTTACATCACAAACTTTGTCGCTGCCGACTTTTGCATTGAAATCTCCCGTTATGATATTAATTTCGTGGGGTTTGCTTAATTTTAATAATTTTTCTATATCACCATATAAATCTTCTACTTCATCATCTGAGTGATCTAGTGTCGGAACATATATTTGGATGACGTTGACTATAAGGGATTTGGTGTTAATTTTTATTAGCATAGTTCTATCAGAATTAGGAAGAAACTCTATTACATTATCAGCTACGGGTTGAGATAAAATAACCCCTACTCCTTTTCTATGGTTTCGGTCTTGGTTAACTGACAAGTATACTTTTACAATACCATTGTAAAATTCGCCTGATCCTTTCCACCAAGTTTCACTAATGCCTAGTATGTCGATCTTAAGTTTTTTCATTTCGACTATGGTGTTTGCTAGTTTTCCTGCTTCATATAAACTCCTCACATTCCACGTTCCTATTTTAAGGTGTTGATTTGCTTTACTTTCGGGGATTTTTAGCACCCTCGTATTGCCGGAAACTGAGGGTCGTATGTTTTGTGTGTGATTCATGTGATTTGTTCGCGGGATACTCCAGTGGTTTCCCGTTGCCTTCTGGAGGGTTTTTGGTAGTTTTCCTTCTTTACGGTTTAGCCGCCCTTTAAGGGAAACAAACGCTTTTTGTAGCCGCCTACTGTAGGACAGACGCTACGATGATTACTACTGGACCTTTAAATCAAAATGTTGAAGTAGCTCTCAGAAGTTTATTTCCTTGGCCTTTAAGTCTAAATATCGAAGTAGCCCAAGGAAACCACCAGTTTTGTTTGTTTGCTGACCAATGTACTCCAACAGGATTGGATACCTGATCTTTCAATTGAGTTACTCAGAGTAACAGCAAGGAACACATGAAGATAAAACTTGGCGTTGGGTAACAGAGGCTAGGCTAACATATCTGGAACCTGCTAGCTATATTGCGCGTACTACCCTTTCCCTCTCCCATGAAGTTTTACTATATTGAAATTTTGAGTCAAATAAACCATAATATACCCTTATTAAGATCTTTTTCTGAGATTATAAATATTTGTTATACCTAGTAGTAGACAAAAACTATTTTTTTAAATATAAAGTATTATCATAAAGTAACTATATACATAGAGAACTCACGTAGAAGAAAAAATCTTAGTCAATTTCATTGATTTGAAATCATCCCAAGATCGTATTTGCGGTTATTTCGTAAAAAGATGACCGTTTTTTTGGTAACCATCAAAGAACATAAGAAAAATAAAACAATATATTTTTCATTCATTCAGTTCATAATTCATTTTCTTCGAACTGATTTTCTTTCTCTAAAAATTGATTTTATATTGTTACATACATATATATGTACATACATACATATTTATATATACATCACAAACAAATGTTCTTATAATTTTAAAATGTAATTTTATAGATCTCATAAAGAATAATTCTACACAACATAGACAACATTTGAAGGCCAACAAAATTTTATTTTCAAGTGTAGGTATGTAAATTGTAACGGAGATTTATTTGTTTTTATTTTTTTTTTTTTTGTTTAGAAGAATATTTTTTTTAAAAATTAAAAAATATTTTTGGATGGAATATTGAAATTTTCTAAAATATTGGTATTAACCTTTGTTGACCCACAAAGGTATAGTAAGTTAAAATTAAATTTACTGAATGTATAATTACATATATTAAGGCTGGTTTTCATTAGTCCGATATATCCACGAAAATGTTAGAGCATAGGCAGAACATACAAAAATGCTATGTGTTTGAAAGAGATTAAGCTAAAAAAATATCCATGAAACATTTGAAAATATCCAAGAAAGTAACCATAAATATCCACGAATTAGATATGTATGCACAAATTGAATATCTTACAAAAAAATTTCACTACCATGGAATTTAAATTTTGAAGTGTCAAAAATTAAACAATTGTTCAAATTTTATTTTTTAGTGAGAAACTATATTAAATGACTATATTATCGGTATAAAAATATTATTATAAACTATGTATATATTATTTTTAACAACTTTATAAATAAACAATTTTAAATTTTTAACTAAATATGAATATAAACATTAATAAATTAGGTTATGTACAATTTTAATTGTCGCTTAATTTTAAGTGTTGCTGTAATATATTTTAATTATATAATTTCTTTCTCCCTCTTTTCCACACTATATTTTTCTGTTTCTAAAATATAACAAGTTGCTAACTTAATTTGAATAAAAATGTTATTATCGTTACTTTAATTTTATCTTAGTATCTTCACTTGAATTAAGAAGATTAACCAATAACCAATAAAATTAATCCACTGGAGTTTTATTTTTTGTAACAGGTTATGGGCCCAGGCAATTAAACAAAAGTTCTTTTTATTAATAAAGAAGGAAATATAAAGTCGGAAACAAAAAAAAGAACAATTTCAATTTAGTTTTTTTGTATGTCAGCCATTTTTTTAAAAGCCAGAAAAGTAAGAACAAAATGCATAAACTAGAAACGCTGTCTGAAGATTTGGAGTGAAAAGTAAATTACCGAGTCCTGGAAATTTAAATTAAACCTTACGTTGAAATCGAAGGAATTGTTCTTAATAGCATATGGTATTGATTTAAAGCCAGAAGAAAGTGATAATGATGCTGCTGTTAAACCATGGTTGAAAAAAGATTTAGAGGCCCAAGCGTTAATAGGCTCAAATATAAGTAGTAATATTGCAAAAAAAAATATCTAATTGTGGTTCATCGCGTGCAATGACTGATAAGTTAGAAACACTCTATGGTAAAAAGTCTGATGTTACTATTGTAGGTTTGCAAAGATTATGTTTCAGCTATAAATTTGACAACAGTAAATCCGTCATTGAAAATTGTATGCACATTCAACAGTATGCTGAATGTTTGTCATTTGAAGGTAAAGTTAAAGTAAGCTGGCTTATGACTACAATTAGGTATGCTTCAGTCTAAATTACATCATTTTCGTACAGCCTGGGATAGTAACAGCTGCTGACAGGAATTTGAGATTGTTTAAAAGACTAAGAATAGAAGACAGATTAAAACAAGATGATGGAACATTTGAGTCAAAAATATTAAATGCAGTTGTTGTCAATTGTGATCGAACTTTTGATCCGTCAACATCTAGGAGTAGAAAAAAAACATAGTAGTGTTTAAATTAAATAGTACTTACTATTTCCAATTAAATAAAAAAAAATTATTTTCGCGCATAATAAACAAAAAAAAAATAAAAATTTTTAGTTAAACTGAATTCAAACTGTCAAAATTCTATTACAAATTATTTTCGAAACCTGCATTTTCGTTTGCATTGTAATTAGTGCTACCTACAGGCAAATTTCTATCTAAGAAACATCTATCGGCAAATTTTGAAAAATATATTCAAAAATTACTAATTATTAATACACAATTAATATTTTATAAATAAAATAAGATATAATTAAAAATTAAGTTAGTTAAGTTATTAATAATAAATATAATTCCAAATTATAAAATAAATTATAAATCTATCTAAATAATAATAATAATAAAGAATAAAGAATGCGAAAACGTAGGCGTTCTAGTCGAAGAGCTGCAAACTTTAAAAGAAGAAAACAAAATATTGAAACACCAACTTCAAGAGATACTACAAAGTACGTCATCCACATCTATGCAACAAGGAACAACTTTTACAAAATAATCAACCAAAATTGATCAAGTTAATCTCATTATCAAAAGAAAACTCAATAGTAATGTAAAAGAACCAAATGGCAAGGAGCAAAAGTTGTCTGTATGGTTGGGTTTACCAGATAAAACTGAAAATAAAAATAACATACCAGATGTCAAAACGGTAAATCATCAATCAAAAAAGAAAAAGGAAACCAAAAAGCATCCAAACCACCACCAATATTCGTGGCCAAAGTACAAAATATGTTTCCCTTCACGGAACTACTTAAAGAGATAGCTCATGGTCAGGACGAAATTAAAGTGATAAACAGTGAAGAGGTTAAAATCCAAGCTAATGCACCTGAAACATACATATAGAGCAATAGTTAAAGCTCTCTCGGATAAAAATCAAGAGTACCACACGACACACGTACGTACAATGAAATCAGAAAGGAGCTTTAGTGTGGTTCTTCGAGGGTTACATCCTTCTACATCGACAGAATCTATCAAAGATGAATCAGAAACTTTTGGACATACAGTTACAAACGTGTACAATATTAAACAACGTACAACTAAGAAACAACTGACATTATTTTATATAGATTTAAGCCCAAATACGAGCAATTAAGAGATATACTCCATACAAAAATGCTACATACAATAATATCCTTCGAAAGACCACATTCAAAAAACGAAATTCCGCAATGCATATCATGCCAGCGTTATGGTCACACCAGTATTGCCATAAGAATCCTAGATGTGTAAAACAGCTCGGATAGAACAGCTCATGGAGGATCAGCAATCATCATCAGAAGTTCACTAAAGCATTTTGAATTAAACAAATATAACAAAGATTATCTGCAAGCAACTAGTTTGTCGGTGGAAACTTATACTACGATATCGGCTCTATATTGTCCACCAAAACATAATATTAGATCAACACAGTTCGTCGAATTTTTCAAAACACTTGGTAAAAAATTCATAGCTGGAGGTGACTGCAACTGTAGACACATGCATTGAGGCTAAAGAATCATCAGTCACAGAGGCAGGCAATTGTTTTTGGCTATGAATGAATGTGGGCTTAACAGCGTTTCTTCAGGTCAACCAACATATTGGCCCACAGATTTAAGTAAAATTCCAGATGTTATAGATTTCTGCATCACAAAAGGCATTTGTAGTAACCATCTATTGGTACAGCTATGCTTTGACCTTTCATCCGATCATAGTCCAGTAATCGTATCGTCTAAGACAACCATCTGTACAACAACCAAATTTACAAGGTTCCATTCAAGCAACACCAACTGGAACAAACTTAGAACTATAGCAGATGGCAAATTGTTATTAAACATACCTCTTAAAACTCAAAATGAGATCTAGATAGCGATTAGTAACTTTAGTGACATCGTAAAAGAAGCTCTTGAGGTTAGAACACCCAAACATAAAGAGCAAATAAGGCAAAATATTTACCCAGACGACATTAAACAAGAAATAGAGCAAAAAAGAAAACTAAGAAAAATTTGGCAAAGAGCTAGATCTCCTGCAGATAAAGCAAAATTAAATAAGGCTACGAAAAATGTCAAAACACTGCTACATAAAATCAAAAATGAATCGTTTGCAAATTATTTAAAACAACTAACACCTACTGAGAATACCAACTTTTCTCTATGGAAGGCAACGAAAAATCTTAAGAGACCACAAATACAAGAAGCGATGCTTTACCTTTTGTGGATCATCTTAAAAACGTATTCAAGCCTTTTGATGCAGAAATATCTGATGCAAAAAATAATAACATTATCAATTTTTTATCAACACCATATCAAATGAGTGTGCCAATCAAAAGCTTTTCTACAAAGGAAGTTGAAAATATTACCAATGGGATCAACAACAAGAAAACACCGGGGTATGATAAAATAGACGGGAAAATTCTAAAAGAACTATCCACCAAAGGCATTAAATACATTACCTATCTATTCAATGCTATTCTCAGAACAAGCTATTTTCCGGCTGAATGCAAAATTGCCGAAATAATAATGACGCCAAAACCTGGGAAAGATATGAACTTAGTATTCCTCTTACGACCTCTTATAGGCCGATTAGTCTGTTATCAATATTTTCAAAAATTTTTGAAAAGCTCTTCATGATCAGATTAAAACCGATATTACATGAAAGGAAAGCCATACCTAATCATCAGTTTGGTTTTCGGCAACATCATGCAACAACTAAACAGGTACATAGAGTGGTTGACTATATAAGAACAGATCTAGAGAACAAAAGGTATTGCGCTGCAGTTTTTTTGGATATTAGTCAAGCGTTCGACAAAGTCAGGTACGAGAGAATTTTGTACAAGCTGAAAAAGAAATTACCACATCCATTCTACCAAATTTTACGTTCTTTTTTAACTAACACAAAATTCGCTGTCAAATATAATGGAAAATGTACACCGCTACTCAATCAGAAATGATTTACAAATGCGTTCTATGAAAGAAGAGATAGGCCTGCGGAGTAGAAAATACTTTAGTAGACTAGACAACGATCCAAACTTTAAACGAGAAACCCTGAGCACCACAGGCTAAAACGATTCACTCATTTTGATCTCGTTTCAAGGTTTTAAAACAATCAACACTTTGCTGAAAGAATAAATACAGAAAAAAGGCAGATATCAATGGATTTCTGACTACAAATCATTTAACAAAGAATTATCAAATGATTTACTTAATATCTAAATGTTAACTAATTATAATGTTCACATTTTATAAATTAGATAGGTGTAAATAAAGTAGAAAGAAAAAAAAATATTTCGACTACTGTAAAAACAATTACGGTTGCAAAATATGCAACAGGAGAGGTCATTTTGCCAAGGATTGTCAAGAAAATAGCAGTACTAACAATGACAGAGAAGATAAACCAGATGATCGTCGTGCTTTTAAAACTATTGGATTGTCATCAGTTAATATAAAATACATTAATGCAAAACATGGATGCAATCAACTTTGGTATCAAGAATGTCTTTTAACCTATTTTCGGTTACAAAAATGTTAGATAAAGGGTATTTACAATCAGCTGATTCAAAACATTCTATTTTCAAGACAGATGATGGAAAGGAAACCGTCGCAGTTGCAATTGGAGAAGGTGATTTATATCAAATGTAATTTCGAAGTGAAAATTCAAGAAATTGTTTGTTGATGACGATGGATGACTGGCATGATTATATATGTGAAGGATGTTTATGGAAAACAACATCGAGTTTCATATAAAATAAATTTGAAAGTAGCTACAAAACCTCTAGAGTTAATGCATGTTGATTATGTGAAATGAATATTAAGTCTTTGGGAGGAGCAAAATACTTTCTACTATTTAAAGATAATTTCTCACATTTTTGAACTGCGTACTTTTTAAAAACAAAAGATCAAGCTGCAAGTAAACTTAATATATTTATGAGATTGGTAGAAAATCAATTCGAAAGAAAAGTAAAATACTTAATGTGACGTCACTTAATGTGCGAATGTGACGTCTTAATTCAAGATTATAAAAGACTAAAGACTGAAAAAAATCAAAAAAGGATAGTCTTGTAGGTTATGATCTGGATTCACCAAGTTACAGAATTTATACCTACGATGATCATGATGTCATAAGTTCAAAAAATGTAATATTTAATGAGGAAAGTAAAATTGAATATACACAGAGCGAAATTGAAAATCATGCTGTAAGAGAAATTAACAATAATTCAGAAGAGAAATTTACAACAATTAACGAGAACAAGATTTAGAATTTGAAAACAATATACAAAATCCAGAAAATAATTTCAATTCTAATATACGAAGGCTGCGAAATGGTCAAAAATTAATAAAAACCATCTAAATTTCAAGATTACGTTTCAAATTTCGTTTGAAGAAGAAAATATTTAGTTTAAATATAGTTTAGTGTATTGTTTTGGTTTTATTAATAAATTTTAAATCAAATGCTTTAAAAATTAAAGGGTAAGTTTTGATTTAATTGAACAGATAAAATTTTATATTTTATTTTATTTTAAATCATAGCAAGACCGCTTACATTTGTTACTGGAAATGCGAAAAAATTAGAGGAACTTATTACCATTTTAGACTCTAAGTTTTCTCGTACCTTACAATCAAAGAAGATAGATTTACCTGAATTACAAGGTTGGACTGTTATAATTATACCTATAATTAATTCTCTTAACTTTAAAAAATAATTATATTTAATGTGAAAATGAACTTTTTTTTTAATTTAAGGTGAGACAGATGAAATTTTTCAAAAAAAATGTAAAGAAGCAGCAAAACAAGTACCTGTTCGTACCAAGTACCAAGGGACCTGTTTTGGTTAAAGACACATGTTTATGTTTTAATGCATTGAAAGGTTTACCCTTAACCTAATATCAAATGGTTTTTAGAAAAACTTGGTCCAGAAGGACTACAAAATGCTCGAAGGCTTGGAAGATAAATCAACTCAAGCTGTTTGTTTTTTTTTTTTTTTTTTTTTTTAATGCCTTTCTCTGCCACATAAATGTGGACAGGAAATTACACAGCCTTTCCTGTTCAGGCGTGGCTGTAAATGTCGTAAGAGGGAACGACGTGTGTGGGATTCGAACCCACACTCCCTCGGTGTTTGCAG
The DNA here is from genome assembly GCA_947095535.1 of Poecilobothrus nobilitatus. Taxonomy (NCBI): domain Eukaryota; kingdom Metazoa; phylum Arthropoda; class Insecta; order Diptera; family Dolichopodidae; genus Poecilobothrus; species Poecilobothrus nobilitatus. Next base: position 217,695,934 of record OX352772.1, read on the forward strand.
CGTATTTTATACGCTCTTACCCACTAGGCCACCGAGGCCCCCAAAGCTGATTGTACATTAGCATATTATGAAGGTGAATATCATGATTGTTAATTTTTATTATTGAAATAAAATTTGTTATTACGATATAATTTCTTTTTATTTAAAAATTCGAAAAATAAAATAGGAAAGAAATATAGGTATAGAAATATGAGCGACATCTGGTCATTTTAAAGTGAAACTGTTTAGCTACATCTATTGGTCTTTTAGATGTAGCATTAAGGCCAATACAGATTAACATATGTTGAAAAAAAAGTATACAGAAATGATATCTATTTGCAACCTATAAAAAAATGAAATGTATTCTTTTCTTATTTATACTATAGTAGTGGTATGGCAGTGGTAATATTTTGATTTATTCGTATTCATTCTTATTTGTTTGTACGCATGTTTATTAGATTAGAACCCAGCGGGAAAAAGAAGCATTCCAGCATGCATGCTGGAACCATTCCCAGTAAGGTTAGAAGTAAGGTTAGAAGGATATATATATAGAATATATAGAAGGATATATTTGTTATAAGTGTAGAAATTAAATAAAAGCAAGTTTTCCTTTTAATATAATAAGAGTTCCTTTATTTTATACTTTTTTATGAAGCTTTTTAAATAAATCTAGTTTACTTTGATTAAAATTGACAATAAATAATTTTTCGACATACATATTCTATAAATAAAAAAAAAGAAATAAAAAAATAGTTATATTAATATTATTAATTTAAAAAGTTTAAAAATTTTTAGATCAATTTAATCGTTTATAAATTTAACACGATAACACATGGAGAATTACTCTTTTGGACGACGATTTGGATTTGGATAACGAAAAAACAAATAATAACTCCGGATCGGTTTTGTCGCCCACTCTCTTCTTAATATTTATCAATGACCTACTTTCAATTACCTCCAATCCAATCCATAATTTCGCAGATAACAGCACTCTTGTAGCTTCCTATGAATTTCATAGCGACTGTGGTATTAATCACCAAATTAATAGAATAGCAAGAAATTTCACTATCAGTGAGCTAAATGATGATTTAGCGAAAATCCAAAAATGGGGTGAAATCAACAGAGTTGATTTCAACTTCAAAAAACCGCAATGCTGTTTAATCTCGCGTAAAGTAGCTACTACTACACCCAACCTGACATTTCAGGGTGAAGCTTTGCAGGAGTCAAAAGATTTAAACATTCTAGGCATCGATTTAAATCAGAAATTGACTTGGTCAAATCATATTTTTGGTGTTGCTAAAGATCCTGTAAATGTCTAGGTTTCTTGTACCGCTGTAAAGCTTACTTTTCTCCTTCCGATCTTCTCATCATCTATAAAATGTACATTAAACGGAAAATGGAGTATAACAAATATATATGAGCTGGAGCATCCCAAACAGCGCTGGGTTATCTCAACAAAGTGCAAAACAGAGTTATTCGCCTTATTGGCGACCCCAGTGTTACCTCAAAGCTCACTTCACTTTGCTATCGCCGTACTGTTGGGTCATTGATCCTTTTTTATAGATACGTTGTAGGGGTGAACACCTGTTCTAAAGAAATGAAACAATTGATGCCTCCGCTCAAAGTTTTCCAACGTGAAACGAGGAGTGCAACAGATGCCCACCCATACACTGCCGAACTGGCAAGATGATATCCTTTTACGTAAATGACATCGAATGATGTTAAATGTTCCTCTAAGATATTTTTAATTTCCGTGTGTTCTATAAATCCATGGTTCCATTCAAGACTATTAATTTCTGATTTATTGTATGCATTTTGCTGTTTAACATAACTACTTAACTCTTAAAATTAGTGAGGTGATTTAAACATAAACAGCATTGGTATGGAGGAACCTTCAGCTACCAAAGAAAATTCATTTAAAAAATATTGCTTATTGTTTCCAATAACAAATTGTAGATTAACTATTGGTTTCCTGCTGCTCATTTTACTCTTTACTGTATTAAAACGAACCAATAACCTTCAATTTATACCTACGATAGCAATTTAAGTTGCTAAATCACCAGGTTACATGACTGGCTTGACAATGTACTGCTCTAAACTTTCTAACACAATCGCCAGACTTTAGGAGACCGTTGTCGGACTCCCGGAAACCGTTGTTGGACTTCCGGAAACCGTTGCCGAAACTGTTTATTTTTAAAACTTTTAAAACTTTTTATTTTTAAAATAAATATGAATCTGTATTAGATCTCTTAGATTTTCTTCTTTTTTTTTATTACTTTCTATTTTTTTTATCTTTTGGTCCTGGCAACAGCTCAAATAGAGCCATATTCCATTGATCTTTGTCACGTCCTAAGATTTAAAACTTAAATTTGTTTTATTTCTTAAATCCAAAAATCTTAATCTGTTTAATGGATGAACAACTAAGTGAAGAAAAAATTATTAATGCCATTAAATTTCAAAATAAAATTATTTGCGAAAAAATATAAATGAATGAATGTAAAAAAGTGTATGCGTCGTTTAAAAATAATAATTTACAATGCAATAATAGAAGTTGATGGAAAAGCTTTCAGACAAATAATGGATTTAAAAAGATTAATGATTGGTTGGAATTCATATATAGCATATGAAAGATTGGGTGTTCTTAGGTGTTTCAAATGCTTAGGCTTTAACCATAAATCAAGTGTTTGCAAGAATAAAGCATGCTGTCATAAATGTGGAAGAGATGAACATAAAAGAGAAAATTGTAACGAAGATACTCATAAATGTATAAGTTGTATTAGAGTGAAAGAAAGTTTAAAACTGTCTAATGATGAATGTGATATTTACCATAATACGTTCAGTTCAAGCTGCAAAGTATATTTAAAGAAACTTAAAATGAAGGCGCAAAAGATTCAGTGCTAGCAACCAAAGTCAATCCAGTGTCTATATTTAAATATTCAAGATTTAATAAATAATTTTGTAGAACTACAAACCATCGTATCAGTCGAAATTGATTTTTTGTGCATTTCAGAAACTTATTTGGTAATGATTCATTAATAAAATTAAATAATTACCATCATAAAAGAAATAATAGTCATTCAAGACATACGGGAGGCGTTACATTTTATATAAAAAATACATGGAGTTATAATTAATTAAAAGTGATTGTTTTGAGAATCACTGTTGGTATACTATGTTAAAAGTATATAATCGTAAAAATATTTTTTTCTTAATTGGTTTATATAGATCACCTAACTATTTAAATATAAATTCCAGTTTTTTTAATTATTTTAAGATTATTATTGAAGAATTGAGTGAGTTAAATGAGACTGTTATAATCATTGGCGATTTTAATATAAACTGGCTAATTAATAATAATATAAAAAATGTTTGTGAGCAAATAATAATTGATAATGCTTTTAGACAGTTAGTTAATGAATATACTAGAGTTACTAATATTTCAAAAACTCTTATAAACTGGGTAGTAACAAATAAATATAGTGATATTAAAGCATATCTAGATATAAATTCTATTAGATAGCATATTAGAAGCATATATAGATCATGAAAACTATTAGAATTGACATAAAAATAAAAGATAAAATAAAAAATAAAAATAAAACAATAAAAGTATTAAAATATAATAAGCTAAATTTTTTATACAATATAATAAGAAATGATATAATGACTGTGTACTATAATAATGTTAGTGTTAATATTAGTGCTAATAAATTTAGTTATAACTTAAAAGAATTATTAAAAAATTATATAGTAGAATATAACATTAAACTTCATAAATTAGAATGGTTTAAAAATTAACATAAAATATTAAAAAATAAAAAAATTTATCAATATGAACTTGCGAAATGGACAAATAATATAAGTGAGTGGAATAAATACAAAAAACTGAGAAATACATATAAAAATAAAATTAATAAAGATAAAAATTCGTACATAAATAAAAAAATTGAAGAATCCAAAGATCAAGAAACTATGTGGAAGAATATCAAAAATTTTGTTTTGAATAAGGGTTTTGCTGAAATAAGTGAAATAATTTTTGATAATGGAGCAGTGAATGACAATATGACTATAGCTAATAAATTTAATAATTTTTTTACTGAAAGCATTAAAGAAATTAATAGAAACATTATATATGAAGCTTATGTAAATTATATTCAAAGAAAGCCATATATATTCAAATTTAAAAGTATAACTATTGATTACTTAAAGTTAATTTTAAAATCTCGCATGATATAGATGCTTCAGTGCAAGTGTATTATTGGATGCTTTTGCGCTTATTGGCCAAAACTTATTATACATAATTAACCAGTCTATAACATCAGGAATTTTCCCTGAGGTATGGAAAGAACCGATTATTGTTCCAATAGAAAAAGTTAAAAATACCAAAAATGCTAATGAATTCCGACCAATAACTACCATTTGAACAGAAGCTAAACTTTTAGAGAAAGTTATATATAACCAGCTCGAAGAATATTTAAAAAAAAAGGCCTAATATCTGAATATCAATCGGGCTTCAGAGGCGGTCATAGCTGTGAGGTATTATTGAATTTAGTTATCACAAATTGGAAAATTTCAGTACATGACAACAAAGTAATAATGGCAGTTTTTTTAGACTTAAGGTGTGTTGATCGTTATATTTTATTATATAAACTTGAGGAGTATGGTACATGTGGAAAAGAATTGAAGTGGTTTAAATCTTATCTTAAGTATGGAAGAACTCAAAGAACGAAAATTAATGGTTATTTATCAGACCCAATCGAAGTGTCATATGGTGTACCACAGAGAAGAGTGTTGGGTGTTTTATTGTTTTTGATATTTATTAATGATATGGATAAAATAGTGGAACATGGTAAATTAATACAATTTACAGATGATGCTTTGTTATATGTTACTGGTGAATGTGTAAGTGAATGTTTTGCTAAAATAAATATTGATTTAAATAGTTTAAGTAGATGGCTAAATATGAATAAACTTAAATTACATGTTGATAAAACTAAATGTTTAATAATTAATGGAATTGACAATGAAAGTCTTAATATTGTAATTGATAATAAAAATATTGAAATAATTGAAGAAATAAAGTACTTAGGAGTAATAATAGATTTAAATTAAATTTTAAGAATCATATTAATTATGTTTGTAAAAAAGATCGCCAAAAAGGTTTATTTTTTTAGTAAAATCAGAAAGAAAATACGCAATGTAAAAAAATTTGCAATTAATTTATATAATACAATGATCAAACCGCAATTTGAATATTGTTCTTCAATTATCTTTATGTGTAATGCTGAGATGATGGGTAGACTGCAAAGACTGCAGAACAAATCTATGAGAGTTGTTCTGAGATTAAATCGCTATGCATCTATACATTCAATGTTGCCTACTTTAAAATGGTGAAATATTGAATAACAAATTAATATGAATATTTTGATTATTATATTTAAAATAAAAAATGGCCTTTACCCAAATAATTTATGTAATAGAATTGTGTATAATAGAGAAATACATGAATATATTTGAGAAATAAAGATAACTTTAGATTAAATATTTATAAAAATGAAAGAAGAAAAAATATGATAATGTATAAAGGTTTAAAACTATATAATGAACTTCCAATAGTATTAAAAAATGAAATTCGTTTAAATATATTTGGAAAACAAATTAAATTATATGTCAAAGATCATTTTTAAAATTAATTTAAATAAAAATTTATTGTATATATAAGTAAATTTTAATTATTTTGTAATATGTTAATAATAATAATAATATTGTAATTATAAATAGTTTATATGAACTAAATAAAAAGTAAAACTAAACTAAACTATTTAATTCGTCTATTTATCCATCGGTTTGCACCTTCTTCGAAAACCGATCTGGCATGAAGAAAGTGATGCTCTCATCTTTCTCAAATAAAACCAGTACTACACCACCTTTTGATCACGTTTCGTGTCAAGAAACTTCCATTTAATTACATTATATTTTTGATTTTCTACAAGAATATCAATTGAATAAAATTCTTGGTTTTCACCTTTTCCAATTTCATTCAGTTTTTTAACAAAAGCCTAACGTAATATAAAAATAAAATATTTAAAAAAACCATTTTTAATGTAATATAAAAATATCTTACTATTTTTTAATGTTTCTTTTTTTTGTTGTTTTTCTTTGGGTGTTTTAATAATTTTACTTTCAGTTTACTAAACTGATGAAAGTATGTAATATAGTAGGATTGTAGTACAAGGTTATATACATTTTTATTACATCATAGAAAAATAGACATTTCAATATACATATTGCAACATTGTTGTAATATTAAAAATTTCAATAATATATAATAATAATTTTTAATATTACAACAATGTTAAAACATATGTTAAAACATATGTTAACAATTAACATTGTTTGCATTTTGTGAATTCTTTGCAATGTTGACAATGACATTGAAATTGACATTGAGATTAACATTGTTAGACAATTTAATAAAACAGATGTTAACATTACGTCCATCAATATGTTGTAACATTGTAATATTCATAAACTAATTTCGAATTTATTTGAATAAAACAAATTTCAACATTATTGCTCGAAATTTAACATATCTAATGCTACTTTTTCTATTATTTTCTTTGTTTAACAAGTCCAAGAGGCAAGAACCCATAAAAGACAATTCTACTGTTCAAAATCAATTAATAAGTTCATGTTTTCTGTAAATGACGTGTGTTAAAATTTAACAAAATAAAAAAATTAAATCATATTTATGTGACATCTGTAATTTATCTTTGACAAGAAGATATAATTTAACGAAGCATTTAAAATTCCATAAATTTTGTAATGAATATAATGTGAACGTTCTGAGTTGGAGTGGTCATGTACGTTCATTTTTACATAGACAAAATGCAGCTAAAAAATTAACGAAAAATGTGAAATTAATAAAACAATGTTTTAATGGACGAATTAAAATATTTTACTTTGAAAATAACGATGAATGTACATTAGATCCATTAGATTTTCTTCTTGGTAGTTATTCAAATATTTGTACTATATTAGAAAATTCGTTATTGGAACATGGCTGCTATAAAATAAATGCTGAATGTTTTGCTGAATATGTTAAAATGAGCGGAGACGAAGATGATGTTGAAATATCTGTCAAAACGTTTCAAACATCAATGGTTCCCGTTTTAAATAATAAGGATTTGGAACATGCTTGGAATTTATTATATTAAAAATACAGGAACGTGCAGAAGATTTTCAGGAAAAAGATAGTGGATGAGCGCTAATTAGACTAATTGGATTAGAGGTAAATATAAATGAATATCAACCTCTAAGAGGATCAAGTTATATTAAACTTCCTCGCAGCATTGAAAATAAAAAGGCGTGTATCAATATAAAAAATGCTGATAAATATTGATTTTAATGAGGGATATCATCATTACAACCAACTAAGAAAGATGCACATTTAACTGGATCTTATAAAATTAAAAATATTCAATCAAAACAAAAAAATTTAAAAAGTGGTTTAGTTCCAACTTTAAACTTTGAGGGAATGTAATTTCCAGCAAAACTTAGTGAATTAAAAATATTTGAGGAACAAAATCCAAAAATAAGTTTAGATGTTTTTGGAATTGAAAATAATAAAATTATTGGTCCATATTATTTAACAAAGGATGAAAAAGAGCATCATGTTAATTTAATACTTTTAGAAAGAAAAGAAAAAACACATTATGTGCTTATTAAAAATTTATCAAGATTAATTGGCAGTAAATTAACTAAATACAAGTAAAAATAACAGTAAGTCGATGCAACCGACTTATATATACCCTACACCTAAAAAATTCAAACTAAATTAAAAATCCATGTTATTTTAGTTAGGTATTTAATACAAGCTAAAAAAAATAAATGCTGTTACAACCTTTGTACAAAATTTCAGGTTTCTATCTTTATTAAATTCGAAAATATGATTGTTAGGTCTTGGGAAGTGTGTGAAGGCACGCGGACCACCACCCCAATTCATCTCAAATTTTAGAGACATCAACAGGGTGGAACATTCTTATATCAAATTTCAAGTTTATATATTTATTAATTTCGAAGATATGCTTGTTTGGTCTTAGGAGTTGTGTGGCAGATACCCGAACAACCATTCTAATTCATCTTAAATTTTGGACAAATCAGGGATTCAGGAAACAACACCCTTGTACCAAATTTGAAGTTTCTGTTTTTATTAATTTCGAAGATATGCTTGTTCGGTTTTGGCAGTTGTATGGGAGGTACCCGAACGACCACTCCAATTCATCTCAAATTTTAAGCAAATCAGAGATTTAGGAAACAGCACCCTCGTATCAAATTTGAAGTTCCTATATTTATTAATTTCGAAGATATGCATGTTCGGTTTTGTGAGTTGTATGAGAGGTGCCCGAACGATTACTCCAATTCCTCTAAAATTTTAGACAAACCAGGGATTTAGGAAACAGCACCATCGTATCAAATTTGAATTTCCTATATTTATTAATTTCGAAGATATGCATGTTCGGTTTTGGAAGTTGTATGGGAGGTACCCGAACAACCACTCCAATTCATCTCAAATTTTGGACAAATCAGGCATTCAGGAAACAACACCCTAGTACCAAATTTGAAGTTTCTGTCTTTATTAATTTCGAAGATATGCTTGTTCGGTTTTGGGAGTTGTATGGGAGGTACCCGAACGATTACTCCAATTCATCTCAAATTTTAGACAAACCAGGGATTTAGGAATCAGCACCCTCGTATCAAATTTGAAGTTCCTATATTTATTAATTTCGAAGATATGCATGTTCGATTTTGGAAGTTGTATGGGAGGTACCCGAACAACCACTCCACTTCATCTCAAATTTTGGGGATATCAAGGATTCAGAAAAACGGACGGACGGACGGACGGACATCGCTAAATCGACTCCGGCGGTGATCCTGATTCAGAATATATATACATGTCTATACCTAACTCGCTTCCTTTTGGTGGTTACAAACACCATACCAAAGTTAATATACCCTATACTTAATGTGTAGGGTATAATAAAAGTAAGATTTATACATGTAAGAGCTGTTTACAACATTTTTATCATTTATCACAGTTTGAAATACATAAAAAACAATGTAATATTACGCCTACAGTTCTACCTGCAGACGGTGGAAATATTTTAAAATTTCAAAACTATCAACATCAGCAAATGGAAGTACCATTTGTAATATATGCAGACAGTGAAAGTATATTGAGACCGAATTCAACTTCTGATCCAGACGCAGAACAGTCATCTATTACTAATGTTCAAGAACATGTTCCTGTAGCTTTTGCATATTTTATAAAGTGTTCATTTGATGAATCTTTAAATAAATATGTAAAGTGTGTTGGAATAAATAATACAGAGGAATTTTTTAAAAGGTTGGTTTATTTTAATTTCATTTACTTTATTTCTTTTTTATAATTTTTTTATTTATGATTTAAGGCAATTAACACAAACTAAATGCCATTAGGTTAGGTTAAGGTGGCTGCCAAAAAGGCACACTTAGACCGTATTTGATCGATTGTGATACCACATAGAAGCTTTTCTATCCCACTCGTTAAAACCAATTTGAGCTTTTTGCAAAGCGAAGAATACTCTTCACATTTTTACCTGCCAGATCGCTAAGGTTGTCGAAGAGATATTGCCCCAAAAGGATATTCCTTCTTGCCGACAAGGCTGGGCATGTGCAAAGGAGATGCAGGCTCTACAATAGTCGTTTGCAGATAAGCCAAGTCTTCTGGCATGCTTCCCTCTTAGACAGTGACCGGCGATTTTGTCATTCCAATGTCTGCCCTTTTAAGAGAAAGCAGATCATTGGATCGTCTTAAATCGGTTTTGGGCCATATCAATTTTGTGATATTGCACGAGGTCAAGTTTGACCATTTGTAATTTACCGAATCCGTTACTTCCTTTCAAAAAAGCGTTTTGCTTGTGGATAGAGGTACCCCTAGTCCTGCCTGGCCATCTCGTTAAGAAGTTTTCGGCAATTTTCGATGTTGTGCATGTTGAATCCAGAGATTTTAACGCAGCCTCTCTGTCTGACATAATACGTACTTGCTTCACAGTCAAAAAGCTTCTATTCAGTAGAATCAAGGCTTCTTGAATTAGCATAATTTCCACTTGGAAAACGCTACAACGGTCTGGTAATTGGAAATTATGACTGCTATTCAGGTTATCTGAGAAGATCCCGCACTCTACACTGCTTTTCATTTTTGAACCATCCGTGTAGAATTGAACCCCTTCGAAGGTCATCACAGTGTTCGAGTTCCAACTCTCACGGCTTGGTATGCTTGTCACATAAGATTTCCCGAACAAGTAAGTGGGGGACGTGTAGTCCACCAAGGCGGGAGTGGACTTGAATTGGTTTATGATATCCGAGTGACCTTCTGCTGAATTGATCCACTGGGATGTAGCTTTTAATCTCACAGCTGTGTTTGCGGTGCAAAATTACTATAATATTCTACAGGCATCAGATTAAGCATGATATCTAATGCCGCAGAATAAGTTGTTATTAAAGAGCCCCTAATACATAGTGTGGCAGTTCTTTGGACCCTATCGATTGCCTTGCGGTTGACCTCTTTATCGATTGCCTTCCATCATACTAGGATTCCGTACATAAGAATGGGTCTTACTACGGATGCGTATAGGCAGTAAGTTGTGTATGGCTGAAGCCCTCATTTCCTATCATGGCTTTTTTACATGAGTAGAGTGCTATTGAGACCTTCTTTACTCTTTCTGAGATGTTAGCCTAGAATTTTCGCCGTTTCGTTAAAGGCAAGAGTGGAGCTATTTAATGAAGGCTGCTTTATTTTAGAAATTTTATATTTCCTTGTAAAAAAGACCAGTTCGGTTTTCTATGGATTTACTGACAGTCTACAGTCTGTAGCCCATGTTGTGATTTTGTTTAGTCCATCGTCCGCATAGGCGATTGTTGTGCAGCCCGCCTGTTCCAGGATTTTAAGCAGTTTATTTACCACCATATTCCAAAGAAGGGGAAATAGCACCCCTCCTTGTGAAGTCCCTCTTTTTACAAACCTTTTTGCTGAAGCGTTACCCAAGTTGGCACTGATGGCCCTGCTATTTAGCATATTAGCTATCAGTGCTCTTAGCTCTGGTTCAACTCCTAGGCTTATGAGTGCGTCTACAATTGGTGCCTGATTGACGTTATTAAACGCTCCCTCATGTCTGTAAAAGCTGCAAGAGTATACTCTTTGCAATTTAAAGATCTTTCAATTAAGCTCGTCAAAGTGTGAAATGCAGTATCCACAGACTTCCCTTTACAGTAAGCATGTTGAGAGACTGACAACAGACTTTTATCTAAGTTGCAGCAGAAATGGATGTCGATCAATCTTTCTAAGCTTTTCAGAAGGAAGCATGACAGGCTTATAGGCTGAAAGTTCTTCGCATAGACGTGACTACTCTTGCCGGCCTTGGGTATGAACACTACTCTGACCTGTGTTTTCCAACGTGAAACGAGGAGTGCAACAGATACCCACCCATACACTGTCGAACTGGCAAGATGGCGCAATACAGCATTCGGAAATTCATTTGTCATGCGCACGTCGCGTTTATGGAACCTTATGCCCGCACATGTGTTCCCAAAAGTTGCTAATTCATTTGTGTACGATATATCGAAATTCAAGAAGAACACTAACATCTTTCTTCAAAATAACTATCCAAGTTTTCCCCTTCATCCTCCATAATCCCAATTTTCCTATATTCAAACACCCAAGTAATCCTTCCCCCATCCTTTTCCCCAAAACCAAGCTGTACATTATATGATTATGTATTAAAGGTCGAATCCTATAGTTTGGTTTTAAAGGGGGTGGTTTTGGTTGGTTAGAGTCCAACACTACTCAGAGGAACCTCGTGCAGTTCTTTTGAGTGACTTTTGATGTTTTCCACCGTCCCTCGTAAAAAAAAAATAAAAAAATAAAAAATAAAAAAAATAAAAAATCATTCACTCTCTTTGCAGCCGAGGAGGATGCTACGTCAACGACATCGGATCGGTCAGAGTCTGCCTCTTGGGCTTGACTTGGGCATTCACCGTTGCTCCTTGAGGCCTCCACCTCATCTTTCTTATTCACCTTCAGTGTTATCGCTGTGAAGCCGTACCTAATGACCCCTATGGCTTGCGCTAGGGGTTGTAGGGAGTCCTTATTGACAATGACCAACGCCTGTCGGGATTCTCCTACTACTTCTCCTAGTTTGGCAATCTTCCAATTGTGAGTTAGAAGTTGGGGATTGGACACTTTCGTCATTTTTATGATCGTGTCTGCTTCGGCAGGTTCCCTCGGCAGCCATACCCTAGCTCTTGGCCTGCTAGAGATTTCCACCCTGCTTACGGCTATGAGCTTGGCGCCTGGCCACAGACTTCCCACCTTACCTATCGCCTGCTTGTAGAGATCTGCCGATCTCTGATCAGCACAAGCAGTCAATTTGACGTGGCCCTGATGCCAGCCAGCGTCTCTACAGGAAGGTGTTGGTCCCGGATTTTCTTCCAGTAACTATAAGAAAGTTGTGTTTAAAGCAACAACAGCCTTCTCCCAGTTACTGAGAGAAATACCCCCATCCTCTAACCCCTCCCAAGCGGCAAAATGTTACCATTTTGTAGCATTTTGATAATTTTTATACCCTTTTTGTGACAGTAACGAAACCGTTTAGAAACCGATTAGAAACTCTTTGAATTATAATAGAAACATTTTAATATGCTGCTTCTAAAATGTTACTGTTTCGTATCTTTTTTAATACTTTTGATTTTTTGTAACTAAACCGTTTCGTATTTGTTACTCTTAGATGTGTGCATTCTGATACTAAACATTTTAGGTTTATTGTAATGAAACCGTTTAGTAACTGAATAGAAATTTTTTTATGTATCGTAATAGCAACATTTTCGTATCTATTTTGATACTTTGATTTTATGTAACTAAACCGTTTCGTATTTGTTACCATTATATGTGTTTATTCCGATACTAAACATTTTAGGTTTATTGTAACGAAACCGTTTAGTAACCAATTAGAAACTTTTTTTATGAATCGTAACAGAAATATTTTCGTATACTGCTTCTAAAATGCTACTGTATCGTATCTTTTTTGATACTTTGATTTTATGTAATTAAACCGTTTCGTATTTGTTACCAATGAATGTGTTTATTCCGATACTAAACATTTTAGGTACATTGATAAATAATGTGTGCATTTTGTGTAGAAAATGTGTCTTCAAAGATTTTATTTTAAACGGTATTTATTGTAAACGGTTTCTAAACTGATACGAATTGTTTTAGTAACAAGTTACTTTAATGTTACTAGTTATGATTAAAATATGATTTTTTATGTACAGGTTTTTAATGGCCATTTCATCTTTCAATTATTCAAAATAGTACACAGTGCGACAAAATTAACATCTAAGTTTTTGTATAGTTAAACAAAAATAAAATTTGAAACTGATATTCTAAAATTGTGATTATCAGTGATTTTTAGAATATTGAAACATTATTATATTAAATATTCACATTAATAAAAATGATTCGTTATATAACGAAAAATTAAAATTTTATCAAAACCCGAAAATATATCTAATATATTAAATTTTTGGTTAAAATAAATTTTATTATATGTATACACAAAATATGTATTGTAACTTTTCAGTCTTTGATGTGATTTTGTAGTGTGTAGGTTTCAGTCTTTGAAATGTGTAGTTTGTAAAAAATGTGATAAAAATTTATTAAAAAAATTTATTAAAATTTAAATAAAACTATTAATTATAACTATTAAATATAAACTATTAAATATAAAACTATTTTAGGTTAGGTTAGGTTAAGGTGGCTGCCAAAAAGGCACACTTAGACCGTATTTGGTCCATTGTGATACCACACAGAAGCTTTTCTATCCCACTCGTTAAAACCAATTTGAGCTTTTTGCAAAGCGAAGAATACTCTTCACATTTTTACCTGACAGATCGCTAAGGCAGTCGAAGAGATATTGCCCCAAATGGGTATTCCTTCTTGCCGACAAGGCCGGGCATGTGCATAGCAGATGGAGAGTAGTTTCCTCCTCTTCTTCATCCTTGCAGGCTCTACAATAGTCGTTTGCGGATAAGCCAAGTCTTCTGGCATGCTTCCCTATTAAACAGTGACCGGTGAAAGCATTGGATCGTCTTAAATCAGTTTTGGGCCATATCAATCTTGTGATATTGCGCGAGGTCAAGATTGACCATTTGCAATTTACCATATCCGTTATTTACTTTCGAAATAACGTTTTGCTTGTGGATAGAGGTACCCCTAGTCCTGCCCTATCCGGCAGACCTTGTAAGGTTGTACCAATTCTTGCGAGTTCATCCGCTTTTTCATTTCCCGGAATACCTCAATGACCTGGTACTCAGCAAAGCTGAATGCTAAACTGCCTGGCCATCTCGTTAAGAAGTTTTCGGCAGTTTATTACAGTCTTCGAGGTTGTGCATGTTGATTCCACAGATTTTAACGCAGCCTGACTGTCTGACAGAATACGTACTTGCTTCACAGTCAAAACGCTTCTATTCAGTAGAATCAAGGCTCCTTGAATTGCCGTAATTTCCGCTTGGAAGACGCTACAATGGTCTGGTAATCGGAAATTATGACTGATATTCAGATTATCTGAGAAGACCCCGCATCCTACACTGCTGTTAATTTTTGAACCATCCGGGTAGAATTGCACTCCTTCGAAGGTCATCACTGTGTTCGAGTTCCAACTCTCACGGCTTGGTATGCTCGTCACATGAGATTTCCCGAAGAAGTAAGTGGGGGACGTGTAGTCTGCCAAGGCGAGAGTGGACTTGAATTGGTTTATGATATCCGAGTGACTTTCTCGTGAATTGATCCACTGGGATGTAGCTTTTAATCTCACAGCTGTGTTTGCGGTGCAAATTTACTATAATATTCTACAGGCATCAGATTAAGCATGAAATCTAATGCCGCAGAAGAAGTTGTTATTAAAGAGCCACTAACACATAGTGTGGCAGTTCTTTGGACCCAAGCGATTTCCTTGCGGTTGACCTCTTTATCGATTGCCTTCCACCATACTAGAACTCCGTACATAAGAATGGGTGTTACTACGGATGTGTATAGCCAGTAAGTCATGTATGGCTAAAGCCCCCATTTCCTACCAATGACTTTTTTACACGAATAGAGTGCTATTGAGGCCTTTTTTACTCTTTCTGAGATGTTAGCCTTCCAGCTTAACTTCCTGTCTAGAGTTAGACCCAGATATTTCGCCGTTTCGCTAAAGGTAAGAGTGCAGCCATTTAACGAAGGCAGTTTTATTTTAGGAATTTTATATTTCCTTGTAAAGAGGACCAGTTCTGTTTTCTGTGGTTTTACTGACAGTCCACAGTCTGTAGCCCATGTTGTGATTTTGTTTAGTGCATCGTCCGCATAGGCGATTGTTGTGCAGCCCGCCTCTTCCACGATTTTAAGCAGTTTATTTACCACCATATTCCAAAGAAGGCGAAATAGCACCCCTCCTTGCGAAGTCCCTCTTTTCACAAACCTTTTTGCTGAAGCGTTGCCTAAGTTCGCACTGATGGCCTTGCTTTTTAGCATATTAGCTATCAGTGCTCTTAGCTCTGGTTCAACTCCTAGGCTTATGAGTGCGTCCACAATTGCTACCTGATTGACGTTATTAAATGCTCCCTCAATGTCTATAAAAGCTGCAAGAGTATACTCTTTGCAATTTAAAGATCTTTCAATCGAGCTTGTCAAAGTGTGAAGTGCAGTATCCACTGACTTTCCTTTACAGTAAGCATGTTGAGAGACTGACAACATATTTTTATCTAAGTTGCAACGGATATGGATGTTGATCAATCTTTCTAAGGTTTTTAGAAGGAAGGATGACAGGCTTATAGACCGAAAGTCCTTTGCATGGACATGACTACTTTCGCCGGCCTTGGGTATGAACACTACTCTGACCTGTTTCCATTTATCCGGGATAAGCCCCAAGTTAAGACAACCACAGAAAATGCTTTTTAACCAAGCCAGGATAGTAGATGCAGTTTGCTGGATCTCAGCGGGTATAATTCCATCCGGTCCGCTTGACTTGAATTTTTTGAAACTATCTATAGCCCATTGTAGTTTGTCCCTTGTAACCACCACCTCTGAAATAGTAGAGAGAGGATTCAGAAGACAAGCCACCTCTGAGGTGTTATTTGAGCACCCAGGAAAATGGGTTTTTAAAAGTAATTCCAACGACTCCTCGCTTGTGGTAGCCCAGCTGCCATCTTCTTTTTTAAGAAAACTGGGTACCATGGGGTTTGTCGATAGAATTTTCCTAAGTCTAGATGCCTCGGAGACGTTCTCTACACCTCCGCAGATTAGTCTCCAGGTGTCTCTTTTCGCCTTTTTAAGTGCTTTTTTGTACCGACTAAGAGCCGATTTATAAGAGCTCCAGTCCTGTACCTCATTTTTTTGGCATTATTACAAGCCCTCCTACTATCTTTCCTGAGAGCTTTGATTTCATCATTCCACCAAGGTGGTTTAGGTTTTCCCCTAGGTTTATTGATGGGACATGAATGCTCTAAGGATTTATTGCAGGCCTTAGGAGGACGTTTACTAGGCTATTTAGATCCTGGATATTTTTAGGAATTCCAGGTGTTAAGGAGGGAAGCGTTGACATTAAGTGCTGCCTATATTTGTTCCAGTCAGTTCTCTTAGGATTTCTATAGACTGATTTTTTTGGAGGAATTTCATCCAGACTGAACCCAAGGTATCTGTGATCTGAAAAGGAATGCTCATCAGAAACTTTCCATGAGTTTATTTTAGAATAAATAAAGTCCGAGACTAAGGTTATGTTTAGGACTTCTTGCCTATTACTAGTAACAAAGGTAGGTTCCCTGCCAATGTTACAGATTAGAAGGTTAGTACTTAAAATGTAATCAAAAACTGACTCACCTCTTTCGTTGGTATCCGAACTACCCCAGATGTCATGGTGAGCATTGGCGTCGCAGCTTATGATGACCACAATGTTCATCCTTCCAGCATCCGCTATCAACCCTGCCGGATGGAGGGAGTGAATCCTGCAAGTCGTGAGGAAGATACGCCGCAACAGCCCAGAGCCTTAAGTTTCTTAGCTTTAGGCTCGCCACGACCAGATCAGCATCACTGTAATTATACATAAAAGTAAAATTTAATGTATTTTTAGCAAGTATGCACGCTCTAGGTCTGTATACCTCTTTATTATACAACAATGTGTATCCTGGTATCTTGAGTCCATGAACCTGTTTTTTTGTTACCCATGGCTCTTGGATCAATATAATATCACCCACCCATGGCTCACCCGTTTTCCTGAGGTGGATTTGAGCTGCGGCGGAAGCCGCTTTGGTGTGATGGAGATTAATTTGGAGTAGCTTCATTACCTGAGCCATCCTTAATCTCCACCACCGTTGCGTTAGCTTCATCCTCGAAATCCATTGAGAAGCTTTTGGTATCATCAAAGCTGTCGGAATCAGATCTAAGTAGATCTTCTTCATCGTCAGCCTTGATAACATCATTCACTCTCTTTGGAGTCGAGGAGGATGCTCCGTCAACGATATCGGATCGGTCAGAGTCTGCCTCTTGGGCTTGACTTGAGCCTTCACCGATGCTCCTTGAGGCCTCCACCTCATCCTTTTTGTCCACCTTCAGTGTAACCGCTGTGAAGCCGTAATTTATGACCCCTTTGGCTTTCGATAGGGGTTGACTTGAGGTTTTAGGGAGTCCTTATTGACAATGACTAACGCCTGTCCGGATTCTCCTACTACTTCCCCTAGTTCGGCAATCCTCCAATTGTGAGTTGGAAGTTGGGGATTTGATACTTTCATCATTTTGATGATCGTGTCTGCTTCGGCAGGTTCTCTCGGCAGCCATACTCTAGCTCTTGGCCTGCTAGGGATTTCTTCCCTGCTTAAGGCTTTGAGCTTGGCCCCCGGACACAGACTTCCCACCATACCTATCGCCTGCTTGTAAAGATCTGCCGATCTTTGATCAGGACAAGCAGTCAATTTGACGTGGCCCTGATGCCAGCCAGCGTCTCTACTGGAGGGTGGTGGTCCTGGATTTTCTTCCAGTACCTGGAAGAAAGTTGTGTTTAAAGCAACAACAACTTCCTTCCAGTTACTGGGAGAAATACCCCCATCCTCTAACCCCTCATCATTGATTGCCAGAATTAAACTATCCTTTGCAATTTCATTGAAAGGCTTGGTTACCTGGTTGCTCCCTAGCAACCTAGCCTTTTTGGAACTACCCTACTAAATTTGTAAAACAAAAAAAGAACTGGAATAGAACGTGAGAGAGAAAAAAAAAATATTTTTATAATTCAATTTACAGTGAATTATAAAAATATTTTTTTTTTCTCTCTCACGTTCTATTCCAGTTCTTTTTTTTTTTACAAATTTACATTTTTCAAACGTTTTTTGTTTTTTTTTTAATATATAAGTATATAATATAATTGTTTTTTTTTTTTTTTATTTTCTTTTTATTTTTTTAAATCTAAATTCTATTATATTTATGTTCATGTTGTTCTTTTTTTACCATTAAAAAATTGTTATCAAAGCAAAGACACCATACAATAATGCACAAGGGTACGCAATCAAAATTTGTTGATGATCCAATAGTTTTGAAGCTGAAAATGCACACCATATTATTGAAATACCAGTTAAAATTAAACCAAACCTTTTCTGAAGTGCCGGCTAACTTTCGAATCTTTTTTTTTAATTAATTGTTCCATATTTGAACCAACGAGTACGAAGAAAAGGAAGGTCCACCCTATGCAGAGATTCGTATACATAGGGTAAGACTAATTAGAGGGTCGGCAGGTACTCCGAATACTCCGTTCGCGACTGGGCCATTTTTAAGACTGGGCCCCCAGCCAGGCTGATCATCGGCACGGGTCGTATAACACCTTGAATCCGGCCCAGGTTTACCCCAATCCGATGGTTCCGGTAATGTTTTAATATAATTAAAAATTTTAATAAAAATATTAAAGAATTCACTACAAGACATAAAATTGTAACATAACATGTAAAAACTTCTTAATAAAAATTATAAAACAAAATAATATGAATTTTTCCGTAAATTCTACTCTACTCGAACATTTTATATACCTATTAATGATTTTAAATTTACAGTTTTTTTAATAAAAATTTTTAATTTATTTTTTAAGATAATTAACTATCTTCAACATTTACAAATAATAATTTTGGCTTGACATTTTTGATACACTATATTTTTTCTATTTCTTTTTCTATTTTTTTTTGTTTCCAATTTGTGAATTTTTACTGTTACTTATTTGTGTAAAAAACAAGTAAATGTAACAGTAAGTCGATGCAACCGACTTATTAATACTCTACACCTGAATAATTCGAATTAAATTAAAAATCCATAAGTTTTTTTGGCAGCTGCTTGAACTTCTTCCCTTTTCTGTCTTATTCAACTCGAATTTCAGGAACGTAAAAGAGGCATCCTCTTGGGATATGCTTGACACCTTTGTAAAAAATTTTAAGTTTCTATCTTTATTAATTTCAAAGATTGTTAGTCCTTGGGAGGTGTGTGTCGGGTATCCGAAATGCCACTCCAATTCATCGAATCCATCTCAGGAACATAAAGAAAACATGCCAGAACACCATTGTAATAAATTTAAAGGTTCTACTTTTGTTGGTTTTGGAGATATGCTCGTTGCTCTTGTGCTCGTCCGGAAGTATCCAAAATACGAACCCATGGTTCAAATTCTTTCAAATGTCAGTTTCCAATTTAACAGAAAAGGAAACATAGCAGAACACCTTTGTACTAAAAATAAAAGTTCTATCTTTGTTGGTTGTGGAGATATAATTGTTTGCTCTGGAGCTCGTCCGGAAGCTTCCAAGATTTGAACCCATGGACCAAATCCTCACAAATTTCAGAGACCTAAATTAAACATGAAACAACACCACTCTGCCAAATTTAAAGGTTATATCTTAGTTGATTTTGGAGATAATCTCATTTGCTCTGGTGCTCGTTTGGAAGTTTCCAAAATCCAAACCCATGGACCAAATCCTCTCAAATTTCAGAGACCTAAATCAAACATGAAAGAACACCATTCTGCCAAATGTAAAGGTTATATCTTTGTTGTTTTTGGAGATAATCTCATATGTTCTGGGGCTTGTTCGGGAGCTTCCAAAATCCAAATCCATGAACCAAATCCTCTTAAATTTCAGAGACATAAATCGAACGGTAAGGAACATCATTATACAAAATTTAAAGGTTCTATCTTTCTTGGTTTTGGAGATAATCTCATTTGCTCCGGAATCATTCGGAAGCTTCCAGAATCCGAACTCAAGGACCGATTTTGTCCAAATTCGAGCTTAGCCTTCTTTTCGTGATTAGTAACCTACTATATAAATTTCATCAAGATAGCTTCATTAGTTTTTGAGTTATCGCGCGAACGGACGGATATCGTTAAATCGACTCAGGAGGTGATCCTGATTCAGAATATATATACATGTCCATATCTAACTCGCTTCCTTTTGGTGGTTACAAACACCATACCAAAGTTAATATACCCTATACTTTAGGTGTAGGGTATAAAAAATATATATGTGGCAAATGCGGAAGAGAGTTGTCCCTGTCAACACTGTAAAATAATCGTATGAACCCGCTATGATTTATTTGGAAATTTTTACTTTTTAAAAAAATGTATAAGGTACATACATTTCTATGCACCGTTTTTACACACCAAGTTTATAAGAAAAAAATACTAAAACTTTTAGAGAGTTTTTTGAGATGAGAGTTAGATGTATTTGAAACTATAATCTATATATTATCTATCATAAACAGTTTTATGCGTTACAAGCGGAGCAGCGAATTTTAATATACCCATTATTATTTTTTTGACGTAAATAAAAATATGAATTTGTTACATATTAAGTTTTTTTGTGTTTTAGGGACATGACGCGCATATTATATTGAGTTTAATTACTTATGGTGCTTAATAATATTATAATTAATTACACATTAGATTTCAATATTAAAATAAATAAGCATTGATAATAATAAAATTTTAAAATTTGTGAAACTATAGATTCTGCCGACCACAGTTTTGGGACTCTTTCAATTTTAATTATAAATTTAAATATATATATTATGTGCCAAGATTTACCGTCGTTAATATGTTTATACATAAATTCATATGTTGATTTATAATTATTACATATGTAGTTCAGTTGAAAAAGCTAAAAATAAAAAGAAAAATCAGCGTTTTTGTTTTATTATAATTATTAGATTGTAATTATTGTTCAATTGATATAAAATACTAATGTAAAAATACTAATGTATAAAATGAAAAAAAGACAAATTTTTATTTCAAATAAATTCTAATCGTAAAACGAATGCTAATGTCAGTTATTTTAAAAATTAATAATTGCAATTAATAATAATTTTATTTCTAATCAGCATAATTTGTCAAAAAATATTACATGTCTTCCTTTAGATATAATTAGCGTTCAGATGATTGTAAGTTTCTTTCAAAACTTAAACCAAAACATTTCAATGAAGCATTTTGGAGCTATTGATAGAGATCACTGTGTTTAAAATGATTTAGCCGCACTCGCCATTCCCAACATTCTTTTTCACGTCCATAGACGTACGGTAAAATAAATTGTATTTACGTCAGAATAACTTTGATTTAAATATTTTGTTCCTCACTCTGTTTAAGAGCTATTAGGAACCAAAAATTGAATTAGACACCTGTAACTTAGGCACTTGTACACATTTTTTGAAAATCAACGCTTGAATATTATAACTTTACAAGTTTTAATAGTTTTGCTTAATTGTAGAGGGTTACCTTAAATTTAAGGAAAGTGTCTCTTTAATTTTCACATTTTTCTTCATATAAAATTGTAAGAAAAATTACAAGATTTCGTGCAAGTCACATTATTCTAAGCTTTTTGTTTTGTCTTTTGAAAAATGTGCGCCATTAAAAACCATTGGTTCCTTATTCCTTATATTTATTTATTAGTATAAATAAAATACAAAAAACTGTTAATGTTGTACATACGGCGAAATAACTCTTTAATTAATTGTTTTACTTTTAAATAAGGTTTTTGCAATATACGCCAATATTTGGCTTATATAACGCTGGAAACTTAATATTTTTGTGACGGCAAAATAACCAATAAATATCTCGTAGACAAATATACCTAGTATTGTGAATAATACACCAAACGAAATGCTACGAAAACTTAGTAGAACGCCATTAGGTAATTTAGGTAATTAGGTAATTTTACTTAACTTTGTCATTTACGTCGGTATAATTTTGGAGTGCCGAATTATATTGATAATTTAAGATAATTTAACATCTATGAATATAATATGTATGAGCAAAAAAAAGTCAAAATAATTTGTGTTCACATTTTTTTTAATTACTTATGTACCTATTAGTAATAAATTAACTATTACTTACGTATTTGTAATTATTTTTCAAAACAAATGCAAGAAATTTTTAGAAATAGGTAGCTACTTAGCAAAATGAAAAATAAAATGCTTAGGAAAAATTATAAGTAAAATAAATTTAAAATTTTTATAATAAATAAATAAATTTTAAAAAGTCATATTTTACTACATTGTTATTAATTAATAGCTCCGCCACTTTTGAAATTTACTAAAATAATGATCAATTCCTTAGAATTATTTTAGTCACATTTTGGTATTACTTCAGTTACATTTTGGTACTATTTCAGTTACATAACACAAATAGTAAACAAAACAAAAGCCGCCATATTTTTGAGGTCTAAAAAAATTTTTTTTCTAGAAATCTTAACTGAAATATTTTATTTCACATATAATAATTCCGTGTTTTTTTGCAGAAAAATCCCCTAACAATAAATATTTCAACATTTCTGAAAGGCCATTTGACAAATTCTAAATATTTACAGCGTTTTTTGATGATTTATTTAAGCGAAAATTGTTTCTAAAACTTTAAAAAACAATTATGCAAGTGGCCCTTTAATTTTTTAGAAGTAGAATTAAATTTCCGTCGATGAAATGATTTTCGTTTATGATATTTATACTAGAAAGCTTTTCAAAACTATTTATAAATATTTCTAATAAAGACATTTAGAATTTTTTTTTACCATTAAATATTTTTGTTTACTAATAAAAAATTATATATTTTGTCTCATTCTTAAATAATACCTACATTTTATTAATACATATACGTTTTATATTTATTTTAAGTTAAAAAGAGATAGATTGATATTTTATTAACTTATTTAAATCATAATTCTTTTCAAATGTTACTGTTACTAAACGGTTTCGAATATGTTACTTTAAGTTTAAATACACTTAAAAGAATCTGTTTGGTAGCCGTATAGTAACAATTAAGTAACAATTTAAGTAGTGGTTACCAATCATTTTCCTGATGACTTTATATCCCCAGTATGTAATCGGATTGGTTTCAGTTACGAAACAAATCAGTAACATTTGTTACTAAATAGTTACAAGATTACTAAAAGGTTCAGAATCGGTAACCACATCTTGCTGCCTGCGCTCATCAATGATTGCCAGAATTAAACTATCCTTTGCAGTTTCATTGAAAGGCTTGGTTACCTGGTTGCTCCCTAGCAACCTAGCCTTTTTGGAACTACCCTGTGGCTCATTTTGTAACCTCTGTCTCTTGGACATAAGGCCCTTCGATGAACCTCGGATTTAGCCTTCTTGGGGCTTGACCTGGCCTACTACTGTTTTGACCCAGGCTAAGGAGTTCTTTTGCGCCTCAGATAACTGACCAATATTGAGAGAGCTTAACTGTTATATACGGTAATGACATCACTAACAATAAGAAAGCTTTATTTTAAATATAATTATTTTCCCATAGATTTATTTTCAATAAATCTAAAACATTCTTGTCAATTCAGCATTTGCACGTTATAGAAATACATATTATTACTTTCCCATAGACAAAATTCTCATTATGTTAATACGACACCTATATTCTTAAAAAAAAGTAAATAATTTTTATCCCATAGATTTACCTTCAGTAAATCTACACATTCCTGCAAATTCAGCATTTGCAATATTATCATAAAAACATAATTACTTTCCCATATGCAAAATTCCTACTAATCGAACTTTTAATGTTCCCACAAAATAATATCTTTCCAATTAATTTTATATGACATAAAAAACTAAATTATCCCATAGATTTACTTTGAATAAATCTATATACAAGTTCCTGCAAATTCAGCATCTGGAACATTATTATAAAAACAATTATTTTTCACACAGACAAAATTCCTACTAATCCTACTTTTATTGTTCCCACAAAATATTGTTTCAATAAGCAAAAATTATAATATAAATATCAGGAAATAAACGAATAAAATTAAGTTCTGTTCTGGATTTCAAACTCACCGAAGCTCCGTATTAAACATTTAAAATTAATTAAATTAAGAATGTATAATTAAATATATTAAATTAAAGTATATTTAAATTGTGAAATTAGTTGTTGATTAAATTGTAGAATATAAGTTATTTTTTTGTATAAAGAAAAAAAGAAAAATTAAAAAGTGTTAAAGCAAAATATTGTGTTTTTTTTAATGTTTGCGAAAATCGAATCTAAAATTGGCGCAGTCGGTAGGATGCGCTAAGTGCTTTCTTTTGTAATTTAAAGAAGAAATAAATAAAAGGAAACGCTTTGTGTCTTGACACATTTATAGTGCATTAACTTATAAACATTTTCGTGAAAAGCTTTTTTTTTGCTGAAAGACTTTCCAAAAAAAAAGAAAAAAAATATATAAAATTTTTTGACAAATGAAGTGTTAAAATTTTTTTTTGCAAAAATAAAAAAAAAAATAATAAAATTTGATCAAACGAAGTGATAAAAGTTTAAAATAAAATTAACACACTGTATATTTCTTTTAATTCTATTGTATACAAAAAAAAAAACAAAAGATAAATTTAAAAAATTTTTTTTAAATAAAAAAAAAAAATAAAATAAAAAGAAAAAATAAGTGAAATTAAATCAAAAAAAAAAAAGGGGAACCTATATATATTTAAAAATTATAAACTAATAAAAATAAAAAAATTATTTGCAATGTTTGTCGATAGTGACGACGAGGACACAATCCCATTTTACCCTCCGTGTACATGGGAAAAATAAGAACAATATTATAACATAAATTAAATTATTTATTATTAAAAACAAAAAAAAAATATTTTATTATATAAACTTCAAATAAATATATAAAATTATAAATATTTTTTTTTGAAAAAAAAAACAAAACAAAAAAATAATAAAAATCTAACTATATGGTGATTGCGAATATTAAATCCAGTTCCTGTATTCCTGTTATCCTGTACATTGCTGCTTAGTTCTTGTTCATCTCGTTGCTGTTTAAGTTCCTGTTTATCCCGAAGCTGATCAACATCAAAAACAACTTTAAAATTTTAACGTAAGCAATAATTTAGAAATTTTAAAATATTAAAATTATAGAAATAGCGATTAGTACAATTAGTTTAAGTTTTAAGAAAAAAAAAACCCCGATAGAAAGCGTTCTTGCAATATTTAAAATTAGTAATAGTTTTTTTGAAAAAAAAAATATATTTAAGTAATTATTATAATAAAAATAAAAATGACTGAAACTCAATTAAGCCTTACTATTGACCCCCTGAAATATCTCGATAAATTACCCGACTTTACTGGAAACTTTAAAGAACTACAAAATTTCACAGATTTGGTTGATAGGGTAAGCCCTTTATTAGGCAAATATGACGACATAAGTCAAAGTATATTTGCAGACTTGATTAAATCAAAACTTAAGGGAAAAACGAGGGAAGTAGTGGAAATAAACAACCACATTAAGAAATGGACTGAAATAAAAGACGTCCTTGTAAAAAATTTTAGCGATCGGTGTAGTCTTGAAGAACTTTTTGACCAACTGAGAGCTACCACCTTTAAGACAAATTCCGTCGATTTCTACAACGAAATTAAAAATACATTAAGAAGATTAAATATAAAAGTTAGCTTAGAATTAGGAGCCAACTCAACAGTTGCTCAACAAACAATTAGTAATAATAAAAACTCTGCTCTAACTATTTTTAAGAACAAAATGCCTGAACCAATGCGTTCAATTTTATATTGTCGTGACCCTAAAACACTTGAGTCCGCCATTGACATTTTACATGAAGCATGCTACGCACATATTAACCTTAATAATTTTAGTGGTCAAAAGACATTTAATTCTATTAATAAAAATAAAAACTTTTCTGGTGACCCAATCACCAAAACCAATTACAATTATAATCGTACCAATAATAACGCTACTATCAATAATTCTAGAAACTTTAATAATACAAAGCTTCATAATAACAACTACATTAGGAACAACCAATATAATAACAATTTTAATAGAAACAACCAAAATAATAACAATTTTAATAGGAACAACCAAAATAATAACAATTTTAATAGGAACAACCAAAATAATAACAATTCTAATAAGAATAACCAAAATAATAATAACTATAGGAACAATCAAAATAACAGTATTAATAACAATAGGAACCACCAATGGAATTCCTTTCAAAATCGAAATTCAAACTATTATAATCCCAATAATAGTAACAACTACCCACACATGAACAACCCATTTGTAAATAATAGTAATTTTACAAACAATTATAACAGAAATAATCAAATTTCTGAATCTGAACCAATGGAAATAAACATTGGAGAAACACAGAAAAGTGTTAACAAAACAGAATTACCAGCAAATTTTCTTTTAACGGCCTCGAATCTCAATTACCATATATCTTAGTTAGTGGGAATATTAGACCACTTAAATTTATAATAGATACCGGAGCAACACACTCTATTATAAATCCTAACCTTTGTCATCCAATGTATTTAACAGAACTTCAAACCCCCATAATTATTAAAACTATAAATCAAGATGTAAAAATAACTCATAAAGCAGTTATACCTCTTTTTAAAGAATTGGGAGACTCAACAAAGAAGGTTGAAATGTATGTCTTTCCCTTTCATGACAATTATGACGGGCTAATAGGCAATAATATATTAATGCCATTAAAAACTAAAATCGACTTAGGTCAACAACTTTTAACCACACTTTATAATGAAATCCAAATACATTTTAAAAATAAAAATAAAGAAACAAAATATAATATTACTCAGAAAGATGAATATGAATTAACTATACCAGTACTTCAAAAAGATGGTCTCGCTTATCTGCAGGAAAGGAAGTCCTCCGATGGCGAAATCACAATTCAAGAAGGAATATATGAAGTACAGAACTATACAGCCGTTGTAAAAGCAAATATTCTTAGTAGCGGTAATAAATCTATAACTTTTTCACCATTAGAAACTGAGATTGTAAATCATAATAACTTTAATATAATTTCTGAAACTGATAGCAAATTTAATGTCCTAAGCGAAATTCGTAATGAACATTTATCCAACTTTGAAAAAATGCATTTATTACAAGTTATAAAACAATACTCGCATTTATTCTATAACGAAAACTTAGATTTATCTTTCACAAACGCTATCAAACATCGTATTCGTACTATTAATGACGTTCCAATATTCACTAAGTCTTATAGATACCCTCAAATTCACAAAGAGGAAGTACAAAGGCAAATTAACGAGATGTTGGACAAGGGCATTATTAGGCCTAGCAACTCCCCATATTCTGCCCCTGTCTGGATCGTCCCAAAGAAAGAGGACGCCAGTGGGACACAGAAATGGAGACTCGTTATTGACTATAGGAAACTAAACGAAATTACTTTGGACAATAGGCACCCTATACCAAATATAGATGACTTTCTAAATAAATTGGGAAGATGCCAATATTTTACCACGTTAGACCTTGCTAAAGGTTTCCACCAAATAGAAATTGACGAACGCGACATTCACAAAACCGCGTTCACTGTCGAGAATGGACATTATGAATTTATTCGAATGCCGTTTGGACTTAAAACAGCACCAGCTACCTTCCAACGATTAATGAACCATGTTTTAAAAGACTATATAAATAAAATTTGTTTGGTGTATTTAGATGACATCATCATCTTCTCAGCATCTATTGAAGAACACATAGATTCGCTGAAAAAAATTTTTAAAAGGCTCGAAGAAGCCAAATTAATGATTCAATTAGATAAATCGGAGTTTATGAAAAAAGAAACTGAGTTTCTTGGTCACATTGTGACTTTAGAAGGAATAAGACCAAATCCTAAAAAAATTGAATGCGTCAAAAACTTTCCTATTCCCAAAACTCCAAAACAAATTAAACAATTTCTCGGACTATCAGGATTTTACAGGAAATTCATTAAGGACTATTCCAAAGTCGCTAAACCAATGACAAAATACTTAAAGAAAAACGTAAAACTAAAAATTGATAATCCTGAATATGTTCAAAGTTTCGAAACTCTCAAAAGACTACTTATAAATGAACCAATCCTTATTTATCACGAATTTAACAAAACTTTTACTCTTACAACAGACGCAAGCCAATTCGCTCTTGCTGCCGTACTATCACAAGAAGGACGCCCCGTGTGTTATGCTAGTCGTACTCTTAACGAACATGAAATACACTACAGTACAATAGAGAAGGAATTATTGGCAATCGTATGGGCCACAAAGTACTTTCGCCCTTACATTTTCGGAAGAAAATTCGTAATTGAGACAGACCATAAGCCACTCCAATGGCTCTTCTCCATAAAAGAACCTAACTCAAAACTAGTTCGTTGGCGTCTCAAGCTTTCCGAATTTGATTACGAATATAAAATTTGATTATCAAATATAAAAAAGGCGTTCAAAACGGTAACGCCGATGCTTTATCACGTATAGAAGTAAACTTTAATGAAGAGCAAATGAACGGAAATAACGAGACAAATGAACTTATTAAAA
This sequence comes from Poecilobothrus nobilitatus, assembly GCA_947095535.1. Classification (NCBI taxonomy): domain Eukaryota; kingdom Metazoa; phylum Arthropoda; class Insecta; order Diptera; family Dolichopodidae; genus Poecilobothrus; species Poecilobothrus nobilitatus. The sequence goes on from OX352772.1 coordinate 217,724,847, forward strand.
ATAATAGTATACCAATTAGTAAATCTCCTTTAAATGTATTTAAAACTCAAATTTCTATTTATAAAACAAATTCAGGTTCTCTTAGAATTAGGAACTTAAAAATATTTAATAAATGTAGGAAAGTAATTCACACTAAAAATTTCGATGAACAAACAGCCATTACTGTCTTGAAAAATCATTTCAATCCCAAAACTATCAATGCAATTTATGTTGAAGATTCTAATATTTTAGAAATCTTAGAAAAAATATTTTTCGAACATTTTTCATCTAGTGGCCAATTAAAGTTAATTAAATGTAACAAATTATTAGAAGATATAGTAGACGAAGAGCAACTTGCCGAAATTATAGAAAAAGAGCATTTAAAAAATAATCACCGCGGAATTTCAGAAGTATGCAATGAACTGAAGTTACTATACTACCACCCAAAGTTATGCGATAGAGTAGCGCAATTTATAAACAACTGCGAGATTTGTAACCTTGAAAAATATGAAAGAAAACAATTAAAAACAAAGTTCAAAATAACAGAAACACCTTTAGGTCCCAACCAAATAGTCCATATTGACGTTTTTTATAGGCTAGATCAAACATTATTTTTAACGTTTATCGATAAATTTACTAAGTTTGCGCAAGCAATCAAAATTAATTCCCGAACTTGGACCGAATTCAAAAGAGCCGTTTTACAATATTTATCTATTGTGGGAATTTTAAAAAAAAATAGTAGTTGATAACGAATTAGGGTTCAAAGCCCTCCCGTTACGGGAATTTCTTCAAAATCAATATATTGATATTCATTATACCTCAAATAATAATCATACTTCGAACCGATGTCGAACGTCTGCACAACACTATTAACGAACATATTAGACTACTTAAACATGACGAACGAGTAAATTTGGACACCGTTGAGGAAAAAATTCTAAAAATTATAGCAATGTATAATAATACTATTCACTCGACAACCAACCATAAACCCATCGACTTCATAAATGGTAAAGTTAAGGATACTGACTATGAGAATATCCGTAATAAAATTCTAAAAATTAAAGACAAAACAATAGATGCTCTTAATAAAAATAGAACCGATATTGAAATATCTCCCGGTTTAAACTTTGTAAAAGATCCGCGAGGGGGAAAAAACCACTCGAAATTCAGAAAAATGGAAATAGAAATATTAGATGAAAACCATATAACTAATAAAGATACTGGTCTAAAGTATTATAATTCTCACGTCAATCCCAAAAAAAGATTTCAAGATAATAGTAACCCATCGGTCAAAGCAAAAACAATAAAAGTTAAAAAGAAAAAACGAAATCAAAATCAAACTACAAATTAAACAAAAAAAAAAATAATAAAAAATAAATACTTCTTTTCAGATCACAATGTTCAAAATTACCCTCTTAATTATAATATTCATACCTTTAATATTATCACAAAAATTAGAAGCACAAAACATTGATAACAACAATGGTTTTATTACAATAAATCTAGGTAATAGAAAAATTATCAGAGATTTTAAAAAGGTATTACATATCATAAACATAACAGAATATGAAAACAGTAGAGTACTAATACACAAAAATATTGAGCTAATACAACTAAATTTTAGTAACCCTATGTACAATACAATTAAACATAATTTCGATCTACTAGATAAAAAGATAGATAATCTTAAACCACACAAAAGACATACAAGAAGTTTATTTAACGGAGTAGGAATCGGACTAAAATACCTTATCGGTACAATGGACTATAATGATGAACAAGCTATAAACGAACAAATTGAAGCATTATCTAAGAACTCCAAATCCCTTATTAACGAGAATAATAAACAAATACTAATTAATAATCAAATTTCTGACCAAATCAAGAATATCACAAAGCAAATTAAAATTCAACAAAATACAATTTCGGAATACCTAAATTCTTTTAATATGCAAACCAATAATGAAATTTTGGAAATAGAAGACGAAATAAAATATATGCAATATATGTATCAAATTAATTATGATATAGACCTACTCAAAACTCACGTTGGAACAAGTAATACTAACAAGTAAATTAGGCATACTATCAAAAAACATTTTGACAGAAAAAGAACTAAATATGCTTTCTGATTTTGAAAGCGTTCAAGATATTAAAATTACTGTAAAATTTTATTTAGAACAAATTATTATTATATTACTAATTCCAGAATATAGTGCAAGACCGCTTTCTGAAATTCACATTGAACCAATACCAAATAAAAATAATAAAACTATTCTATTAGAGAACTATAACGTTCTTATAGACGACACTAATATTTGTTACAATTCAAATGTCGAAAATAATTTAAAGAAAAATTTAAAAATTATAGAAAATGAATGTATCAATAGTATATTTAAATTTGAAAAAGCACATTGTAATATGCAAAAATTTTTAAATAAAGAAGTTAAAGAAATAATTCAAGGCATAATTATAACCAAAAATATTGGAAAAACAAATATACAACACAATTGTAATAATTTTAACATTACTATAACAGGTAACAATTTAATAGGGTACGAAAATTGTAAAATTAAAATAAAAGAACAAACTTATGAAAATTTTTATACTAAAATTAATGACAAAATAATTTTACCTTTCTATACTACAAAAATAATTGAAAATAAAACTTTGAATTATATAAAATTTGAAGAATTTCATGTAAAAAATATGGAAAATAATAGAAAACATATTAACGATATTGTAAACAAAAAATATAAAAATCATGTAATAAATACATCTATCAATATTTTTCTTATGATTTTTATAATTATTGTAATTTTAATAATAAAATGTTTGTACAAAAAACATAAGAAAATCATAATAAATACTTCGTCGGAGCCTCAGAGTAACGGTGGGGGTGTCATAAACGGTAACTGACATCACTAATAAGAAAGCTTTATTTTAAATATAATTATTTTCCCATAGATTTATTTTCAATAAATCTAAAACATTCTTGTCAATTCAGCATTTGCACATTATAGAAATACATATTATTACTTTCCCATAGACAAAATTCTCATTATGTTAATACGACACCTATATTCTTAAAAAAAAGTAAATAATTTTTATCCCATAGATTTACCTTCAGTAAATCTACACATTCCTGCAAATTCAGCATTTGCAATATTATCATAAAAACATAATTACTTTCCCATATGCAAAATTCCTACTAATCGAACTTTTAATGTTCCCACAAAATAATATCTTTCTAATTAATTTTATATGACATAAAAAACTAAATTATTACTTTCAATAAATCTATATACAAGTTCCTGCAAATTCAGCATCTGGAACATTATTATAAAAACAATTATTTTTCACACAGACAAAATTCCTACTAATCCTACTTTTATTGTTCCCACAAAATATTGTTTCAATAAGCAAAAATTATAATATAAATATCAGGAAATAAACGAATAAAATTAAGTTCTGTTCTGGATTTCAAACTCACCGAAGCTCCGTATTAAACATTTAAAATTAATTAAATTAAGAATGTATAATTAAATAAATTAAATTAAAGTATATTTAAATTGTGAAATTAGTTGTTGATTAAATTGTAGAATATAACTTATTTTTTTATATAAAGAAAAAAAGAAAAATTAAAAAGTGTTAAAGCAAAATATTGTGTTTTTTTTAATGTTTGCGAAAATCGAATCTAAAATTCTTAACCTCTCAATTATTTTATAGGCCGACCGTATGCAGAGATCCGTATACATAGAGTAAGGCTAATTAATTCGGAGGGTCGCCAGGTACTTCGAATACTCCGTTCGAGACTGGGCTATTTTTAAGACTGAGCCCCCAGCCAGGCTGATCATCGGCACGGGTCGTATAACACCTTGAATCCGGCCAAGATTTACCCCAATCCGATGGTTCCGGAAAAACCAAGGTGTCAGTAATACGATACATAAAGACAGACTCAGTTTACCTCTCCCTTAGTACCTAACCACCTAGCTGGTGATTATTTCCGGTCGGCACCCACGAGGAGGGTTTGGAATGAGGATTTTTTCCGACTAACTAAATGCCACATTTGTAGTAAATTTTTAGATTTTAGTAATAGAGTAAGAGATCATTGTCATTAAATACTGGGCAATATTGAGGTCCAGCACATTCTGGTTGTAATCTTTTATATCGAAAATTCATAATTTCCTCTATTTTTTCATAATTTTTTTTCTTATGATTGTCATCTCTTATTTAAATCATTAAATGTAGTAGCATTACGGTTAGCATTACGGTTATTCCTTTAAACAAAGAAAAATACATATATGTAAGTAAAAGAATTCAAATTCTAGGAGAAAATTATAGCTTTGATATTAGATTTTTAGATAGTTTTTGTTTTATGGCGGCTAGTTTGAACAATCTTTCTAAAGATATTGACAAAAATAAAATGAAAAACATAATAAGGTCTTTCACTGATAATTGTGATTTAATGCTTAGGAAAGGAGTGTTCCGATATGATTATTTAAACAGTTGGGAAAAACTTTATGAAGAAAATTTACCACCGCAAATAGAATTCTATAATAAAATGACAAACACTCCATGTTCAATAACAGATTATAATCATGCAATTACAGTATGGAATACTTTCAAATTTAAAAATTTGCTGGACTCCCTAAAATTATATTTAAAAACAGATGTTTTAATATTAACAGATGTTTTCGAAAATTTTAGAAAAATTTGTATGAATATTTATAATTTAGATCCTGCTAATTCTAGATTTAGATCCTGGTCTTGGCAGGCAATGCTTAAATTTACCAAAACAGAATTAGAACTGCTTACGGATATAAATATGTATAATTTTATAAAATCAGGAATACGTGGAGACATTAGTCAATGTTCTTTACGTCATTCTGTAGCTAACAATAAATATATGAAAGATAAATTCAATCAATATAGAGAATACGCGATCAGGAATAAACAATTAAAATACGCGACTTATATAGATGCAAATAACTTATATCGTTGGGCTATGTCACAGTATATACCATATAACGATTTTTAGTGGGTTGATAATTCAATAGACGTTTCACAAATAGAAAACGATTCAGAATTTGGTTATATTTTAGAAGAAAAGTCTTCATGATGATTTTCACAATGATTCTTCTTCACAATGATTTACCCTTCTGCGCTGAAAATTGTATTCCTCCGGCAGGAAAAACAAAACAATTGTTGACTAATTTAAATAATAAAAGAAATTATGTAATACATTATAGAAATCTTAAACAATGTATTGAAAATGGACTTGAGTTGAAAAGAATACACAGAGTGCTTGGCTATAAAAATATATTGATTTAAATACTACAAACAGGAAAAATGCTAAAAGCATATTTGACAAAAAAAAATTTTAAATTAATGAATAATGCTGTTTTTGGAAAAATAATGGAAAATGTTGATAACAGAAAAATAATCAAAATAGCTACTTCATGGGAAAACAAAGGAAGGCATTTAGGGGCTAGAGCTCTCATATTAAACCTAATTTCCATAGCATATCAATTTTTGAATCATATTTAGTATAGCTGTTAAATTGAAGAAAACTGTAGTACAACTGTAGTACAATATGTAAACTGTATTATAGTGATATAAAAGTAGATCTTATATAATGATGTTGTTAATGATTTAAATATGTTGTTAATGATTTAAATATCGAACATTTTAAAGAATTTTTATATAACAATTTCATTATTTATAGAAATATGAAGGATTTCAAATCTAAACTACATACAATATATACAAAAAATTTTAATAAAATAGCTTTAAGTAGTTAAGATGAAAAAAGATTTATATTAGATAATAAATTAAATACCTATGCTCTAAAAAATTGAATTTAATTTTATTAATTAAGTATATTTTGAAATTTTGTTTTTTAATGTTTCATCGAATAAATCTAATATTTTAGAGTTATCTCTATGGTGAATAGGTCCTCTTCTTTGCTTAGATTTTAATTTAATTCTAGGTTCAACTTTATAAAACATATGAAGATTAGAAGAATTTTTCATTTTATTTTTCCAAATTCAATGTCCGTACCGATTGTGAAATATTTTTTTATTTTTATTTTGAAAGTGCAGTTTAAGTTTATATACATTTTTATTATATCATAGAATAATTAATATTTCAATATGTGCGCACACAATGAGCATTATTTAATATTTACAATGTTGATATCGACATTAACATTGTTAGGTTTAAATAACTAATTTTAAATTTATTTAAAACAAATGTCAACATTGCGAGGAATACAAAGAATGTTTATTTGAATAAAACAATACTTTTTTGTTGTAATTTTAATAAAACAAAACAAATGTTAACATTATTGCATTGCATTTAAATAAAAAAAAAAAACAATGTGTTTTTTAACTTACTAAAATTAAACAATAATCTAAGCTTTACTCAATATAAATTCAATAGTTTAAATAAAATTCAAAAACTTTAATTTAAAGTTCAAAAATATTTGTATAAAATAAATTTACATTCTGTTTGAAAAATATAACTTGCTAATTTAAAAAAAACGATTTCTTAAATATATTTTAAATTCCTAAATTAAATAATAATAATTATGGATTTAAACCAATTTATTTTTAAACTAATGAAGAAGCTTAAGTGTGTTTAAACTTGCTAAAATCAAACCAAGACCTAAGTAAACAGGCCAAGAACTGAAAACACATGAATGTAGTTGTGAGAGAATTGCAATCGATTCTCACGTATCGCGCGTATGAATAATTTCATAATTGATGTGAGTCTCGATTACAGCCATATAAGTGTGTACAAAATTTTAAAGTATGAAAGTAGTCTCGACGTATACTATTACGATATTGAGGCAATTTATCTTAAGAAGCTTTTAAAATAAAAAATTTAAAGGAAGACAATTTTTTAAATGCATATTTATGAATGAAAATACTATATTTTAAAATATTTTTCTTTAATGAATTATGTAAAAAAGATGCGACTTTAATTTTCTCTTTGAACCAAATTGAATAAAGTAAATCTTTTTTGTGTTATTTCAAGATTTATAGTCGGCCTCCTATTTTTTCCCTAAGACTGCATGTAAATTTGTTAAAAGCTGGCCCCTTATTAAGCTTTTACTCTCTGCACTTAATGGCCTGATAATTGATGTGAGTCTCGAATCAAACAATAACAGAAATTATATATATGTATATAGCGAGACTCACATCAATTATCAAGCCATGAAGTGCAGAGAGTAAAAGCTTAATAAGGGGCCAGCTTTTAACAAATTTACACGTAGTCTTATGGAAAAAAATAGGGGGCTGACTATAAATCTTGAAATAACACAAAAACCATTTACTTTATTCAATTTGATCCAATGAAAAAATTAAAGCCGCATCTTTTTTACATAATTCATTAAAGAAAGATATTTTAAAATATAATATTTTCATTCATAAATATGCATTTAAAAAATTGTCTTCCTTTAAATTTTTTATTTTAAAAGCTTCTTAAGATAAATTGCCTTAATATCGTAATAGTATACGTCGAGACTACTTTCATACTCTAAAATTTTGTACACACTTATATGGCTGTAATCGAGACTCATATCAATTATTAAATTATTCAAACGCGCAATACGTGAGAATCAATTGCAATTCTCTCACAACTACATTCATGTGTTTTCAGTTCTTGGCATGTTTACTTAGGTCTTGGTATATAGATAACGCAAGCAGAACAAAAAATGTCAATAAGAATTCTCGAAATTTTTTCAGATTTTAAGTGCCCCATTTGCTCTCTAATTTTTTCCCATGCTTATTTCTCTTTCTCAAATCTCTTCAATAGTTCTTTTAAAAAAATATCCTCGTGAATATTTGATTCTATTTTAATTTTGGATAGGTCGAGACTCACATCAATTATCAGGCCATGAAGTGCAGAGAGTAAAAGCTTAATAAGGGGCCAGCTTTTAACAAATTTACATGCAGTCTTATGGAAAAAATAGGAGGCCGACTATAAATCTTGAAATAACACAAAAACGATTTACTTTATTCAATTTGGTTCAAAGGGAAAATTAAAGTCGCATCTTTTTTACATAATTCATTAAAGAAAAATATTTTAAAATATAGTATTTTCATTCAAAAATATGCATTTAAAAAATTGTCTTCCTTTAAATTTTTTATTTTAAAAGCTTCTTAAGAAAAATTACCTCAATATCGTAATAGTATACGTCGAGACTACTTTCATACTTTAAAATTTTGTACACACTTATATGGCTGCAATCGAGACTCACATCAATTATGAAATTATTCATACGCGCGATACGTGAGAATCGATTGCAATTCTCTCACAACTACATTCATGTGTTTTCAGTTCTTGGCCTGTTTACTTAGGTCTTGGATAGGTACATCATGGTAAATATTTATTTTTTATTTTGCTTTTATTTTTCTTTTTTTCTTCAAAAACTTTAAAACTTCTTTTTAGAAGAATGCATTTGAATAAAAGACAATATTGCCATATAATTTGTATGATTCACGAAATTTTTTTTTGAAACTAAAGTTTTAAAATTTTTTTAAGTATTTATTTTTATGTATAATTTGTACAACTCGAAACCATTATTAGATTATTTACTATTACAAAACTATTTTTAAAACTGTTTAGGTAGTACTCGAATTTAGCCAAAATACACGATAAGAAATCTTGAATACATGTATTTTTCGTTCACACAACTTTAGTCTAAAGTCGAAAACAACTAAAATATTTTAAAAATTACTTTATTTATTTATCATTATAATTAGAATAAAGAAAAAAAAGAATTCACTTTGAAAATACCCTATTATTACAAATGGTGTAATAAAATCTATTTATAATGTTTGTGTTTTTATATTTTAAAACTGGTTAGAAGAGTTGTCTATCAAGGATTTTGGTTGTATTTCTTTGTGTTTAATTTTAAATGCATACTTTATTTATTCAAAAAATAATGCAAAAAACGTATTTTAACATTTTTATTTCAATCTAACATATTTGCATAAAGAGTTTTTAATATCTTTTGTATTTAAAAATTGAAGTAAATTAAATAATTATATATTATAACATGGCAACACTATATAAAAAATTTACTTCTGATTTCTTAAGTATTCTATTTTGAATAGACTAATTATGTGTTGATCAAGTGTATATATATATAATGTTTATCTATGTATGCGTTATTATTTAATATTTTTTTTTATGTCAATAGGAATGCATTAGTAGTTTTTATTTAAAATGAAAAAAAAAAAATTTGTGACTGTTAATCCTAGTGACTTGCGCTTTTTTTGTGAATAGTGAAATTACCTTTCAAAATATAGTTTCTGATATTATGGGTTAAAAGAATTTTAACGTAAGAAATTAAGAAAAAAAATAAAGAAAATTTAAATTTAAATTTGAGCGGTAAGTTATCCAATGTGTATAGCTTGCATTTTTTTATTAAAATAAGTTAATTTTTTTATAGAAGTGAAAAATTAAAAGTTGTTTTACAAGTTTAATAAAAAGTTAAAGTTAAGTTCATATACATATGCGAAATATATAATGCACAAGTTCTTTTGTTCTTAATCATTCATCAATCAAGAAGTTGGAACATAATTTCTATTCAAAAAGTAAGAAAACATTTTTTTTATTAATGTTTGGAATTTGTTTCCAAATTTATTTCATTGTTTCAATTATTTTATTCATTAACTTGTTGCAAAACTTATAATTAAAATTTTCTATTTTTCTGACTCTTTTATTTTTCTACATACTTTTATTATCTTTTCCCACTCTTTTGCTTTCATTAGCATGAACATATAATATATTCATCATCTGTTTAGAATGTTTCACAATATAAAATCAGATTCCCGCAAATCAGGTAGAACCTGCGCCACATGTAAAAATAGTAGGCTGAATTTTAATGGAAGGCTCTACAGATTACCAAAGAGTAGCAGCTTGTTTGATATATGGACTTCAAAATGTATATATTTATCTTATAATTTAGTTTTACAAGACTTTTTTATGCCGAATGGAACGTTTAATTGAATTCAAGGCTTTTTTTATGTTGAAACTTCAATTCGGCTTTTTCCCTTTTTTTAAAATATACCCGGGCCGTGATCATCGGCACGAGTCTTATAACACCTTGAATCCGGCCCAGATTTACCCCAATCCGATGGTTCTGGAAAAACCAAGGTGTCAGTAATACGATACATAAAGACAGACTCAGTTTACCTTTCCCTTAGTACCTAACCACCTAGCTGGTGATTATTTCCGGTCGCCACCCACGAGGAGGGTTTGGAATGAGGATTTTTGCCGACTAACTAAATGCCATATTTGTACTAAATTTTTAGATTTTAGTAATAGAGTAAGAGATCATTGTCATTTTACTGGCCAATATTGAGGTCCAGCAAATTCTGGTTGTAATCTTTTATATCGAAAATTCATAATTTCCTCTATTTTTTCATAATTTTTTTTCTTATGATTGTCATCTCTTATTTAAATCATTAAATGTAGTAGCATTACGGTTAGCATTACGGTTATTCCTTTAAACAAAGAAAAATACATATCTGTAAGTAAAAGAATTCAAATTCTAGGAGAAAATTATAGCTTTGATATTAGATTTTTAGATAGTTTTTGTTTTATGGCGGCTAGTTTGAACAATCTTTCTAAAGATATTGACAAAAATAAAATGAAAAACATAATAAGGTCTTTCACTTATAATTGTGATTTAATGCTTAGGAAAGGAGTGTTCCGATATGATTATTTAAACAGTTGGGAAAAACTTTATGAAGAAAATTTACCACCGCAAATAGAATTTTTTTTTTTCATCATTTAATTTATTTTTCATAATAATACATTAACGTGGTAACATTCTTAATATATATTAAAAACAAAAAAAAAAAAAAAACAAAAACAAAAAACACCAGAAAAAAACAAAATAATAATTCAAATTAAATATTGGTGTTTTATGGTATAATTCTATTCTAAGAGAAAAAAAAAAAAAGAATATATTGATTTATTAATTTAATGTAAAAAATAATTGAAAAATAAAAAATTTCTGTGACCTTAGCTTTTTAGCTGTGTGGTCTTATAAATTCAGTTAGAAATATTTTGCAACAATTTTATTATAAAAGTTTATTTTGATATAGCACTATAATTATAACTAGTAATTAAAAACTTGAAAAAAGAAATGAAAGAAAAAAAAATGACAAACACTCCATGTTCAGTAACAGATTATAATCATGCAATTACAGTATGGAATACTTTCAAATGTAAAAATTTGCTGGACTCCCTAAAATTATATTTAAAAACAGATGTTTTAATATTAACAGATGTTTTCGAAAATTTTAGAAAAATTTGTATGAATATTTATAATTTAGATCTTGCTAATTCTAGATTTAGATCCTGGTCTTTCTTGGCAGGCAATGCTTAAATTTACCAAAACAGAATTAGAACTGCTTACAGATATAAATATGTATAATTTTATGAAATCAGGAATACGTGGAGGCATTAGTCAATGTTCTTTACGTCATTCTGTAGCTAACAATAAATATATGAAAGTTAAATTCAATCAAAATAGAGAATATGCGATCAGCAATAAACAATGAAAATACGCGGCTTATATAGATGCAAATAGCTTATATCGTTGGGCTATGTCACAGTATATACCATATAACGATTTTCAGTGGGTTGATAATTCAATAGACGTTTCACAAATAGAAAACGATTCAGAATTTGGTTATATTTTAGAAGAAAAGTCTTCATGATCTTCACAATGATTTACCCTTCTGCCCTGAAAATTGTTTTCCTGCGGCAGGAAAAACAAACAATTGTTGACTAAATAATAAAAGAAATTATGTAATACATTATAGAAATCTTAAACAATGTATTGAAAATGGACTTGAGTTGAAAAGAATACACAGAGTGATTGGCTATAAAAATATATTGATTTAAATACTGCAAACAGGAAAAATGCTAAAAGCATATTTGAAAAAAAAAAATTTAAAGTAATGAATAATGCTGTTTTTGGAAAAATAATGGAAAATGTTGATAACAGAAAAATAATCAAAATAGCTACTTCATGGGAAAACAAAGGAAGGCATTTAGGGGCTAGAGCTCTCATATTAAAACCTAATTTCCATAGCATATCAATTTTTGAATCATATTTAGTACAGCTGTTGAATTGAAGAAAACTGTAGTACAACTGTAGTACAAACTGTAAACTGTATTATAGTGATATAAAAGTAGATCTTATATAATGATGTTGTTAATGATTTAAATATGTTGTTAATGATTTAAATATCGAACATTTTAAAGAATCTTTATATAACAATTTCATTATTTATAGAAATATGGAGGATTTCAAATCTAAACTACATATAATATATACAAAAAATTTTAATAAAATAGCTTTAAGTAGTTAAGATGAAAAAAGATTTATATTAGATAATAAATTAAATACCTATGCTCTAAAAAATTGAATTTAATTTTATTAATTAGGTATATTTTGAAATTTTGTTTTTTAATGTTTAATAGAATAAATCTAATATTTTAGAGTTATCTCTATGGTGAATAGCTCCTCTTCTTTGCTTAGATTTTAATTTAATTCTAGGTTCAACTTTATAAAACATATGAAGATTAGAAGAATTTTTCATTTTATTTTTCCAAATTCAATGTCCGTACCGATTGTGAAATATTTTTTTATTTTTATTTTGAAAGTGCAGTTTAAGTTTATATACATTTTTATTATATCATAGAATAATTAATATTTCAATATATGCGCACACAATGAGCATTATTTAATATTTACAATGTTGATATCGACATTAACATTGTTAGGTTTAAATAACTAATTTTAAATTTATTTAAAACAAATGTCAACATTGCGAGGAATACAAAGAATGTTTATTTGAATAAAACAATACTTTTTTGTTGTAATTTTAATAAAACAAAACAAATGTTAACATTATTGTATTGCATTTAAATAAAAAAAAAAAACAATGTGTTTTTTAACTTACTAAAATTAAACAATAATCTAAGCTTTACTCAATATAAATTCAATAGTTTAAATAAAATTAAAAAACTTTAATTTAAAGTTCAAAAATATTTGTATAAAATAAATTTACATTCTGTTTGAAAAATATAACTTGCTAATTCAAAAAAAACGATTTCTTAAATATATTTTAAATTCCTAAATTAAATAATAATAATTATGGATTTAAACCAATTTGTTTTTAAACTAATGAAGAAGCTTAAGTGTGTTTAAACTTGCTAAAATCAAACAATAACAGAAATTATATATATGTATATAGATAACGCAAGCAGAACAAAAAATGTCAATAAGAATTCTCGAAATTTTTTCAGATTTTAAGTGCCCCATTTGCTCTCTAATTTTTTCCCATGCTTTTTTCTCTTTCTCAAATTTCTTCAATAGTTCTTTTAAAAAAATATCCTCGTGAATATTTGATTCTATTTTAATTTTAGATAGGTCGAGACTCTCATCAATTATCAGGTCATGAAGTGCAGAGTGTAAAAGTTTAATAAGGGGCCAGCTTTTAACAAATTTACATGCAGTCTTATGGAAAAAATAGGAGGCCGACTATAAATCTTGAAATAACACAAAAACGATTTACTTTATTCAATTTGGTTCAAGTTGCATCTTTTTTACATAATTCATTAAAGAAAAATATTTTAAAAATATAGTATTTTCTTTCATAAATATGCATTTAAAAAATTGTCTTCCTTTAAATTTTTTATTTTAAAAGCTTCTTAAGATAAATTGCCTCAATATCGTAATAGTATACGTCGAGACTACTTTCATACTTTAAAATTTTGTACACACTTATATGGCTGTAATCGAGACTCACATCAATTATGAAATGAAGAATGCATTTGAATGCATTTGAATAAAAGACAATATTGACATATAATTTGTATGATTCACAAAATTTTTTTTTGAAACTAAAGTTTTAAAATTTTTTTAAGTATTTATTTTTATGTATAATTTGTACAACTCGAAACCATTATTAGATTATTTACTATTACAAAACTATTTTTAAAACTGTTTAGGTAGTACTCGAATTTAGCCAAAATACACGATAAGAAATTTTGACATGTATTTTTCATTCACACAACTTTAGTCTAAAGTCGAAAACAACTAAAATATTTTAAAAATTACTTTATTTATTTATCATTATAATTAGAATAAAGAAAAAAAGAATTCACTTTGAAAATACCCTATTATTACAAATGGTGTAATAAAATCTATTTATAATGTTTGTGTTTTTATATTTTAAAACTGGTTAGAAAAGTTGTCTATCAAGGATTTTGGTTGTATTTCTTTGTGTTTAATTTTAAATACATACTTTATTTATTCAAAAAATAATGCAAAAAACGTATTTTAACATTTTTCTTTCAATCTAACATTTTTGCATAAAGAGTTTTTAATATCTTTTGTATTTAAAAATTGAAGTAAATTAAATAATTATATATTATAACATGGCAACACTATATAAAAAATTTACTTCTGATTTCTTAAGTTTTCTATTTTGAATAGACTGATTATGTGTTGATCAAATGTATATATATAATGTTTATCTATGTATGCGTTATTATTTAATATTTTTTTTTTATATCAATAGAAATGCATGAGTAGTTTTTATTTAAAATGAAAAAAAACAAGTAAATGTAACAGTAAGTCGATGCAACCGACTTATTAATACCCTACACCTGAATAATTCGAATTAAATTAAAAATCCATAAGTGTTTTTGGCAGCTGCTTGAACTTCTTCCCTTTTCTGTCTTATTCAACTCGAATTTCAAGAACGTAAAAGAGGCATCCGCTTGGGATATGCTTGATACCCTTGTATAAAATTTTAAGTTTCTATCTTAATTATTTTCGAAGATTGGTAGTCCTTGGGAGGTTTGTGTCAGCTACCCGAATTGCCACTCCAATTGATCGAATCCATCTCAGAAACATAAAGAAAACTTGCCAGAACACCATTCTATTAAATTTAAAGGTTCTACTTTTGTTGGTTTTGGAGATATGCTCGTTGCTCTTGTGCTCGTCCGGAAGTTTCCAAAATACGAACCCATGGTTCAAATTCTTTCAAATGTCAGTTTCCAATTTTACAGAAAAGGAAACATAACAGAACACCTTTGTACTAAAAATCTTTGTACTAAAAGTTCAATCTTTGTTGGTTGTGGAGATATACTCGTTTGCTCTGGGGCTCGTCCGGAAGCTTCCAAGATTTGAACCCATGGACCAAATCCTCACAAATTTCAGAGGCCTAAATCATACATGAAAGAACACCATTCTGCCAAAAGTAAAGGTTATATCTTTATTGGTTTTGGAGATAATCTCATTTGGCCTGTGGCTCGTTCGGAAGCTTCCAAAACCAAACCCATGGACCAAATCCTCTTAAATTTCAGAGACATAAATCAAACACGAAAGAACACCATTGTACCAAATTCAAAGGTTCTACCTTTGTTCGTATTGGATATAATCTCATTTGCTCTGCGGCTCGTTCGGAAGCTTCCAAAATTCGAATCCACGGTTCAAATTCTTTCAAATTTAAACCCATGGCCAAATCCTCTCAAATTTCAGAGACCTAAATCAAACATGAAATAACACCATACGGCCAAATTTAAAGGTTATGTATTTGTTGTTTTTGGAGATAATCTCATTTGCTCTGGGGCTCGTTCGGAAGCTTCCAAAATCCAAACCCATGGACCACATCCTCTTAAATTTTAGAGACATAAATCAAACTGGAAGAAACATCGTTATAAAAAATTTAAAGGTTCTATCTTTATTGGTTTTGGAGATAATCTCGTTTGCTCTGGGGCTCGTTCGGAAGCTTCCAAAACCCGAACCCATGGACCAAATCTTCTCACATTTCAGAGACTTAAATAAAATATGAAAGAACACCACCCTGCCAAATTTAAAGGTTATATCTTTGTTGGTTTTGGAGATAATCTCATTTGCTCTGGTGCTCGTTCGGAAGCTTCCAAATCCAAACCCATGGACCAAATCCTCTTAAATTTCAGAGGCCTAAATCATACATGAAAGAACACCATTCTGCCAAAAGTAAAGGTTATATCTTTATTGGTTTTGGAGATAATCTCATTTGCTCTGGGGCTCGTTCGGGAGCTTCCAAATCCAAACCCATGGACCAAATCCTCTTAAATTTCAGAGACATAAATCGAACGGGAAGAAACATCATTGTACAAAATTTGAAGGTTCTATCTTTGTTGCTTTTGGAGATAATCTCGTTTGCTCCGGAATCATTCGGAAGCTTCCAGAATCCGAACCCATGGACGGATTTTGTCCAGATTCGAACTTAGCCTTTCTTTCGTAATTATTAACCTACTATATAAATTTCATCAAGATAGCATCATTATTTTTTGAGTTATCGTGCGTACGGACGGACGGACGGACATCGCTAAATCGACTCCGGCGGTGATCCTGATTCAGAATATATATACATGTCTATACCTAACTCGCTTCCTTTTGGTGGTTACAAACACCATACCAAAGTTAATATACCCTATACTTTAGGTGTAGGGTATAAAAATATGTGACTGTTAACCCTAGTGACTTGTGCTTTTTTTGTGAAAATGTGAAATTGCCTTTCAAAATATAGTTTCTGATATTATGGGTTAAAAGAATTTTAACGTAAGAAATTTGTAAAGAAAATTGAAATTTAAATTTGAGCGGTAAGTTATCCAATGTGTATAGCTTGAATTTTGTTATTAAAATAAGTTAATTTTTTTATAGAAGTGAAAAATTAAAAGTTGTTTTACAAGTTTAATAAAAAGTTAAAGTTAAGTTCATATACATATACGAAATATATAATGCACAAGTTCTTTTGTTCTTAATCATTCATCAATCAAGAAGTTGGAACATAATTTCTATTCAAAAAGTAAGAAAACATTTTTTTTATTAATGTTTGGAATTTGTTTCCAAATTTATTTCATTGTTTCAATTATTTTATTCATTAACTTGTTGCAAAACTTATAATTAAAATTTTCTATTTTTCTGACTCTTTTATTTTTCTACATACTTTTATTATCTTTTCCCACTCTTTTGCTTTCATTAGCATGTACATATAATATATTCATCCTCTGTTTAGAATGTTTCACAATATAAAATCAGATTCTCGCAAATCAGGTAGAACCTGCGCCACATGTAAAAATAGTAGGCTGAATTTTAATAGAAGGCTCTACAGATTACCAAAGAATAGCAGCTTGTTTGATATATGGACTTCAAAATGTATATATTTATCTTATAATTTTGTTTTACAAGACTTTTTTATGCCGAATGGAACGTTTAATTGAATTCAAGGCTTTTTTTTATGTTGAAACTTCAATTCGGCTTTTTCCCTTTTTTAAAATATTACATCAATAAAAATTAAATTAGGTCAAAGTTTTCAGATAAAATTATAATTTTTTCATCCAGTATAGAATTTTATACAGCACACGAGTTTTTAATCTTACATATCTTATTTATAATCTGTTTGTAAAATTCCTAAATTGATAAAAAAGAAATAAAAAATTTACCCTCAGAGGTTAACATTTCGATGGGTATTTATAAAATGTAAAATTTTCTAAGCAAAGAAAAAATTAATATGCATATACATATACATATATACATATATCAATATATATATGGCTGGCTATACTACTCTATACCCTCCATTCTTTAATAATTTTTGTGACTACTTCTTTTTATAAATTAAAGTAAAGTGACTGAAAATAAAAAAATATAAACTATTCATAAATTATATGAAATGAATAGAAAAAAAAAAAAAATCTAACAGCCTAACACATACCAATAACATCTTAAATAAAAAAAAACCTTTACATTTGTTTGTGACATGTTTGATTTTTCGTTAGAAAAATAAAATAAATAAATTTGAAGAATGAGAAAGAACAGGCAAAAAAATATGTTCATTTTTTTAATGCAATGTTTTTCTCTTTCTTTGGGGCACTACAAATTAAAAAAAATTGTGAGATTTTTTGTTCTACTTGCATCGAGACTCACATCAATTATCAGGCCATGAAGTGCAGAGAGTAAAAGCTTAATAAGGGGCCAGCTTTTAACAAATTTACACGCAGTCTTATGGAAAAAAATAGGGGACCGACTATAAATCTTGAAATAACACAAAAACCATTTACTTTATTCAATTTGGTTCAAAGAGTCGCATCTTTAAAAGTTTACTTAGGTCTTGCTTGCATTATCTATATCAAGACCTAAGTAAACAGGCCAAGAACTGAAAACACATGAATGTAGTTGTGAGAGAATTGCAATCGATTCTCACGTATCGTGCGTATATAATTTCATAATTGATGTGAGTCTCGATTATAGCCATATAAGAGTGTACAAAATTTTAAAGTATGAAAGTAGTGTCGACGTATACTATTACGATATTGAGGCAATTTATCTTAAGAAGCTTTTCAAATAAAAAATTTAAAGGAAGACAATTTTTTAAATGCATATTTATGAATGAAAATATTATATTTTAAAATATTTTTCTTTAATGAATTATGTGTAGATTTCAAAACCGGGCATTCAACCAGTGGAATTTTAATATTACGAGGGGGTCAAATTTTGTGTTACATTCAAAAATAACGGCTTGTAGTAACATCAACAGCTGAGGCAGAATATCGAGCAGCTGTAAGTTCAATCAATGAAAATTGTGGATGCGACGTATATTAACTAAACTTAGGTTTTTGAACGTAGATAAACCACCTTATGTGTGGACAATTATTCCGGTATTCATATTAGGATTCACAAAGTACTCAAGAAGGTAAAATAACAAAGGGTAAAAAATATATTGAAATTTCACGAAAATTTGTACAAGAACATATTGGGAAAACCATTGAATTGAAACGAAAAAAGTTCTCTACAACTTGCAGACATTTTAACGAAGCCATTAAACAAGTGAATTTTTGAAGCATTATACGAAGTAAAATAATTAAACAGAAGTGTTAGGCCGCTATTCCACATCAATATTTTCATCATTTTTTATTGTCAGTAACTGACAAAAAATGACAGAAAAAACTGATGAGCTACTACACATCAATAAGTAGAACCATCATTTTCGTATCAATAATTTTAAGATTTGGGAAGTGTCTGAAAATTTTATTCGCTATTTTGCCAAACCATCTACCGACGATGGCGTGTACTAAATAAATTTCTAAACATTTATATGGAATTTGAAATGTAATTTCTAGACAAATTTTTATTTTGCTGATCTGTTGGTATGAATTATTTGAAAATAAATTTTATAAGAGAGAATAAAAATTTATAATTAAATTGGCGATACAAAAGATAAGTATTTATATATTTGAATTAAAATTATTCTAATATAATATTCTATTTTCTAGTTATTCTATATAAATTAAAATTTTAATAAAGTATGGATAAAGAAAGGGCTGCTCTTACGGCTTTACTTTTGTGCTGCGTAGATGCCCAAATTCAGAGAGATAATAGAGAAAAAACCCTTCGAATAAGGGCACGAAAATATTGGGTAAAGCCATCATTACAGCATAGGCCCTATTTTGATTTAGAGAACAAACTTCTAGCACATTTGTTAAGTGATGGCGAGGGGCATTTTAAAAATTTTTTAAGGCTAAATCTCAATATATTTGAAAAATTACATTTAATGGTAAGTTTCTAATAATAAAATAAAAATTTAAATATTTAATAAATATCTTTCTATTAATATAGGTAAAAGAAAAAATTACAAAGCAAGAGAACCACATGAGAGAAACAATTTCCAGTAAAGTGAGGCTTGCTACAACTCTGCGATTCATAGGAAGTGGTTGCAAAGTGGTACTCAAAAAAGTTTGGAGTACCTCACAAGAATTTCCCAGTGCACCATTTCAAAATTTATCCCAGAGGTAATTTTGGCCATTTACGACAGCCTAAAGGAAGAATATTTAAAGGCAAGTACTGAATTTGATATATTATAAACAAAATTTAAAAATGTTATATTTGTTTCTTTAAGTATGATTTATTTGTTTCAAATTTTACATACACTTGAAACGGAGGGAAATGCTTTTGTTAAAATTATTCTTTGCTTTAAGAATAAGTTTTAGTTTTCCACTTGGCTTTAGTTTATTTCATTTTATAAATATTAATATAATATTATTCCTTTTAAGTTAATAACACCATTTGAAATTATTAAATTATTCTTTAGGAGAATAAAGTATATAGTATATATGTATTCACAAAATATTAAAAGGAAACTCAAAACAAAAAATATTCTTTTGAAAATAATAATCCTTCTTTTTATTTTTTTACCCAATATGCTTTAATACTAAAAATTATATAAACTTATGAATTAATGAATGAATTATATAAATTTATTTTAACCATTTTCAGGTACCAAAAACTGAGCAAGAATGGAAAGATATCGCGGAACAATTTGATAAACATCTACATTTCCCTCACATCGTAGGAGCCATAGATGGCAAACATATTTTTATTGAGGCTCCACACAATTCTGGATCATACTTTTACAATTACAAAGGTAAATTCAGCTTTGTACTCCTGGCAATGGTAGATGCAAAAGGAAATTTTATTTATGTAAACGTAGGATGCCAGGGGCGCATCTCCGATGGAGGTGTATTTAAAAATTCCTCTTTATATAAAAAATTAATTGGAGGCAAATTGAGTTTACCCAAAGAAGAACCATTGCCAGGGCGTAGTATAGCTGTACCATATATGATAGTGGGGGACGATGCGTTTGGTCTTTCAAACAATATTTTAAGACGTTTTTCAAAAAAAGCTACTGTAGGAGCAACGCAAAAAATTTTCAACTATCGTTTATCTCATACAAGGAATATCGTAGAACGAGCTTTCGGGAGGCTAGTTTCACGTTTTAGAATTTTCAAAAAAGATATAGATTTGAAAATTGAAACTACTGAAAACATAGTGCTAGCATGTGTTTCTTTGCACAATTTTTTAAACTCCGCAAAAATTTTCTGCGAAATTAATGAAAATGTACCTAACTTTAATGTTAGAGGAAGCAATCGTTCTTCACAAACATCGCAAGACATAAGAAACGAATTTGCTGATTATTTCATGGAAGAGGGAGCTGTTAATTTCCAATGGAAAATACTATAATTCTTATGTTGCATCATTTGTTTTATTAAATTTTAATTTATATATTATGTATATGAAATTTTTTTTGTTTATTTTTTTGAAATTTACTTTGCTCTGAATTTAACTTTTAATTTACATATATAATAACTTGTACATATTTTTAGAAACAAGAAGGGTTTTTACGCCGAACTGAAATTAATAAAATATTTTAAATTTAAATACGTCCAATAATTTCCGTTTGGCTTTTCCCGTCTTAAATAAAACATTTATTTAAAAAGTAATCCAAATTTTTTATTAATAATTGGATTGATATTATGGTAATTTTCAGTTTCTAATAACATAGGTGCAATCTGAAATCCAAAAAAAGGAGAACCATATGAGAAAAAACATTTGTAACAGAGACTTGCTACGACACTACGATTTGTAGCAAATGGTTCGTCGCAGAAGAGCTTGGAATTTCTGACAAGAATTTCAGAATCCACCGTCTCAAAGTTCATTCCTGAGGTGGTGGCAGCCATATATGAGAGTCTAAAGGGGGAATATTTAAAGGTAAGTGTATTTAGTAACTAAAATATTGGAAGTATCGAAACTTTCCAATAAGATTTATTCGAAATTATTATAAGTAAAAAAAAGAATAAAGTTCATTTCAGCAGGGAAAAAGTCAACTGGAAAATTTAAAAATATGTACATATATTACAATATAATTTTCCAATTGACATAAAAAACCCAGTTTTTATTAAAATTAAAAAAATATGAAAATTCAAATAGTTCTAATTAAAAATCAAAATAATAAAAAAAAAACAATTTCTTCATAAATATAAAAATATATATAAATATAAAAACAAATATATAAAAAAAAACAAATATTTTTAAAAATTAAAAAACAAGATAATAAATAAAACAATTTCTTCATATAAATATAAAAACAAATATATAAAAAAAAATCAAATATTTCTGCAAATTAAAAATCAAAGTAATAAATAAAAAAACTTCTTCATATAAATATATTGCATAATGAATTGCATAATGAAATCACGACCGGTGTAAACCTAAAAATAAAAAATTATTATGAAAAACCTGAAAATAATACAATGTAATAAAAATTTATAATATGAGAAACACAAGAAATAATAGAAATCAGCATTAAAAATTAAAATGTTTTCTTCCGACCAGTTAAAATTATGTTTTTTTCGAATTAGTTAAAATAAATTATTAATTTTGGCACGTTTATTTTCTTCGCATTCAATTCGTTTTTTAAGCACAATGTCGTTTACTTGCTGCATAATTTGGAATGAATCTAATATAGGTAAAGACCGAACTTGGCTTTCCAAGAGTACGCACCAATTGTGAATTTCATCCGATTCTTTATTATAAAAATTTGTTACTGCAGCTAACGCGGTATTTAATTGAGTTGGGGACTCTGCGCGATACACGTGTTTTTTAATTTTTTTAAATGAAGATTTTCTATTCAAAATTGATTGCGTTTGCTTTGTGAATGATGTTGATGATGTGGATGATTCTATTATTTTTGGTGTTTCTCTTATTTGTGGTAATTCTAATATTTGAGGTGCTTCCGATGATGGAATTTCTAAAATTTCCTCATCTTCTTCTGAATTCCCTAATGGGGAAAATGGCAACGATGTACAATATTCTATTAAACTATCTGTGGAATTGTCGAGGTAAATATCTGTGTAATCCTAAAATAAAAATTATTATAAATAAAATTTTAATATACGAAATATATAATAAACTATTTTTATTTTATATGTATGTATTAAACTTTAAATATGTTCAATAATTTCCGTTTGGCTTTTCAGTTCTAAAAAACTTACGTTAGATTTTGTTGTCCTTGGAACTGCAAGGTCCCTGATGAATTTCATATCTTCAAACCAGTACAGCCTTGACTCGTACAATTCATCCACTCCAGCCCCGCTGGCTTTAGAAGCATTGATCTAAATTGATGTTAAAAAGTTAATATTATGAGTTATAATTATTAAAATTAATTATAGAATAAATAAACTTACACGTTTTTCTTCTTTTAAAAAATTTGATCTTAAGTTATTAATTTTTTTTTTTACT
Source organism: Poecilobothrus nobilitatus (assembly GCA_947095535.1). Taxonomy (NCBI): domain Eukaryota; kingdom Metazoa; phylum Arthropoda; class Insecta; order Diptera; family Dolichopodidae; genus Poecilobothrus; species Poecilobothrus nobilitatus. The sequence goes on from OX352772.1 coordinate 217,747,996, forward strand.
ATGTAATACAGATGTTTTGAATATTGCACCTATATTTCTGCACAATATTTTTGTAGTCTTTGGCCTTCAGATTCCAAAGGCAATCTCTTTTTCTATACTCCTGAATAAATTTTGTAGTTTCAATTATTTTATCTAATAAAAAAATATAGTATAAAGTAAAAAAAAAAGTAAATACAAGTCTAAACAAAAGAAACAAATGCAAAAATCTAAATAAATAAGTATGTCTTAAATTACCATTAAAATCCATATTTAACCGATTTATCTTGGAATCTTCCGATTTAAAATTGTAGAACCTTCGATTAAAAATTCAGGAACCTTCCAAAAAAATAAAATTGGCACCACAAAATGTTAAAAAATAAATAACTCACCTACTTGTTTGCTGGATTGATTTAAATTTTAGTTTAAAATAAATGAAATTTGAATTTTTGCATTTGACATAACAAACTTCAAATATATTTATCTGAACGATCCCATAAAATTTCAAAAAAAAAGAAGCCATTTTTATCGTTCAGCTGTCTTTGACACTAAAATGATGAGAAATGATGAGAAAATGATAGGAAAATAGGATCGATTTCTATTTTTTTCTCATCATTTTATCATCATTTTACTGATGGTAAATGATAAGAACTGATGAGAAAATGATGAAAATACTGATGTGTAATAGGCTTGTTAGAAGTTAATTATTTCTACTAGCAACATTAGCAAACAAGTTGCTAACTTAAAGTTGAATATAAATGCTATTATCGTTACTTTAATGTTATCTTAGTATCGTCACTTGAATTAAGTGGACTTAAGAAGATTAACAAAAGAAGTTGTTAATGTTTTTGGGCCATGTATACGACGTGTAACTCAGGGAAAAAAAAGGCCACGTGTCCGGAACCCCCCAAAATTTGTCAAAACTCGATAAATTTTTACCGTTAGAATTTAAATTTACCGAAAAAATGAACTTTTTTGCTTTATTTTTCGCGAACAAAAATTTTTAAAATTTTTTTCATACAAAAATCGACATTTTTGTTATGAAAATGATGGTCGACTGACATTTTGACGTTTAATGCATTCTTATAATCTTTAGTATATACATATATGGAAAGAATTGTCATTGTACAATTTATCTAAAAATCAAAATGGAATTTTTAAATAATAAAAAAGAAAGGGTTGTACAAAAAATATTTAGGTAGTTACAGATAACTCAAACTTACATAAAATTAAAAATTATTGACATCTTTATATTAAAATCGTAAATAAATTATTTTAAATTTTTTTAAATGATAAAATAAACATATTTTATAATTTATTTCAATGTTCAATTGATTCTAAACGTCATTCTAAACTGCCAACATTTGTAGTAATTTTTATATTATATACAAAAAATTAAAATTTCGACAGTATATTGAAAATGTCAAGTTTATATTTTGACATTTTTATATTGAAAATGTAAAATTATTAACTCTTTTATATGATAATTCATTTTTCATTCATAAATTCATTTTTTTTAAATTTTTTTACATGGAATGGTTTCCATGTTTCTTAGCACAAGCATAAAATAACTATATATATACATAGAGAACTCACGTAGAAGAAAAAATCGTAGGTAATTTCATTGATTTGAAATCACCCCAAGATCGTATTTGGGGTTATTTCGTAAAAAGATGACCGTATTTTTGGTATACCATCAAAGAACATAAGAAAAACAAAAAATATTTTTTCATTCATTTAGTTCATAATTCATTTTCTTCGAACTGATTTTTTTTTTCTCTAAAAATTGATTTTCTATTGTTACATACATATGTACATACATACATATTTATCCATGCATCACAAACAATTATTCTTATAATTTTAAAATGTAATTTTATAGATCTCATAAAGAATAACTCTACACAACATAGACAATATTTGAAGGCCAACAAAATTTTATTATAATATTGCATGTGTACGTAAATTGTAACGGAGATCTATTTGTTTTATTTTTTTCTTTTTTGTTTAGAAGAATATTTTTTTTAAAAATTAAAAAATATTTTTGGATGGAATCTTGATAGAATATTGAAATTTTCTAAAATATTGGTATTAACCTTTGTCGACCCACAAAGGTATAGTAAGTTAACATCAAATTTACTGAATGTATAATTACATATATTAAGGCTGGTTTTAATTAGACCGATATATCCATGAAAATGTTAGAGCATAGGCAGAACATACAAAAATGCTATGTGTTTGAAAGAGATTAAGCTAAAAAAATATCCATAAAACATTTTAAAATATCTAAGAAAGTAACCATAAATATCCACGAATTAGATATGTATGCAAAAATTGTATATCTTACAAAAAAATTTCTACTATCATGGCATTTAAATTTTGAAGTGTCAAAAAATAAACAAATGTTCAAATTTTATTTTTTAGGGGGAAACTATATTAAAATGACTATATTGTCGGTATAAAAATATTATTAATAAACTATGTATATATTATTTTTAACAACTTTATAAATAAAAAATTTTAAATTTTTAACTAAATATGAATATAAACATTAATAAATTAGGTTATGTACAATTTTAACTGTCCAAGTGTTGCTGTAATATTTTTTAATTATATAATTTTTTTTCTCCCTCTTTTCCACACTATATTTTTCTCTTTCTAAAGTTGCGATAATATCCATAAAATTTCTCATGAAAACCAGTCTTTATGACTATAGATAGATATGTAATTCTTTCTAGATAGCAGAATTCTTAAAGTATTTTTTAATATTGAATAAGGTAGCTACATATAGTTAGTCATATTAAAAAACAAAATTTAAAAATTTTAAAAATTAAGAAAGATTAGCTCGCCTCTACAATATGGTCTACACCTCGGGCATCGTACCACAAGGAGGGAAAATGGCCGAGCTAATCCCCTTAGCAAAGCAAGGTAAAAACCCAACTAACCCAAATAGCTACAGGTACATATCGCTAATCCCGGTGCTCTTCAAAATCCTAGAGAGAATAGTAGCTAACAGAATAAGCTAGGTTATTGAAATACAGTGCCCGAAAGAAATTCTCCCCCGGCCAAAAAGGGGAGCAAACACCATCCTGCAGGAGATCGAAGATACCATAGCCGAACACATAGAAAACAAGGACCACATCGATCTCCTATAGCTGGACCTGAAAAAGGCTTTTGACATGGTGAGGATGGAACCGATAATCAACCAACTCGCCAAATGGGACGCAGGGTGCAAAATCATATCCTACACAAAGAGCTTCCTATCAAACAGAAAGTATACGGTCCGAGCCAACGATGCAGATTCGGCTACCAGGAGTATACACCAGGGTATACCACAAGGTTCCCCTCTTTCGACTAGATACTTCAACCTATACATAACTGGTCTGAGCCAGGAGCTGGAAAAACTTCGAGGGTTACACCACTGGATATACGCCGACAACATCTGTATTATGACATCCGGGGAGAGAAACAACAGGATGGCAGTATTAGGGAGGTCAGTCCGGGTAATCAAAGATTGGTGCTTAACAAATGGTGGTGAGCTGGCGGAAGACAAATCTGAGCTAATACACTTCTGCTACAAAAGGACCTGCGACATGGAGCCCGTACTAATAGGGTCAACACCTATTCCCTACCAGCCTAACATCAAGCTACTCGGCATTACATTCAGCAAAAAGCTAAAATACAACGCGCACGTTGCAGAATTAACTAACAAACTTAGCAGAGCAAACAACCTACTAAAAATAATTTGCAGGAAGAGAACCGGTCCACCTGTAAGTATAGCACTCAAAATAGCCAAAGCTGTAACCTTCGTAGGATAGACTCAGGTATCACGGTTTATGGATTTACCACTGACGTGAACCTGAAAAAAATCCAGGTGCAAATAAATAATGCAGCTAGGATAGCCACCGGAGCGCTGAAATACTCCAGGGTGGACCTCCTACTAGTAGAAGCAAACTTCCCCATCATCCAGGAAAGAAGAAACCTCTTGGCTACCAAAAACATCGTAAAAGCTTATCAGGACCCCAACCACCCCCTACACAATAGAATATACAACACAATAATCAACAACACAAACAATAGAACTAAATCAGGCATAGCCAAAGCAATAAAATTATTAACACAAACAGATATCCTGCTGAACACTACAGTGGAAACTTTTCCCAATCAACCCAACTGGAACACCCTCCACACCTGCATTATACAGGATCTGGCACGTAAAAACAAAAACACAACAACTCCGGATGAATACAGAGCCATATTCAATCACGTCAAAGAAGCACACCCTGCTAACCAGAAGATCTATACTGACGCTTCAAAAAGCGATAAGGGAGTGGGATTCGCGGTGGTTGCCGAAAATAAGCTAATTGCAAAAGGATGCCTAGACCCCTCTTGTTCAGCATTCGATGGAGAGCTAGCAGCAATTACAATAGCACTAAAGGTGGCACAAAGGAAGGATGAGAAAATAAATATCTTTTCAGACAGCCTTAGTGTAATAAAAGCGATTAACAATAAAAACCTTAAAGAAAATATAATAAATTGGGCAAGATTCATCCTGAAGAGTAACAAAGGCTGAGTCAAGCTGTTCTGGGTCCCAGAACACTCCGGGATCCCAGGTAACGAACTAGCGGACAAAGCAGAACTAGCAGTAAACTCCCCAACAATCACGGTTGCCCCCAACACAATGAAATATGCAGCTAAGTTCATCAAAAAATTTAGCAAGGATATCAAACAAAGGAACTGGGATAACACAGAACACCTGCTAAAAGATATCTACCCACACGTACAACAACACAAAACAGTGGTGACAGGCTGCAGGAATTCGGATATCAAATTGATAAGGTTAAGGTTGGGGGTCACCCTGGCCACTCACGCATACATATTTGGCCTACTGGATCCACCAGTATGCTGCTTCTGCGACAGCCAGCTGACCATTAGCCATATCATCCTAGACTGCCCCTACTCAAGAGGCAAAATCGAATTAAAAACCCTTAGATTGGAAAGGAAAGAAGATTTACAAAAAATAAAAGAAGTATTCGTAGCAAACGACATATGGAACCTAATTTAAAATGTACCAAAAAACGACTACTCACAACAAACCTAAGAAAAAGGTACAAACAAAAATGCAACACCTGGGTAGCATTTCAAATACACTTGCAGTGTATAAATGAAATGGAGTCGCGGAGGTCGCTGACCCAGGTAGATCATAAGAAAGGAAGACTCCATTTCGGGAGTTAAAAGCAATCGCCACATAGCTATAACATAATAAAATTAAAAATACTAAAAAAAAAAAAAAGTAAGGCAAACCCCTGCAACTATTGTAATAATAAAACTATTAAATCTGCGACATTTTAATAATAAGAAACTAATAATATAAGCCTAAAAATTCCAAAAAAAAAACCCCCGGATATGCAGGAAAATACTAAAAAAAAAAACAAGAGAAAAAAGATAATAATAATAAAAATAAGAGCGAGAAAGGAGTTTTAAAGATTTTTTGAAGCTAACAAAATTAAACAAAACAAGAAAAACGGGGTCCGATAAAAAAACTAGTTATAAAAAAAAAACTAAGCTAACTACAAATATAAATAGAAAACGTAATAAAACTAATAAATAAAATATAATAAACATCCCATAACAAAACGAAATAGCATATCAAACATAACAAAAACAATAGATCTAATAAAAAACAAGCTTGTAGAATAAAAAATAAATAATAATAAAATAACCACTAAACCAAACTAGCAAATAATTAAAATAAAAAATAATCATAAAAAACCTAACATATAATAAAAGCAGCCTACAACTAACCTTAGCAATAAAAAAGATATATAATAAAAAATCCCCAGAATAAAAAATAATAAAACTAAAAAAAAAAAAAACAAAAACTAATCCTCAACAGAAAGATCTCAAAATATAAACTCAAAAACCTAAAAACCAAATAATTCTCCAAGCAAAAACCTACCAGGACTCTACTGGGACTACCAGGACTACTCCGGGGTTTTCCATGTAAAAATACACTCATCTGGGTTGCATAAACAGAGCCTGTACGAATACCCAGGGAATCCAGGTAAATAAACTAACTAACAAAGCCCACTCGTGTGAGCATATATAAATCATAAAAATCTTCATTAAATTTCATGGTTACCTCTCCAACAACTACCACAGGACATGGGACAAAAGCCCACACGTCTGCAGGGTACCAGCACAAGAAAAACTACTGCCTATATCCAAGGGCAGGGTATCCAAAAAAGCACCAAGCACCATCAGACATCTTTAAATAGCCCACGAAAATACAGCATCTAAAACAAAAAAACTCCGCAAAGAGCAAAAGATTAATAATAGTAAAAAAAAACTCGAAACAAAAATTACAAATAATAGCAGTCAAATACTCATGAAAAGGAAAATAATAACATATATATATATATAACCAAAAAGAAATTTCACCAAGATGGCCAACAATCCAAATGTGCGTAGGATGGCAGCTGCACCATAGACAAGACACCAATACACAGCTCAAACATCTCTCTCCAGCTAAAAAAAAAAGGGGGAAAGGTAAAATATATTAACAATAAATAAAGGAAAAAATATAAACTTCAATATAAAAAGTAAATATAAAAAATATAAATCTGACGATCCCATGATTATGAACCATCCGGCATGACAGCATCTACAAAAAAAAAGGGGAAACAAATAACTAAAATTACGACAGCGTCAATCAAACACAACAATAAGAAAAAGGTAAATTCAATCAAACACCCTAGTGGTCAAAAAAGGAAAAACACAACACAAAGTAAAAATGGATGGAAATGAGAAAAAAAAGGGAAACGAAAAATTTATAGATAAATAAAAATCACAAAACCAATTAAACTATCAACCACCCGCGATGACAGCATTTACAAAAAGAATATGGCATACAAATAACTAAACAATTACGATAGCGTCAATCAACTCAACACCCTAGCGACCAAGAAGGTAATCGCAATCAAACACCCTAGGGGTCAAAAAGGAAAACACAACTCAAAGCAAAAATCAATGTCTAGTAAAATTAAACCCAGAACAGATCAAAACAAAATAGAGAACCATACACACAGCAACAAAATACACCGGCTAAAGTAAAAATAGATGAAATGAAAGACAGGAAGTTAGCATAACAAAAATAAATAGAAATATTAACAAACAAAAACAGACCCAAACCATACCTTTAGTGATCACCATACACGTGTTTACAGGTTACTGGTGGGTAATGTTTGGGTCTGTTTCTCTTACAAAGATACCAAAAGAAAGCAGACACAAAAAAGTTATTTTAATGCACGATATTTATAACATCGCCTTTAGACTCACAAGCCGGAACATTTAACAAAATTTAAAAAAAAAAACTATTTGTGTACAAAATAAATTGAGTGTTCCGATCCGGCTTGTAAGATATTTAGGCGTTGTTTATAAAATATTTTAAAATTTTTTATGAATATTTTTTTTTGTAACTGATGTATGGATATATATATACATATCTATACAGATATTCCTCTCGTAACACTTTTAAATTTTATTTTTAGAATATAAAATATAGAATACAGATATTCGTCTTGCAACTCTTTTAGAAATTATTAAAAAAATTTGAGAAGTTTGTTCGATATTGGTATTATAATACGGGCAATTACTTGTCTTGTGACCAAGCTTTAGCCAAAGTTTTTTCGTTGCTAGAAATAACACCTCATAAAACATTTTGTAATTATAATAATAAAACATTTTTTGCTTATTCGATTTTCCCCATGTAATTAAATCTCTTAGAAATGCATTAATGGATTCCGATTTAAAAACCTCAGATGGTATTATAAGCTTTAAAGTTCTCATCGAATTATGGGAAGTTCAAATAAATTGAAAAACTAAGATGTGTACCCAATTAACTAGATAACATATTAATCCGCATACTTTTGAAAAAATTAGAGTTAAATTAGCAACACAAATATTTAGTAGAACAGTGAGTGCCGCTATTAGAACAATAATTGAAACGTCTGGTTTTAAAAGAGTTACTAAAGAAGTTGCAAAAATTTTGTATTAGTGTTTGATAAACTTTTTGATTGCCTGAACAGTGGATCATTATATTCTGATAATAAATATCGATCTGATATTAAACTAAATAGCTTGTAGTTTGAATTTTTAAAATATTGTAAGATTGACTAAAAAGAAAAAATATATTTTAGAGGGAATGAAAATAACTTTCAATTTATATTAATAGGAATATACACGTTTTTTCATATTTTATACTTTTACAATAATAATTCTTGTACCTATAGTTGGGTTATAAAAACAACTAAAATTGATTAATAAAAAATCGAAGTAGAATCGAGGTTTTTCTTTTTTTAAGAAGTCGAAAAAGTTATATGAAGAAATACATGCATATATACAAATGTACATACATTAATTGACATACAAACAAAAGTCAATACAAGAAAAAGTAAAATAAAAATAAAATAAAATACGATCAAGTTGATTTTACGAAATTAAAAAACTGTTTAACTTTTTTCTTCCATGTGAATACTCTATGTATATAGTTACTTTATGGCACAAATCTGTTTAAATCATGTACAACTTCATCAAAGTTTACTGATGAATTAATTCTAGACCAAGTATTATCATTGTGTATATGTATAGTCTAGAATTGTCTTGAACTGATTTGTTTTTTCTATTATGGGCTTAAGATCTATACTCAGAAATATACTATTATGATCAGATAAACATGTATTAGCTCATAACCTACATGAAAAAAATATTTGTATTTAATTAAGTCTGTTATAGAGTGATCGATTTTTTTTTTAGAAGATCTACCAATTCTTGTTGCAAATGTAGTTGAAATTTTGATATAATTCACGAAACCATTAGTATTTATAATATTGATGTAGTATTTTGTGTCGTAATTATTTGAGTTGAGTATTTTAATATTGAAGTCACCTATCTAATTTTGGACAGAAAAGTGTCTATATTTATTTTATGAGATTTATACACGCCTATAATTGACGCCCATAATGTTAATATTATTTAAATAATAGTTTGACACACAAAACATTTGATTTCTCAAACTCAAATTTAGTTTCACTTTGTCCATCCGTCTGTTTACAAAACTTATACACTGTTTAATAAAGAGCAATGAAATATTAACCATGCTCAGGTCTCTTAAAACAGTAAACAACTTTTTTATGTACCCTCACCGTTGGAGATTCTACAGCACCTACAGTTCTTTAAATTTTGAAAAAGCTTCTTTTTAAATGCATACATTTCAGGTTTTGTTTAAAATATTTTTAAAATAAAAAGACAGGATATTTTTTTAAACCAGAACTTTTTTTATGTTCATTTTTTCTAATACATAATTATGTTTTCGAATTTATATTGTATAAGGCTAAAAATATGCCTAAGAACTGTATATGGATAAGAATGTAAGGTTTTCTGTTCTTTAAATATATATGTACTCATTTTTGATTAAATACTGCACAGAAGTGTGAATATGTTTTCTAATTTAATTGATTGTGTTTGTAGCATTTTTAAACATACGTATAATATACATATTATAGTATGTACATATTTTAATAAAATTTTTTGGGATATATATTGTATACATACCTTATATAAGTAGATTACATGTTAGTAATAAATTCCTGAATTAAGACATGATGATTGTCGTATGAAGGAGATTATTTCTGTTCTTTAGTAATTGCCGAAAATGTTATGTTGTTAAAACTTAAACACAGTATTCTTAAGATGCTTAATAAGGTTATTTTAATTACTATTATATGTATATTAAAAATTTGTATTGAAAGATTTTTGTGGAGTATTCAAAACAAATATAGATAAAAGTAAAGAGTATTGGAAATATATTTTTAATAATATAATAACAATACAAAAAATTGGGCAGATTATTTTTAATAGGTACTCGTGCGGCAATGGGTTAACGAACGTTAACAAAAATTTCTCACAGCCTTTATTAAGAACCCTAAATTTATCCTGCCATATTAGACAAAATTAGAAACTAAAATTTTTTTTGGCAATCTATCGTCCCGAAATGTGTTAATGTATCACGGCAGAATTAATTGAATGTGCTTCTTTCTTGAACTGCAATACTTGTGCGAATTTTCTATTAGTCAAACCGTTTAAGTACGACAATAAAAAAATGAAAAATTTCATGGAGGCTTGATGCTGAAATGGGTTAATGTATCATTAACCAAATCGGTCAATGTTGCCCTAAAGTCAAATGTGGAAGAGGTCAAAATATTATACCAACGATATTTTTCCTGCTTTACCCCAGGTAAATATTTACCAAGAGTTTGTCGTTATAGAATCTACAAATAATACCAAACCCTTATTCAGCTTTAATGTTTTTGCCAAAAAGAAGGCTATTGATAGCATCAGCACGGAAATTGACTCTGCCAGCCTCTTTCGGAATGGTTACTTACTCATCTTAACTAAAGTACAAAAAATATGTGATAAATTTATCAGAACTAAAAATTTTAGTGGGTTGTGTACCATTTCAGCCAAATACCATGAAACACTTAATAACTTAACAAAAGGCACCATCTTTGATAAAAACTTAATTCCAACTAGTGAACAAGAAATTTTACAGGACCTAAAAAACCAAGGTAACAAGTGTTTGCAAATTTTCTAAAACAATTAATGATAAAAACAAATTATACTGGCCTAATACTCTTAACTTTTAATGCATAAAATTGACATCGCATGGTATCAAGTAAAAATAAAAGAATACTTCCCTAATCCTATGAGGTGTAAAAATTGTCAACTTATTGGTCATACCGCCAAACACTGCAAAAACTCTGCAAATTGTATAAATTGCAATCTTCGCCACATTCGCAATTAGATTGTACGTGAACTATGTGTTCAAATTGTTTAGGAGAAGATCCATCCTCCTTCAATTCCTGTCCAAAATACGTACTACAAAAATAAATTTTAAAAATAAAAACGCAAAAATAAATGTAGTTTTGCCGAAGCTTCTAAAATATATAATCAAAAAAACCCAAGTTTACCAGCAAATATTTAAAATTTTTCTTCTGTTGTAAAAAATAATTCAACTCCAAATAAAAATAATTTAATTTCAAAAGAAAAAAAGCTAAAATGTTAAAATTAAATAATGAAATAATAATATCTCTTGCCTTTTAAAAATAGAATACTAATTCAGTTAAAATCATAGATGAGAATACTTAGAACATAGAGTATAAGGAATAGAAAATTCTGTATACGCCATAGATATATTACTAATAGGCAGTGAAGAAAATATTTTCAGCCAAGTTCCAGAAACAGCTTAGTGAACCGTGCTTTATGTATTGCTTTAGTTTCCTCAAAAATACATTCCTAAAAGCTGAAATAATTTCATTTTTAATTTTTAAAATAATTTTATCACTTATTTTGTTACTTTACAAGTAGTTAAAATTTTCAATAATCTTAATTAAATTAAATTTTAATTTTTAAAACAAAATATTATCAATTATTAAGTAATATAAAAACTTAAAATCTCTGAACTGAAAAACTGAAAAAATCTCTTTTTGGTTATGAAAAACTGCTTTACATTATTTTAATAAATATAAACAGTTGAGTGAACGAAAAGTATACATATTATAAAATGCATATGTGTTTTTTTGACTGAATACCTTAAGATAGGAAAACACATAAAAAGAAAAGAAACGACTATACCTAACTTCCCATCTATTAGTTATTATATCTATGATATACGTATGTATATAAAAATTAGTGAAGTCTTATCAATTACCTTTAATTGCCAAAATGTGCCTGTTTTTGTCAAAAACAATTTAAATTTTCATGACAACATAATTATTTTTTTTGTTTTGTTTAGTTTTTTTTACAAGTTTACAATCTAAATGCTAGAAAACATCGAAAAATTGGATTATTGTTTCACAGGTAAGTGTAAATCATAATAAAAAAATTATAAAATTAATAATATAATGTGTAAAATCCAAATAATTTACAAATCATGCTATTTTATATGAAAACAAATTGCAATTTTGACAAAAACCATGATGAAAAACTGTTTGTATCAGTGACGTGGGCTATTAATATAAAAATGTAAACTTTGTTCATATTTTGATTTTTTAAATATTTAATTAAAATTTTTTTTTTAATATATAAATTTATAATTCCCAACAAAATTTAATAGTTTATTCTTGACCAGCTTGCTTTTGATAAAATTGGCGTGTTGTTTTCCAGTTTGCTTTTCATAAAATTGCTTTTAATTAAATCGCATAACATGGATTTTTATATTATAAAAATTATAAAATAAATAAATATTAAAATAAAATTGTTTGTACATTATAATGTATTAAATTAGCTTTTCTAGGTAGACTTTCCGATTCCTTTAACTGTTAGTTCATATAATCATAAAATTAACAATAACGAAAACCCGAGAATTTCCTAACACCGAAAATTATTCCCAATATTTAATCCATTCTTTGTAGTCGAAAAACCCAGAAACAAAGAAAAATTACGGCTTTTGAAAGAAAAAATTAAAAAGGAGGATAGGAAAATTAAAACCTTAAAACAAAACAATAGAAGAAAAATTAAAAAATTAAAGTTTTTCAGATATTAAAAAATAAAAATTGCATTTCAGATGAATTATTTGCTATGTTAGAAGAAATTTCAGGACCCAGGAAATTAATTTTAGATCGCCAAATATTAAAAAATAATAAATTACTGTCCAAAAACTATTCATCTGAACTACAAAAATTTGCTTAGAATTTAAATTTTTTATCTCAGTAATTGGTAACCAGTTCATAAAAAAAAATGGTTATAAGCTTTTTTTAAACGTAGTATGGTAGTATTTGATGATATCTATATACGGCAACATATTGATTGATTTTGGAATGATTGTTACAGTTTTGTGTGTTTTGGGAGTGGAATTAAATCTAACATAAAGGTTAGGCTTAGGAAGATTCTTTTATGAATAAGTTGTCATTATTAGTTTAATAATTCTATCCCAAATAAGTTATCTAGAATTGTTTTAATTTAACATGAAAAAATACAAAACATAAATAATCAACCATATTTTTGAAAACTCATCACTTACGTTATGAAAATATGTATCACATCACGTCCATATAAATTTATAATTCTCGAAGACTCATGATGAAAATTTTTGTTATGTTGGTAGTAATTTACTGTCAAATGAAAATTTTGCTATATTTAAACGTTCAGCTAAAATTATTTAAAAAAGAGGTTTGATTTTTAAATAGTAAATGAAAGTACATATTCATAAGTTCCAAGAAGCTGTCGTATCTTGCAAACCAGAAGCCGGACCGAAGTGATTAAAAAAATTTAGTCCCCGATTCTGTAATAGAAATTAAAAATAAAAAAATAAAATGAGAAAAGTACCAAAAAGTGGCACCCTAGTTTTTGGGGGCTATTTTTTTGGGCGGGCTTAAAGTCGAACCGTTTTATTTATTTTTTCTATATTTTAATTCTACAATAAACTCAGGGAGTACCTTTTTTAAATCATGTCGGTCCGACTTCTAGTACGTAAGATACGGGGACTTCTTGCAACTTATAACTATGTATGTATAATCAATTCAATATATAAAACAAAAAAAAATTTTTAATTTGTAAAATATACTAAACAAAAACAACATTCACTAAAATACTAATTTATTTTTAATTATACGTACTTCCTTTCCACTCTATCCATTTTTATATTTTTATTTAAACTTAAACTTAACTAAAAAAAATACTTATATTCCTAAGAATTACTTAAAAGTGATATTTATAGTACAAGAATTTTGCAGTGATAGAAAATGGCTATCGCTTCGTAGGAAAAGTCTTCCAGAAACACCACACACGATACATTTGACATTTAATATCGCGTCAAATTGAAAACATCACTTTAGAGTCTTGCAGAATAACAAATCATCGTGTCAGTGATACTCTTCGTATGATAAGTCTTCAAGAATATGGGTGAATATGATATTATTTTTATATTCCAGTTCGAATAAGAATGAAAATGAAGTGTTTAAAATATAAAAAGTGCTGCTTCTGAAACTTAAAAAATATATTCAGTGAGCAATGCACTTTTGAAAAATTCGTAGCAACGACACTCAATATTTTCGATGGAGTACTGTTTTGTCAGTGTATGAAAATTTGCCTCACTTTTTTTTGAATTTACTTTTCCTTATATTATACTCTATGTTCTAAGTGAGAATACGCCACAAATACTCAAATAATAATTTATTCTCCTTCTTTCACATCAAATCCAATATTCACTAATGATACTGATAAGATAAGCAACTTACATTCAAACAAATCAAGAGTAAAAATAATTAAGAAGAACAAAATACTTTACAATATAATAACATTTCACTCAAAAATTCTCCAACCTGTTAACAAAGTAACTTCCAACTCAACTTGTTAACATACATAATCAGTCAAGTTTGATTGCTGATGGAAATAATGTATCAACAACAAATTGTATGAATGAAACATGTATTAATGAGTTTTTAGAACTTTCAGATATTTCTTACAATTTCTAGTAAACCAATTGCTATTAACGTAAATAGTAATTTTGGTTTACACAAAAAGACTACTTTTTTTTCTATTTTCTTCTTTCTGTTCAATCTTGTAAAGTTAAATATAAATTATTACATAACGTTTTGTTTTAATTATTTCAATTTGTAATGCATTATATTCTTAAATTGAATACTATTGACTATCAAGAAAAAAAAAAATGTAAAAAAAAGAAGAAGTCTTTTTCGACTATGACTCAAACATTTTTTTTATCGAACATTCACTTACAACTATTTTCATAATTGATTTTTTGTATTCCAACAATGCCAAAAATCGTACTTGAAAATTTACCAATCAAAACAACCAAAGCGAAAATTCCATAAATGCTTTTAAAAAATGTGAGAAGCAATAATACAATTAGCGATATAATACAATGGAATATTCAAGGGTATATCAACATACCATACTTAGAAGAACTAATTAGAAAATACAAACCGTTAATAATAGCTTTAGAAGAAACGAATATACATACACAGCCCATTAAAACCAATTTCAAGCATTACGAATGAAATGCCTACTTCCAACAACTCATCGTAAATGCAGCGGTGTAGGTTTCCTAATTGATTCTGCATTAAAATTCGAAGAAATCCAACTAAACACAACCCTTTAGGCTATTGCCATTAGAACTTGCCTTCCAGTCCTGAAAGAAAAAGTCACGATTATAAATGTATATTTCGAAAAAGTCTTTCGTCTTCAACACGCCAAATGCTCTCAAAGATCGGTACCATATATAATACTAGGAGATATGAATACCCGAAGCCAAACCTGGGGAAATAAAACAACAAATCCAAGAGGAGAATTAATTGATGAATGGGCGGACGACAAAGGAGACATCTGTTTTCCTTTTTTGACATCTATTTTAAATGATGGTTCCCTAAAACTTATCAACACCAGAGAAACTTTAACATGTTCATATATTATTATTATTTATTTATTAGTTTTAAGAAAAACTTTAAATTTACAAAATTAAAGTTCAATAACAAAAAATGCAATAACTCCATTTAAATTTTTTAAAAAAAAAAAACAATACTTTAAGCTTACAAATTCAACAAAACAATTATAGTTAAAATTCTATTGAAAAGAAAAAATCACAACAAAACAATAAAATAGTTATGCGTAATTTTCTTTTACACAATTTCCAAGCTTTCTATTAAGTGAGGCAGCACTTGTTGTAGATTTGATATCCGCGGGTAACATGTTGAACATTTGTAACCCTTTATACATTAGCGAATTTTGTGTTGCAGTTCTATTCCATCTTTCGAGCCTAAATTTATTCCATGACGTAAATTATATGGTTGGGACTCGCTAACATAACGTAAGTTTACCTTTACAGGTAATCTGGTAGTTTGTTATTTTTTAGTTTAAATACAAAAATCAAAACTTGGAAAATAATTCTTTTGTACACACTCTTCCATTCTAATGAATCAAGCATGTTTTTTATGGGAATGAATCCGTTACATTTTAGCATCATTGTCCAAATCTGTAAGATTTACCTTCTCGATTTTGCTTCAGCTGCAGCGAAAAAAAAAATTGCTGAACAGTAATCAAAATGAGGTAGTACCATAGCAATATACAACATGATCGCTGCCGACTTCGAAATACTGTTGCAAAAAAAAAAAAACCAATTTTTTTTGAAAATTTTTTTACAAACCTATAACTATAGCATACATATCCAACCTACATAACTATAGCACACACATCAATCGCATATCAACACGAATAGAAAATTGCAGATAACCCAAAGGGATATGATCACTACCCCATTGAAATTGCTAACAGAAATAAATTAAATATCGAAAGCCAAAACTAAACAAGGTTTAAAGAAAATGGAGCTAAGTGGGGAAAATACAAATGTCTTATAGAGCAATTTTTACAAAATCGTCGAGAATCAAAGAATATCCACCAAGAATCAGCAGCGCTCGAAAAAATAATGAATATGGAACTTCACTTTCAACGCTGGCAAAACAAAACAAGATAAAAAAAAATTCATGAATTTCAGAACTGTCCAAAAATAAAACCAAGCTGCTCAGATTTTACAGAAAAACACCTACAAAACACACACTACATGTTATTAAATTAACAAGAGCAAATGCAGAGCTTAGAAAACAAATCAGGCAAGCAAGAAGAACATCGTGGATAAACTTTGTCAATCGGATAAACATCAGCAATTCTAGTGAAACATGGCGTAGAGCCAAAGCCCAATGGCCGCACTAGCTTTCCAGCAAGGAAATAATCTGATCTAAAATAAAATGTTGTATATATGGCAGATTGTTGTGCAGCTTATGCTGATAGTAACAACCAAGACTCAGATAAAAGAAAGAGAATCGCATTCGCATTTTTCCAAATGAAATTATGGATTTGCCAATAACCACGGAAGAAGTGATTTCTATAAGGTAATATAAGATTTTAAAGGAACAACACCGGGTGTGGACAAAATTTCATATGAAAGGATAAGAAGCACCACAACTAAGTACATTAGCACTTTTACTACATTTTATAATAAGCTATATAAATCTGGCCAGATTCCACAAAGTTGGAAAATGGCCGAGCTAAAGCCCGTAGGAAAAGAAGCACGATACGAAGAAAAGTGGGTAAGAGCGTATAAAATACGTTGTAAACACCGAGGGAGTGTGAGTTCGCGTCCCACACACGTCGTAAGAGTTATTCCCCCTTGCGACATTTACAGTCACGCCTGAACAGGAAAGGCTGTGTAATTTCCTGTCCACATTTATGTGGCAGAGAAATGCAATAAAAAAAAAAAAAAAAAATGAAATATTTATGTATTAAATATACATATAATTAATATTTTTTTTTATTCTAGTTTAAGTGGACTAGGCCTTCAGGGGATAGCCTCTTACGCACCATATTCCCTACTACAGAAGTGTGGAAAGTGGAATAACTTATATTAATTTATTTATTTCATTATATTAATAAATTGCATATATAAATTGCATATAAGTTAACATAAATTAACTTATTGTAAAAGTAATTAAGTAATTTCTTTTTCGTACTTAATTTTATATGCATTCAAAAAAAATTAACTTTTACTTCTTTACTTTACTAAATCGATATTGCCATAAAAATTATTTTGCAAGATTTTTTTACTCAGTAATATATATATATTCAATGTTTTGTTCCAAATCAATGTTTTTTTAAAAAGTTTTTAAGCTTTTTTTTGTTGAAAAGTAGTTGTTAGTTCCTTTTACTAAAAACGTAAAAAAAGATGGAACTTTAATTAGGACGAAATTGAAAAAATCTGTAGTTTTTGTGTTATTTCCAGATTTTTAGCAGGACTACTAAATTTTTTCATAAGGCTACGAGTATTTTTTTTGAGTTTTCCTGTTCATTGTCCTTTAACACCTACAAAACACACACTACTGTAGTGTCACTACATGTTAATGTTAAAAAGAGCAAATGCAGAGCTTAGAAAAGAAATCAGGCAAGCAAGAAGAATATCGTGGATAAACTTTGTCAATGGGATAAATATCAGCAATTATAGTGAAATATGGCGTAGAGCCAAAGCAATCTTTTGCAAAAGAACCCCAATGGCCGCACTAGCTTTCCAGCAAGGAAATAATTTGGAAACTGATCTAAAATAAAATGTTGAATATATGGCGGATTGTTGTGCAGCTTATGCTGATAGTAACGACCAAGCCTCAGATAAAAGAAGGAGAATCGCATTCCTGCCAATAAAAAACATTTTTCCAAATGAAATTATGGATTTGCAAATAACAACGGAAGAAGTGATTTCTATAAGGTAATATAAGGTTTTAAAGGAACAACACCGGGTGTGGACAAAATTTCATATGAAAGAATAAGAAGCACCACAACTAAGTACATTAGCAGTCTTACTACATTTTATAATAAGCTATATAAATCTGGCCAGATTCCACAAAGTTGGAAAATGGCCGAGCCAAAGCCCGTAGGAAAAGAAGCACGATACGAAGAAAATT
This sequence comes from Poecilobothrus nobilitatus, assembly GCA_947095535.1. Lineage (NCBI taxonomy): Eukaryota > Metazoa > Arthropoda > Insecta > Diptera > Dolichopodidae > Poecilobothrus > Poecilobothrus nobilitatus. Next base: position 217,766,490 of record OX352772.1, read on the forward strand.
ACAGATTTATATCTTTCCTGAGCACGACAAGGAAAATAATGGTAAAACTAGCAGCAAAAACTTAAGCCACTTTATGAATCATATCTTACCACAAGAAATACACGGTTTTAGGAAACATAGAAGTAGAAACATCTTACTTAACGAATAATAAATTATAAGCAATTGATAAAATGGAAAACGGGAAAAAATACAATTAATTATACGGCTGGCTTCCTTACCAACCGAAAAATTGCTGTAACCTATAATGGATATAGATCAAATTTCAAAAATCTGGTAAATGGTTTGCTACAAGGATCACCATTTTACGTGCAACTTTTCAACGTCTATATAACAGAACTGAGCGAAATCCTGGCTGAAATTAAGGATATCAAGTATCTTGTATACGCAGAGAATATAATTATAGCTACAACAGGACATAAAGTGAACAGAGAGTTTGCTCTCCAAACAGCTCTAAATACGATGGAAAACTGAGCTTTAACCAAGGGGGCTTTATTTATACTGCAACTAATTTTGTTGTAAATGAATTATTTTTATTTAATTTATTAATTTCGTTGTTAAATATAGTATGAATTATATTGTTTTTTTTTTTACTTAAAAAATTATTTATTTATTTTATTACTATATTGAAATGAAATATTTTTTGTATTAAATATACATATAATTAATATTTTTTTTTATTCTAGTTTAAGTGAACTAGGCCTTCAGGGGATAGCCTCTTACGCACAATATTCCCTACCACAAAAGTGGTGTGAAAAGTGGAATAACTTATATTAATTTATTTCATTATATTAATAAATTGCATATCAGTTAACATAAATTAACTTATTGTAGAAGTAATTAAGTAATTTATTTTTCGCACTTAATTTTATATGCATTCTAAAAAAATTAACTTTTACTTCTTTACTTTACTAAATCGATATTGCCATAAAAATTATTTTGCAAAATTTTTTTCCTTAATATACCAAATCAATGTTTTTTTAAACAGTTTTTAAGCTTTTTTTTTGTTGAAAAGTAGTTGGAAGACATTTTTTAAAATGCATATTTATGAATGCAAATTTACAATTTTTTAAGATTTCCTTTTACTAAAAACGTAAAAAAGATGAAACTTTAATTACGACGAAATTGAAAAAATCTGTAGTTTTTGTGTTATTTCCAGATTTTTAGCAGGACTACTAAATTTTTTCATAAGACTACGAGTATTTTTTTGAGTTTTCCTGTCCATTGTCCGGCCTTTTAAAAATTAATGTAGGTTTTGGTCCTGACATTCTAAAAATTATTGTAAGTTATGGGTCGCTATAAAAAAATCTCCAAATACTCACCCAAAATCCGCCAACTATAATAATAATGAACAACCAAGTTACGCAATGAATCACTTCAGGATTGAAAAAATTGCAGAATTTTTTCCAATTAAATTTATAAATGATGGGAACACCACCTTATAACAAAAATATAAAAAAAAGACTTTTAAAGATGATTTTATTTTGCTTTGAAATATACATATGTAATATGTATGTACATATTTCCATCCTATATATTTTAAAATTAAAATTCTGCATTATTCACACCGATTGGGAAATATTTGAATTCAAATACAGCTTTAAATAAAGATAAATAAACAAATATCGATTAATTTTAAATTATTATGGATCCTCTGGTTTTATTTCAATATTAATTTTTTTTAATCCACGATATATTGTCATACTTAATATCTTTTCTTTCTCTGCCAAAACGTCATAAATATCTGAAGAATTATGAATCTCCTTGCCATTAATTTCTGTAACTATATCGCCAGGATTTAATCCCCCCCTAAAAAAAGTAAGATATTTTAAGGAGATAAGTTTATCCTATAAAAGTTCATACATATATCTTTAGGTTATTCTTTAATTTAACTCCCCCGCATCCGACCTTTCTAATTTTGAATGAACATGTTTTAGGATAATCCGAATTTACGATAACGTGAAGGTGGCTGTATAGCCCTTCTAAGTTTAACTTTATGCTTTATATTTATTATATCTGTTATTTGAAAGTTTTCAAGATTTCCTTTCTAAATATATGCACTTTGAAGAACCACACCCTCAGAGACAGGTTCATAATTTTTGTACATCATTTATGATATGCAAAATAAATAATAATATGCATTTTGTTGAAAAATATTTGAACTAAATTTACAAAAAAAAAGATTCGTAAGTATATGTCGCCAAAATATATAACCTAAAAAAACACCGGCTAAAAATCCTTTTGATTCTCCAAACCAAACCACACTTAAATTGTTATGTATGTATGTATATGCACAATAATAACAATATTTTATTGCCTATTCTTGATAGATTACTAAATTTACTGTTGAGTAAATAAATGAGAAGCTTAAAAAAATTTCTGTTAGGTAGTCCTTCTCTTTTAAAGGTAAATAAAAATATATCTTAAAAAGAAAAATATTTTTTTCTATTTTGTAAACTATGGAATTTTTTGGAAATCTTGGAATCTTTCAGATAAGTAAAAAGTAGGCAAAAGGCCTCTAAGTTGAAGAGATATAATAAAAAATACAAAGCATAAGATGAAACATTAAAAGGCTATTTGATGCCCTTAATGACGTCATGGGGAACCCGAGCCTTAACAAAACATGTTTCTTCATGCCCACGCATGTTTGTGTAGTTTGAAGGAAATCGGACGAGAGCTAAACTTAAAATATACCCTAAACTAGTTCCCTTTTTTAGTTTCAGTTGTTGAATATTTACTTACTGGTGTGCAGGAGATCCAAGTATAACTTTCCAAACAAGCACTCCGTGTGTTATGTCATTTGGTACTGTGTCACTTCGATGTTTTAATTCCAATAAAATATCATCGGTAAGAGTTAGCATTGTTATACCAACATATCTACGTGAAGTATTTAACGAATTTGATAATCCTCCTTTTTTTCTTCTTTCTTCACTTCTTTTCAAAAAGTTTTTAGCGTAATCAATGGGAATCGCAAAGCTAATACCTGCAGTCACTTTCATACTATTAATACCAATTACTTCACCATTTAAATTTACCAAAGGTCCACCAGAATTTCCAAATGTAATAGCTGCATCTGTTTGAACATAATTTATATCCCTACCTCTTAATCCAAGTTCATGAGACGCGCGTTGCGTAGAGCTAACCACACCAGCTGTTACCGTATTACTTAAAGCTAAGGGACTTCCCATTGCTACAACCCACTCTCCAGATCGTAGAGAATTCGATTCACCAAGCTTCATTTTTGGTAAATTTTTGCATTGTATTCTTACAGTTGCCAGATCAGAAGTTTGATCAACATCTTCAACCGAACCTGGAAAAGTTCTCCCATCCTTTAACTTAACCTGAACCATAGTATGTGGTTTGTTTATAACAACGTGTGCATTTGTCAAAATCAAACCATCTGATTCAATGATAAATCCCGAACCATTAGAGGCTGTAAAAGGTTGTCCAGTAAAATAGTCAAATCGCTTGGTATCCTTAATTTCTATATAAACTACAGCAGGAGCACAAACTTCCACAACATCTGCTATAAAGTTATATTTACTGCGCTGTCCAACAAGCGAAGATGTATCACTACTAGTTGCTTCCAAAGTATTCGAATTATAAACATAAGGTAATTTACAATTTTTATTAATTCGGCAAAATATATAGCTTAAAAAAACACCAACTGAAACAACACCGACTAAAAATCCTTTTGATTGCAATCTCCAAACCACACTTTTAAATTGTTTATTTTCTTTACCTAACGAATTACCATGAAAATTCCTGAAATAAAAATTAGGACATTTTACATTATATCTAAAGTTTTTGTAATTAAAGAAAGTATTCTTGAAAACAATTAACCGTGTTGAAAGCAACATTTTTTTTGTACAAAAATTAAAATTCAATCTTTATTTAAAATAGATCGTGTAAGGTTATTAATTAATTGATGTACATTATAATTTGACGTACATTTTTACCAAACAAAATATATGACATGGAATCACGGGTGGTTGACTTAGAACAAATTTTTTTTTTGTCAAACATTTTAGAAAAGTCAAAGTACTTCCACCTAATGTTAAAAATATCGCCATTTTATTTTATTACCGTCATATAAAATTTTTTAAATTGTCAAAAGTCATATGTTAGCCAGTTTTGAATCCATTTTGAATCAAATATTGGTTTAACTGCAGCAGTTTAGTGTATTGTTTTGGTTTTATTAATAAATTTTAGATCAAATGCTTTAAAAATTAAAAGGTAAGTTCTATTTAATTGAAGAGATAAAATTTTATATTTTATTTTATTTTAAATCATAGCAAGACGGCTTACATTTGTTATTGGAAATACGAAAAAATTAGAGGAACTCATTGCCATTTTAGGGTCTACCTCGTAGCTTACAATCAAAAAAGATAGATTTATCGGAATTCCAAGGTTGGACTGTGGTAATTATCCCTATAATTAATTCTCTTAACTTTGAAAAATAATTCTATTTAATTTAAAAATAAACTTTTTTTTAATTTAAAGTGAGATAGATGAAATTTGTCAAAAAAAATGTAAAGAAGAAAACGAGTAAAGCGAACAGTTTTGTTTGAAGATACATGTTTACAGAAGGACTGTACAAAATGCTCAAAGGCTGGGAAGATAAATCAGCTGAAGCTGTTTGTACTTTAATATATTGTGAAGGTGAAAATCATAATTGTTAATTTTTATGATTGAAATAAAATTTGTTATTACAATATAATTTTTTTTTTTTTATAAATTCGAAAAATAAAATAGGAAAGAAATATAGGTATAGAAATACAGGCGACATCTAGTGATTTTAAAATGAAATTGTTTAGCGACATCTATTAGCCTTTTAGATGTAGTAGTTTATTGAAACTAAGAGCACTTCCAGCGATGGCGGCGCTAGTATCTAAAAATTTTAAGTAGGCTATCTATTATTACTATATATTATCTATGCATGAAATGCCGTTTGGCTTTATGAAACTATCTACTAATGTAAGACTGTGTCCACAAGCTAAACAAAATCGAACAATCATTATTGATGAGAAAGCAAATAAATGGTCGGCGAAAAACTAAAATGTATCCGCATATTACAAAACATATAAGTTTTTTATGGTGTGTTTGCAACGTTTTTGTGAAATGTTTTATTTGTTGAGTAGCTTAAAAGTTTACAATAAAGTTAAACTCGTTTTAGACTTAAATTGGATATAGTCTATTTGTCAAAAATTTTGGTATTTATCGGTGAAAAGTGATTTACAATTTTTTCAACAGACAAAAAATTCTCCAGAACTGTTATGAAAACAAATCAAAACAGAGTAAGAGTACTATTCTAGAAAGTTTTCTTTTTGTTAAACACTTAAACGAAAAATACATTTACGGCTTGCAATATTTTCTAACCTTAACTTGTAAAACATTAAATTAAAATAATTTTTAAGATATAAAAAAATTATGATTTAAACAAAAATATTGTTTTTCATTTTAAATTAATATTCATAACAAAAATAACTTAACAAAAATATTTAATTCATTTTGAAAATAAAATTATAAAATAATTCATTACATTAATAACAAACAAAGATTTAATCAATTGCAAAAGTTAAAACAAAAAACAAAAAGTACTAAAATATATAAGTAAGTATGTACATACATGAAATTATTATTAAACGTCTAACATTAAGTTATCCCTTGCCAGTTAAAATCTACTTGGGCTTCATCTAAAGAATTCTCTTTTTTGAACAGATTTATAAACAAAACTGCCTTGTGTTCTGGCATGTATAGAACCAGTTTCTCAATTATATTTTGTTTTTTCACATTATTAAATATTAATACCTCTAGGAACAGTAACTTTTGTTTTTGCTGACTCTTTCAAATTAAAATTACTTTTCAGAAATTCCAATTCTATGAATTCATTATTTCTCATAGTTTTATAAAATAAGGCTGTACTTCCTTTTCGAAACTCAGCAACCATTATATTATTTAAAAATGGATAAGAAAATTCACCATTTTGTCCGTTTTTCTTGCCTTTTTACCGGCTAAACAGCGCCGTGCTGTTACTTTTTGGAGCCCTGTGCAGAAACGAAAAAAATTTTTTTTTAAATTTGAATTAATTTTTTATTGATTTTATTTAAAAAAATAATACAAAGCAATTATAAAGTAATTTTTCTAGCTCTTTTGCTGACAAATTCATCAATTATATCATTGTAATCAATTGTTCTGGCTGTTGCATTTTCAATTGACAGTATTGCTAATCCAGAAAGTCTTTCCTGCGACATAGTAGACCGTAGATAATTTTCAATTAATTTTAGTTTTGAAAACGATCGTTCACAATGAGCAACGGTAATGGGTATTGTTAAAATTATTCGATATACGATACATTCATTTGGATATAATTCTTTCAAATTCCTTTCTAAAATGAATTGAAAATTCTGCATAATAGTATAATTATCTTCTAAAATATATTTTAAAATAGAAAATTCATTTTTAAATTCCACTTCTTCAATATCGCCTTCTAAGTGCTTGACTAGATTTGTACAATTAGCATTGAATTCATTTGTATTCATAGTTTTTAGCTTCTTATTATCGAAAAAAAAACCGAAAATTTCATTTAAAGAATTATAAACCGACAGCGACGAGTTAATATAAAAGCATATAAAATAAGATTGTTTAAATTTATCTTCAGCAGTTAGAGTTAGATGGTTACACTCATCATCAATTTCAGGAATGAGATCATATATATCAATATCTTCACAGCATTCAATTGGTTCAATTTCTTCTTCTGACGGTTCAATTTCATCATCTGGTATATCATCTGCACTAATAACATCGATATCGTTATATTTATCATCTGCTTTATTTTTATGGTCTGTATAATAACAGTAGTCAGCCAATCTTTTGAGATTACGTACTCTCCGTTTTGGTAATGGTAACTAGGTTCTGGTGATTTATCAAGACCTTAGTTGTTTCTACTTGTTAATATTTGCGTATCACGAGAAGGCCGTTCAGTGAACTGTGCTATTACATTTATTGCAACCGATGACTCTCGTGCTTCTTTTATAATTTCTTCGAAATTGTTTTTAAAATCATCAAGCGATAATAGCATAGCACTTGTATGTTGTAATGCAATATTAATTGCCATATCTTTTCGCTGAAGCAATTGGCTAAAAATGTGAAGCTTTGATAACAAGTGATACCAAATTGTTGTTAATACAATAAATTCATAAGAATTTATTTGTTATATTAAAGATGCAGCAAGAGTTTTACAATCTGGGTAGGTATTTTTAAGTTCATCTAGCGCAAGACTAATTTCTTGAATCTGGTATTTCACGGCTTTTATACTTAAAGCGATATTCCTATCGAGTATCGCTGGGAGCCTTCAGATTAATTTTTAAATATTTTACTTGAATAGCCTATCGCTTTGTCGATGCAGCAAAAATATTATATATATTATTTAATGTAGTGAAATAATTCTGACTTTTAATAGTGTTTTTTACACTATCTCCTATTATTAAATTGATGTTGTGTCCACCACATGGTGTATACCATGCTTTATTGTTATTTCTAAAATTCGACTTTTCACTCCCTTATATTCTCCTTTCATATTGCTTGCGTTGTCATACGACTGACCACGGCAATCAGCAGTTTTGATTCCCAATACTCTTAATTCCTCAATAAGGACATTTGCTAAATTTTTTCCAGTTGAGGACAATATATTTACAAAGCTTAAGAAACTTTCTTCAATACTTGGCTTTTGGTCCGTTATTTTAACATACCGAATAATGATGGACAACTGATCTTTTTGAACTGAAAAGTTCAAAAGTACTTTGATGATTTAATATTACTGATTATATTATATTACTGAATGATTATATTACTGAAAAGTACTTTGATGATTTAATATTATTTACTATTGCATGTAAAACTTTAGAAGCTAGTTGTAATAAGTAGGTAACCCTGCACTTTGGGATGGGAAAAAAATTTGACCCATATCGCATGACATGTTGACCTACATTTTGATTTATGGGTTTAATGTAGGTCATGCTTGGTTAGTAGGTCAAGAACTTGTTTTGATCGTTTTGATTTAGGTTTTAAGTTAAATTGTATGTGTGGGTTGTTAACTTATAAATTCCAAATAGTTTTATAATAGGAAGTGAAGGTTGTTGATATTGTGTAAGTTGCCAGGGTTAATGAACTGAACAATTGATTTTATGTATCTTGGTTACTATAAGCCAAAAATTTGTTTTGGTTTAGGTTTTAAGTTAGGTTGTATGTGTGGGTTGTTAACTTATAAGTTCCAAATGGTTTTATAGTAGGAAGTCAAGTGTTAAACAATTTAAAGTAGGGTCGGCTCTTAATAAACAAAATTGTATAACTGAAGTTTAAATACTAGGCGCACATATAAAAGTAGTAAGAAAATTTCTTATATGAAAATAAAAACAGAAAAAATTTTTTTATTTTTAAATCTACAGCGCATCTTTAAAATTGAAAAGAAAAAGTGTAATCCTGTTTGTGTTTTTTTTTTTTTTTTTTTTGTTAGCATAAAGAAAAAAATTAAAGTAAGATATAGATTTTTTTTGCTTCCATAAAAATGTGATCTCTTCTGGATAGAAGAATTTATAGAAGAAAAGAGAAAACGAAAGTCATTAATTAGCTGACTGCATGTCGTGTAAGATATTTTTTTTAATTAAGAATGTTCAGAAAATATGAATAAAAAGAAAATAAACAGCAAATCAAAAATATGGAACTGATTAAACTAAAGATATACTCTTTACTCTTGATATGCATTTATGTTTTTTTGTTTTTGTATGGAATAAAAAATAATTCAAAAATTTCTAGTTTTAAACTAAAATCACTAGTTATCTAGTCAAAGCAAGGAATTGATATAAAAAGAATATAATGTAAAAGTTAAATGATTCTATGATAGTATTGTTCCTGGTTTTAAAAAATTACAATATTCTAGTAATAATAAGATAATAATTAATAATTTATTAAGATTCTGAAAAATGTAATGATCATAAAAGAAATCGAAAGTATAGAACTGTATAATATGTATGTCAATAATGTCTACTTTTACATGTAGAATTTTTTTGTTTAAATCTTTATTACATTCTTAAAAATTTTAAATTAATATACAAACCAAATATTTTTACAATACAAATAAAAAAGTTCAAATTTGAATGAATACTATTTTGATTTACTTATCACCATTTGCTTTTTTCTGTTATATCCATACGGTAAAGAACTACCATCTTCATTAAATTTTCGTTTTTCCGATTTTGGTTCATATTTTTTTATTTCGGGAATCGTAAGTACATCATGATTTTTATTTCGACGAATATTTTCTGAAATGACGTATGTGTCTGCACTATTCAATGAATTTAAAACTGCTGCCTATATGCTATTAAAATTGATTTTTAGAGAAGCTTCATAACTAAGAGAGAAACCTTCAACTTTACAAACTATTTTTTCTGTATTATCTTTTGTACAGTAAATTTTGTAAGCGCAGTTCTTGGAACCACCACTTACAAATTCTGTAATATAACTTCCTATACCCTAACATTCTAATTCATCAGTCATGTCGCCTATAAATTCACCTATTTCTGGTTCATATTCTCTTTCTCGGCTAATATACAACACTGAATCGGTGTCATAATATAATACTTCTCTAGATAACTGTAAAGTTGAAGACGAGCATGTGTTGTTGTATAAGCAGCGATACTTACGTTGACAGTAGATAAAGAAGTTACTACTTCTTCCAAAATGAGTTTAAAATAATCTTAGCAAAAGATCTTAAACCAGGGTTATTAACTACTTTATCGTATTTTAATTTAATTTCTTCCTTTTCAAAAAAACTATCAATATATTCTTCCTTTTCTTTTTGAGTTTGACATTTTATTGGCCACCCAGACGCTTCTTGTTTAATCTTTATAAATTTATTCATCATTTTAGTGAATAAACCATCAATACTATTGCAATTGTCATATTTTACTGTTTCGTATTCCCAAACTTCATAAATATTTAAAAGTTTACCCTTTTTCAATTGCTTTTTTAATTTCATCAATTACCCAAGTTCCTACTAATGCTCTTTCATCGTCTGTATGTTCACAGAATTTTCCTGGATATTTTTATTCACTACAAGTGTAACATAGTGAGAACATCAATTTGTTATTTTGTTTGACAGGTAACACGGGGTGTAATAGATTTGTTGGTGGTAAGATTTTGCATTTAATAATACCGTCAATAGTCATTATGTTTAACTTATAGCAAGTATCTTCTCCAACATAAATCTTAGGATGGTTTATGGGAAATTTTCCTCGTTTGCAAACATATGGGTATAAGGAACATACATCTATGTATTTAATTTTTTCTCCTTGTTTACATTTATAATATGTGTAAGTATTTCCCATTCTTCCGCCATAAAATGCATCACGAGGATTTAAAGGAACTAAATTAGTTAATGAATAATTTTCTAAATATCTCATATTTTTTGTGTCTCATTAGCTCCCGGAATTCACATTCCCACATCTCAATAACTTTATATCCACATGATTTTATAAACTCTGATCTCATTAATGTTTTTTCATATCGTAGATTCAAAGTATCGCCAGAGTTATCATGTAATGGTATATCCCTTTGGTTTGTTAAACATTTTGGATGTCCATGATAATAGCAACCGTAAAATTCAAATATTTCTTTAGTCTCTTCGCAAAATCCATCGACTTTTCCGATTTGTTTTTCTTTTCCATTAAATGCACATTTCAAATCAATTTTTCTCAAATCTTTTTCCCAAATAAGCCATTGCATGGCAATTTTTGGCTGATTGTCTACCATCCTATATCATTTTCTTGGTATAATTCCTATAGTATTCGATTTGAGAAAGTTTCTTCTATATACAAGATTACAGGCGGAAGCTATTGTTGTTGCTTCTAAAAACGGTTCAACATTACATTCTTCTAAAAAAAAATTTCTGAAAACCAGACATGCTTTAGTTAGAATTTCAACATCATTTTTACAGTATCCTAAAATATCTTTATCCAGTATCCATATTAAATTCTGAGTTTCTATTTTGTTCATACCACATTAAAAATTCATTACGCTCATCTACTTTCATTGTATTAGAGTTATAGTATTTAATTGCTGGAAGTGTGCCAATGTAATTTTCATTTTCCAATTTATTAAGTAGATGTGGAAAATAACCCTTTTTCAAATTGATCGATAAATTAAAAGCTTTCGGTAATTTTGCCAAGGCCATAGGAAAGTAGTTCATAGAAGCAATAAATTTAATATTATCAATTATCATAACAATAATTTTTGTACCTCGCATAATTAACTTTGGTTCAAGTACAGTTTTATTGAGTATATAATTCAGAATAAACTGATGGTCAAATGCCTGCCCATTATGAGCAATTATGACAATCTTTTTGAATTCCTTTCTTAATTTAAAAATAAATTCCATGAAATCCTCTATCACATTTTTCGTTTTAAAAATTCTTTCTCTTAATTTACATTTTTGACAGAAGTATAGAGAATCAATGTTTATACATTTAAAGCATCTCAGTTGAGCCACACATAAACTTGGAACATGTTCTTTTATTTTTGTAGAGTTAATTTCTTCTTGTCTTGTTTCTAAATCATAAAATACGTAAATGCAGTTTTCAAAATTTACTTTTGTTTTGTCTTGCTGAATGAAGCATTTATGGTTTTCAGGAACATGATTATCGCAAATTTTACAAAAATATTCATCACATATATGAATCCTACAACTTTTATGAACTTTAAAAGAAGATTTGCATTTTCTAATTTCTTCACAGGTGCTTCTATTTTTTGAACTGGAAGCCTTATGATTTTCAAAACATGATTGACCACGAAATGCGCGATTGCACTGCATACATAAAATATTTTTAACATTAATTGAACAAGCAGGTGAGTTTTGATAGCAAGGACAACTTTTCGAACACCTATGTTAATTTTTTTTAGAATACGGAATATGACATTCTTCACAATAAAATGCTGTGCAAAAAGCAGCTGTGAGCGAAGTTCTTACATTATAATGATTATTATGATATAGCAAGTTAATTTTTTTCCCATTATTCAATCCTTCAAATATTACTTCTGCACCCCTTGTTCCATATTTATATACAACAATCTTGTGTTTATGTAAAAATTTTTGAAATTGATTCAATTCACGAATTCCGCAACCTTCAGATGGAATTGTTATTTTTGATGTTTTTAATAATTTTAAAGCTATTAAAGTTTGAAGTTTTCCTATATTTTTTCGAATTTTTTCATATTCAATAAATTTTTCAATTTTAGCTATTGAAACAACAAGTGCACGTGGTAGACATAAATTATCGCTGTTTTTTATTGTTATTATTCCTTTCTTTTTTAAGCATTCCTCTTTATAATTTGAATATTTATTATTTCTACCTCTACCAGAGGGTAATCTAACACGGGTAACTGTTAAACAAAAAGTGTCTGTACTTAAGCCTATAGACATAAAATAAAAATAGTATATTATTAAATGAAACAAAAAATGCATTATAAATAACTACCTTCAGAATTACTTTGAAAAACATTAGAAATTACATCCCAAACGTCGCTAAATTTAAGTTCATGAGCGGATCTAAAACTGAGGTACGCAGGACCTTGATGTTCAAAGCTCTCTCCACAAAATGTTAACCCAATCTTATCAGTGGAATTCACATCTTTTACAGCAATCCTGATTATTTGATGTATAGCATCCTTAATCCAGCTAATTGGTTCTCTATATGCAGGTACGGATTTAATTACAAATTTTATTTTATGACCGTTCATATTAAACCTTTTAACAAATGTCGAATTCTCGCTTTCTATTATGTAAGGCGTTATAGTTTCGGTAAGAAACCTTTGTAAAATAATTTTTTTCGACATTTTCTTTATACGAATTTCAGATGTTGAATGCTTGAATAACAGAATAATATTAAATTTTCAATACAGATTCATTCTCTTAAATTAAAATGACATTTTAATAAATTTTAGTTGTTTTAACTAGAATCCCATCTTAATCCTATCTTAATATGTAAATAGAAAATTTTATGCAACATTGTAATTTTCAAACTACAATTTAATTTAAAATTTATCTTAAAGATATAAATTGTAATCAAATGACAGTATAATAAATTATATTTCATTAATAATTAGATTCTCATCTTATACGTATTTTAAATAGAAAATAGTATTACAACATTGTAATTAAACGGCAATTTAATAAATTACCCTTTTTCTACATAAAAAATATTAGCAACATTGTAATCAACTTACATTTTTGATAGATTTTACCCTTTCCACTTAGAAAATATTTGCAAGAGTGTCACTAGTTCTAAAGTTTTTATTTTGTTATAATATTACTCGAAATTATCAGTTTAATTTTAAGCAAGCAGGATGGCACAGGAATTTGATAAAGTTTACGTGCTGGATGATGTAACAATACAGGCGCAAATTCCTACAAAAAAGAAAAAGATGACGAAAATGCCACTTTATCATGAGCAACAACAACAACAACAACAACAACAACAGCAACATCATCATCAACAAGAGCAACAACAACAACAACAACAATAACAACAACAGCAACATCAACATCAACAAGAGCAACAACAACAACAACACTCATTTTATCAGCCACCAGAGCAAATTGAACATTTGCTAGCGCATCATTTTCCCTATCATGAAACAACACCAAATTCGACCAAAAAAAGAAAACTGGTGGAATTATTTAATACACAAAAAAAAACCTTTAAAAAATTTTTTAAAGGTTAAAGATATGGAGCGAAGTAGGCTCTATAAAATACATAAAATAAAAAAAATTAACACCTGAAAAAAAAAATGGGTCTTCGAGACCCTTAATAATATTATATTTATACCGCAACAAAAAGTTGCGGTATTTGAAGATAACGATTTCCGAGAGGAAATCGAAAAAAATACTTATTTCCTCGTAAACGAGGAAAATGAGTTAATTTTAAAAGAAGAACGTGGTGATTTTCAATTCGCACCAAAACAATAATTATAGTTTAAGCTTTTATGTTATATCGTTACTAGAATAAGAATTATTATATATTAAGAATTATGTTTTTATATTAAGAATTTTATATAAAGAATTTGTTCAATAAAAAATTTTATTTCAAATAAATTTTGTACTGTTCTAAATTTATTTTCATTTTTCAGATGTTAGGATTTTATTTTATTTTTCAGATTTTAAGATTTTATTTTATTTTTCAGATGTTATCAAGTTTTATTTTTATATAAAGAATTTGTTCAATAAAAAATTTCATTTCAAATAAGTTTTGTACTGTTCTTAATTTTATTTTATTTTTCAGATGTTAGCAAGTTTTTCAGATCCTTATTAAAGTTTTATTTTACAGATATTAAACAATATTTGTTGAATTTATCCATGTGTTATGTTTTTCGTCAAGCCCAAGCCATTTAACAAAAACTTTATTGCCTTTTTTCTTTAAAATTTTCTCGACAAGATATACGTTTGGGTGTTTAACAGATGTGAGTTCCTCCTCATAAAATCCACCAAATATTGAATCATTTTTATAATCAACCAGCTGATATGTGATCGGAGAGGTACTGTTTACTTTGATAATTTTAAAAATTTCAGTAGACCAATTCGGTTGATAACCTTTTTCAAAAGTTTTTTTGTATTTACTTATTCTAACATAGTCTCCAACTTTATATTTAGCTTTTAGAGAAATTTTAGGTTGCATGTAAACATTTTTTAAAATAAATTTTTCGTTTTTCTTAGAAATTTTTTCAGGAGGTAATTTAGTGGAATTATAGGTGTTTAGTGGAATTATAGGTGTTTAATAAAGATTGCAATATATTAATCCATTTGTAGTTTCCTTGTAAACTAAATATTTTCCACATTAAATTTCGATTCGTTCGATTAAAGCGTTCTACAATAGATGCTTTAATTTCAGAGTAAGTATGATAGTGATTAATATCCTTCTTTACAACAAAATTTTGAAATATCGAATTGAAAAATTCTTTACCTTGATCTGAATGAATGTTTTTAGGTAGGTTTTTAGCTCGTTTTATAATTTTCTTTAACGCATTTAAAACATTACTACCAGTTTTAGTTTTAATTGGTTCAGCATAAGCATATTTAGAAAATATATCTATAACGGTTACCATATATTTAAAACCTTTGTTGAATTTTCCATAAGGAATCATTTCCACTAGATCAATTTGCCAGGTATCATTTACTCCTTTCTGCTTGACTTTCCTTCTATGATGTTTTTTTCTAGCTGGTCTATGTATTTCTTTTACTATTTGAGATCTTGACATGATTTTTACACCATCTAACTAGTTTTAAAAATCCAATTTTACATTTCTTTATTTATATACTCTGAAAACTTTAAATTTTGACTGTGTTCTGCAGTATATAATGCGGTTCAATTTTACTGGCAAATCATTTTTAACTCAATTTTTGAAAGATATTTTACAAAAATGGCAGCTGATTCAACAACATTTCCATTTACTGAGGAAATTGTAATAGTCAGTACACAAAATGAGGTTCAAGTTGATGAAATTACATCTACTGTAGATGACGAGGAATTAATGGAAACTGAAGAATTCATACCACCGTTTCAAGTTTTAGATGAAGATACAGATGAGCAACAAATTTGGGAAATAAATAACCAAGAAGGAGATCCTGACTATTTTGCAGAATTTTTAGAAATAATTTATAGCCTAAAATAATATATAAGAATATTTGTATAAATGTATATGTATCTATAAGTATTTCATAATAAAAACAAATTAAATAAATTTTACAAATTTTTCATTTATTGTTGTTCTTGACTAAAATATTACAAATTTTATTTTCTAGTAGTACAGGTATTTCAAAAAACAATCTAGAATAATTACATTGAACGCTATAACGTTGTATTGGAATATATATTTCTTCGTGCAATTTCATAACATGCTTTTCTTGACACGTTTTTATATATTTAATAACATATTCCCGTACATTTGATTCAGCACTTTTATTGTGTATCATTACAGCTTGAAGAAAATCAATTAAGTTGTAAAATGTGTCAGCTTCCTCCTTGTTAATATTAAGACATCGACCAATAACAATTCTTAACCCATATTGTAAACATAATTTTGTATTCTTTATTGATTGTTTCGAGTACCTTTCACAAAATTGCTGATGGAACTTACACCAATCATGATATTTTAAAATAGTTGGCTTTTTTCCAATACGGTGAAAAATGCAAGTTGCTACAAGAGATTCTGTATCAAAACCAACAAGAACTTTTAATGACTGATTTCTGTTGAGAAAATATGTATAGCTCAACAACAAATTTGTGTTCGAACCTTGGTCTTCCATTACTACGTTTTAACTAAAGCTTTTTAATATTAATTATATTGCCGAGGTACACAAGATTGTGAAAAATTTGAATTTCCAAATAAATTATAGAACATATTAATAATCAGATTTTCGTTTTCTATATGATTATTTTTGTGAAATTCATTCAAATAAGTTTTCATACTTAAACCAAAACATCTATACCAGCCAAAAACGCAACAGTATTGCCCACATACATCTGAAAGAATACTCTGTATCTGCTTATTATTAAAAACTATGCACTTATTTTTCAAGTATTCCAAAATTTCCGGTTTATCTGGAACTCCACCAGACGAATCAAAATATTCTGTGCAACCATGCTTTGGAATATAAAGGGCAAACCAATGTGTTCCCGGATCTTTTATCTTGTCAGTGTTTACAATTAAAAAAGTAGGTTTTTCTATTATTTTTGGAATTTTGTCTAAAGCAAAAACTCCCTTAAAATATTTGTTTGTAAATTTGTTACATTTTAAAACACTAATTATTTCTAAAGTGTTCATGACTCAAACTGACTTAAATCATACACTCTACTTATTTCATTAATGTAGTTCATTAAAAACTCCTTTTTTATTTTTTCATTTGTTTTTCATTAATTTTATCATTATGTACAGTTCCAAAAGAGTAATTTTCAAAATTTGCATTTATAATTTCTTTGGTTGGAAATTTGTAAGTAAACTCTTTTACAAATTTTTTATAACGTTCTTTAATTCCAACTAAACAAATATCTTTTACAAATAAAGTATTTTTATCATCACAACAAAACTTCACATCCACAAGTGCACAGGACGATGACATCTTATCGAATATTCAAATACATGTTTCAGTATTCTATTTATAGATTTGTAAATATATTTCGATTTTTATCAATTTGTATGCTTTTCATCAAATTCTCCATAAACAATAGCAGTGAGTGTAGATGTGAGTGGTTTTGATAGCCTTGCCTCAATTCTAACCGTACCCTGGTTTAGTAAACCTTGACATACTTCATTTCCAGATTCATCTGGAGTTAAATCAAAAGCTAGTATAAAAAACTCATTACTAAACATAGACTTTTTTATCTGATGACCTTTATTATTGTGGTAAATTCCAGTTACTGAAAAAAGTGTAGTGTATGCTCTTGTACAGGAATTATTTTCATCTGAAAAACTCGTTTCAATTGCTGAATTAGGTATTTGAACACCATTTACGTTTAACACAAATTGTGAAATATCAAAATGTTTAAAATTGTATGGGTTTTTTGATCTTTTTCCAGAGCAATCCACATTTTCTGTCATACAAAAAATTATTGTGTTTGGCAACTGTCCAATAAAAACATTATCAAGCGATATTGACGAACTGTTCATTGGAATTGTAAAACTTTTTACTTCCACGCGTTTATAATTATATTTAGTATTGGATTTTCCAAGAACAGCATTGTGTGCTAACAGTACGCTTGAATTAACGGTAACATGTCTCATAAATAGCGTGGCTTCTATAATTTTTAATTGTGATTCATCAGAATTGTCTGCAAATAGATAAAAATATGGTTTTTCAAGTGTTAAAACTATACGAATGTCAACATTATTTATAAGTAGAGTAGGATGATTAAACATAACTACGTGTAGTTTACCCATAAGTTCCACTACATTGCTATTGTGATACAATTTTTGGCGCTCTTTTGAATTATTATTATCAGATTTAGCTATATTTTCTTTATCTAAAATCCATCCTGCACATTCTAAATGAGTTGCAGCAGCATCTGTACCATAATTTAATAAAGATTCAATATAATGTGTAATTTCCATCAGACTCTATAGTGATAATTTCCATCAGACGGTGTTGTATTTTTACTATTTAATTGAACATTACATTGTTTTATTAAAGAATGTAAAATGTTATTAACTACACTTGGTTGTATTATTATTCTTCCTTTAGCATTTTTATCATTATGACATTGCGTTCCATCTTTCTTTAAGATCTGTACTTTTAATCTCCAATATATAGAAGACAAATCTCTATATGTATCGCCATGACCCAGTCAAACAAATTCAATAGTTGAAGGGTTGTCTAAAGAAGCAATAGGATTGTAGGAAACTACTTCAGATCGTAAAATGCTAGACTGAATGAGTTGGGTTTTAAAAATATCCAACTCAGATTTCATACACTCAATCATAATTAATTAAAAATATCTTTTTGTTTCTTTTTGTTATTATCTTTGCGTCGTTTTGACGTAAAATAGTTTAAATTTTTAATGAATGGTCTTTTTATAGCTTTTGGTTTTCTTTTACCAGAACCATACATTTCATTTAGTTTTCGTACGGCATCACGCCGTACATTTTTAACAATCTTTTTACTACGATCTTGCATAACTTCTTTTACATTTGCACCAGATGCAATATCAGATAAAGCATTGATACCAGAGTTAATAACCTCTTTTTTCAAAATATCAGCGCCTGAAGTAAATAATGGTTTCAAATATCTAAAAAGTCCCCCAAAAAAGCTTCCCAATCCAAGACCTCTTTGAAAAGGTACGGTTGAATGTAATAAAGGGCCGATATCATCAAGTCCTCTACCAGATTGAATTAAATAAAGGCCGATATCATCAAGTCCTCTACCAGATTGAATTAAATAATACTTATAGTATACTCTCTCCATAATGAATAAAATAAAATAATATATAGTTTTGTAAAATCGCTTTTATTTATACTTTTTTAAAATGTAATACAATTTTTGTTGGAATTGAACTATTGGAAAAGTTTATTTTGTATCCATATTTATCACATAAAAGTAATAAAATGTTATTAAATGATTTCTCCACATTGCAATGTTGAATATTACTGAATTCTTTTGCAGTATCAGTGAAATAATTTTGTATGTTAACAGATCTTAAACACCTTATATCTTTATCACCTACTTTTTTGCGATTCAATTATGTCTGTGTATATAAAAAACATATCTGGTTTACTAATGGGAATCAGTTGTACACTATCTATAAAAGTTTTGAAAGCTTCTATTACATGTGATTTATATTTTCTAAAATCTGTAACTTTAAAAGATACTTGATTGAAACATGTTGTCAAAAGTCCTTCGAGGGTATAAGCGTAATTTGCTCTTATTTTGATATCTATTTTAGGCTTAGTAACACATATTGTGGTGTAACTTAAATTTTTAGGCATCTCCTCAGATTTTGTTGGTTGTGTATAATGAACTTCATCGTTTATAAAATTAAAAATTCCCCAAATCAACTTTCGTTCAACTTCTTTTCTTGTAAACCTATTAAGTGGGCGTATATTTTGAATTAGTGTTGGTAGTAGAAAAACTTTCCAGTCGCATATCATTTGTTTTTCTATGTATGGAATATATGATGTTCCAACTCCTATCATATCTTTCTGCATACCTTTAATAAATATTTGAGTACTTTTTTCCCATTCTTCACCATACACATTTGGAACGAAATCATTAACATACATTTCTGAAATACCGACTTTCCACCTGGAATCACACATGTATTTATTGATTTTATTTGTAAAAGATGATAATGAATTTTCTGGATAACAGTTCATAGATGAATCACTGAGTAAAGTGACATAAAATTCATCATTTACTTGGATGTTGTCCATGAGCTTGCGGATTTATTCTTACGAATTGGAAAATTAAGTTCTGTTTGAGTATTACCTACTGCTGACCTTAAAACACGTCTTGACGAATTATTCAACTTTTTGCTATTTATAGTTTTTTTGTTTTTCGTTGGTGGGCTTGGGCTATCTAAAGGAACAGTTATAATATCTCCTGTATCAGTTTCAAAAATTTGTACATTTTGATTTCTAATTTATTTTCTTTTTCCAAGACGTTCTCCAACTGAAGCAGCTGACAATGCTTTTGTTAAAACATTTTCCTGAATTTCATCATCAAATACTTCGTCATCAGCTTCTTTTTCGTATACTTCTTCTTCTTCAGGAACAACTTGTATTCCAACATTCTTATATTCAAGAAAATGCGATTGAGTTTCCACATCTATATACATTGGTTTTGCACGAGTTTGCGTACCTTTTGTTTCCGTAATTTTTATTTTCTCTTCTTTATTTCTTGGAAGTTATCGTTTTTTGTTTCTTATTTTAAATAGATTTTGTCTGTATAAATACCATTTTTGAGTGTCCGTGAGATGTTTATTTAACAATATTTTTTTCATATTTTTTTGGAACTCATTAAGTTCAACGTCCGCATTTTGCTTCATTTTCTCATAAATCTCAGGTTTTAAAATTATCATTTTATTAAATGTTGTATTATTCATTTTATAAAATTTCCGATTATCCCTGATAGTATTGCACCAAGATGTGTAGGTAAAAATCCACCACTTTGAATAATAATTTTTCTTTTGCTATTTATAGATTTTTTCCGGCAAATAAGTGATCTTAATTCTTTTTTATACTTTCGTAATTAAATTGTTGCTTTTTTACTCAGATTACAATTACCTTTTAAAATATTTAAAGCGATTTCGCAAAATGTTTTTATTACTTCAGGGTCACAGTGTTTTATAATTACTTTCTGGAATTTTGGTTTAGAGGTTTTTAATAGGTGCAATATATGTCGATTGGTCTTCAAACGTTTCATTTTCCTCCCCAAATTGTTCTAATTGATCTCTCGTACAATAACACAAACCTTTCCCAAATATATCACTTTTTAATCGAAATATTTCATTAACGCCTTGAGTAAGATCTATTAATATATAGCCATATGGGACTGACGTCACATCATTATATACTTTTTCAAATGCTTTAATTTGATTGGGATATATTTGGCGAGCTAGAGGTAATATCTGCGATTTATCTCTTGGATTTTTGAAAAGTACTAAATATTTACAGTTGAGTGAAATATCTCTTGAAAATTTACCCTGGTGAAAAACATTTTGTGTTACAAATATTACAGATAAATTTCTATGATGTGATCCTCTAGTAAATAAATCACATACATACTTATCATGAGAATTTAACATCATATCATCGATAATAACTAACAAAGGTTTTTGATTATCATTAAAATCTGGAATAGTGTTACTATATTCCATATCTTTGACATATTTTGGAGCGGCATTTTTGTCTGAATTACACCAAATTATTCTATTAATATGTGGTTGTATATTTTCTTTTTTATATTTTATTAAATTATGAATAAAAGTGGTTTTACCACAGCATGATGGACCAGCCACCATCATAGTAAACGGGTGAAACAGCATAATTGCATTAGTTAAAAACTAACTCTGTTAACCTTTATTTATACGAAAAGCTCTTTTCCCGAAGTGAATATAAATGTAATTTAGTTATTCTATGGAACATTCTTCCATAAACCTTCGACATGGTTAAACAAGTTCTCATAGTTGACCTGCAATTTTTACAAGGAAATGAAAAGCAATATTTCCTAAAAGAGTTAGCCATACTTGAAAAAGGAAGTTTAATTTCAACTGTGTATCACTTCAAAGCACCGTACCCCGCAGAAGAACTTAGTCAGGATATGAAATATAATAACCAGTATTGCGAAAATAAAATAAATGGACTTAAATGGAATAACGGTTTAGTTGAATATTTAGATGTAAAATGTATATTAAAACACTATTTAGAGTCAGCTGAAAAAATTTATGTTAAAGGAGAACAAAAAAAACTTTTTCTTCAAAAGTACATTGACAGTGCTAAAATAGAAGATCTAAGCAGAAACTTGCCGTCATTGCAAAAGATTGATAACTTTAAATCAAATTGTCCTTTACACTTACCAAACAACAATTTCAGATGTGCTGTTAAAAATTTTTATAATATTTATATGTATCTTTTAAAGGAAAAAATGTTAGATTAAGACTTTCAATTTTCATACTTGCACGATATGAATTTAAATAACAAAACTAAAAATGTTCACTTCAATATTAAACAAGAAATTCACGTTATGCATGTATGGGAGTATGCTTACAGATCAGGAAGGAAAAGTCATTGGGAAGAATACGCACGTGATACAAGTAGATTTCAAAGACGTATAAAAAAAGTTGCTCTCACTATTTCTGCAATATTAACATCTGATCATCGTAAAAAAATGTTAAAACTTAGATTTAAATAAAAATATAATAATAAAAGAATTTAAACATAAAAAAAATAAATGTGTTTTATTTTTATCTTATGTTTTTAAAATAGATACCATTTAACCTATCATTTAACCTATCTTTGAATTATTTTTTATTCTATACAAAAACAAAAACAAACAAATAAACATAAACATAAATGCATATCAAGAGTAAAGAGTATATCTTTAGTTTAATCAGTTCCATATTTTTGATTTGCTGTTTATTTTCTTTTTATTCATATTTTCTGAATATTCTTAATTAAAAAATAAAAAAAATATCTTACACGACATGCAGTCAGCTAATTAATGACTTTCGGTTTCTCTTTTCTTCTATAAATTCTTCTATCCAGAAGAGATCACATTTTCATGTAAGTGAAAACAATCTATATCTTACTTTAATTGTTTTCTTTATGCTAACAAAAAAAAAAAAAAAAAAAAAAAAACAAAAACACAAACAGGATTACACTTTTTCTTTTTTAATTTTAAAGATGCGCTGTAGATTTAAAAATAAAAAAATTTTTTCTGTTTTTTATTTTCATATAAGAAATTTTCTTACTACTTTTATATGTGCGCCTAGTATTTAAACTTCAGTTATACAATTTTGTTTATTAAGGGCCGACCCTACTTTAAATTGTTTAACACTTGACTTCCTACTATAAAACCATTTGGAACTTATAAGTTAACAACCCACACATACAACCTAATTTAAAACTGTAGTCATTAAATAGAAAAAATACTAAGTTCTTCTTTTAAAAATCTGTATAACAAATCATTTTATTAATTTTTTTCCTCTCTTTATATAGAATTTTTTATTTAAATTTACGATAAAATTTATACCGTAACATAATTTATTTTGGCATTATTGCCATATTAAATTACAAATCTTACAGTTCGGTCATCCTGACTTATGACAATGACCTCATTTGTCTTAGGTTACAATATTATTTCTACACAAATGTTTTATTTTTTATTTATTTTGATGGATATATTCTAACATACAATAATTTGAACTTATTGTGTATCAAATATACTTCTGTTTATGTACAAATATATTTCTGCAATGTACATACAGTTCCTAATATAATATTTCTGCTTCATTATATTATATCATAAAAATTTTTAATAAATTTTTATTTTATTATTGTTCATTTTATTTTTGAATACATTCTATAATGCAATTATATACTTAGAACTTTCATTATATTATCTAATTTTGATAATGTACTTACATTATACCTACTTATACATATTTGATATACATACATCACATCGACTCACCACAAAAAAATTTTTTTTTCTTTTTTTTTTTTTTTTAATATTTTAATTATTAACATTTTTAAAATCAAAAAATTTTTTTACTCTTATATATTAATCATCTTATAATCTTATGTATTTGAAATATTTTTAAACTCAAAAAATTTTTACATTATATACTAATCCGCTGGTCATTCTTCTTTTTATATTTTAATCATTAACATTTTTAAAATCAAAAAAATTTTTTACTCTTATATATTAATCATCTTATAATCTTATGTATTTGAAATATTTTTAAATTCAAAAAATTTTTACATTATATACTAATCAGCTGGTCATTCTTCTTTTTAATTTTTAAATTATTAACATTTTTAAAATCAAAAAAATTTTTTACTCTTATATATTAATCATCTTATAATCTTATGTATTTGAAATATTTTTAAATTCAAAAAATTTTTACATTATATACTAATCAGCTGGTCATTCTTCTTTTTATATTTTACATTATTAACATTTTTAAAATCAAAAAAATTTTTTACTCTTATATATTAATCATCTTATAATCTTATGTATTTGAAATATTTTTAAATTCAAAAAATTTTTACATTATATACTAATCAGCTGGTCATTCTTCTTTTTATATTTTAAATTGGATCATGCAATCTGGAATGCTCCAAGCCGAGTTATCAATACGTTTACATAATAGATTATATACTTACAACGAGACTTCACTTTCAGAAGTAATAAAGAATGGTTTCATATTAGTAGGAGAGCATATACTTTTATATGGTAACCGTGTTACTTGTAAACCCTCTATGTCACTAACTAAATATCTATCATTTTGCAGTATTTGAATTACCTCATAAGGCCCTCGAAATTTTGCTAATAATTTTTTATTAATTCCCGGCATTGTAACGTTATTTTTTAACATAACTAAGTCGTGTAATTTATATATATGTGGTTTCTTATGTGAACTATCGTATTTTTGTTTGTTATATTTTTGGGACCTTAATATATTTTTTTCAGCGTATTTTCTTATATTTAATAAATCCCTACTATTTTCTTTATTTAGTTGATTATTCAAAAATTCTGCAACCTTATCATATACTATTCTCTTTTGTATAACACCGAATAATTATATACTAGGCGAAAAGCCTGTGCTTCTATTTATTGTATTATTTAAGGCGAATTCTATTTTAATCAAATATTTATCCCAATTAATTGTAGAATCAGCATCGCAATTTTTAGAGAGCATAGCGGTTAGAACTCTATTGACTCTTTCTACTTGACCATTTGCTTGGGGTGTCAATGTTGCAATTTTAATGTGATGAATGTTATAGTCTGATACAAGTTCTTCAAATTCTGAAGATGTAAAACACGTTCCGCGGTCTGAAATTATTCGATTTGGTCTACTATAATATTCAAAACATTTCTTTAAGCATTCTACAACTTCTTTAGTGTTTGTACTTTTTACTGCATAAAGTTTAACAAACTTTGTAAAGGCATCAATTATCAAGAATATGTGTCTATTTTTTAATGTAGAACATGCAAGCGGGCCATAATGGTCTATATGAAAAGTATCAAATGGAAGACAACCTTTTGGAATATTATGCAATTCTCCTTCAGGTTTTCCAGATTGAGGAGAAAAATATGCACATTTGAAACATCCTTGAATGTATATTTTAATTTTCTCTTTCATTCTTGGAAACCAATATATTCTAGAGATTATATCTTGACACTTTTCAACTCCTGCATGACACATTTGTTCGTGATATGTTTGTATAACCCGATTTTCCATTGCATTTGGTATATAGAAATATACATTTCCCTTAATTTTCTTATATATTAAGCCATCCACTAATTCAAATTTAGCACTCTCTTGTTTTGTCAATTCGTTAGTAATTTTAGAAATTGTTGGATCTTCTTTCTGAGCCGCCGCTAACATATACTCAAATGATTCATCACTAACATAAAATATATTTATAGACCTGCTTAAAGCATCTACATGAGACATTAATCCACCCTTACGATGTTCAATTACATAATCATAGTTTTGTAATTCTAACGCCCACCGTGAAATTCTTGGATTTATAAATTTCTTATTAAGAGTCTGCGTCAAAGCCTGGCAATCAGTTATAATTTTGAATTTTATTCCCACTAAATAAATATAAAATCTTCTTAATGCATATATTATTGCTAGGGTTTCCATTTCGTAACTATGATAATTTTTTTCAGATTCCGAAGCGCGTTTTGAAAAATAAGATTTCGGATGAAACTTTCCATCTATCTGTTTTTGCATTAATACCTCCCCGAAACCTATACTACTTGCATCACAGTGAAGCTGTGTCTCATTCTCCGAATTAAAAATTGCCAAAACCGGTGAATCTATTAATTTATTCTTTAATGTTTCAAAAGCTGTGAGTTTTCCTCTAAACCAAATTTAAAATTATTTTCTTTTCTTGTAAGATCTGTCAAAGGTTTAGCAATAATAGCGAAATCTTTTATAAATTTTTTGAAATATGAGCTAAGTCCTATAAAACTTTGAACATTTTTAACACTATTTGGAATAGGAAATTCTTTAATGGCTTTGAGATTATCTTCATTTGGCAGAATTCCGTCACCTGTTATTTTATGCCCTAAATACACAACTTCTTCCTGTAATATTGAACATTTATCAAATCGTAAATGAAGTGAATTATCCACAACTATTGATAACACTTCTTGTAAAATTTGTAAATGTTCATTAATGGTTTCAGTAGCTATCAGTAGGTCATCTATAAATGTTAAAAGCTTACCGGATGAGATTAATGGATCGAACAGTTTTTTCATAAACCTTTCAAATGTAGCTGCTGAATTTTTTAATCCAAACGGCATTTTTAAATATTCAAAATGCCCTAATGGTGTTATAAAAGCTGTGTATTTAATAGAATTTTCAGCTATTTTCACATGGTGAAAACCATTTTTCAGGTCAAGAACTGAAAAAAACCTTTTACCTTTAAGACGTGACTTTCTATTAGTTGCAATGGAAAATTATCCCTTAATGTTATTTTATTTAGTTCCCGATAGTCCACACATTTCCTTAACTCATTATTTTTCTTTTTAACTAATACTATTGCTGACGCGTATGGTGAATTACTTTCTCGAATTATATTTCGTGCTAACAAATCATCTAATATTTTTTTCAAACCTTGTACATGTGTTATTGGTAATTTTCTGGGTGTACTATAAAATGGTTTATGATCTTTTACCCTAATTTCCATTTCAAAATTTATCTTTCTTCTCCCAAAATCTTTATTTTGTTTCACAAGTAACCAAGCGGTTTTAAACATATTTTTGATTTCATTTTGTATATTATATTGAATTTTATTATTAATGTTCAAACATACCTCATTATCTAAGCTATTGTTAGATATATCAATACATAAAATTTGATTTAAAAATAAATTATCGTCATCAATGTTTAGTAACTTCCATTCTTTACCATTTCTGCATTTGAATCTTCATTATTGGTGAACAACATTTTGTCAATTTTCTTATTATTTTCTTTATTACATTCTTCTTTAGGCCTTAATTCCAGACTACATGCTTCCATAAACAATCTACCTAAAATTACCGGGTAAGCAATTGAATAATTTTTTACTACCAATATTTTACTATCAATATATAAACTATTAAATTTAATTTGAGCCTTGATCGAACCAACTATAACTAACTTACTATTATTAATACCCACATAATTTAACTTATCTGAATTTTCCTGATATATAACATATGATGGAATGTATTGTTGCTGGATAATATTGATCGGACTGCCCGAATCTAAAAGTGCTAAACATGTGATTTCTGATGCAGCTTGATGATCTTTTGTTTTCAAAATAAATTTGACCATTCTCTCAAAATTGTGATTTAAATTAACACCTGATTTTTTAATTACATTAATTTTTTTTTCTTTACATTCTTGAAATCGATGTCCAGTTTTTCCACAATTGTAACAGGTTCCCTTGGCTCGTATAGGATGTGGACACTTGGTAGCAATATGTCCAGGCTGATTACAGTTGAAACACTTCATTACTATAACATTCGGTATTATTTTTTTATTTTTGATGTCACTTGATTGATTTTTATTATATTCATTAACATTGTTCCTATAATTATTTTTTAATTCGTCATATTTGCGGAGTGCAACTTTCAATTCAGCCATTGTATTTGAATGGTATAGAATAATTTTATTGATGTAAGTATCATTAATACCTTTGATAATATATTGTATTAAATCTCCTTCTTCTATATTAGCTGCCAATGAGATTTCTTGCATGGAGAACAAATATTGCTGCCATGTTTCATTATTTTTTTTTTCTTTTACGATTTCGTAATTGGTTATGGATTTGTGCACTAGTGACTTTATCATCAAATTCTTGTAACAGTACTGTTTTCAAATCATTCCATGATTTAGGTGAAACGGAGCGTAAAAACAATTTAGCTGTACCAGATAATAACCTTCTGGAATATATGAAACATGCTTTTTCATTCCAACCTAAAACTTCTGCTGCTTCTTCTATTTGTGTAATCCACTTTTTTATACTAAAACTATCGTCCCCATTAAATGAATTTATGGATTCTTCCACATCTTTAAAATTGATTGGAACGTTGGATGCATTCGATCTTCTAACCTCTTGATCCAGTTCAGCTAATTGGCGTCGTAGTTCAATAACTTCTTGTTTTTTCTTCAACTGTTTACGCAAACGTTCGATTTCATCATCAATCTCTTCGCTATTGTTATTTAACATTTCTTCTTCTATTGGAATATTGATTAAAGATGTATCATTTTCTAACGTTTCATAGTTTATATTAGAGAAAAACTTTTCAATATTTTCTTCTTCCATACTTCTCACCCTTTCTTCTATTCGTAAAATTAATACTGCTTTATTTCCCGATGTCATTAAATTCATTTCTTTCAATTTTTCTTTGAGCATTACAACTGTAGCTTTCTTTAAAAATTCTTGTACCCGAACGTCCATGATTTTAATTATTTTAAATATTTTAAATTAAATTTTAAATTCATCGGTTGATTATCAAGATGTTAGAAATCAGATATTTAATGTTAATATTATATTCTTCAAAATGTGTTGTACCACGCGCTTAGCTATCGCTTTTTTTTTTTACAGTATATAATATACGGCCTTTACGAAACAATCTGAATACACAATCCACTTTAGTCGTCTTTACCGCAATTTTTTCATATGCTTCACTTTTAATTTAATTATATTGTCTTTGATCATAAAATGAATAATTTTTTACATAACACATAAATTTAAAATTTTCCTGTTTTTTTTTTTTAAATAAATCGAATAATTTTTTCATAAAACATAAAACATAACACCTTCTTAAAACAATTTTTTTTTTTTATAATTATTCAAAATTTTAATTGTATTTTAATTAACAGGATCATCCCACTTCTGATTTTGTAGTCATTAAATAGAAAAAATACTAAGTTCTTCTTTTAAAAATCTGTATAACATCTGTATAACAAATCATTTTATTAATTTTTTTCCTCTCTTTATATACAATTTTTTATTTAAATTTACGATAAAATTTATACCGTAATATAATTTATTTTGGCATTATTGCCATATTAAATTACAAATCTTACAAAACCTAAACCAAAACAAATTTTTGACTTATAATAACCGAGATACATAAAATCAATTGTTCAGTTCATTAACCCTGTCTGACAACTTACACAATATCAACAACCTTCACTTCCTATTATAAAACTATTTGGAACTTATAAGTTAACAACCCACACATACAACTTAACTTAAAACCTAAACCAAAACGATCAAAACAAGTTCTTGGCGTACTAACCAAGCATGACCTACATTAAACCCATAAATCAAAATGTAGGTCAACATGTCATGCGATATGGGTCAAATTTTTTTCCCATCCCAAAGTGCAGGGTTAGCTACTGTAATATAATCTCGTTTTGAATTTTAGCTGAAAAATATGACGTCACCCTTTTTCCGTTTCAGTTATTGATTTTAAATGTATTTTTAGTTCTGGAACAAAATCAGAAAGTAATTCAATTACTCCCAAAAAATTACCATTATTCGGTTCAAAAAGTTTTTCGTTGCTGCCTCTAAAAGCTAAATTTCGTTCACTTAAAAAAAATACCGCTTTTACTGTACATTTCAAAATCATTCGCCACCTTCGGTTTTCCTTATTGAACACATCTTCATTGAGATGGTCTATTCCTGTTCTACTTTTAATATTAAATTCTAGAATTCGCCATTTATACGCTGATTCAAGATTTTCCTTTGAAAATTCATGTTCAGATAACCGTTTTCCTGTGTGTGCATAGTCAGAAAATCCGCCATAAGTTAAGCTTATTTTTATCGATGAAAACAAACGGCAACAAAAGCAGAAAATGTTTCCTGTTGAGTTAGAATATAAAAGCCATTTTCTTAATTCTTTTTCACCATTTTTCATTTGTCGATAAAAAAAAGTGTCACTGAAACATCTTCCTTGAGAATTTCTTTTATAATGGATACCTTCAATACATTTTGGTGACTGCTCGACCAAAAACATCCGTTGTTTGTTGTTGATTTCAACAGGCCAAGTTGCAGGATCTAATATATCATATTTAAATTTAGCAGATAAAGTACTGCTCTCTATTTGTGGATTATTACTAATTTCTGAAATATTATCAGATAAAATATCGTCAATATTTACGCAATTGGTTCCTGATTCATCATCTACATTCTCGCTCTGATTATCATCAATATTCTGAAGTTGTGGCTCATTGACATTTTCTTCTACATTGTTTTCAAGTTGAGACATACTATTTGAATTACATATTTCAATTAAATTAGTGTTCGAAATTGATGAACTTTCGCCTCGTTTAAAAAATTTATCTAATGATCCAGCAACCCTATTTAATTCTACTGATTTCCGGGCCTGTTTTGCTCTTTTTTGTGCGCCGCTTTCATAACATCTTTTCGACATTTCTAATTGAGGTAAAAAAATTTACAAAAACAACAGTTTAAAAAATAAATAAAAAACTAAAATAAATATATTGATAACACAACTGAGACTATCTTACCTGACACCTGATGTATTTCTTCTATAAATTTGAATATATGTATATGTTTTCAAACTATGTTCGTTAACCCAAATTTAAATTGAAGTGAAAATTACAATTTATTAAATATATAAACGAATCGTTAAACCTAAAATTAATATGTAATATCCGCACTTATACTAACGGTAGACACAAAAAATGTAAATTATTAATAATACCGTATTTTATAATTTGCGATGCACATTTCCACAACAATTAAAATAAAACGTATTTCTGTTTATAACTTTGAAATAATATTACTTTTCACTAATAAGACGATATAATAAACAAACAGAAGATAACAATTTGAAAAAAACAAGTGAATTATTAGGTATATTTGTTTCAAATTAAATCGTTGCCAACTAGATTTTTTTGAAAGTTAAACGAATTTTGAATTTTCAAATTTGTTTTTTTTTTCTTTCAATTCGTAGTAATTTATGGTGTTGGAGAAGTTTTTCTAATGTATTTAATATTTGGTGCCCCTCAAAAATAGGAGGCCCAGTGCGATTGCACTTGTTGCACTTGCGATAGTATGGCGCTGCGTCTAAAGCTGAAAGGAAATCAGTAAAATACAATCTAATAACTCTGTTATTTGCACAGCTTGATCGAATTAAGTCTTCCAAATCGCCGATGTTTAAAATTTCTTCGGTACTATTCCATTTTCGTCCATAAATTAAATCTGCTTTCGTAAATGAATGGCCTGGTTTGAAATATTTTACTGTTATTCGTTTTAGCCTCCAGTCCAAAACACGATAATATCTACGACTGGATCTAAACGTTTTAAAATATTTATATAGATTATAGGTGGATGCTATTTCTCCAGCACTACGCACAGTAATAGCTTCATGCAATAAAACACACATATTACTTACCTTGTGCAATGGTACAATTGTTTCGTTTTAAACTATGAGACGGCTTACAAAAAATGCTTACTTTATCTGGATTTTAGATAATATTAACACTTTTTGAATTCATTTGGCAAGTACAGCTTTTTTACATCGTTTTGATAATCTTATCGAGCTTCAATATACTTATTTTATGCAAAACGTTTTCAATACAATCATTACATTGATTTTCCGCAAGATTTGCGTCATCCTTGTATTTAGCTAAATGGTGTAAAACTTCTTCACAAGTTGCACATTTATCTGCAGTTGGGACTGTTAAAATATACATTTAATGTTTTAAAAATTTTGCAATATTTATAGTAGACACTAACACTGTTGAACTTCGAATTGTAATCGGAACAAATAGTTTTTATGTTTAAATCATACGGCATGTATCTACGTACAATACTGACTCCTGTAATGTAATAATACGGGGTGAAAGCTCTCTGCATGTTCTGCTTTTTTAATTGCATCATGATATAGATATATTGTTGATTGTTCCGTTTTCGGTGATAAGTACTACCACGATTGTCTTGAGTTATTAAAACTTTCTTTGCACTGCATCTATTTAATTATGTTATTATTCCATCAGTTTTATACCCAAGCGTATGAAGAAACATTGTCTTGCATACATTTATTGATAAATCCACCTGTGGATTGCTAACTTTTGACAACGTATAAATGAGAGATATTGGTCTTTTTGATGTTTCAGATTTTTGTATTTTATTTTTTGTACGAATTACTTGTTTGTCTAAAAAATATCTTCTGCCATCAAATTTCTTTTTAATCCATTCATCAAATATTAATTTGCTAGTCACTTCACTCATCACTGATGTTCTCAGAACATTTAAGTTTGCAATTTTTAGAAGCTGGCAAGATAGTTTTCACAGTTATAGAAAATTTTTCAGAAGAATTATCATTTCCTCTTGTGAAAACATATCACTTTGAGAGTGCTTTTTCACAATTGGGAACAATTCGTAACTTTTCGACAATTATTCATAATTTGTAACTTTTATTTGTTAAAACCATAGCTAATAATAATTTAGAAGGCCTGGACACTGAACGAAAAAAAGCTGTATAGGGGTATATTCATGAAAATACACGTATTTAGTCTTATGAGAAAAAGTAGGGGCTATTACAAATTTTGAAATAACTCAAAAACAATTAATTTTTTGAAATTTAATAAGTTCAGTAATATCACTTATCAGTACTGAACTTATTAAATTTCAATTGTGATAAAAATTATGTTGCTTGCAATAATGTTAGTATTGTTCGAAATAAATGCTCTCTTTCAAAGCTTTTAAAAAACTTTTTTAAATAAAAAAGTAATTGATCTTAAATCTGAATTTATATGGATTTTATATACGTACATGTGGAATATATGTTATATGTGTGTAAAATTGTAATAATTTAAACAATTAGGTAATTAACTTATTTTTTTTAAAATGGTAGGCCTAGTCTACTTCAGCTAAGAAATGAAAAATATATTAATATATGTACGTATATCCAAAAATAATATTTTTATATTTAGTTAATTCTGTAAAGTAAAATTTTAAAACATAATTTTCTAATAAAGGGTGTTCAAAATTGAGGTATCATTTTAATTTTAATAAAAAAAGACTTTTTTTTTTGAAATATTAAATATATTTTTTATTATAAATAGGTTCCGGTTAATAATGAAAAATTATGTCGGCCAAGTGGCCCCCTCTACTACTTCGGCAGGCTTCCAATCTTTTACCAAAATTCTGAATCACGTTTTTAAAAAAACTGTTCTCAATGGTTGAAATCTGCTCGATAATGTAGTTTTTAAGCTCTTGAATTGTTGTGGGATTATTGCTGTACACTTTCGATTTCACAAAACCCCACAAAAAAAATCCAACGGTGTCAAATCGCACGATCATGGTGGCCACTCCTCCTCTACGAGAAATAATGCGATCTTCGAAATTTTCCTTCAAAAGATCCATTGTTTCTCTTGCTGTGTGGCAAGTGGCATCGTCCTGTTGAAACCACATATTCTCTACGTCCAAATCATCAATTTCTCGCCACAAAAAGCTTCGGATCATCTCCCTGTAGCGATTTCAATTGACCGTAATCGCATTTCCATTTGCGTTTTCAAAAAAATATGGTCCGATGATTCCTTCTGACCACAAACCACACCAAACCGTAACTTTTTGTGAATGTACTGATTGCTCTTAGATAATCCTTGGATTCTCTTCACCCCAAATGCGACAATTCTGTTTATTGACGTAGCCATTGAGCTGGAAATGAGCTTCGTCGGTGAAGATTATTTTGTTAAAAAAATTCTCATTTTCTTCTTGTTTTTCGATTGCCCAAGAAACGAATTGCCGACGTAATGCATGGTCAGTTGGTTTTAACTCTTGCGTCAGCTGCATCTTATAAGCCTTTAAATGGAGATCACGATGCAAAATGTTGAATAATGTGGATGGTTTGATGTTTAATTGCTGCCAACGATGACGAATGGAAGTTTTTGGATCTTCTTCAACACTTCTGCTCACAGCTGCTACATTCTCGGTTTAACAGCCACTACGTTGATAAATGTTGCCTCTGTTATCAAGAACAGATCCAGTTTCTAGAAATTTATCAACCATCAGCTTGATGGCACGAGCATTTTGTTGGAGCATTTTCTCTACCAAATTTTGTTCGAAATTTCCTAATTACATCTTGAAAACTTTTACCATTTTCAAAAAATGTTGTAATAACAAAAACACGATGTTCCTTCGTGTAACGTTCCATATTAACTAACCGGAATGTATTTAGAATATACCTAAAGAAA
Source organism: Poecilobothrus nobilitatus (assembly GCA_947095535.1). Lineage (NCBI taxonomy): Eukaryota > Metazoa > Arthropoda > Insecta > Diptera > Dolichopodidae > Poecilobothrus > Poecilobothrus nobilitatus. The sequence continues at coordinate 217,800,989 of OX352772.1, forward strand.
CCTCGTATAAAAATTCCAGGTAGAAAAAAAATGGCGGCAAAATCAAAATGATATCTCAAATTAAAACACCCTATATAAATTTAAAAATAAATACCTACAGTTTATACTCATTAACTATTATACAATTAATTTTTTTTTTCAACTGTATCCTAAAAAACGAAAATTGCTTACCTAGAATTTGGTAATCAAGACTTTCAATTTATCAATATTATAGCATTAAAAATATGAGTAGAAAGTTAATTTTTTACAAGAATAAAGATAAAATTTCAAATATTCTTTTCATATACATATATTTTATCTATTTTTATTTAAATTAAAATTGATTTTAATTCAAATATACCAACCAAATTTTGTGCACAATTTATTGTAAAGCTTTTGAATTTTTAGGTTATGTTCACTAAATTATGAAAAATTTTTACTCTCATTTTTTTTTAAATTAAAATGGCTGTCATGTTAAAATGCTTAAAAAACCTATTCCTATATTTTTTATTGAAAATATATTAAAAATTTTGAATTGAAAGCTGAAATTTTGTGAGATGATAGCAGAGATTGCAAACTTTAATTTTTTTTATTTATTTATTTATTTATTTTATTCAAATGCTAGTATACAATATTGGTCAATGACTAAACAAGTGTGTGTAAGTTTAATAATTTTACATTCTGGCAGATCATGACATCAAACAGCTTTAGCTGGTATTAGATGTAATATAAGTACTTTAATTCACACAGCAATAACAAAGTTAATATACCATCAAGGTGATAATTATACAAAAATAAGAATAATGTTTAACAAATTCCAAAAAAAAACAATTTAAAAGAACAAAGAACATCAAAAAAAATAATTTAAACACAAAAAAAAAAAAAAAAATTCTAAATTAAAAAATTTTTAAAATTTTTTAAAATTAAAAAATTAAAATTACAAAATCCAATATTAACCATTGTTTATTTTTAGGTAAAAGAAGAAGAAAAGAGTAATTAGTACGACTAATCTGCAAGTGCCCAGAAGAAATTAAAACTGCCCCCTTTTGAGTTGCGTGAAGCCATCAGATTCATCGGTAAGTGATTACGTTAATAAATTATTATATATATATGTTATTTCTATTTTTTTACTAACAACCAGTTTAATTAGAAAAAAATGCCGTGTTGAGATATATGTAAATCCGTGTAGATCATTATAATAACAGGTGCTCCTCTGATTTTGTGGTTTTTGTTTAACTGCTATTTAGTTAATATTAATATTCTCATTTTGTTTAGTTAGTAAATATTTTTTGAGTTTATTTTTAAACGCGTTAAATGTTGGTTGACGTTTGATTATATCAGGAAGTAGATTATATATTCTGGTAGCTGAAGAAATTAAATTATGTAAGCCGAATTCATATCTGGTTTGCGGTGTCATTAGTCTGCTAGCAGATCTTGTGTTGTACGAATGAATGTCTGCATGAGTTTGTAAGTTTAAGTTGTTTTTATATAATTTGTTTTTGATCCTGTAAATATATTTTGCCTTTTCCTGCTCTATGATGTGCTGAATGTTGAGTTGATGCGTAATGCTGTAAAAATCCTTAGTGTGTGAATCCCAGGTGAGATTATAAATTCTTATTAATGCTCTATTAATTGTGACGTGCATTTTCTTTCTAACATATGCCTGCTAAATCGACCAGCATGTGATGTTGTCTTATATGAGGTATCACGTGCGAGTTAACCAAAAGATCAGCGACTTTTCTTGAAAGCACGAGTACAGATCTGTTAACTGCCCCTAGTAGTGCTGCTATTTTGTTATTAAATCTTAAATCTACGTGTGCTCTCCAGTTTAACTTCCCATTAATACATAGACCAAGATAGTTGAAGTTTCCAACAGGTGCTCATTTATTTTTAATCTCGGTGTAATATTCTTTGCTCTTTTAGGATTGAATACCATGAATTTCGTTTTCTTTTCATTGAGCGTTAATTTATTCCCCAGTCTCCAACTATTGTATAAGCATATAGATCCCTATTTACAATCTCCTCAAGTTGATCCAAATGTTTAGCTTTATATAGAAGGCATGTGTCGTCCGCAAATACGATGTATTTTCCTTTAAGGCCTGCGCATTTCATGTTTTGTATGTACACTAAATAAAGTGTAGGACCCAGTATTAAACCTTATGGTACTCCCACGTTTGTCATTTTATGGCTGTTTAACGTATTTGCTAGCCTCGTCGCGAGCTTTCTGTTGATTAAATGGCTCCTTATGAGATTATTTGCAAAACCTCTAATTCCAAGTTCTTCCGGCTTATTAAATAGTATGGTTAACTGTATCAAACGCTTTTTGTAAATCTATAAAAATAGCTTTCCTTCCTCCAATGCCTTCCCTATGAGTCTAAACACTTCTGTTGTAGCCAGCTCCGTGTTGCATCCTTTTTGAAAACCATATTGATTGTCATCAAATTTTATAGATCCATTTATAAATTCTTGAATTCTCACATTAATAGTCTTCTCAAATATTTTTGCGATACTGTTTATCAAAGTTATAGACCTATAGTTGTTTATATCCTCTTTCTTACCACCTTTATGTAGAGGTATTGTCACTGCTTCTTTGCATATTTCCGGGAACTCACCAGTGTGGAACATATTTATTAATGTAGATAAAAGCAGCGCAATATTTTCAGCGATCATTTTGATTAAATTAGACGTAATGCCATCAGGTCCTGTAGCGTTCGAGTTTTTTAAATTTCTGATAATCTGAATAATCTGACACTGGCACGTTGGTCTGAGAAAAAGTGGTGCGGGATTCAGTTCATTGTTAATTAATGTATTATCATCTGTAATACGTTCGGCTAACGTTAAGCCAATCGGAGCAAAGTGAGTGTTAAGTTCTTCTACTATGATAACCCTATCTGAGATACATGTGCCATTTATCATTAGTTTTTCTATGCCTTTATTGTTATCAGAATCAGCTGTATTGTATATGACCTTGTTCATGGTGTTACCTTGTTCATGGTGTCATGTTGTTGCAGGTGCTTTTAATAGTTGTAAATTGAAATTTTCCTGCTTCATTTTTCTCACTAATGCTGTTACCTCATTTTTAACTTTTTTGAAGGTCTCCTTCAAGCAGTCGTCTGCTGGGTTGCGTAGCGATTTCCTTTATAATCTCGCTCTTTCATCAGTCTTAGTAAATCCATGGATTACTCCTAGTTCTGATTTGTTTAATTTGTGTGTTGCTCTCTTTTACCCTGTTTATCAGTGTAACTAAGTTCTCGATGGTTGAAATGTTACTTTCCGTTACCCTCCTTCTGAATTCTTCCTTAAATTTTGCCGCATTCAACTGAGGAATATAAGATTTGTTCATTTTTAGTTTCTGAGAAGATCAATATTCGTATCCCCAAACATAATTGAATTCCGGTGCTTGTTAAAAATTTTTTCTAGGTGGTTGATGTATTCCGCGTCCTCTTGATTATCCGATTTGTAAGTTAGAAAATTCTAAAGGTACTTGTTAAAGATGATGCTTCTATAATTATTATGTTGAAGTGTTCATTTATCTCTATGATGGTGTGTTTAGTTCCATGTTTAATAAAAATCGTTGTTCCTCCTCCCCTGTTCGAATCTCTGCATTTGTAGATAGCTCTGTATCCTGGTAAGTTGTAGTGGACGGCTTCATGCGAATATAACCAGGTTTCATTAATTATTACTATATCAAAACCACCATCATATCTCATAATACAATGGCCCACCATATCTCATAATACAAGCTTCCAACTCGTTTATCTTGTTTCTGATACTCCTGGCATTGGCGTGTAGTATGTTGAGCTCACTATTGATTGGTTTTGATTAATTTAGATAAAGCGTAGTCTGTTTTTTATCTCCTTTTATCTAGTTGTTTTTGGATGAGTGGGTAATGAATGCTCGTCGCCTGGTGATGAATGTAATGAATGTGATGAATGTCGTTTTTATTATTATTCTGATGAAAACTATTATGCAATACACAATTTTTACATTTAACAACCTCTGACTTTCATTCCTTTGTGTTATGGTTATTAGATAACCTAATAATTTAAAAGTTTTCTAATAGATTGTACTGCAAATTTGGTAAATATATTTTAGTTCAAACTAAGTTTTTATATTTTTAATTATATTAAAAAATTATAAAATTTATATAAAAATAAAGTTTGAAGTTTTATCTTTATGTCAATAAAAAAATTAACTTTCAAATCATATTTTTCAGCAATATTTTAAAGAAAAGAAAAAAAAAATACCAAATTCTGGTTAAGCAATGTTCGTTTTTTTCTATACAGTCTATAAAAAAAAAATTATTGTAAATAGAATATTCATGTACTTAGATGAAATAGAATAATCTTTTTATGAATAAAATTTTAAATTGCAATACCATTTGAAAAGTATTAGAAAAAAATTAGGTAATATTTTATTTTTCTCTTCATCCACGAATTGGTTTAGTTGAGTAATTTCCCTTTTAATTTCAGCGGTGTTATAATTTTTGCTTAGCCCCATAATTTTTATTCTAGGATTAATTTGAATCAAGTCCTGTACATTGTACTCCTTAGCTAGCTTAATCTGGAGTTCTTTCTGAAGTGTTTTATTATTCTGCTCACAGTAGGATCTAATGATGATATTGCCATTCTTTAGGTTTCTAAAAGTGCTAATTGGCGTCTTGAGCTTAGGTGGTGATATCTTCTTTTTTATTGTTTTTTTCGTATCTTCTGCTGACTGGTTATTTCACGGTTTTATTATAATGGCCTTGGTGAAGCTTTTTCTCCCCGCTACTGAGACTATATCGCTCCCCTTCTCTTTGAATAAATCGGCAAATTAGCTCTTCGGCAGTATTGTTACGCTGTTTAACTTTTTATTTATTTCCACCAGTTAGTTGCTAATTTCCTTAAATTTTCTATCCAAAATATTACCATTTTTTGTACCATGAATCCAAGCTCCTCTGTGTTTACCTTCGTTGTCTTTTTAAAAAGAATTGTGCAATCTTTGCACATCCATATTATCACATTTTCTAATTGGCTATTTTTTTTATACTGTATTTTATAATTTTTTTATTTTCGTATACTTAAACCATTTTTTACAATACCCTTCGCAATAAAGCATGCTGTGCTCATCATTAACATCTTTTACATATTTAGCACACGGATGCTCTCTATCATATGTAGATTTTACAGCCATATCTCATACTGTCCTGTTAGCTGCGATTTTGTGCAACAGTGTAGCACGATATATTTCTTCGTTAAGATAAGTTTGTACACGAACCTTTATATATGATGCCATGGTATATGTATTAATTCATAATCAACATTAATTTTTAGAAGACCTGGCATAACCTACATTAATTTTTAGAAGGCCTGGACATCGAAATACTTAAATGTGTTTGTGCAAATTGTAAATGTATTGTGAGAAAAAGCTTCCAAAAATGACATTTCATAAAGATTTTTTTGTTCTTTTCTGTTTTTGTTTTTGTTTAAAAAAAATGCCGATTTTTAACAATTTTCTTTTCGAGTTTTCGATATGAAATATTTATCCAAACATGCCAAATTGTATATTAAAATAAAATTTGGAAATTTTTCTTTAACGTACTAAAATTTCAGCTTTCAACTCTATATTTTTAACATATATTCAACAAAATAAAATTTTCAGTTTTTCTGTGGCATTTCATATCGTCGCCATTTAATACTCTCAAAAAATTATGAGAGTACACAATTATAATAAATTAGTGAACATAACCTAATAATTTAAAAGCTTTCTAATAGATTGTACTGCAAATTTGGTAAATATATTTTAGTTCAAACTAAGTTTTTATATTTTTAATTATATTAAAATATTATAAAATTTATATAAAAATAAAGTTTAAAGTTTTATCTTTATGTCAATAAAAAAATTAACTTTCAAATCATATTTTTCAGCAATATTTTAAAGAAAAGAAAAAAAAAAGTACCAAATTCTGGTTAAGCAATTTTCGTTTTTTTCTATACAGTCTATAAAAAAAAATTATTGTAAATAGAATATTCATGTACTTAGATGAAATAGAATAATCTTTTTATGAATAAAATTTTAAATTGCAATACCATTTGAAAAGTATTAGAAAAAAATTAGGTAATATTTTATTTTAAATAACTCTAAATTTTAGTAATATTTTATTTTATGCAGTCATATTTTTGTAGAGTTAAATTTTTGAATTGAATTATTATTTTTAAAAGATTTTATTGTATGAATACCTATTTAAAAAAATTAATTCAATTATTTAGTGCCTAATATTGCCTTTTTTAATAATTTCCTTAAATAAAGTGGATGGAAAACATTTGGTTTTCCACCCACTTTATTTAAGAAAAATTTTATTTTAGTATACAATTTGGCATGTTTGGATAAATATTTCATATCGAAAACTCGAACAGAAAATTGTTAAAAATCGGCATTTTTCTTAAACAAAAACAAAAACAGAAAAGAACAAAAAAATCTTTATGAAATGCCATTTTTGGAAGCTTTTTCTCACAATACATTTACAATTTGCACAAACACATTTGAATATTTCGATGTCCAGGTCTTCTAAAAATTAATGTAGGTTATGCGTCGCCATTTAATACCCTCAAAAAATTATTAGAGTACACATTTATAATAAATTAGTGAACATAACCTAATAATTTAAGTTTTTATATTTTTAATTATATTAAAAAATTATAAAATTTATATAAAAATAAAGTTTGAAGTTTTATCTTTATGTCAATAAAAAAATTAACTTTCAAATCATATTTTTCAGCAATATTTTAAAGAAAAGAAAAAAAGAAGTACCAAATTCTGGTTAAGCAATTTTCGTTTTTTTCTATACAGGCTATAAAAAAAAATTATTGTAAATAGAATATTAGGTTATGATTAATTATAAAATTATTCTCAGTTTACTGAATGTATGTGATCAAGTTAATACAGTTAAGAGTAGAATTAAATTTTAATAATTTATAAATGTATTAGATTATAGATTATATTAAAGTTGATGTAATGATTATTTTATTTATATATTATTTTTGTAATTTTTAATTGTGTAATGAGAAGGTATTGTTATTTAATATACAATTAAGAGTTGAATTGAATTTTAATAATTTATAAAAGTATTAGATTATAGATTATATCAAAGTTGATGTAATGTTTATTTTATATAAATATTTTTTTAATTTTTGATGAAATTAATTTATAATTTAAATTAAAATTCTAAATTTTTGGGCAAGTATTTCTTAACGAAAACTTAATATACATTTTCGTAAAAAATCATATTTTGGGTAAAAAAAATAAGAAAAAAATCAAAAATATTTTTTTTTAAAGAAATGTCATTTTCTGAGCTTTCCGCTCATTATTTTTGTATGTATTTTACTAACCAACCAAATATTTCAGTGTCCAGACCTTCTAAATTATTGTTAGCTATGGTGAAAACAGATTTACTTAAGAAAAAAAAGAGAAAAAACTTAATATTTCTAATAATGTGTATGTAACTGGTAGGCTAAGCTGGCACATATGTATGGATGTACCTACTTAATTTAAGTTTTAAGAATTTACATGTATAGGTATATACAAATATAAAATATAAACCCTTCTATTTTTTTTAAATATTGGAAGTAAAAATAATTTTCAGCATTTATAAATAAATCATGCTCACTGTTTTTGTAATTTAAGGGGTAAATCAACCATAATTTTACCTCTTGACCGGTTCATTTTGAAATGAATAATAATAAATTACTATGTATAACACTTCACAAACAAAAATTTAATTTCTTATGATATTTTAAATGTGTCAAATCATGAATGTGCCTTCAAAAAATACATACTAAAATAATGAACGAAAAAACACAAAATTACATTTTGCATTATTGAATGAAAAAAAAGCAATATTCAAAGAAACCGTTAGAACTTAAAATTTTTATGATGCGTTGAAAAAAAATTTTAATATTTTAATATTAGTGTGTATTTGAAATTTTAGAGGGAAGTTATTTTACTATCTTTTGGATATTTAAAATAGTATACTGAATAATTCATTGAGATTGCCTTTAGAAGGTAGTAAGTAAAACTTACTATGTTTTATAAAATATAAAAAATTTTAAAAATGCTATAAATTATTACCAAAGATAATATACTATATAGATGTTTCAACTTATGGAAAATTTTGTGCGGAAGCTTTTATTTTAAAATTCCCTTCAACGGGGCTATTATTAGAACGTAATGTTCTAAATATTTAACTTGTGTACTAATATGAGAATCTATTATGTGTACTAATATGAGAATCTATTATGGTCTAATTATTAGAACATAAGAACAATATAAGTTTTTTTTTTTTAAATAAAAAAAGTAAGAATTTGGAATTTCTCAATAGACAATAAATACATACATATAAGAAAAGAAGAAAAATATTAATTCATTTTTTATATTAGAAATAGATGAATTGCATTGTGCATTATGTTTAAATTTTTGTTCATGTTAATTTTAACTTTTGTCACTTTCTCTGTGCGTCGGCTTTAAAATTAAATTATATTTTTTTTGTTTAAATCATTAAGAATGTGTTTTTTGTTTTAAAAATCCTAATTAAGATATATTATGTACATACAAACATACACATTTTAAAAATAACTTATTTTAATATAAGTTAATATTAAATTAAATACAACAGGTACAATAGCATATCTAGAGGTACTTCGAGGGGGAAATCTGAAAAATTTTAAATTTTCAACTCGGGATGTGCTTCGACATGAACTGATACAACAAATACGAACAACCGGTATAAAGTATAAAAAAAATAAATGTACATACATACATATTTCATAAAAGACTAATCGTCAATCGGTAGTTACTTACTATTAAAATTAAATTTAAATCAAAAATCATGCATAAATGTATGTACCTACATTATTATCTTTGCAAAAACTATAAAATCAAAGCACTTTATTAGGTACTTTATCAAATGATTTTTTATTGAATGATGCTAAGTAGTGAAAAAAAAAACAAAATAAATTTAAAATTGCTTTATTATTATGGAAGCATATAGAATAGATTATATGTAGATTATTTGGATTATTGATAGATTTGGATAGATTATAGAATTGGATATATACATATAAAGCAACTATATATGTACATACATATACATGAATATATTTTCTTTATTGCATAATTATTTATTATATTTCCTTATCTAAAAAATATAAAAACATATTAATTCATTTTTTTATATTAGTGTTAAATTTTGTTAGATATGTATTAATTACTTTATAACTATATATATATCCACAAATATAATATACATTTACATATATATAATTTACATACATACTATGTAATATGTATACATAATACATATTATCTTTGTTATCCGTTTAGTACACGATGACGATCTGCTGATATTAGAAATTTTATGTTTTAATATTCTTAATTCTATTGAAACTACGTAAAGCTTTTTTTTGTTATTATGTTATTGTTTTTAAAAGTTTTTCAATTGAGATTTGAGAATAGAATAAATAAAGCTTTTACAATTTTTACAATTTAAAGAGCTTGAATTTTTAAGGTTTTTATTTTATACAGCTTCGCAACATCTATATAGTATAATATCTTTGTTATTACCCAAAAAAAGCAGATCTTCTTACTATGTTTTAAAATATATTCTTTAGATGTGTTTGCGAAATAAAAAAGTCGGTATAGTAAGTACATTTGCTATGTTTTGAATTATTTCGGCTATATACAAACGAGACTTACTATGATCTCAGCTTCTAAAACATTTCAGGAATGTTAATTATAGCAATTATAGCAAAATAAAGATAATTTTCTTGTGATTACGGATCAATTAAAACATCGAAAACATAGTAAGTGCGACTTACTTGTTTTGCAATATTACTGCAGTGTTTTCTGTTACTGTTTCCATATCAATGATGATCAAATGAAAACTATCTGCCATAGTTCTATAGAAATACAACGCAATATAATAACACAAACATAACTATAATACAAATTGTAGTTATTCTTTGACGTATGTCAGTTTATTTTATTATTTACATTTGAAACTAATTCTAAATATTTTATATAATATGTTTTATTTGAAAGGATTTAGAAAATTTAAAAACAAAATCGAATATATTGTGTACGACTTTCTTAGATTGGTGAACCGAAATCCACTCCATACTAAATATTCCCTGTTGATTAAAGCAAATTTTAAAGCAGATTTATTTCCTCATCTGACTCATGGCGCAGTGGTTAAGTCGCCAACCTTTCAATCGAAGGGTCTTTGGTTCAAACCCCGGTCAGGTCATAAATAAAAAATATGTAGTGCTTTTACATCGTAATAATGTATATCGTATAATTAATATTAGTAATAATAACAATAATAATATTAATAATAATAATAATAGTAATAATAATAACAATAATTATAATAATAATAATAATAGCTACTACAGTGGAGCCATCTTTGGTTATATCATGCAAGTAAGGTGTTATATACTGCTGCATGTTGTAATTCACGGATGGCGCTGACTCTGTAGTAAAATAATAACAATAATAACAATAATAACAATAATAATAATAGTAATAATAATAATAATAGTAATAATAATTATAATAATAATAATAATAATAAAAAAAAACAATAACTATAATAATAATAATAATAGTAATAATAATAGCTGCTACAGTAGAGCCATCTTTGGTTATATCATGCAAGTAAGGTGTTATATACTGCTGCACGTTGTAATCCACTGATGGCGCTGACTCTGTAGTAAAATAATAATAATATTAATAAGAATATTAATACCAATAATAATAGCCGTTACAGTGACAGTGGGGGTTGCCTTCAATAATTACTTCATGTAGTAATATATATACTACTACTACATGTTGTAACTGTTGTGACGGCTTTAGTCACTGTTAGCAAAATAATAATAGGCGGATTCATTGTTTCCTTACAGTCCCACTCCCAATTCAATGTTTCCGCATCCATTTTCCTATCCTTTCCTATCCCTACTCCCTAGCCAATATACTGCGTTTGCAGGTAAGGGTTTCACCCCACTATATTGGCTAAAGGAGGAGGTGGGTTTAGTCAGTAAGAATCTGACACTACCAAGGGGTAATTCTTGGTGTCTTTGGAAGATTCCCACCTCCCTTAGGAAAAAAAAAAAAAATTTTTCTTACAGCCTAATATTATAATTTTATTTACAAACAAAAACGAAATACATAATTTAATGTATATGACTCATGGAGGGTCTTGGGTTCAAACCCCAATCAAGTCATATAAATAAAAAATATATAGTAATTTTATACCGTAGTAATGTAATATATCGTGTAATTAATAATAATAATAGTAATAATAATAATTTTGACTATTTATTTACTATTTATTCAAAATGAAATTTTCCCGCAATAAAGTGAAATAATCCCTCAAATTAAAATAAAATAATCCCCCAAATTCCTATATAAATTATATGTATTTAACTACATGCGAGGTTTTGAATTAGGAGGGATTTTAGCGTTGGCTTCAAAAGCAGCGTTACACGCTTTTCCCAGAATATTTATATACATATATGTAAACTTGAGATTTTGAATTTATAGGGATTTTATAGTTGGTTACAAAATCAGGGTATACCCCTTTTCCAGAATATTTATATACATACATGTATATGCGAGATTCAACTATTAATTTAATCATTTTTAAAATAAATAAATCAAAATAAATCATTTATTAAATTAATGAAAAAATCCCCAAAATATAGCTATTTTAGGGGGTTATTTCATTTACAAAATTATTTTGTTTTACGGGACTACTTCATATGAAATAAGGCCCCAAAAAGAAAATTAAATAAGACAACAAAAAAGTGAAATAATGCCCCAAATTTTTGCGGCGTTATTTTTCATACGAAAATGTTGCGGTGTTATTTTTTTGGAGATTATTTTTTGTGGAGTTATTTCCGAGAGCCTTATTTAATTAAAACTCAATTACAGCCCTATCACACTTCCAAATAGCTGAAGACTACTTCACGTAAAAATGCACCGGATGGAAAAAATCCTACTTTACGTGATCGACCCGATGCAAAGTATAAATTGCAAAGTAAAAAATTACATATGACAGATATGTTTATTGGTTCAGAGAAATGTTTATTGGTATCTTTCCAGAAATGTTGATTAGTATTTTTAAAAAATGTTAGTTGGCACCTATTGTTCACTTTGAAAAATAAAATATAAGTTTTGAGTTCGGAAAATAAATAATTTTTAAATAAAAAAAAGCCAAAATAATTTTTTAAAGCATTTTTATAGATTATTTAGACGAATGTGCTATTTTTATTTGATGCACTCCCAATAAATTACAAAACCGAAACCCAAATTAATTCTAAATTCCAAATAAATTCTAAAAACGAAATATCAAATTAACTTCTAAAAAACCCACACTTCCTCGGTGTTTACAGCGTAGGAGAGAATATTTTAGTCTAGGAATAATATGCACCGATCCTCTAGTGCATATTTTTTATGCATGAAACAAGAACAATTTCTGTCGAAAATTTCCTCAAATCCTACGATCCTCCGATGCAAGACTCTTTTGCACTGTTACGTGAAGACCTATATTGTATTTGTTTGCTAGTCTTTCAGCACATATGAATTGAAGTATATGATAAAATTAAAGTTTTTAGAGATAATAATAATTAAATATTGATTAATTATTGATCCCTTTGCAGACGGATTTAATTTTTTCCCATATTAGTGGGAACATTTTTTTTAAATTATAGATTTGACACAATAAGTACACATTTGGTTATCCGTTAAATATTATACTAATTACATGACTTTTAAACGGTAGTTTCATAGCATAATCACGCCGCGCAAATGAAGAAAAACTCAATTTATTATTTTGCGTTAATTTTCAATTGTTTTAAATTTTTTGATTACTTTATTATATACTTAGCAAAAATACATATAAGAAATAATGAAATATAATATTTTTAAATAATTTTTGAATTAGAGCAAGAAAATCAATTAGTTTTATTATTTAGAATGATACAATAAAAAATAGTTTTTTTTATCATTTAGCAGCAAAAAGCACAGCGCCTAGAGGTCGTTTGATTTTGTAACCTTTTTTAGGTTGGAGTTTTATTCTCGGATGGTATTGAGAATTATATTTTTCAATTAATCCATGCAATCTTACATCATACTTTACAACATTGCGTTTTTTAAAGTGCGGTTTAAACGTTCCACTATAGAAGCTTTTAATTCAGGAAATGTGTGATAGTAATTAATTATTTTTTTAAAGATCTTGAAATTTTTTGTTAAAAAATTCTTTTTCTTGATCAGATTGAATATTTTTTGGTAGCGTTACTGGCTGGCTTAAAAAGCTGTTTCATTGCTAATAAAACATTTTTGCGCTTTTGGTTGTAACTGGTTGTGCGTATGCATATTTAAAAAATGTATCTATTACTGTTAATAAATACTTATGCCTATGATTAAATTTTGCATATGGAATAATTTCTACTAAATCGATTTGCCATGAGTCGCTTAAATTTTTTTAAATACATTTTCGGTTAGAAAATCTTCGTCTAGCTGGTCTATGAATGCCCGAAACTATTTGTTCTTTTGAGATTTTGTTTACACCACTTTACTAAATGTTGTGATTTCACCTTGTATTTTTTTATAGAGTGGCACTGACAAGTGTCTGGTCCAGAAGTAGAACTATCATAAGCCCAGAGACAAACATCATAGTGTGGGCCATAAATTGAAGTAATTTGTTTAACTTTAGAAAATTTTTGTACGTTTTCACACAAGAACAAAATATGACATTTATGCTCGTCCAATAACACAGACGAATAATTTATTTTATTTTATTTATTTATTTAGTAAATTCTTACTATTATATACAATTTATTACATTATTTTTTATCAACTGATTTGTTTTTTTTTTTAATATTTAACATTTATTAATTAATAAATTTTTAGTTATTAATTTAAACATTTTTAATTAATATTATCTTGAACATACTTATTCAAAATTTTTTTTAAAGACCAACAAATTTTTTTCATTTTTTAAATTATTTGGTAATTCATTGTATAATTTTAATCCATTGTACATTAACATATTCTGTGTTTTGCTTTTTTTAAATAAACTTAATCTAAAATTCAAAATGCTTCCTAAAAGTTTTGAACGTCTTGAACATAAACTAATCTGTTGGTTAAATATACTAGCATTAGTTTATTTTTTATTTTAAATAAGTATTATTAACAAAACATTAAATTTAATTTTTTTGTGACACGCTCATCCATTTTAAACAATCTAACATAAACGATTTAGACGAATACCTGCCTAGCTTTAATATAATTCTCATTCCTCGATTTTGCAATTTTTGTAGCCTACTAAGCATCTCTAAGTTAAACATAAAAAGAATTGAGGAACAATATTCAAAATGCGTTCTTACTATTACATTATACAGTTTAATTGCACTTAACACCGTTAAATTATTTTTAATTTTGTAGAAAAAATCTAAGTTTTTATTAATTTTTTTACATATATATTCCATATGCGCTTTAAAATTTAATTTATCATCAATAACCACGCCTATGTATTTAATTTTATTTACTCTATCTACTATTTTGTTCTCAATTATAATTTCTTTACTTATATTACTATTTATTATCGTACATTTAGTCTTTTCAAAATTAAGCTTTAATTTGTTATTAATAAACCATTTATTTAATTTTTCTAAGTCCTGGTTAATTTTTAAATTACATTTGTCAATTGAATTTCCTACTACATAAAGCAAAGCATCATCGGCAAATAATGCAATATTACCAAAATTTATAACTTTATCTATATCATTAATATATATTAAAAATAACAGAACACCAAGTACCGTACCTTGTGGGACTCCAAGTTCAACATTTACTTGATCTGAAACCGCTTCATTTACTTTTGTTCTCTGTCTTCTTCCTTTTAAATATGATTCAAACCATCTTATTTCATTTTGATTAATGCCATATCTGCTTAGTTTATTTAATAAAATGTCACGATCTAGAGTCTCAAATGCTCGTTTTAGGTCCAAAAAAACCGCTACTATAATTTTATTATCATCCACAGTAATCTTCCAATTAGTTACTACCAAATTCAATAGAGCTTCACAGATATGGTTTTTGCGGAACCCGGATTGATTCTGAGAAATTAAACCTGTTTTTTCGAAGTAGTTCTCTAATTGATTATATACAGCCTTCTTTATAATTCTTGATAGAATGCTCATCATATTAATGGACAAAATTCAGAACATTTTGTGGTGGTTTCTACTTTTTCAATAGGAACAATCATAGATTCCTTCAAACATTCAGGAAAAACTCCCGTTCTTAATGATGCGTTTACCACTGATAGAACATTCTGACCAATTAAGTCGTAAGAATCGTTTATCATTTCAACATTACAAAAATTGCTATCATTTTTTTTATTGATCGACTTTATTAATAATTTTAAGTCTTCTAATGTTAACAGCTTAAATCTGAATTGAGTACTTATATTTCCAATTATATTTTCATATTGTGTAACCGGTATCGATTTATTAACTTCTTCAACACTTTCAACAAAATATCTATTAAAATTATTTCTGAATTAATTTTACATTTTTTATTATGAAATTCAACTTCTTTTATTTCATTTTTTGGTTTCTTTAGAACTAGTCTTTTTATTGTTCTCCAAATTGACTTTTGATCAACAGCATTATTAATTTTAGTCGATATTAACTTTGATTTAGCGTTTTTTAATTTATTCTTATATCTATTTCTTGTTATTTTATATTTATTCCATTCTTCATGGCTATTAATAATTACCGAAATTTTATTTTGCCTTAATTTTTCGTTTTTAAGTAATTCTAATTCATCAAAATAAAATTCTTGATGCTTGTATTTTAATCTTTTTGTAACAATAAAGTTATTTACAATATTCTTAAAGTAATTCAGTAATTGTTGAGTTTTACTATTGCTTAATTCAGTTTTACTATTGCAATCAAGAAAATATGTCGTCATTAGATCACTATCAATTATTTTATTTCTAAATTTATTTTTATCATATTTTAAATATTTTTTTTTCTTCTGTTTTGACTAAACTGACTGTATTGATCGTTTACTACAACATAATCAATTAGCGTTCTTGAATTTTCTGTTACCTTAGTGAATTCCCTGACTATTTGATTGAAGCTATTATCACATATTGTTTCTGCCAATCTATTCCGAGAATTATTTGTTTATAGCCAATTAATATTAAAGTCATCTGCTATTATAACCTTGTTTTTAAAAGCCGATAGCTCTTCTACATATGAATTGAAAATACTATGAAAATCATAATTTGTGCTTGTAAATGCAGGAGATCTATAAAGAACAGCCAAATATAATGTATTATTCGCATTTTGTATACTTTCACTACAAGCCACCAAATTTTTACATTATTAGCCGCACTTTTTATAACTTCATATGACCACTATTTTTTAATATAAATCAGTACACTCCCTGTATGCCTGCAAACCGAATTTACTGCCACTACATTATAATTATCGATGTTAATTAAATTATCACAATCTTCATCCGATAAATGAGTTTCACTTAACATTACAAAGTCAAAATTGTTTTTGACAACATTTTCCTCCAATTCGTCAAAGTTATTAATAACACTTTGTACATTGAATTTTATATAATTGCTAATATATAATTCTCTTTTTTTGTATATTTAATTTTGTGTGGTAAATAGGGCAATCTTTACTTTTTGTATCATGCTCCACTTTTACGTTTGCTAAATTAAGTTTGTCCTTGGCTCTATAACAATTTAAACAACCTATAGCATTTTTTTTCACAATCCTTGGCTATTTGTCCAATTTCTCCACATTTATAACAGCATGCTCCTATAGTACACTTATCTGCTGCGTGATTGTATCCATAGCACTTGTGACATCTGAATACACTTACTAATTCGTACACTTTACACCTATTCCATTCAATATTGATTCTACCTTCTTCCAAAAAATTTTTAAACACATTTCCATCTACCTCTATTATCGCATTAAAACTATCGCTTTTTTTAGACTGATACACTTTATGACATTTAATTATTTTCATTTCATAATTATTTTGTGCTCTAATAGCGTATTCGATTTCATCTGCACTTAATTTTTCACTCATACCAACTACTACAATTTTAGGATTATTCATATTTGTAGCTTTTACTTCATACTTTTCCGCTAAGCTCTTTTCAATTTCCAGTTTCATTTTATCAGCTGATAGTTTGTTCACACAATTAATTGACTCCGCAACATTTTTTTTTATTTTTTGAATATTATTTATTTTTACAGATAATGCTGAAGCATTAATTATATTTTTAATTTCACTAATCGTTTTTTCACTATCTTGATCTTCTTTTGGTTTGATAATTAGTGGCATTTTTAATTGATCTGCATAATACATTTATTTTTTATTTTTCATTTCATAATTTTTTTTATTTGATTCAACATATCATTTTTTAAACCCTTAATATTTTTTTCCAAATTTTCAATATTATTTTTCATTAATTCATTTACTTTTGATATATTATTCTTACTTATTTCTTTCAATAATTCTTTACCATATTCTGGCATATAGGCACATTGGTCATATCTTTTTTTTTTTTAAAGAAATGATGATTTTGAATGTTTATTTCGGAATTGGGGAATTAGTTGTCGGTCTCGGAGAGCTAGTAGATGGTCTTCTTCTTTTTAAATTGTTTTTAGCGCCGATAAGGCAAGAACACACTGCTAATCGAAACTTTTTTAATAACATAGACTTTGAGTGTGATAAATGCGCAGCTGTCAAAAATAATACATGCGTTCATAACAGCTACGTCAACTAGTTACTACATAACTCGATGCCACCATTTCCGAGATTTGCGGTTGATCTCATAAATTGATTTGAACATATCGGCTTTATCAACATAGTCCATATGTTTCTGATAGTCCATTACCATGGCTGGACAGGAAATTTCTTTACGAGTTCCATCCTTTTGAGTACGAGTAGTTGTGCCTAGTTTCGACGGATCGTGAAAATTGCTTAAAAACTGGACAGTTTTTGTGTTCTGCTATTTGAGGAAAGCTAAACCGTCTTTACTTATTCTACATTCAGATCGTCCCCTTTTAATTTTTTTATCTTCTAATAAATCATCGCGGAAATTTTCCCTTCCTTTACGACATGTCCCACAGGAGTAAATATGCTTAGTTTGCAAATCTTTCTACAATTTTACAGAATTAAAATTAATTGTCAAAGTAGACATTGTGCCCTTTATTAACTAAAGAACGTGTTAAATCTTACGTCTTAACCCCCGTATAAATTTAAAATTGAAATACGTAACCAGATTCATTAGCACGTACGTGGTAGTCACGTTTGATAGGCTTCATAGGCATGCACTGTCGTAAACTACATCGATCATGGACTCGTCGATGGATTGATGACATGGCGGTGTCATGGAAGAAGAAAACGTGTTGGATAATATATCTATCATCGGACGTAGCTTGTAAAGCTTATCATGATTTGGAGAATTTTTTCAGATTGCAATAAGTTATCGTTGAGATGATTGTTTTCAAGAAGCCATGAAAATCGATCTCTGCTCATTGTGGAACTAATAAACTCGTTTCTAAATATAGGAGAGGCAGACCAATAATCTTTATAACTAGGAAGTTCAAACCAAGTTTGTTCATGAGCAAATTAATGTCAATAAAAATTTTAATCTCATCCACATTTGCAGGAACGAAAGCTAAGCTACCTTCCTTTTTTTGAACTGAGTATAAATTTGTTTGATATACTGTTGGCTCTAATAATTTTTTAGGAAAAATATCAGTTGGTGCAAATTTTCGTCGATTACGGTACCTGTTTCTTCGAGGAATCTTTTTGACATTTAAAAATATTTTCAACTGGCTCTGTCCATACAGTTTCAGAAGCAATTACTGAATTTCCATAATCAATATAGTTTCAGAAGCAATTATTCATTTTATTAAAAAAAAATCAGTTTTTTCGTTAAAAAAACATTCGATGAACATGGAAAAAATGCTTAAATATACCGTGAAATTTCACTGGTCATACTTTTATGCGTAAACTAGTAGTATAGCTATACCAATTTGACTCCAGGAAATGACATCATGTCCATGTAGTATGAATATGATTGACTACAGGAAGTGACGTTATTGGAATGTTAAAGTAATATGTGAATTTATGGCTATGGCTATTAATAATTACCGAAATTTTATTTTGCCTTAATTTTTCGTTTTTAAGTAATTCTAATTCATCAAAATAAAATTTTTGATGCTTGTATTTTAATCTTTTTGTAACAATAAAGTTATTTACAATATTCTTAAAGTAATTCAGTAATTGTTCAGTTTTACTATTGCTTAATTCAGTTTTACTATTGCAATCAAGAAAATATGTCGTCATTAGATCACTATCAATTATTTTATTTCTAAATTTATTTTTATCATATTTTAAATATTTTTTTTTCTTCTGTTTTGACTAAACTGACTGTATTGATCGTTTACTACAACAATTAGCGTTCTTGAATTTTCTGTTACCCTAGTGAATTCCCTGGCTATTTGATTGAAGCTATTATCACATATTGTTTCTGCTAATCTATTCCGAGAATTATTTGTTTATAGCCAATTAATATTAAAGTCATCTGCTATTATAACCTTGTTTTTAAAAGCCGATAGCTCTTCTACATATGAATTGAAAATACTATGAAAATCATAATTTGTGCTTGTAAATGCAGGAGATCTATAAAGAACAGCCAAATATAATGTATTATTCGCATTTTGTATACTTTGACTACAAGCCACCAAATTTTTACATTATTAGCCGCACTTTTTATAACTTCATATGACCACTATTTTTTAATATAAATCAGTACACTCCCTGTATGCCTGCAAACCGAATTTACTGCCACTACATTATAATTATCGATGTTAATTAAATTATCACAATCTTCATCCGATAAATGAGTTTCACTTAACATTACAAAGTCAAAATTGTTTTTGACAACATTTTCCTCCAATTCGTCAAAGTTATTAATAACACTTTGTACATTGAATTTTATATAATTGCTAATATATAATTCTCTTTTTTTGTATATTTAATTTTGTGTGGTAAATAGGGCAATCTTTACTTTTTGTATCATGCTCCACTTTTACGTTTGCTAAATTAAGTTTGTCCTTGGCTCTATAACAATTTAAACAACCTATAGCATTTTTTTTCACAATCCTTGGCTATTTGTCCAATTTCTCCACATTTATAACAGCATGCTCCTATAGTACACTTATCTGCTGCGTGATTGTATCCATAGCACTTGTGACATCTGAATACACTTACTAATTCGTACACTTTACACCTTTTCCATTCAATATTGATTCTACCTTCTTCCAAAAAATTTTTAAACACATTTCCATCTACCTCTATTATCGCATTAAAACTATCGCTTTTTTTAGACTGATACACTTTATGACATTTAATTATTTTCATTTCATAATTATTTTGTGCTCTAATAGCGTATTCGATTTCATCTGCACTTAATTTTTCACTCATACCAACTACTACAATTTTAGGATTATTCATATTTGTAGCTTTTACTTCATACTTTTCCCCTAAGCTCTTTTCAATTTCCAGTTTCATTTTATCAGCTGATAGTTTGTTCACACAATTAATTGACTCCGCAACATTTTTTTTTATTTTTTGAATATTATTTATTTTTACAGATAATGCTGAAGGATTAATTATATTTTTAATTTCACTAATCGTTTTTTCACTATCTTGATCTTCTTTTGGTTTGATAATTAGTGGCATTTTTAATTGATCTGCATAATACATTTATTTTTTATTTTTCATTTCATAATTTTTTTTATTTGATTCAACATATCATTTTTTAAACCCTTAATATTTTTTTCCAAATTTTCAATATTATTTTTCATTAATTCATTTACTTTTGATATATTATTCTTACTTATTTCTTTAAATAATTCTTTACCATATTCTGGCATATAGGCACATTGGTCATATCTTTTTTTTTTTTTAAAGAAATGATGATTTTGAATGTTTATTTCGGAATTGGGGAATTAGTTGTCGGTCTCGGAGAGCTAGTAGATGGTCTTCTTCTTTTTAAATTGTTTTTAGCGCCGATAAGGCAAGAACACACTGCTAATCGAAACTTTTTTAATAACATAGACTTTGAGTGTGATAAATGCGCAGCTGTCAAAAATAATACATGCGTTCATAACAGCTACGTCAACTAGGTACTACATAACTCGATGCCACCATTTCAGAGATTTGCGGTTGATCTCATAAATTGCTTTGAACATATCGGCTTTATCAACATAGTCCATATGTTTCTGATAGTCCATTACCATGGCTGGACAGGAAATTTCTTTACGAGTTCCATCCTTTTGAGTACGAGTAGTTGTGCCTAGTTTCGACGGATCGTGAAAATTGTTTAAAAACTGGACAGTTTTTGTGTTCTGCCATTTGAGGAAAGCTAAACCGTCTTTACTTATTCTACATTCAGATCGTCCCCTTTTAATTTTTTTATCTTCTAATAAATCATCGCGGAAATTTAACCTTCCTTTACGACATGTCCCACAGGAGTAAATATGCTTAGTTTGCAAATCTTTCTACAATTTTACAGAATTAAAAGTAATTGTCAAAGTAGACATTGTGCCCTTTATTAACTAAAGAACGTGTTAAATCTTACGTCTTAACCCCCGTATAAATTTAAAATTGAAATACGTAACCAGATTCATTAGCACGTACGTGGTAGTCACGTTTGATAGGCTTCATAGGCATGCACTGTCGTAAACTACATCGATCATGGACTCGTCGATGGATTGATGACATGGCAGTGTCATGGAAGAAGAAAACGTGTTGGATAATATATCTATCATCGGACGTAGCTTGTAAAGCTTATCATCATTTGGAGAATTTTTTCAGATTGCAATAAGTTATCGTTGAGATGATTGTTTTCAAGAAGCCATGAAAATCGATCTCTGCTCATTGTGGAACTAATAAACTCGTTTCTAAATATAGGAGAGGCAGACCAATAATCTTTATAACTAGGAAGTTCAAACCAAGTTTGTTCATGAGCAAATTAATGTCAATAAAAATTTTAATCTCATCCACATTTGCAGGAACGAAAGCTAAGCTACCTTCCTTTTTTTGAACTGAGTATAAATTTGTTTGATATACTGTTGGCTCTAATAATTTTTTAGGAAAAATATCAGTTGGTGCAAATTTTCGTCGATTACGGTACCTGTTTCTTCGAGGAATCTTTTTGACATTTAAAGATATTTTCAACTGGCTCTGTCCATACAGTTTCAGAAGCAATTACTGAATTTCCATAATCAATATAGTTTCAGAAGCAATTATTCATTTTATTAAAAAAAAATCAGTTTTTTCGTTAAAAAAACATTCGATGAACATGGAAAAAATGCTTAAATATACCGTGAAATTTCACTGGTCATACTTTTATGCGTAAACTAGTAGTATAGCTATACCAATTTGACTCCAGGAAATGACATCATGCCCATGTAGTATGAATATGATTGACTACAGGAAGTGACGTTATTGGAATGTTAAAGTAATATGTGAATTTATTTACAATAATGTGCATTAAATGGTAAATTAGTAAATTGTAAATTGAAATTGGTAAATTGAAATTTGAATTATTGCAATTATAAAGCTTGGAATAATTCCATTAACAAGCTTTTGATGTTAGTTATTAAGCCGGCGTTGTTATTATGTTTATTATAAACTCATATAAAATTTTTCAAGATTAACAAGTTAATGCAGAATGAATTTCATAATTAGAATAAAAACAAGTTATTATACGAAAATACATATTATGTTTATGATTGAATGAAGGGTATTATGAATTTGTATTTAGAATTAGAGTATGAGAGTATGTGTTATGAAATTTAATAATTAAATTATTAAGTGGGTTTAAAAAGTTTTAAGGGCAGGGGGTTTAAGACTTTTTTGTTTTTTTTTTCTTTATTCAAAATAATCTCTATTAATACAAAAACAATTTGTAACTTAAAACTAGTTTTTAATATTTAAAAATTTAAAATACATAAAATGATTTAATCACCTTAGCTTTCGCTGTGCGGCCTTATAAAATTCTACTTGTATATAATACATAATACTGAATACTTTAATATATCCAACATAACAACCTAAATACAAATCAACATCAGCACAGACCGATTTTGTGCCATAAGTAACTGATGATGTGTTTGAATATGACCCTAAAAAAGAATATTCAAATATAGATATCGATTTAACACATTACGATTTGGATGATGAAAATTAATTAAAAAAATTAGCTCAATCTGAAATGTTGAAAGGTGAAAAATTAGTAGAAAGACCATCTCTAAGCTCTGATTATCGAATGTTTGAAACACCAAGTGGTGATGTAATTACCGTTGCTGTACCATCTCCTAAAAAGAAGAAGACACTTATATCGGCCGGTAGTACAATTTCCTCCACTATACTTTCACAATTTCCTGAAACGAAAAAATTAAAACCATTACTTAGAAGTCCAAAACTAAGAACTTCATTAACACCGGAATGGACAACATATAAATAGTACAGCATTTTATATTTTGGAAGACGTTAACAAAGATGGATAGTCAAGATGACTTCTATGTAAAATTGTTTAGTAATGATAATTTAAAACTATTTCCAGGCAACATTTTAGCTTCATTCGAAAATAAATTACATAATCACTTTGATTTAAGAAATGGAAATTGGAAAATTGGTCTTTCAGACATATATCTGAACGATTTCCTACAAACAGAAGAATTTAACAAAGAGAAATGTGCTTTTATCAATATTGGGCGGTATAATGTTTATGTAAGAAACATTGAAAAACCTCTTGAGAATATCAAAGTAATCAAATGTATAGGTTACACATATTATTCATATGACGATGCGGAATTACATTTGGATGATTGGAAGTTTAATTTCTTTGCCAACGCTTATTAAAAATATAACTCCTAATCCCAGATTTACTCTAAACCAAGTTTTCAAATAATTTATTAATGAAGTTTTCACATATATTTCTAATCCAAAAAATTATGATGAAGTAACAATGAAAAAAGTGTCAGAATCTAACTGAGGAGATTTAATTCGAATATCGCAGACTTTTGATGAAGATAGTTTCTATATAAAAGTTAATCATAGTTATAATGTAAAAGTATGAATATGATTGACTACAGGAAGTGACGTTATTGGAATGTTAAAGTAATATGTGAATTTATTTACAATAATGTGCATTAAATGGTAAATTAGTAAATTGTAAATTGAAATTGGTAAATTGAAATTTGAATTATTGCAATTATAAAGCTTGGAATAATTCCATTAACAAGCTTTTGATGTTAGTTATTAAGCCGCCGTTGTTATTATGTTTATTATAAACTCATATAAAATTTTTCAAGATTAACAAGTTAATGCAGAATGAATTTCATAATTAGAATAAAAACAAGTTATTATACGAAAATATATATTATGTTTATGATTGAATGAAGGGTATTATGAATTTGTATTTAGAATTAGAATTAGAGTGTGAGAGTATGTGTTATGAAATTTAATAATTAAATTATTAAGTGGGTTTAAAAAGTTTTAAGGGCAGGGGGTTTAAGACTTTTTTGTTTTTTTTCTTTATTCAAAATAATCTCTATTAATACAAAAACAATTTGTAACTTAAAACTAGTTTTTAATATTTAAAAATTTAAAATACATAAAATGATTTAATCACCTTAGCTTTCGCTGTGCGGCCTTATAAAATTCTACTTGTATATAATACATAATACTGAATACTTTAATATATCCAACATAACAACCTAAATACAAATCAACATCAGCACAGACCGATTTTGTGCCATAAGTAACTGATGATGTGTTTGAATATGACCCTAAAAAAGAATATTCAAATATAGATATCGATTTAACACATTACGATTTGGATGATGAAAATTAATTAAAAAAATTAGCTCAATCTGAAATGTTGAAAGGTGAAAAATTAGTAGAAAGACCATCTCTAAGCTCTGATTATCGAATGTTTGAAACACCAAGTGGTGATGTAATTACCGTTGCTGTACCATCTCCTAAAAAGAAGAAGACACTTATATCGGCCGGTAGTACAATTTCCTCCACTATACTTTCACAATTTCCTGAAACAAAAAAATTAAAACCATTACTTAGAAGTCCAAAACTAAGAACTTCATTAACACCGGAATGGACAACATATAAATAGTACAGCATATATAAATAGTACAGCATTTTATATTTTGGAAGACGTTAACAAAGATGGATAGTCAAGATGACTTCTATGTAAAATTGTTTAGTAATGATAATTTAAAACTATTTCCAGGCAACATTTTAGCTTCATTCGAAAATAAATTACATAATCACTTTGATTTAAGAAATGGAAATTGGAAAATTGGTCTTTCAGACATATATCTGAACGATTTCCTACAAACAGAAGAATTTAACAAAGAGAAATGTGCTTTTATCAATATTGGGCGGTATAATGTTTATGTAAGAAACATTGAAAAACCTCTTGAGAATATCAAAGTAACCAAATCTATAGGTTACACATATTATTCATATGACGATGCGGAATTACATTTGGATGATTGGAAGTTTAATTTCTTTGCCAACGCTTATTAAAAATATAACTCCTAATCCCAGATTTACTCTAAACCAAGTTTTCAAATAATTTATTAATGAAGTTTTCACATATATTTCTAATCCAAAAAATTATGATGAAGTAACAATGAAAAAAGTGTCAGAATCTAACTGAGGAGATTTAATTCGAATATCGCAGACTTTTGATGAAGATAGTTTCTATATAAAAGTTAATCATAGTTATAATGTAAAAGTATGAATATGATTGACTACAGGAAGTGACGTTATTGGAATGTTAAAGTAATATGTGAATTTATTTACAATAATGTGCATTAAATGGTAAATTAGTAAATTGTAAATTGAAATTGGTAAATTGAAATTTGAATTATTGCAATTATAAAGCTTGGAATAATTCCATTAACAAGCTTTTGATGTTAGTTATTAAGCCGGCGTTGTTATTATGTTTATTATAAACTCATATAAAATTTTTCAAGATTAACAAGTTAATGCAGAATGAATTTCATAATTAGAATAAAAACAAGTTATTATACGAAAATATATATTATGTTTATGATTGAATGAAGGGTATTATGAATTTGTATTTAGAATTAGAGTGTGAGAGTATGTGTTATGAAATTTAATAATTAAATTATTAAGTGGGTTTAAAAAGTTTTAAGGGCAGGGGGTTTAAGACTTTTTTGTTTTTTTTTTCTTTATTCAAAATAATCTCTATTAATACAAAAACAATTTGTAACTTAAAACTAGTTTTTAATATTTAAAAATTTAAAATACATAAAATGATTTAATGATCTTAGCTTTCGCTGTGCGGCCTTATAAAATTCTACTTGTATATAATACATAATACTGAATACTTTAATATATCCAACATAACAACTTAAGGTACCCAAATAAAATATAAAAAAAATTAAATATGATAATAAAATAATATTATTGTGATTTGTAATAAAAAAAAAGACAGAAAAATGAAATGACAAAAAAAAAAACAAATTCATGTATAACAATATAATACTGTTGCATATGATCTACCTAAAGTAAATAATAATTTTTTTAAAGATGCGTATATTGTTTACTAGCTTAATACCATTCGGCAGATCATTATAAATTTTTAAGCAATTATAAAGGAAATTGTTGTTTTGGTTGCTGGTTTTAAAAAGGGTTAAATAAAAATTGGACCTTTTTCTCGTATTGTGGTTATGGATGTCAATATTTCTGTTTAAGACAAAGCTGTGTCTGATTTGGTTGTTAATAATCTTAAATGATGTTATGTAAAGTTCGTAGTTACAGATACTCATAAAACTGATATATTTTTCCGTATATAAGCACTCAGTTGAAAATAAAACTGGATAAAAATGTATAATTTTTATGGCTTTTTTTGTAATATATTTAATTTTGTTAATATAATTTGAGGAGCCCTACTCCAGATAGGGTTCAGATATTTTAAATGGGACAATGTATACGAACAGTAAATTATATACTGGACATTTTCTTAGTCGTTTAAAAATAAAAATATAAGAAGTAATTTTTTTAATAATGAGATCTACATGGTCACTCCATCTTGACCTTCTGTCAAGCCTTAATCCTAAGTAATTGAAGGTCTTAACAACATTCAATTTGTTATTATTTAAATAAAAATCCAAGGAGTTGAAATTTTTATTTTCAAAAACTAGAATTTTTGTTTTGCTTACATTTAGTACCATTTTGTGTTTTTCTAACCACTCTATAATAATGATCAAATCATAATTAATAGCATCTTTTAGTTCTTACTCTGTTTTCACTGCCTATTTTAAGACTCATCCGCATATTACTGGATTTTTCCTTTTAAGCTAAGCTGGGCTATGTCGTCAACATAAATTTTAAAGAGATCTGACTTTAGTAAGATGTTATAAGCGTAGAAGCTTCAGCAAGTTTAAAGATTTGGAAAAGGGAAAGTCGGGAATTCGGCAGGTTCGGAGAACTGGAATAACATCATAAGGGGCCAAGTTCGGAGATTTAGGATCTAAAGATGAAAAGTTTGAATATCAAAAAAAATTTGATGGAATCAGTGCTTTGGTAGTATGAATTAGAAGGCGCCCTTTGACAGTAGCAAGGACCGAATCGGACCCCGCCGTAGTAATGGGGAGCATATATCAAATATTTTAGATTTTGAATAGACGTATATTATATTGGAAAGATGTAGTGTTATGAAATTATAAAAAATATCCTATCGCTACATAGTGAATGTTTATGGTTTTGTGGTAAAAATTAAAAAATGTTAATTAAATGCACATTAACTTGATTATTTCAAGCTATTTTAATTCTTTTTTAATATAAAACATGAAACTGGTGTTACTGCGGTTGTATTTATAAAATTGTGACTAAAATGACTAATGAACATGATTAAGTACATGCGAAATGAAAAATAGCTTTTTGTGATAAATGTATTTTATGAAAATCATATTATTAACTTTACTAAAATAAAAAAGCGAAAGTAAAATGTATAAATAAAAAAATTAAAATATTTTAAATATGTGTAGCGTATTAAGTAATATCTTCTTTGTTTATCCATGAATCATGCTTTTTGTCAAAACCAAGCTATCTAACTAAAACTTGATTTCCTTTTTTTTTTAATATTTTGTCTACAAGATAGACATGTGGATTTGTAACTGGTGTTAATTCAGGCTCATAAAAGAACCGGTTATTGGATTATTTGTGTAATCAAGTAAATTGTATGTTATTGGATCAGTTCTTTTAATTTTTCTAATTGTAAATATTTCTGTTGACCAGTTGGGTTGATAACCTTTTGCAAAAATACCTTTAAATTTGTTTATACAAATATAATCTCCTCTAATGTCCACAAAAAGGTATAAAAGCTAAACGAAAAATATTAATTCAACATTATCTGGTGTAATACGAAAACTTCTCAGTAAGACATAATGCAGCGAATGATTGTTATGTCACCGGAAATATTTTCAAAATTTAGCAAATTATTTCAAGATGATAAAAACTTGGATTTATTGGATCAAAAAATGAAAAAAGTTTTATATGATAAAAAATTAAAACCATTGCAAAAATGGTAATTATATCGTCAAAACCTTCTCAAATATGGAATTAACAAAGGCCACGCAAAAAGATTACCAGAAAAGGCTAATAATCTTACATTTGATACAGGCACTCAAACAAAATTCTTTTCTAAAAGAATGTATTTAGGTAATACAGAAACTGAATTTCCTAAATACAAATCAACATCAGCACAGACCGATTTTGTGCCATAAGTAACTGATGATGTGTTTGAATATGACCCTAAAAAAGAATATTCAAATATGGATATCGATTTAACACATTACGATTTGGATGATGAAAATTAATTAAAAAAATTAGCTCAATCTGAAATGTTGAAAGGTGAAAAATTAGTAGAAAGACCATCTCTAAGCTCTGATTATCGAATGTTTGAAACACCAAGTGGTGATGTAATTACCGTTGCTGTACCATCTCCTAAAAAGAAGAAGACACTTATATCGGCCGGTAGTACAATTTCCTCCACTATACTTTCACAATTTCCTGAAACGAAAAAATTAAAACCATTACTTAGAAGTCCAAAACTAAGAACTTCATTAACACCGGAATGGACAACATATAAATAGTACAGCATTTTATATTTTGGAAGACGTTAACAAAGATGGATAGTCAAGATGACTTCTATGTAAAATTGTTTAGTAATGATAATTTAAAACCAGATAATTTCCAGGCAACATTTTAGCTTCATTCGAAAATAAATTACATAATCACTTTGATTTAAGAAATGGAAATTGAAAAATTGGTCTTTCAGACATATATCTGAACGATTTCCTACAAACAGAAGAATTTAACAAAGAGAAATGTGCTTTTATCAATATTGGGCTGTATAATGTTTATGTAAGAAACATTGAAAAACCTCTTGAGAATATCAAAGTAACCAAATCTATAGGTTACACATATTATTCATATGACGATGCGGAATTACATTTGGATGATTGGAAGTTTAATTTCTTTGCCAACGATTATTAAAAATATAACTCCTAATCCCAGATTTACTCGAAACCAAGTTTTCAAATAATTTATTAATGAAGTTTTGACTTATATTTCTAATCCAAAAAATTATGATGAAGTAACAATGAAAAAAGTGTCAGAATCTAACTGAGGAGATTTAATTCGAATATCGCAGACTTTTGATGAAGATAGTTTCTATATAAAAGTTAATCATAGTTATAATGTAAAAACATTATTAACTGAACTATTTCAACAGAAAAACAAATATAAAAAATTTGAAAACAAAATCAAGATGAATTGACTGGAATGGTGATGATTTATTCTGATATAGTTCAATCATCTGTGTTTAGAAGTAGCAAAGTACGGGCTTTGAGAGCTATCAACATCGAAAATTGTAGAATACCTATAAATATTGAATTTGAAATTGTCCATTGTGTACCTATAGAAAAAAATTATTTTGAAACGATAGCGATTAAAATTTGTACGGTGATGGAATAAATTTTGTTTCCAGTTACTATCCTACAAAAATTGTATTACATTTTAAAAAGTATTGATTGCCCAAAAACAATATAAATACTACTACTCAAATATGATATCCTATCAAACATGGAAAGAGCTTACGTGAGATATTATTCCTCTCAAGTAGGAGGAGGAATCAACGATATTGGACCTTTATTACTGTTCCAGAATCACAAGCAACATCAACCTAAAATGAAATAAAAAAAAACACAAAGAACTTTATTCTTTTAAGCATTTTATAAAGTTATACTTATCGAAATGAACTGGAGCATCACAGCAACATCATCTGGAATTTCATCTAAAACCTATAATAGAAATGTATTAAAAATTGAATATATTAAAAATTAATTTTAAAATTTATAACAATTAAATATGAACTTACTTTTGCTTATTTTAGAAATCTCTGTAAATGTCAAAATAATATAAAGCTTTTGGATAAAAAAATAAATAATTGAATTATAATAAACTACTGTTAAAAAGCTTTCTAAGAAAGAAATTGAATTATATAATTATGTAATAAGAAATTAAAACCGAGAATCGAATAAACTTACTCAATTTTTTTGTTATATACCATCATTATATACAAGAATAGTAAAACATATGATGATAGATACTTTTTCTTTTGTACATAAGAAAGGTTAATGAACTCAAACCGTAATGAAATTTTAATTTATGTTAGCATAATAGTATACAGTAATATAATTTTAGTTTAAGTTAATATAGTAGTTTTAAGGATCATTCGTATTTAAGCAGTAGAAAGAAGAGGAGCAAAATTTGATTATAAGTTATATTAAATTAAAAATAAAAAAAACTTTTTGGAACAACATATTTTTGGCGTACTTACTAACTATTAAGTATTTTTTGTGGAAGAACAACTTTGGTGTACCTTCATAATTAGGCGTACTATTAAACATGGTCCTTCTAGCCGGATAAATAGAGATTGTTGGTTGAAATAATGCAGATTATTGGTTGAATCAATGCAGATTGTTGGTTGAATTGTAAGTTAAAAAAAAATAAATAATAGTGTGTAATTGTTTTTATTAAAATACAAAAAAAAAAAGGAGAAAATTTAAATATATATACAAGTACATAATTTTTAAACTTATTAAAATTTATAATACTATAGTTTTACATTTATATAACGTTAGTTGACAAATAAAATAAATTTTAAATTAATAAAAAATTTGCCCGCTAACTATAATAAATAAAAAACTAATTGTAAAATAAAGCATTTATTGTCTTTTTAATTAATTAAAATAAAATTTATATAAAAAACAAAGAAGAGAATGGAAGGGTTGGTTAGGCAGTTAGTTAGGAGAAATTCGTAATTCTTTAATTAGGTTCGAGACTAATTACAAAAAAGATTCAAAAACGCGTAAAACAAAAATTTATTTTAAAAACAAATTAGACCAGTTAGAGGTCAACTGGTAGAAGTTCAAATCAAATCACGAGACAATAATTCTTGATGCAGATATTTTAATCTGCCTGTGCAGAATATTTTAATAAACAAGTCTTTGGTGAAGTGGAAGATTTTGTATTTGACTTCAGAAATACTTTAGAAGAAGACTGTTTCAGCATCCATTCAAAAAAACCGAGTGACCTTAGTGAACAAGAAGAAGAGAAAGCTACTGGAAAGGAAAAAGTAAATTTACCAAAAATAAATGTACCAAAATTTACTCGAGAGTATAATCTTTGGACCTCATTTCATGACCTATATACAACGTTAATTCACAACAACAAATTAATTTCGAAAGTCCAAAAATTACATTATCTTGCCCAAGTAATAAGACATTTCAACATAACAGAAAATAATTACGATCCAGCTTGGGATGCATTAAAAAACCGGTATGATAATAAAAGAGTCCTTATCAAAACACAACTGAAGATTTTGTTTTCACAACCATATAATTCTACTGATACAGCCTTTAATATTAGAAAATTAATCGACACTACAAATGAGAGTAGACAAGCTTTGAACAATTTAGCAGTAAACACAAAGAATTGGGAATCTTCACTTATATGAAAACCAAAAAACTTTGGGAAAGAGAAATAGGTGGTACGAAAGATTTTCCCACTTACGACAAATTAACAACATTTTTAGAAGGACAATTCAGAGCGTTAGAGGCGTTAAACATAAAAGAACAGTTCAAACCGTCAACATCCAAGGGAGCTTTCCAGGTAAGCACAAGCTATGGTTGCCAAATGTGTGCAGGAGCACATTCCATCAGGCAGTGTTCACAATTTATTAGTTTGAACCACGAGCAGAGAAGAAAAGCTGTAATCGATAAAAGGTTATGTTCAAATTGTTTGTCAAAAGGGCATATAGCTACAAGATGTCCAAGCCGTTCGTCGTGTTTCAAATGTAAGCACCGGCATCATACATTGCTACATAATGATACAATAATTGCAACAAAGCAAAATGAAGGAAGATCAGAGCCTGGTAGCTCACAGGATCTAAATAATGTAACAAAAATACACCACGTCGGAACTAAATGTGTAAACAAAGAGATTTTGTTAGCTACAGCTTTAGTAACCATAAAGTCCGCAGATGAACAAGAACATTTAATTCGAGCGTTAATTGATCAAGGATCACAATCAACATTCATTACAGAAGCGCTCGTCAAGAAATTGAATTTGAAAGGTTATTCCAGCTATACAAAGATAATTGGTTTAGGCAACAATGAAGCAAGTACAGCAAAAAAAAAAAAAAATTCAGTTCAAATTTTCTCAATACACAATTAGTCCAATTTGAGTGTAGATGCCCTGGTACTGAAAAAATTAACTGGAATCCCACCGTCAAATCGAATATATCCAAATCAGTCCTGGAAACATTTAGAGGGTTTGGAGTTGGCTGATCCCAAGTATTACGAACGCGGTAAGATTGATATGATGTTGGGAACGGACACATATTGGAAAATTATTTTAAACGGTGTCAAATTTGGCGAACCTGACAGCCCTATAGCTCAAAATAACATACTTGGATGGATTATATCTGGGGAAGCTACGAGCAAGCAAATAAAAATGCAATACCAGAAGTTTCAACACATCATAGTCATCTCACGATTCAAGATGAATTACAAAAGTTTTGGGAGATAGAAGAAATTACACCTGTACTAAAATACCTCACACCGTAAGGAATATATTGCGAAAATTTTTATGCCAAAACAGTGCAGCGTTTGCCCACAGGCCGATACGTGGTTCGACTACCGTTCAAGGACACAAGTGATAAACCACAGTTTGGAAAATCTCGGTCATCAGCGTTTTCCAGGTTTAAAAGTTTAGAGACCCAATTTACAAAGCTTCCTGAAATGCACGCAGAATATAAGAAATGCACACAAGAATATTTAGACTTGGATCACATGTTTTTAGCTAAATCAGCCGAAATCGAAAATATGTGGCAAAACTAAAATGGAAGGACATTCTATAAAACTAATTATCTCCCACATCATGCAGTTTATAAAGAAAGCACTACAACGAAACTTCGTGTGGTGTTTGATGCCTCCAATAAAACAATTGATAGACCATCACTCAACGAGATGCTATTAAAGATCCTAAGATACAAGATGATTTATTATGGATTTTATTAAGATGACGGAAATACAAAATTAGTTTTACGGCTGACATCGAAAAAATGTATCGGAAAATTTGGATCAACACTGAAGATGCGGAATACCAAAGAATACTTTGGAGAAGAAATCCAAATGAACAGCTTATTATTAAAAGCTTATTAACAGAACAGGAAATTATACGTTAAAGACAGTAACTTTTGGAACTTCGTCGGCACCTTATTTAGCAGTTCGCACATTACATCAAAGAGCAAATGATGAGAAGGATAATTATAATCTTGCAACAAATATAATAAAAACAGATTTTTATGTAGATGATCTTTTGACAGGTGCTAACACAGTAAAAGAAGCAGTGCAAATAAGAGATTAAATAAATGATCTTTTGAAATCAGGTGGATTTAATCTTCGTAAGTGGACATCAAACATTGAAGAACTATTGGCAGGTATTCCTACCGAAGATAGAGAACTAAGTGATGTGATTAAATTTGACATAGATGAAAGCATAAAAACTTTGGGCATAAATTGGTTTCCAAAATCAGATAATTTCAAATACAAATTAACAATAAAACTATGCGAAACACCACTAGCAAAACGCAAATTTTTAAGCACAATTTCGCAAATATTTGACCCACTACCAAAACGCAAATTTTTAAGCAAAATTTTTATTAGGATTTTTGGCACCATTCACCATAAAATTGAACATCATAATGCAATCACTATGACTAAAAGGAGTGGATTGGGACCAAAATCTTCCTCCAGAGGTTCAGGATATATGGAACAAGATACAAAGGGAAATTTACAACATTGAAAATATCACAATACCTAGATGGATTGAAACTACATCCAATTCGGTGGAGATTCATGGCTTCTGCGACGGCTCACAACATGCTTATGCAGCAGTATTATACGTACAGTATTAGTTAATACAGTATATATTATAATACAATATATAGTATAATACAGTATATAGTATAATAATAGCAGTATTATACGTATGCAGCAGTATTATCAGCAGTATTATAAAACGCGAAATCAAAAGGGAGATACAAAAATTAAATTATTAACCTCAAAAGCGAAAGTCACTCCTGTGAAACAGATATCAATACCACGCATTGAGTTATGTGGAGCTGTATTATTATGCAAGTTATACCAAACCATAAAAAATGCCATGAAATTCGAAAAAATTAAATTTTATGCATGGACGGATTCAACAATCGTATTGGCATGGTTACGAAGTCATCCCGGTAATCATAAAACTTTTGTAGCAAATCG
The DNA here is from genome assembly GCA_947095535.1 of Poecilobothrus nobilitatus. Lineage (NCBI taxonomy): Eukaryota > Metazoa > Arthropoda > Insecta > Diptera > Dolichopodidae > Poecilobothrus > Poecilobothrus nobilitatus. Next base: position 217,836,013 of record OX352772.1, read on the forward strand.
CATATCACAATTACAATATATGAGTGAAATTGAAATGTGGAGCCATGTTCCAACAAACAGTAATCCAGCCGATCTAGCACCTAGAGGACTTTATCCAAATAAACTACTCAAAACAGATTTATGGTGGAATGGACCTGATTGGTTTTTACATGAAGAACAAGATTGGAAACAAAAATGCTCTAGGTACACTTAAGTGCCAACTCTCAACCAAGCATTATTGACCAATTATTCAATAAGTATTCAACATTACAAGAATTGATAAGGGTCACAGCATACATTATGAGTGTAAGAAATATTATAAAAAAGATCAAATTGCCTTCAAATCATTTGATTATACCGGAATTAGAGGAAGCTGAAAAACTTCTAATTAGTCACATGCAACAAAATAACTTCACACATGAAATAAAAAATTTAAGGGCTGGAATACCAGCTGGTGAAAGACTAAATAATCTTCATCCATTCATAGATGCAGATAACATTCTCAGAGTTGGCGGACGGTTGCATCACGCAAGCATTCCATGGGAAGAAAAACATCCGATTACCATAACCGATAAACATCCTTTAACTTCATTAATAATAAATAACATGCACAAAATAACATTACATGGAAGTACTCAATTAATGATCGGTATGATTAGAAGAAAATATTGGTTGCTAAACGCGAGAAATGAAGTCAAACGTCACATATATAAATGTGTCATATATTTTAGGCAAAAGGCTCAACAGTCTCAATAATTAATGGGCACTCTACCATCACCATGGTTAAATATGGCAACACCTTTCCAACATACTGGGGTAGATTATTGCGGCCCTATTAAAATAAAAACATCAAAAATTCGAAATGCCAAAAGCATGAAAGCATTTTTATCAATTTTCGTCTGCCTGGTCACTAAAGCGATACACATAGAGGTTAGCAACTCTAAAACGCTTTGTTGGAAGACGTGGGCTGTGTACTGACTTATACTCTGACAATGGTACAAACTTTGTTGGATCTAGAAATATTTTAGAAGATGATTATGTAAAATACCTAAAACAAATAATGAAAGAAACCCCAGAGTTATGGGCAAACGAAAACATAAAGTGGCATTTTATACACCAATGTCTCCCAATTTCGGTGGATTATGGGTGGCAGGTGTAAAATCGGCCAAATACCATTTAAAAAGGATATTACATAACAATAAAGTAACTTTTGAAGAACTTGTAACAACAACAGTGTAAATAGAAGTCCACTATCAATTCGCGTCCACTATGTCAGTTAACAGATGACCCGGAAGATCTTACAGTTTTAACTCCAGGTCATTTCTTAATCGGAGGCCCTTTATTTTTGGTACCACAACCGACAATATTAGACAATCACGAACATTGTTTGAAAAGATGGCAATTTATGCAACAACTTGTTCAATCATTTTAGAAAAGATGGCACTCGGAATGTTTACACACATTACAACATAGACCAAAATGGCAATATCCTTCAAAAAATTTCGAAATAGGAAACTTAGTATTGATAAAAGATGAAAATCTACCATCGTGTAAATGGTTACTGGCAAGAATACAGGACACACATTCTGGAACGGATGAATTAATACGAGTTTTAACACTTAAAACTAAAGATTCCATATATAAAAGAGCTGTTTCTAAAATTTGTTTACTACCAATTATAGATAACCATTCATACCTACCATAAAATAATGGGCAACCTAATACAAAAATTAATAATAAACGACTTAACATATAATATAAATGAACCTAATATAAATTGAAAAATAGTTTAACTAACTTAATAACTTAATAAACAACTTAACATATAATATAAATGAACCTACTATAAATTGAAAAATAAATTAACTAACTTAATACAAAATAATAATAAATTCGATAACCTAATACAAGTTTCAAAATAAATTAACTAACTTAATATAAAATAGTTATATATATATGTAAAACATACAGTTCAATTAACAATGGTAAATCCAATAATCAATTAAAATATTGTAAATAATCTCTAAGCAAGCAACTTCACAATTCAGCATAAATTAATTCACTTACAGTTCAAATCTTATAACCTAAAAATTTCAAGTAATAATCAAATCATAAATAAAATTTCAAGTAATAATCAAACATTTACACAGTAATAATATAATATATACATGTATAAATATTAAATTATAATATATTATTTAATATGAAATATCAAACCAAATGCGAGATATCAACTTTATTTTGGCATCTATGTTATCAAATATGCCAAGGTCGGGAGTATGTTCCAGAATCACAAACAACATCAACCAAAAATGAAATAAAAAAAAACACAAAGAACTTTATTCTTTTAAGCATTTTATAAAGTTATACTTATCTAAATGAACTGGAGCATCACAGCAACATCATCTGGAATTTCATCTAAAACCTATAATAGAAATTTATTAGAAATTGAATATATTAAAAATTAATTTTAAAATTTATAACAATTAAATATAAACTTACTTGTGCTTATTTTAGAAATCTCTGTAAATGTCAAAATAATATAAAACTTTTGGATAAAAAAAAAATAAATAATTGAATTATAATAAACTATTGTTAAAAAGCTTTCTAAGAAAGAAATTGAATTATATAATTATGTAATAAAAAATTAAAAACGAGAATTGAATTAAACTTACTCAATTTTTTTGTTATATACCATCATTATATTCAAGAATAGTAAGACATATGATGGTAGGTACTTTTTCTTTTATAAGAAAGGTTAATGAACATAAGAAAGGTTAATGAACTCAAACCGTAATGTAATTTTAATTTAAGTTAGCATAATAGTATACAGTAATATAATTTTAGTTTAAGTTAATATAGTAGTTTTAAGGATCATTCGTACTTAAGCAATAGAAAGAAGAGGAGATTTTAAAAATAAAAAAAACTTTTTGGAACAACATATTTTTGGCGTACTTATTAAATATTAAGTATTTTTTGTGGAAAAACAACTTTGGCGTACCTTCATAATTAGGCGTACTATTAAACAATTACAATCCAGCTATACAAAAAGGCCGTGGTTTTGGAAATAAATATATTCGGAAGTTTAATTTGTTACTTAAAGCCAGTTTTTACATCAGGTTAGGACTTAATTATAAAAGAGGCTGTAAACACAAGTAAAAATATTTCTAATGATATAGCATCTGGTGCAAACATAAAAGAAGCTGTAATTAACCAAAGCAAAGGCGGCATAAAAAATTTACGGAAATCAGTAGTTAAACAACTACATTCGATGTATGGTGGAAGACAAAGAGCTATAAAAAGACAAAGAGCTATAAAAAGATGAGCAGTTTCTGAAAAGACACATTTGAAGTCGAAAAAGCGACGAAGAAAGCAAAGTAAAATTCCCATATATGTAATTAAAAATGGAATGTATGAAATCTGAACTTGATCTTTTTGCATCAATACCTGTACAAAGAAGTATTTTGCATTTAGAAGAGGTAGCATACAATCCTTTAGCTTCTTTAGAGGCATCGCCGTCAACCATTGAATTTGTTTCGCTTGGGAATGAAGATACATATCGAGATTTATCCAGTACCTACATAAAGTTTAAAGTTTAAATATTAAAAAAAGATGAATCAGTTTGGAGTGCAAACGATAAAATAGGAACCGGAACTGAAGCAAAGGCAGCTCCGCAGCCCAGTGTTATAAATAATTTATTACACTCTTTAACTAAACAATATAATGTAACTCTAAATGGAAAAAACATCACTCCTTCAGATTCCGTATACCATTATAAAGCATACATAACTACTTTACTAAATTATGGTACAGAATCCAGTCAAACACATCTGGAAGCATCTGGTTGGGAAGTGGATAAGCCGAATGTTAATGATTTCAACAATTCTGGTTCCAAGTCAAAACAAAAATCGTACAACAATTCTGCAATAGTAGAATTATTGGGAAAATTACATGTAGATTTCTTGAATACTTCCAAATTACTTTTAAATAATATTGACATTCGAATTTCTTAAGCATTAGAGAAACAAGATTTTTATAGTTTCTTTAACGATAACGATGAACGTTATTTAAAAATTCTCGAAGTTACATTACACATGAAACTGTACTGGAAAAGGCTAACGCGAAATATTTTTATACGAGAAGTGAAATCAAAACATTTACAATTCCAGCCAACACTTCCAATATATCATTGGATAATATATTTGTAGGGCAAATACCAAAAGCTCTTGTATTTTGTATGGTTAATAGTAGTATGGATATGCCGGTTCTGGTGCAGGATGAGCTTTTTAAAGCTTTTAGTGCTCCTAAAAGTATGTAAAAAAATTATTTGCATACACTCGTCCAAAAAGTATGCAAAAAGAATAAAAAGGATTGTGTCTTTGATATTTTAAATTAAAAAAGCTATAGTGCTGAATATTTTAAATTAGGATAAAAATATGAAAAGTTTTTAAAGTTTGGTTTAAAAATTTCAAAGTTTGATTTAAATACAAAATTATTATTAAAGTTTAAACATATTTACCAAAAATCAAATTTACATTCTATCTGATTCTATTATAACAATTTGAGTTCTCCTAACCTTATGCAAAAAAATTAGTAGGATGAAGATATGAAAAGTTTTCAAAGTTTGGTTTAAAAGTTTTTAAAGTTTATTATTATTAAAGTTTATTAATTATTCTAAATTTAACTTTGTGGTTACTACATCAGTTATGTTTTAATTTGCAATTTAAAAAGCTTAAACTGTAGTGCTGAATATTTTAAATTAGGATAAAAATATGAAAAGTTTTTAAAGTTTGGGTTTAAAAATTTCAAAGTTTGGTTTAATTAAAAAATTATTATTAAAGTTTAAACATATTTACCAAACATCAAATTTATATTCTATTATAACAATTTGAGTTTTCCTAACCTTATGCAAAAAATTAGTAGGGTAAAGATATGAAAAGTTTTTAAAGTTTGGTTTAAATACAAAATTATTATTATTAAAATTTCACCATATTTACCAAAAGTCAAATTTACATTCTATTATAACAATTTGAGTCCTTCTAACCTTATACAAAAAAGTTTATTTGTCTACACGTCGGAAAGTATGCAAAAAAACGTTATGAGTAAATAGAGTTGATTCTTGCTGATTTTTAAATTTATAAAATAATTTAAAATTTAATTAAAAGTTATTGAATATTTTAAATTAAACTTAGTGGTTAGTATATCAATTATGTTTTAATTTAAAATTTAAAAAGCTTAAGCTATAGTGCTGAATATTGGTAAAAATATGAAAAGTTTTTAAAGTTTGCTTTAAATACAAAATTAAAAAAAGGTTTAAAACTTGATGTGAATACATTTAAGTTTTAAGTTGAACAGTTGTAATTAAATAAAATATTATAACAAAATATTCCATTTAAAAATTATTTTGTATATGTACATTTAATAAAAGCGTTTAAATAAAACGGTAAAAATTATATTGTTAATAATATAACCCGTGGTCATGAAATACAAATTAAAAACGTGATCAAGTTCAAGTTAAAAGTAAAAAAAATTAATAAAACCTAGGTTTAAAAAGTTGTTTTTTAATATTAAATAACAGCATTGCATTTCTTACTAAAAGTTTATAAATTATTTTTTCATTAAATGATATCTTGTTTATTTATCCATGAATCATGTTTTTTATCAAAGCCAAGCCACCTAACCAAAACTGGATTTCCTTTTTTTCTTATTATTTTTTCTACAAGGTAAACATTAGGAAGTTTAACAGATGTAAGTTCAGGTTCATAAAAACTTCCTTTTATTGGTTTTTGTGTGTAATCAAGTAAATTGTATGTTATTGGATCAGTTCTTTTTATTTTCGCTATTGTATAAAATTCTGTTGACCAATTAGGTTGATAACCTTTTGCAAATATACCTTTAAATTTACTTATACGAACAAAATCTCCAACTTTTTATTTTGCTTTTCGGAATACTTTTAATTTATTGTAGACAGTTTTTAATAGCAATTTCTCATTTTTCTTTGTAACCTTTTTAGGTGGAAGTTTGATTGTATGATGATATGTTGAGTTATATTTTTCTATTAGCGATAGTAGAATAGTTAACCATTTATATGTGCCTTGTAAACTAAATTGTTTCCACATTGTGCTTTTTCGGGTACGATTAAAACGTTCTACAATTGATGCTTTCAGTTCTGAATATGTATGATAATGGTTAATTTTATTTTTCCTCATTAAATTTTGAAATTTTTTATTGAAAAATTCCGTACCTTGATCAGATTGTAAATTTTTTGGTTTTTTACCAGCACGCTTAAAAATATTTTTCATTGCGGTTAAAACATTATCAGCGCTTTTGTTTTTAACCGGTTCAGCATACGCAAATTTGGAAAATGTATCAATAACTGTTAATAAATATTTATATCCCTTATTGAATTTTGCATATGGAATCATTTCAACCAAATCAATTTGCCAAGTATCATTTAAACCCTTTTGAATAAATTTTCTTCTAGCACCTCTATGAATTTCTGACACAACTTGTAACCTTGATATTATTCTCATACCATTTAATTAAATTCTCTAAAGTGATTCTATAATTTTCTATTGTATGACATTCACATGTGTCTGATCCAGAAGTAGAATTATCATATGCCCATGGACAAAGGGCAAAATGAGTACCATAAATTGAAGTGTACTTATTTACTCCAGAACAATTTTTAATGTGTTTAAATAGATGTAATATTAGTTTTTTATGGTCATTTAATAGGACGGAGAAATATATATTTAAGAACTCCTCTACTTCCATAATTCAAAATGAATGTACCAAGAATATGTTCGCTGCTTTTATATTAACTTTCAATTTGTATTTTAAATTCAGTTTCTCATCAGACACAGATCAAAAATGATTAATTTTATTCATCAATTTACAATGATGATAGCAGGACCATCTGGATGTGGAAAAACAACATTTGTATGTAATTTAATTGAAAATATTAACAGATTGATTTACCCGAAAATTGAAACAATAAAATGGTGTAACCCAGAAATTTCTGCTATTCCGAACAATATAGATTTTCCTGATATAGACTTTTACACCAGTATTCCGAAAGAGTTTAGTGGGAATGAAACTAGACCTACTTTAATTGTTTTAGATGACTTAATGTTAGATTCTGCAAATAAACAAGTATGCGAACTATTTGCTAAAGGTTCGCACCATCGTAATTTATCTATTGTATTGTTAACGCAAAACGCTTTTCATCAGGGGAAATTTTCAAGAGATATTTCATTAAATTGTAAATATTTAGTGGTTTTCAAAAACCCTCGAGACAAATCGCAGATTTTTCCTCTTGCTAGACAACTATATCCAGAAAATATAAAGGATTTCTTGAAAGTATATAATGAGTCAACATCAAAACCACATGGTTATATTTTGTTGGATTTAACACAAGATATTAACGACTTATTTCGTATTAGAACTAATATTTTTTCAAAAGAATATTGTATATGCTTCTGTGATACGGGTGATTTGAACAACAGTTGTCAAAAATATGAAACGATTGAAGAAAAACCAACATATATTACATGTACTAGGAAAGTGCAACAAGAAGAAATTTCGTGAAAATATTCTTAAATATTGTGATGATGATATTATAAAAACTATTGCTGAAATTGCAATCAATATATTAAATGGAAATAATAAAATATCACCAACACAAAAAACAAAATTAAAAAAACATAAAAAACAATTAAGATTCCTAGCCTGTGCAAAGAAGAGTATAAAAGCCAAACGAAAAAATTTAGTTCAACATGGTGGATTTTTACCAACTTTAATAGGAACTATATTATCTGGTGTAATAGAAAAATGCTCAGTAAGACATAATGCAGCGAATGTTTGTTATGTCACCAGAAATATTTTCAAAATTTAGCAAATTATTTCAAGATGATAAAAGTTTGCATATATTTGATCAAAAAATGAAAAAAGTTTTATATGATAAAAAATTAAAACCATTGCAAAAATGGTACTTATATCGTCAAAACCTCCTCAAATATGGAATTAACAAAAGACAAGCAAAAAGATTACCAGACAAGGCTAATAATCTTACATTTGTGACAGGTACTCAAACAAAATTCTTTTTTTTTATATACAGAAATTGAATTTCCTAAATACAAATCAACATCAACACAGACCAATTTTGTACCTTTAGTTACTGATGATGTGTTTGAATATGACCCTAAAAAAGAACATTCAGATATGGATATCGATTTAACACATTACGATTTGGATGATGAAAATTCATTTAAAGAATTAGCTCAAATTAAAATGTTGAAAGATGAAAAATTAGTCGAATGATCCTCTTTAAGCTCTGATTATCGAATGTTTGAAACATCAAGTGGTGATGTAATTACCGTTGCTGTACCATCTCCTGAAAAAAGAAGACACTTAGATCGGCCGGTAGTTCAATTTCCTCAACTATACTTTCACAGTTTCCTGAAACAAAAAAACGAAAACTTAAACCTTTACTAAGAAGTCCAAAACTAAGAACTTCATCAACACCGGAATGGACAACATATAAATAATGCAACATTTTATGTTTTAGAAGAAGTTAACAAAGATGAATGGTCAAGATGACTTCTATGTAACATTGTTTAGTAATGATAATTTAAAACTGTTTCCAGACAACACTTTAGCTTCATTCGAAAATAAATTACCTATTCACTTTGATTTAAGAAACGGAAACTGGAAAGTAGGTCTTTCAAAAATTTATCTGAACGATTTCCTACAAACGGAAAAATTTAAGAAAGAGAATTGTGCTCTTATTAATATCGGGGAGTATAATGTTTATGTAAGAAACATTGAAAAACCTCTTGAAAAAATCAAAGTAACCAAATCTATAGATTACACATATTATTCATATGATGATTCGGAATTGCATTTGGATGATTGGAAGTTTAATTTTTTTGCCAACGCTTATTAAAAATATAACTCCTAATGAGGGATTTACTCGAAACCAAGTTTTCAAAAAACTTTTTAATGAAATTTTGGTATATATCTCCAATACTAAAAATTACGATGATGTAACTTTTCGAAAAGTAGCAGATCAAAACGAAAAAGGTTTAATTCGAATATCACAGACTTTTGATGAAGATAGTTTCTTTATAAAAGTTAATCACAGTTATAATATAAAAACATTGTTAAAAGAATTATTTCAACAGAAAAAAGGTATAAAAAATTTCAAAACAAAATTACCTGAACTATTCAAATTAGCTGTTGCTAATAATAAAGATGAATTGAATGGAATGGTGATGATTTATTCAGATATAGTTGAATCATCTGTTTTGGAAGTAGCAAAGTGCGTGCATTGAGAGCTATCAACATAGAAAATTGTAGAATACCTACAAATATTGAATTTGAAAATGTTTATTACATACCTATAGAAAAAAAATGTTTTGAAACGATAGCGATTAAAATTTGCAATCCATACGGTGATGGAATAAATTTTGTTTCCAGTTACTATCCAACAAAAATTGTATTACATTTTAAAAAGCATTGATTGCTCCCCAATTGAAACAATATAAATACTACTACTCAAATATGATATCCTGTCAAACATGGAAAGAGCTTACGTGAGATATTATTCCTCTCAAGTAGGTGAAGGAATCAACGATATTGGGCCTTTATTACAATTTTATCCTGCTATTCAAAAAGGTCGTGGTTTTGGAAATATATTCGGAAGTTTAATTCGTTACTTAAAGCCCGTTTTTAGATCAGGTTGGGACTTAATTAAAAAAGAGGCTGTCAACACAGGTAAAAACATTTTTAATGATATATCATCTGGTGCAAACATAAAAGAAGCTGTAATTGATCAAAGCAAAGGCAGCATAAAAAATTTACGAAAATCAGTAGTTAACCAACTGCATTCGATGTATGGTGGAAAACGAAGAGCTATAAAAAGACGAAGAACAATAAAAGGACGAGCAATTTCTAAAAAGACACATTTGAAGTCGAAAAAACGACGAAAAAAGCATATTAAAGCCTCTGATATATTCAATTAAAAAATGGAATGTATGAAATATGAACCTGATCTTTTTGCGTCATTACCCGTACAAACAAGTATCTTGCATTCAGAAGAGGTAGCATACAATCCTTTAGCTTCTTTAGAGGCATCACCGTCAACTATTGAATTTGTTTCACTTGGAAATGGAGATACATATTGGGATTTATTCTCAACCTACATCAAATTTAAAGTTCAAATATTAAAAAAAGATGGATCAGTTTGGAGTGCAAACGATAAAATAGGAACCGGAAATGAAGCAAGGGCAGCTCCGCAGCCGAGTGTTGTAAATAATTTATTACACTCTTTAATTAAACAATGTAATGTAACTCTAAATGAAAAAAACATCACTCCTTCAGACTCCTTATACCATTATAAAGCATATTTAACTGCTTTACTAAATTATGGTACAGATTCCAGTCAAACACATATGGAAGCATCTGGTTGGGAATTGGATAAACCAAATGTAAATGATTTTAACAATTCTGGTTCTAAATCAAGACAAAAATCATACAATAATTCTGCAATAGTAGAATTAATGGGAAAATTACATATAGATTTCTTCAATACTTCTAAATTACTTTTAAATAATGTTGACATTCGAATTGCTTTAGCATTAGAGAAACAAGATTTTTTTTATTTTCTTTAACGATGCCGATTAAAGCTATCTCGAAGCTACGTTATACATGAAACATTTAACAATTAATCCTAGCATATTGATAGCACATAATACTGTATTGGAAAAGGCTAACGCGAAATATTGTTATACAAGAAGTGAAATCAAAACATTTACAATTTCAGCTAACACTTCCAACATATCATAGGATAATATATTTGTAGGGCAAATACCAAAAGCTCTAGTATTTTGTATGGTTAATAATGAAAATTTCAATGGTAAAAGATCAAAAAATCCATACCATTTCGATCATCAAAATCTCACACAATTTCAATTATATGTGAATGGAGTGCCTACACCAAACTCTGCAATTGAAACAAATTTTACATTGAATAATCTTTGCAATTCTCGTGCATATTTAACATTATTTAGCGGAACAGGTATACATCATTCTGATAGAGGACATCAAATTTCAAAAGAACTATTTTCAAAAGGTTATACAATACTGGCTTTTGATTTATCAGCAGACGGCTCGGGAACAGATACATGTCAAAGTTTATTAAACCAGGGAGTAGTAAAGATTGAAGCAAGACTGAGTTCTCCATTAACTTCAACATTAACATGTATTGTGTTTACAAAATTTGATGCTAATATAGAAATTGATAAAAATCGTAACGTTTACGTAAACATATAGAAAGGAAGTTCAGGCGACCCTTTCACCTCACTTAAAAATGGCATGTGCTATAGTATATTTATCGTTCTGTACGGGTGATAACAATACAATATTTGTAAAAAATCTTGTTGTGGTTGGAATAAAAGAAAAATGTAAAACTATTTCAAAAGAATTAAAGTATAAATTCCCAACCAGGGATTTAAAAATAACAGAAATCAAGAATTTTTCTTTTGGGCATATGGACAACAACAAAACAACTAATAATTTAATAAATTTATTGGAAAAATTCGATATAGTGTTGACAAATGGAAAACTTAAAGTTGAATTTTTAACAGCATACATAAATGGAAATACTCAACTAATTGATATTTATCATTTACAAAACAATAATGAATACACTTCAGATAAAGAGAGTGTTTAAATGTAATAGTGCAACCAGAAAACTATTTAAAGGTGTTTTTGCTGTTGATCAAATATCGAAAAATATTTCAAAACCTGGTATTTTAGTAATAAATACCGACACTTCTGCTAAAAAAGGAACACATTGGCTAGCAATTTTTGTATCAGTTCAAGGCTGTGTAGAATATTTTGATTCATTTGGAAATCCACCATTCCACAGTGAGATTGTGAGATATCTACAAAATCAATCAAAATGTTTTACTTTCAACAATAAACGTTTGCAAAGTGACTTTATATCAGTCTGTGGTCAATATTGTTGTGTATATTTATGGATGCGATGTAACTGCAAGTGCATGAAACATTTTATTAATTTATTCAATACATCATCCCCACTTAAAAACGATAAAAAGAATGTTTCGAAGAATTTTTAAAAAAAGAAAATGAAACTAAGAAAACTATTTCGAACTAATATAAATATAAATTTTCTAAATATATATTCCATCAGTTTAAAAAAAAATAAAATGGAGTCAACATCAAATATCGAAACATTTGAAAAACAAAGCAAAGGCAACAGCAGTAGCAGCAACAGCAACGAATCACAAGAAAATCTCTTATTAAGTTACATTTATTATTTCGATAAAAAACAAACAACAAAAATACAAATTGGATTTAATGTTGAAAATTTCGCTGCTACAATAATTTTCCAACGTAATCGTAAAGTTAATAGCGAAATGAATTATTTGGAGTGGTATGCATTTTATCAAGATTTTACAAGCAACCAACTCCATAAATTAAATTCAAATAAATTTCCACTAAAATTTAATTATGCTGGAGGAACAATTAAAAAACTTACATTGGAACTAGATGAGTATACCCGATTTTGTTATTTTCCAATAACAAATTGTAAATCAACTATAGCCCTGCTGCTGCTGCTGTTGTTGTTACTATTTATTTTATTCTTTACTACTCGTATATATTAAAATAAACCAGAACTATATATTAAACTTTGACTAAAACTTAAACTTTGCCAGAATCGTTCTTCCAGAAATCTGTTTCTAGAACCGGTCCTCTGGAAGTCCGTTGCCGGAGCCGGTCTTCCGGAAGTCTGATGTCGGAGCCGGTCTTCCGGAAGTCCATTGTCGGAGCCGGTCCTGCTGAAATAAGACATTGATGCTTATGGGTAGTAATAGGGGGTAAATAAAAAAACAAAACAAAATTACTAATATATATTTTTATTTTAATAATTTTTCTTGAGAATTTATATCTACAGCAGAGATAAGGTCAAACAATGCCATATCCCATCTGTCCTTGTCACGTCCCGTAAATTTAAAATAAAAATAAGTACTATTTAATTCAGCCAATTGTGACTGAGTTGTTAGCTTTTTGGAGAATCGCTCTGCCATGAAAAATATAGTGATTTCCTTGCTCAATGGATCTTGCACTTCACACAGTACCACTGTTTGTCCTCTTTTCGTATCTAAAAATCTCCAAGATAGCACCTCATACATTTTATCTTTCATCAAAAAATCAATGTTTCGGTATGGTTGATTTTCACCCTTCCCCAACGAAATTAAGTTTTCAATAAAAGCCTGCTAAATTATATATATATATATATATGTAAATAGATATAGAAAATAATATAGAATTAATTTAAGAATAAGAAAAAAAAAAATCTTACCATTTTTATATTTGTTTTTTTTTTTTTTTTTTTTTTTGTGGTTTTTTTCAATATGAACTGATTTTGTTTTTGAAATAAGTTAATTAATATCAGTTTATATACATTTGTAAAATATTATAGAAGAAGGAGAAAATCATGCCTCCTTACCTACTATATGTTTTTAACATGATATAATATCATTAAATTTTTTTTTTTTTTTTGTATCCAATATCAATTTATTTGTAATTATAATGAACACTTATCTAACCACAAATATTACACATTAAATATTTATGAATTTATTATGCAATACCTGTTGCAACTTTTTCAATGTATAAATTAGTTGTTATTAAAATAAAATATAAAATGTAATGTAAACATCATTGAAAGACATTATAAAAAGAAAAAAACATTGATTTGACTATTTACACATTGTTGCACAATCATTTGACTCATTAAACATATGTGTGTTATTAACATACTTAAAACTTTTAACACACACATGTCCCAGACAGCACATTTTTTATTTAGTAAATTTTTTTTCTAATATGATGCAACATTGGTTAGTACATATTTATTATTATTATTTTATAATTAAACAGAGTATTTCTATACTAAATAAAGCATAAATTATAAATTTGTCAAGTTGTTGTTGTTTCATTAATTTATATTGATTATTGATTTTGTGGTTAGAAAACGTAACTACCTAAAAAAAAAAAAAAAAAAAGTTATTAAGAATAATCCTGCAACTTTGTTGCATTCATTAGATATTATTTACACAAATTAATTTTGTAAATACATATGGAAGTTAGTTACAGGTTTTAAATGTTTATATTTTTTTTTTTTATTGAAAATTAAATATTCCTTTCACTTTTTTATATAGTGTTATGATAAAATAATATAAAAAATTTTGTGTATATCTTAAATACTTCGACATCTATTATGAAAAGTGCAAGTGCAATTTTCCGCATCATGACTTTGTTGGTATATAGTTTCAATTTTGTAATAATTTGATTAATATGCAACATTGTAGTAATTCATTAGAAAAACTCAATATTCCTTTTATGTTTTGATATGTTATATATGTATACATTCAAATTATGCAATCAAGTTAGTTTCAAGTTAGTTATCTGTATAGAATTAGAAAAAATTGTATATATATACAATTAACTTCTTGAGTTTACGTGTTAAATCACTAAATTTAAGACTAAGTTAAAGTCATTTATAGACTAAATTAATATTGTTTTAATATAAGAAAAGGACACTAAGAAAAAAAAAAAAAAAATAAAACTGAGTTCAGAAAACAAAAGAATTAAATTGCAATGTGATAAATGTGAAAAAGTGTTCACAAGATCTGACAATTTAAAAAGACATAAATGTGAAACACAATTAAAACATAATTGTGAAATATGTAAAAAATCATTTAATAGAAATGATAGTTTATTAAGACATAAAAAGAGACATTAAAAAAATTTGGAAAATGTAAAATTTTGCAGTAAGTGCAAATCAAACTTTACTACCACTTTGTGGAACTACCACATCCGAACAAATAAACATAAAAGTAATGCAGCAGAAGTAATTAGATCTAATGTTAGACAGATTGATGAATGTTTTCAAAATATAATAGAAACGTTTATTAGAGATAATGATGATGAAAGCATACTAAACCCATCAAACTTTTTGGAAAAGGCTCAGACCGATATAATTGAATTATTGATGCAATCATTAAAAAAGCACAACGCTATAAAAGTAAATCTTGAGTTTTTTGGTGAATCTATAAAGCCAACAGAAGAAGAGTTTGAAAATATATTAATCAAATCTTTTCAAACTCGAATATTTAGTATTACACAAGCAGATGATCTTAATGATTTTTTTGAAAAGGCTAAAGAACTTATTCAACAACAAGCAGAAGACTTCCAAGAAAAAGACAGTGGTTGGGCGTTAATCAGGATTTTACATATTGAAATAAATATCAATAAATTTGAACCAATACGTGTGTCTAGTTATATTAAACTACCGAAAAGCATAGAAGACAAAAAAGCATGCGTTAATATTCAAAATAAAGACAACTTCTGTTTCAAGTGGTGTTTAGTATCAGCTTTACTAACAAATTCAACATGCTGAACGAACATCTTCATATAAACTTAATAATATTTCTCTACCCATAGTCGAGCTAGAGTTTGGTGATGTACAACAGCTTAATTTTAGCACTATGCAATTTTTAGCTAAATTGAACGAGTTAAATTTATTTGAAGAACTAAATAGTGAAATAAGTATTAATTTGTTTGGACTGGAAGTTATTAATAACAAATATGAGGTTGTAGGACCATTCTATTTAACAAAATCAGAAAAAAAATGCCATGTAAATTTATTGCTATTGGAAAAGGATGATAAATTTAATTTTGTTTATATTAAAAATTTATCAAGATTAATAAGTAGTTCTGTAACAAAACATATACATGAAATTTATATTTGTAATATGTGTTTGCAACATTTTCATACATTACAACAGCGTGATTTACATAAAATTGAGTGCAATAAAATCGTTACAAAACTTCCATCTATTGAGAAAAATACACTCGAGTTTAAAAATTATCAACAACAATTAGAAACACCTTTTGTTATTTATGCTGATGCTGAGAGTATTTTACAACCTATTGCAACATGCAGTTCTAATTCAATGATGTCTTCAACAACAAATATTCGTCAACATGTTCCAGTAGCTTTCTGCTACTACATTAAATGTTCTTTTGATGATAATCAAAGCTGTTACAAAGAGTTTGTTGGAGCTAACTGTGCTAAGGAATTTGTCATATCGTTAACAAAAACATGTAGTGAATTATATAAAAATATATTTATGATGCCAAAGCCAATGAATCTATTAACACTTGATGAGCAGCTTTAACAATTGATTCAGGAAAGTTGTCACATATGTGGTAAGCCTTTAACTTTTAATGATAGAATTAGAGACTATTGTCACTTTACTGGTAATTATAGATCCGCTCATTCTAAATGTAATTTATTATATAGGCGGCCAAATTTTTTTCCTATATTTTTTCACAATTTTTCCGGTTATGATTGCCATCTTTTATTTAAAGAACTAAACGAAGTGAATGGACATATTGGTGTCATTCCTTTGAATAAAGAATGTTATATTTCATTATCTAAAAAAATTGCAATAGATAAAAATCATTCATTTTATTAACGTTTTCTCGATAACTTTAAATTTATGGTTTCTAGCATTGATTCTTTATGTAAAAATTTAAATGAAAACGATTTGTTTGATATAAAAAAAGAATTCAATAATAATGAAAAAATTAAACTTTTGACTCAAAATGCAGTTTTTCCCTATGAGTATTTAAATTCCATTGAACGACTTGACCAAAGAAGTTTACCTTCACAAGAAGCTTTTACCAATCATATGACAAACACATCATGTTCTTATGAAGACTACCTTCATGCAATTAATGTATGGAATACGTTTGATTGTAAAAACTTATGGGACTATTTAAAACTTTACCTTAAAACAGATGTGCTTATTTTGACTGATGTTTTTGAAAACTTTCGAAAAATATGTTACAAAATCTATTCTTTAGATCCTGCAAATTTTTATACTACCCCAGGTTTGTCATCGGCAGCTATGTTAAAATACACGGATATCAAATTACAATTATTAACTGATATTGATGTGTATAATTTCTTTAAAAAAGAGATACGTGGTGGAATTAGTCAGTGCTCACTTAGACATTCAGTAGCAAATAATAAATTCATGGGAGAATCTTATAAAAGAAAGGAACCTTCCAAATACATAGTATATGAAGACGCTAAATTTATATGGATGGGCAATGATCCAATATTTACCACATAAAGATTTTCAGTGGGTTGACGTTACTGAAAATATTGATGTGCTTCAGTTGCCGATGATTCGGAAACTGGTTACGTTTTAGAAGTGGATTTAGATTACCCACAACATTTACATGATTTGCACAATGATTTTCCTTTTTGTGCTGAAAACAAAGTTCCACCAACAAGTAAAATTCCCAAACTCTTAGTTGACTTAACAAACAAACAGAAATACATAATCCATTATCGAAATTTAAAACAGTGTCTTCGAAACGGTTTAATTCTTAAGAAAATTTATAGAGTGCTAAAATTCACACAAAGCAATTGGTTAAAAAAATATATTGATTTAAATAACTCACATAGGTCAATTGCTAAAAATGCTTTCGAAAAAGATTATTTTAAATTAATGAATAATGCCGTTTTCGGTAAAACCATGGAAAATGTAGATAAAAGAAAAAATGTTAAAATAGCTACCTCTTGGGAAAGTCAAGGAAGACATTTAGGTGCACGAGCATTAATAGCAAACCCAAATTATCATAGCCACTCTAGATTCACTGAAAACTTGGTAGCCGTTCAGCTTAATCATACAAATGTATATTATGATAAACCTAAATATTTAGGATTTACAGTACTAGAATAATCTAAAATACTTATGTATGATTTTCATTATGATTACATTAAACCTAAATATGGCAGTATGTAAATTTGACGTTTGGTAAATATGTTTAAACTATAATAATAATTTTGTATTTAAACCAAACTTTGAAATTTTTAAACAAAACTTTTCATATTTTTATCCTAATTTAAAATATTCAGCACTATAGCTTTTTAAATTTAAAATATCAAAGACACAATCCTCTTTTACTAATTTTGCATACTTTTTGGACGAGTGTATGCAAATAATTTTTTTGAATACTTTTAGGAGGACCAAAAGCTTTAAAAAAGCTCTTCCTGCACCAGAACCGACATACCCATACTAATTTTAAAGGTAAAAGATCAAAAAATCCATACCATTTCGATCATCAAAATCTCACAAAATTTCAATTATATATGAATGGAGTGCCTACACCAAACTCTGCAATTGAAACAAGTTTTACATCGAATAATCTTTGTAATTCTCGTGCATATTTAACATTAATCAATGGAACTGGCATACATCACTTTGATGGAGGACACCAAATTTCAAAAGAACTTTTTTCAAAAGGTTATACAATACTAGCTTTTGATTTATCACCAGACGGCTCGGGAACTGACACATGTCAGAGTTTATTAAAACATGGAGTAGTAAAGATTGAAGCAAGAGTCAGTGCCCCATTAACTTCAACAATAACATGCATTGCATTTGCAGAATTCGACGCCAATATCGAACGACATATCGATAACGAAAAAATAACTAATAACTTAAAAAATTTGCTTAACGATATAGTTTTAACAAATGGAAAACCTAAAGCAGAATTTTTAACAACATTTAAACGGGAATTGATATTTCCCGTTTGCAAGAAAATTAATACACTTCAGATTTCAAAGGTGCTGAAATGTAATAACTTAACACATAAAATATTTAGAGACGTTTATGCTCTTGATCTATTGCCAAAACAAGTTTCAAAACCTAGTATTTTGGTTGTAAATACTGATACTTCTAATGAAATGGGAACACATTGGCTAGCAATATTTGTTCCAGTTCAAGGGTGTGCAGAAAATTTTGAGTCATTTGGAAATCCACCATTTCACAATGAGATTATAAAATTTCTACAAAATCAATTGAAATGTTTTATTTTCAACAATAAGCGTTTACAAAGTAATTTAACATCTGTTTGCGGACATTATTGTTGTGTATATTTATGGATGCGAAGTTCCTGTAAAAGCATGAAATATTTTCTTACTTTATTCGGCACATCATCCCCACTTAAAAACGATAAAAAAATACAAAGAATATTTCGAAAAATTTTTTAAAAATATGGGAGAAAAACTATAAATATAAAATTCGAAAATAAAATTCATCAGTTAAAACAAAAAAGATGGAGCAATCAACAAATTCAGAAGTATTTTATTAATTCATTAATGAAAACCTAAAATGTTGAAAACCACAAACACTTGATTTTGAGAAATCGAGATGATTTCGTAAATTAAGTTGATTTCGTTCTTTTTTTTCTTGATTTCCCATACATTTTTCAAAAATTTATCTGTCAAAGAAAATCAGCTCGTTACTTGATTTTCTGAAAATCACCTCAAAATCACGTTGAACGTCCATGAATTTTCGATTTTAGATTATTTAAAAAAAATTTTCAAAACCCTTACCTTTTTTGAATTTGTTGTCAAAAATCAAAACAAAAATTTTGTTGATAGCAGCAGATTCAAAAAGGGAATATTTTCTATTGTGTGGGCGAAAAAATAAAAATGGAAAAAAGATATAAAAAAAAATTTAATTGGAATGAGAATTCAATTAAATTGTTAATTTCCAAATCTATTTTAAATTTTGTCAAATATTATTTTATTTATTTACTTTTAACAATAACTTAACTTTAACAATTATTTTTAACTTTTTATTTATATTTTAACTTTTTATTTACTTGAAACAATAATATAAAAATATGTCCAATTACGTTCTTGATTTTCAAAAACGGTTTGTGAACGCTTGACATTTTACTTGATTTTGTACATGATAATCAACTCGATTTCGGAGTTTGTGAACATATTATAACAGAAATAATATTGATCGAAAAAATATCTTACTATTTTCAATTTATATTTTGAATTGGATTTGATTTTAAATTTATTCGTTTTTCAAAGTAAAGTAAAGAACTATTTTGAGTTTTCAGAGCATTATATACCTACTGTTTGAAAGCAAATACACCCTACTTTTTTAGAAATATAATGCATGCATAGTTACTTTATTCTTAGGAATTTGTATTCTGATTAATTAAAAACACTCCATAAACTTAGTAATTAAGTTTACATCTAATGCAATAGAACTATGTCAATTATCATGTAATTTTTTAAATAAATACATGACACATATGTACCTTGAATTATTATTTATAGCTACTAAGAACTAAACTTAATTTGTTCATAAATTCCTTTGTTAAAACAATAAATCTTTCCAACAACTTACAAATTGCGTTTTCAACATTGACTTTCACAAACATTTAAGATTTACATAATACAATGTTATAGGTACATTATACATATTTTCCTGTGTCATTTTTAAAAACATTATAAATATAAAGACAAAAAATTTATTTTTAAATTTTTTATTATGTTTTACATAAAAACTTAATTATTTTCAATTGCATAATGCTCCAATGTATTATAACCATCTGTTAAAAAAAATCTCTTATCATCAAACGCGTTTAAAGATAGTTTCGATTGGGTAATACTAACAACAGTATGTTTTTGAGATTTTATTAAATGTTGATTAACCATCTTATCGACAGAATTATTCAAACAATTTACAAAATAATCAAAACAAATTTCTCTTTTTACAACCGTTTTTTTAACACCTTTAATTTTTTTCAGTTTTTCTTTATGTTCAACTTTGATTGCATACATTTTAGATCTTAATCCAACAAAATGAGACATTATTTGTCCATTCAACTCATCTTTCATTAGCCCTACAACTTTTTTATTAACTCTTGGTATTCCCCAAATATTATTCAAAGGATAATCACTAGTATCGAAACGGGTTTTACAATCTTCTTTTATTGTCTGTTAAATATTGAAATTAGAAATTTCATAAATTAAACTGTAGGTATCTGTATGCAATACAGTACATCTTCGCCAAATTTTGGTTTCATGTAATCGTAATGACATTCATATATTAGTGTTTTTGAAATTTCCAGAACACAGAAACCAACATAAATAGGCTTACAAAAGTATACTTCAGATTTAAATAATTCAATAGCTATTAAATTCTCATTAAAAACTGTACTATTTTTGAAAAAAAGCGAAGAAATTAATGAATTGGCGCCGTACCTTCCTTCCCAATTTGAAACTAGTTTTACATTACAATATTTTCTTACGTGTTCTATACATTTTCCAAAAATGGCATTATTCTTAAGTTTAAAACGTTCACTATCAATTTTATTGGCAATTTTTATTGGTTTTATTCAAGAATCCTGTGAATTAACTTTATGTTTTAAAGCTTGTTTTAAATTTCTATAATGAATGATATATTTTTATTTATCATTAAGAGTTGCAAGTAGTTTTTTTGTTTTGAACCAGGGGGACATATAGTTTCAGCGCAAAAGAGTATATCAGCATCCAAATCGTGCAACTCTCTTGGATAAATTAAATCGACTTCAAAAAGGTAACCTTTTGGTGAGTCGTTTTCTATTGTCTGAATAATATCTATTGAAAAATCACATGGGTGAATCCGTTTAAAATTCCCTGTTGGTAAAAATTATTAATATCTTTGTACATTAAATATTTTTTTGGTTTATATGGATTATATCCAGCTAAATATTCATTATTTGCTTCAGAGTAGCGTTTTGAACATTGACTTAAACCTCCACGTATTCCCCTTTCAATAAACATAATCATATCTATATCTGTAAGCAATTCTAAATTTATTCCAGTGTTTAATAACATAGCGTCCCAAGTATAACCAGGAAGAGTGTAGTAATGAGCAGGGACTAACATATGTGCTTCTAAAGAATTTGTACGAAATTTTTATGTCTGCTAGTACTAAAACGTCCGTTTTAAGTACAAATCTGAATGCTCTCTTAAATTATTAAGGTTTAATTCACACCATACTTTTTGTGCATTGTGCATGAAGATAGTCCTCAACGCTAATATTCTCTTTATTTAATTTATTATAAAAATTATATTTTTCAGGAAAATCTATCAAAGCTATTGAAATAGCCATATGGATATACTCCTTTTCTTTTTAATAAGTTAATTTGATGTGACGTTAGATGAGAAAATTCGGACTCTAGAATTGAAAAATCGTTTAAAAGAGATGACAAATGATCTAAACTACTAGCCAAAAATCTAAAAGAATCTATAAACCTAAATTTAATTTTGTTATCTTTAATGGATTTTGTAAAGGATATGTACTTCTCCTTATTTATTGGAAGTACTTTTACCGTCACCACTTTTTTGTGTATCTTTAATCAAAAAATGTGCATCATATGAACTAAGGGTATGAAATATAATAAGTATAGTTAAATCGTCTTTATAATTTAAATTACAACCTACATGAGCAGGTTCACGATATCTTCCAGTAAAATGGCAATGAATGGTAACCTTAATTTCATCTGACGCAAAAATTTTTTCACATATGTGACATTTATCGGCTTGGATAAAATTTATATCATCTTTATTGGAAAGATTTTCTATTGGAACTACAGTAGTAACATAAGAAATAAGTATAATTGCTAGCTGTTGCAATTGGTTCATAAACCATTCAATACAATCCTCACCTCGATAAAACGTGTATTTTGTGTAACTCGACTGAAACGAACTTGTTAAATAATATTCGATTGTGCAGGGAATATGCTCTTGATACTTTTTTATCCCATATATTTATTTTAAAATGCATTCTAAGTCCTCATATATTACAAACGAAGTCATTATCTTACTTGTATAATTTTTAAAACTAAGAGTCTTATTTTCTATATTAGGTAATCTTATCTTACATTCATTTTGCTTCAAGCAAGTTTCTTTATGAACTTCCAGTTTTTCTGTATCATAAAAGTAATGAAAACATCTAGTAGAAAAATAAATTTCATAAATAAATTTCCATAAGAATTGCATTGTGATCTGAGAAGCCTTGAAAGATTTTTAATCCAAATATAATGTCAATTAATATGCTCATTATTCCATCAGAGTTCTGTTATTCCAACATTATAAAATTCACATGTAGCTTATTTAAAATAAAATAAAATGTTAAGTATAAAATTAAATAAAAAGCAACAAAAAACATAGTTCTAATATTAACCTTTTTGCACTGATTTTGACAATTTTAATGGTACAACTTCCAATTTACTTTTGGGCGTTTCACGATGATAAACAAATACATTAATTGAAATCTTATTATTTTTTTCAAATAATCTACTGTCTTTTAACTCTATAGGAAAGCTAATTCCATCGAGGTTCAAAACGTCTTTATAATTTGGATAGTTTGGTCCGTTCGGGATGATTGTTGGTACGATATAATGCTGACACAACAGCTCATGCAAAGCATGCCTCGTCATTATTTCGCACATTTATGCAAACTCCTTTCCTTACAGGTGTTTTAATGTAAGATGATCTAACAAATGCTGAAAATTTATTAATATTTACAGTTAAATTTATAATAGCTAATAAAGCCCAACCGCTATTTCTTTCTTGAAATTCTTCTAATTTTCTTAACAGCGGTTCTTCTATGGCTTCTATAATTATAGCATCTATTTCATTTCCTTTATATACTGCAACATTTTTTGTACTTAAATGTTTCAATTCAATTTTTTCTTCCTCACCTTCAAACATCTTGAATTCACCACGAAAAACTGCATTTATTTTAATGCTGCTATGTTCTTCCAGTAAAATTCTCAATTTATCTTCTATTACACTTTTACATTCTTGTAAGAAAATTTTCGGTTCAGAGTAATATAAGTTAGTAATTACTCCTGATCGAATTCTGTTTTTAAAAGCTGAATGTGGTAGATCTTCCCACACCAAAAGTTGACATGATGATGACGATGATGCTTCGGATTCACGACCGCTTCTAAAAGACTTGTATCCATTCATCATTCGAGCAAACGATTTCAGTTTGCTCAATGCTGAAGTTAAATGAAATTTTTAATATCTGCTTCTGCTTCACAATGTTTTCCTCCACTTCGCTACACTGGCTTATCATCTTGAATAAGAGTTCTTGATTTTTTCTTACTAGATTACTAGATCTTACTAGATCAGCATAGCTTTCCATAGTTACTTGTTATGATCAATAATTTTCATCAGAAAATATAAGATATTTAATCTTTGACTCGTTTCGACTTACTATTTAATATATGATCATATAATTATGTATTTATTAAGCACATTTTATTAAAACAACATACTATTTAATAACAAACGGCTCCTTGTCCATGAACCTCACCCCATTTATATTATACACATACCTAACTTGCAATAATACTAATTTCAAGGTTAACCACTTAATGCACATTATTGTAAATAAATTCACATATTACTTTAACATTCCAATAACGTCACTTCCTGTAGTCAACCATATCCATACTACGTGGGCATGACGTCATATCCTGGAGTCAAATTGGTATAGCTATACTACTTAAACTTCTTTCGATGTGAATATTTGACTGTTAACTTGTATTGTGGCATTATGAAATCTTATAAGATAAATCTTATAAGTTGCCTTGAGATTTTGAGGTTCTTTATTGATTATTATTGTACGATTAACCTGATTTAGTAAGAGCAGTCCGTTGTTTATTTCCTCCACTGATAAAATGTGATGATTATTGACCATATCGCATGTAGAATGTTTTCCTACGAGCAAGTTTTTAATGCGAGTAGATTTTTCAAATTTACAATATTTTGTTTTTTTAAAAAATTTTTTAATTCCATAAAAATTAAATTTATCTAACAATATCTGTTCATTACTTATTTTTAAAATTGTATTTTTGATTTTTACACGTTTTATTAACAATTTTTTACTACTTAAAGGTATTCTAAAAGATAGAATAGCAAATTCCGTTTGTTATTATTTTTATATTTGACAAATCAAACGCTTCTTCGAAGTTAGCATAGAGAAAATTTTCTTTGTCTAATATTCTGTGGTGGTTATTTCTTTATTAATTTAAGTTTATACTGGTTATTGTTATTTTCTTACTAGTGCATCTTTTTCTTAATTATTCCACGCGGTGGGGAAATTAACGAACTTTTTGCTCGTTGTGGCTCTAATTCATCTAGAAAATCCTGCATTTATTGGATCTCGTGTTTTAAGTATGGACATAATGGATGGGTTTTTAAAACTTCGTCAGAAAGAAGTTATTCTATTTGGGTTATAGAATCTTAAAGAGTAGTGAGATCTGTTATGTGTATTATCCTGCACTTTCCTCCTTCTATTTTTCCTTGTCCAAGTTCGATTCCAATTATGTAAGATCCTGTATAATCCAGTATTTGAACATCTACCAAACTTCTGCTTAAGTTTTAAGTCTTTTTTATGTTTAATTTATCTATATTCATGAGTCGCGCTTTCTCAAATTCCTTTGGTGTAATGTTAGGAACTCTGCTTAAGAAGAGTTCGATTGGCTTTTTGTTAGTAACGGAGTGGATTGTGAAATTATATTAATTCACCGCTCTTTGCACCAGCTCTTCGAAATTACTGTTTCCTTTTCTGCTCTTAGACAACGTATAATCTCTGACAATGTCGAATGAAACCTTTCCATTTGGCCTATTACTTCACTCTTATATTGTGAACGGTATAGACTTTTATCTTAATTTCGTTTTCCATCATGTCCCTAATATAAGCATAATTCAGAGATCTTTAATTGTCAATGACTACTCATTCTGGTATGCCATAATACAACAATATATCTTTCAATGCCAATTTTATATCCTCGATTGATCTACTTTTTATGGGTAAGTGTGTTTAATATTTCTGGTTTATTAGGGTAACGATTGTATTTGTTTTTCTTGCAAATTGAGCAATTTCTTACTAAATTATTAGTTTTACTAGCCATTTTCGGGAAATAGTATTTTTGAAAAGTGTTTCTTTACGATTGTGATATAATCTTGGGTAGTGTGTCTGCCACCACATTTGTGTGACCTGGCTTATATCTCAACTCGTGGTTAAATTCTTCTATTATCGCCTTCCACCTCTTCACCTAACTGTTTGAGTTTTTATTACTGAAAGCATATTTGAGCGGGTGGTGGTTTTTATTACTGGTCAGTGAAAATCACCACTTTTCTTGCTCCATATAAATAATTTCTGAGAGAGGCTAAGACTATGGCTAACATCTCCTTTTCGTTCGTAGCATATGCTTCTTAGGTTTTTAAAAGTGTTTTTGATAAGAAGACAATCTGTTTTTTATTTTGGTACAGCACTCTTCCAATTGCGTAGTTAGATGCTTCTGTTGTTAATTCAAAATCTTTCTCAAAGTCTGGATAACTTAGTATTACTTCTTCAGAAATTAGTGGATTTTTTAGCTTAAGGAACGATCCTCATCGTTCAGTACTATTGGTGTGTTTCGTGATTGGGATTTGGACACACGTCCATCCTCCACCCTTAAAAACGATGTCAGGAGTTTTGCAATTTTTACATAATCGCGGATGAATCTTCTATAGTAGCATGACATACCTAAAAATGATCTCAGTTCCTTCAAATTCTTTGGCAGCGGTATATCGCAAATTGTTTGGACTTTATTTGTGTTTGTTTTAATTCCTTTTTCTGTTACAATAAATCCAAGAAACTCTACTTCGATCTTGAGAAACTCACTCTTATCCAAATATTTCATGTTTCCAACAAACAAACTTTCATGTTTGCATTTTCCAATGTTTCGAATACGTCCTCCAAATTCTTAAAGTGATCTTCTTCATTTTCGCCAAATATGATGATGTCATCTATGTAGACATAACATTTAGTACCAATATGTTGTATCAGGATGTCGTCAAGAGTCCTTTGGAATTGCGATGGTGCATTTATCAGCCCGAAAGGAAGTCTGGTAAATTCGTATTTCCCGTTATAGATGGAAAACGCGACTTTTTGTGTGTCCGTTTTCTTAAGGTACTTGACGGTATCTACTCTTAAGATGAATAAATGAAAATACCTTACTTTTACCTATGTTTGCCAGCACTTTGTTTATCTCTGATATAAGATATTTGCCTGGTATGGTGATCTTGTTAATTTTCCTATAGTCTATCACCATTCGGTACTTTTTCTTTCCTGACGCGTCAAATTTTTTCGGTACAATCCATACTGGTGAATTATAATGCAATCTAGATGGCCTTCTAATAATCGTCGTCTAATAATTGTTGTATTTGTTCTTCTATTTCATTTTTTAGCACCATTGGATACGTATAGAGAGTGAGTGATTTAAGTAACGTGGTTGGATGAGAAATTTTATTTAAAACTTTAAAAAATAAATAAAAATATATAAACAGAAGATAATTGTGAAATTCTATTTTTTAAGTGATAAAGAACTATAAAGAACAATTTTTTTTTTAAATTATTAAATTGTATTATAAAAACTTTTTTATTGTAAAAAATGCAAATGCAAATTTTTTTTATTTTGGTAATTTATTTGACATTAAGTACTCAAAATTTTTTCTCTTGAGTGAAAATAATAAACTTTAAAAATAAATTAAAATATATTAACAGAAGATAATTGTGAAAAATAAAAACAAAGATGAGTGTTATTTGCTTATTAGAAAGCTGTAATAAACCAATTAAGAATAATGAGAGCTATTTAATATGTGCATATGGGTGTAGTAAAGCTATACATATAAAATGTTCTAAGCTGGATAATAGTGTAATTCATTTAATAAATACAAATAAAAATATAAAGTATAGTTGTGATTTATGCTCAAAAAATGGTTTACAAAACATTAACAAAACTGTTTTAAAATTAGCATTAGAATTAAAAGAAATGAGAGAAATGATGAATGAAAATAATAAAACCATAAAAGATGGTAATGTTGATGTAAATAATGCATTCGATGAACATAAAATATTTATATCAAAAGAAATTAAAAAATTAGAAGATAATAAAAAAAAATTTACAATCAACCAGTTATGCTGATACGTTGAAATTACCAATAATTGTGAAACCAAAAGATAATAAACAAAAAAGTGATGTAACAAAAAATGAAATAAAATCAAAAATTATTCCCTCGTCATTGCAAGTAGAAATAGGAAAATTAAAAGAATTAAAAAATGATGGTGCAATTGCTATTACTTGTAAAAATAAAGAATCTGTTAAAATAGTAGAAGGTGCAATAAAAGAAAAATTAGGTGAAAATTATGAAATTCAGGTAACTAAAGAAATAAATCCCAAGATATTAATTGTGGGAATGAGTGAAGAATTATCTAAAGAACTAGTGGTGGATGCAATAAAGAAGCAAAATAGTATAGAATTTAGCGAGATGAAATGTTTAAAAGTATATAAGTCTCAAAAAAATAAAACATATTATTTTAATGCAATAGTTGAAATGGATGGGAATGCATTTAAAAAAATTATGGAAATTGGAAAAATTAATATTGAATGGGATCGTTGTAAAGTATATGAAGATTTACAAATTTTAAGGTGCTTTAATTGTTATGGTTTTAATCACAAAGCTACAGATTGTAAAAATGGAATTTGTTGTTTTAAATGTGGTGAAACTGATCGTAAATCAAATGAATGTCAGCAAGCTGTTCAAAAATGTGTAAATTGTATAAGAGCTAAGGTTAAATTAGGTCTTACGGACTTGAATGTGGAACACGACTCCAGAAGTGTATCATGTCCTAGTTATGTAAAAAAATTAAATGTTGCAAGAAGTAAAACAGCATATTAACAATTAAAGAATGTTGAAGGTGTTTGTCTTAATATACAAGGTACAATAAATAATTTTGCACAAATAGAATCGGTACTTATTCCAAAACAATACGATTTTATTTCATTAACTGAAACTCATTTAACGAAGGAGGATGATGATAGTTTAATTTATATAGAGAATTATAATATTATAAGAGTAGATTCAACTTCAAAACATACGGGTGGTATACTAGTTTATTTAAAAAAATGTTGGAATTATGAGGTAATAAGCAACTTTAGCTCCGCATTGA
This sequence comes from Poecilobothrus nobilitatus, assembly GCA_947095535.1. Classification (NCBI taxonomy): domain Eukaryota; kingdom Metazoa; phylum Arthropoda; class Insecta; order Diptera; family Dolichopodidae; genus Poecilobothrus; species Poecilobothrus nobilitatus. The sequence continues at coordinate 217,864,968 of OX352772.1, forward strand.
ATTGGTGGGGGATAAATGTAAAAATATATAAACAAAATCGATATATTAATATAGTGGTGGTATACAGATCTCCGAAATATATAAATATCAATTCAGATTTTTATCAGAATTTTTCAAAAGGGATAGAAGATGTTGGAGAAAATACAGAAAAAACTATTATTATGGGAGACTTTAACATAAATTGGCTAATGAACAGTAATACAAAAAACTTTTTAGAAAGCATAATTCATGATAATGGATTTAAACAGGTAGTGAGTCAACCAACACGTATCACCATGCGTTCTAAAACACTAATTGACTTGGTAATGGTAAATGACAAATATAATGTTAAGGTAATGGTAGACAACCAGTTAAAAATAAGTGATCATGAAACAATAGTAATCAGTATACAAAATGAAAATACTAGAGATGTTAAAAAAACCATTAAATATTTTAAATACAATAAGAATATATTTAGAGCAAAAGTATGCCAAAGTGAATTGCTAACAGTATATTATACAAATTGTAATTTGAAAGCTGACATTTTTAGTAAATCACTAACTACAATTTTAAAAGAATTTGTAAAAAAGCAAACCATAAGGGAAAGCTGTCAATGGTATACAGAAGAACTAAGAATTATGAATGTAGAAAAAGTTAGACAATACCAGAGAGCAATTTTGATAAATAATATAAATGAGTGGCATAGGTATAAACATATTAGAAATATTTATTCCAACAAACTTTTTGAAACAAAAAATTGTTTTATTAATAATCAAATTGAAAATGCAAGAGACCAAAAATCTATGTGGCTTAAAATAAAAAGTTATATATTAAGAAAACCAAGGAACGAAATCAAAGAAGTTTGTTTTGGGGATAAAATATATACAAAAGAGGCTGAGATTGCTACAAAATTTAATCAGTATTTTGTAGATAGTATAAGTGAAATAAATAGTAGTATAGCATTTAAACAATATAGTAATATCATTGACAACTATCCTTATCAATTTAAATTCCAGTTAATTAGTATTGAAGAATTAAATAAAGTTCTAAAATCATTGAATAACAAAAGAGATCTTAATATGATGAATAAGAATATTTTTATTGAATGTTTTGATTTAATTGGAGAGAATTTTTTAACTATTGTCAATGAATCGTTGAAATCAGGTATTTTCCCAGATACTTGGAAAGAAACTGTTGTAATTCCCATTCCGAAAGTAGCTGAAACAAAAAATTGTAAAGAATTTCGTCCTGTGAATATGAACTGTATTGAATCAAAAATATTAGAAAAAATTGTTTTTGAACAATTAAAAAACTATTTTGAGAAATATAATTTAATCGCTAAATTGCAATCAGGCTTCAGAAGAGGACACAGTTGTGAATCACTACTTAATCTGGTTATAACTGATTGGAAGGTTGCAGTAGACGATAAAAGGACAATTATTGCAGTATTTCTCGACCTGCGCAGAGCCTTTGAAACAATAGATAGATTAATTTTATTAAAAAAACTTCAAAGGTATGGTGTTACTGGTACTGAAATAAAATGGTTTGAATCGTATCTACAAAATAGAAAGCAACGTACAAAAGTAAAAGAATGCATTTCAGAAGTAATAGACACAAAGCTTGGAGTACCTCAAGGATCAGTTCTTGGAGTATTTTTGTTCTTAATATACATCAACGATGTTCAGAAATGCATTAAATTTAATGAAATTGCACTTTTCGCAGATGATGCTCTTTTATATATAATAGGTGAGAATGTAAATGATTGCGTTAATAAAATAAACTTAGATTTACAAAATTTAAATGAATGGTTCCAAATGAACAAACTAAACATAAATATTGATAAAACTAAATGTTTGATAATTAATAGTAAATTAAATAATAACCTTGTTGTTTTTAATAATGAAAATATAGAAATAGTTAATGAAATAAAATATTTAGGGGTGATTGTTGATAATAATTTAAATTTCAAATCGCATATTGATTACATTTGTAAAAAAATTGCTAAAAAAATTTACTTTTTTTCAAAAATTAGAAAGAATATCACATTAGCTTGTGCAATTAATTTATATAATGTTATTATAAAACCCCATTTTGAGTATTGCTCTTCAATAATTTTTATGTCAAACCAAAGTATGATGAGTAGGTTACAAAAACTGCAAAATAAATCGATGAGGATTATATTAAAAGTTAATAGATATACAGCTAGATTATATATGTTAAATACATTAAAGTGGTTAAACGTAAGGCAAAAAGTAATAATGAATGTTTTAATTCAAGTATTTAAAATTAAATATGGTTTATTACCTAATTATTTATCTGAAAAGTTATTGTATGTAAATGAAGTTCATAATTATTATTTAAGAAATAGATTAGATTTTAGATTAGATGTAGTAAGAAATGAAAGAAATAAAAAAATATTGTTCTACAATGGATTAAAAATGTATAATGCCTTACCAAATGAAATAAAAATAGAATCAAAATTAGATGTTTATAAAAAATTAATTATTAAGTATGTTAAAGAAAATATTTCTTATATTTAAAAAGATTATAAAAACAAAATAGGATAATTGTTAAATTAGTTTTAAACTAAATAAATAAATAAATAAATAAAAAAAAAAAATAGGCTTTCGAGTAAACTGAGTCTTCTGATGCTGTTCTAATTTCCGATTGTTCTCTGGTAGTATATGCCAGTTTTTCATCAGGATCAGCGAATAAATTGGTATATTTTTCCACAAGGAAATTAATGTATTAAGTTGAGCTATACGAAGTTCTATTTTGTTAACAGATTCTGAGATATGTTGTTTTAGTGGGATTTTTATATTGTCCCCTAGTTTTAAATAATCTTCGTTGGTACGGATTATCGCGTTTAATTCTTTCATAGTGTCGTTTCCTATGATATCATCGAAAAGTGTTAGATTTTTATTTTTGGAATTTCAGGGTGAAAGATGTTTACGAAGGCATGGTGTGTTATAGCGATACACCCTTCGATAGAATTTGCTTCGGAAATTTTTTTCGTTTGGAATAGGGCTTTTTATTAACAGATGTTGTGTGCAGTTTTTGTTAGAGCCTGTTACTATAACAATTTTTAAAGTTTCTCCATTTCCAAATTTATATTCGATATAGGGAAGTGAAGAGGTCTTTAATCTATAAATGGGCTATTGCTAGTTTGGTTGAGGTTGTTGATATTTTAGTTATGGTTGCAATTGCAAGAACATCGGTCACACGATTTTCCTGGTAGCTGCCTCCATTGTTCTTCATCTTTATTTTCATTGGACTTAATGTTAATAATCTTTTGGATTTTGTTAGATATTGGTTTTCATTGGAATACGTTCTTTTGTTATTAATTTTTTTCGTTTGAGGGTGATTAGAGTTGTAATATGCTCGGAATTGTTGGGATGTATTTACTGATTGCAATTTGCCTTGCATATTGGATGGATTTGCATAAGTTGAATTACTTTGAGGTTGTTCGTATTAGGATCCACATACATCCCATTTTCTGTAGTCTGTATGAATTCTGCTGGGGATTTGGATAAAACTTTTGTAGGTAAAAATTATTTCCGTATTGATATGATTGGTTAAAGTAGTTTCTGTACTAATTTGGTTGGTTAAAGTTGTTTCTGTATTGATTTGGATGGTGAAAGTTATTTCTGGAATAGCTTTGTTGATTGCAATTTGCTGGTTGAAAATTTTTCCTTTGAGAATGATTATTTAAAACGGCCATTTGACTGGACTTTATGTTTATGGAGCATATGATTGGTTCTGCTATTTATATTCTCGAGATTTAGGCACATACGCGGTACGCGGTAAATCTATTCACTTATACACAGCAATCGCGATAAATCCCCTTTGAACCCTCGGATGAACGTATCAAGAGTTTTATCTCTATATAATTTTGTCATAACGGAAAATGCTTCTTATGATAAGTCCACACAAGCAATTTTGCGCCAATATTAGCGTTAAATGTTGGTAAACATCCTTATAATAATTTAGTAGACTATTATTTCCTTCACTTAGCTTTGTAAGTTGGTATTCTAAAATCCCTATATCTCTTTTGTCAGCGCAGTGAAAGTTTAGGCACTCAACAATTTTATTATTTATAAATAATTTTCATTATCATTAAATATTTCAAAGCAAACTACTTTAAATGTCATGAACATTAACAAAAAAAAAGTTCATAGCATATTATAATACTACCAGGAAAACGCGGCATCGTAGTATTTTGCTCGTAATATTTTGTTGGCTTTATGAAACAAAAATTATTAAGTTTTATTTTTGCGTTAATATAATTTAATAAATATAGTTTACTTATTAATCTGAGTTTACATATGCTTGGTAGTTAATATTTTAATTTTTATTACATTTAATTACATTTAATCCAATTAAATATATAATATATCTTCATTCATATGTAACTTCATAACTTCATTCATACATCTAGTCTATGGCGAGGACATCAATATTTTTAAAAAGTTCTTGTTCACCCTTTCCTAATGCTATTAATTCATTAATGAAAACCTAAAATGTTGAAAACCACAAACACTTGATTTTGCGAAATCGAGATGATTTCGAAAATTAAGTTGATTTCGTTCTTTTTTTTCTTGATTTCCCATACATTTTTCAAAAATTTATCTATCAAAGAAAATCAGCTAGTTACTTGATTTTCTGAAAATCACCTCAAAATCACGTTGGACGTCCATGAATTTTCGATTTTTGATTATTTTAAAAAATTTTTCATAACTCTTACCTTTTTCGAATTTGTTGTCAAAAATCAAAACAAAAGTTTTATTGATAGCAGCAGATTCAAAAAGGGAATATTTTCTATTGTGTGGACGGAAAAATAAAAATGGAATAAATAATAAAAATTCCATTAAATTGTTAATTTCCAAATCTATTTTAAATTTCGTCAAATATTATTTTATTTATTTACTTTTAACAATAACTTAACTTTAACAATTATTTTTAACTTTTTATTTATATTTTAACTTTTTATTTACTTGAAACAATAATATAAAAATATGTCCAATTACGTTCTTGATTTTCAAAAACGGTTTGTGAACGCTTGACATTTTACTTGATTTTGTACATGATAATCAACTCGATTTCGGAGTTTGTGAACATATTATAACAGAAATAATATTGATCGAAAAAATATCTTACTATTTTCAATTTATATTTTGAATTGGATTTGATTTTAAATTTATTCGTTTTTCAAAGTAAAGTAAAGAACTATTTTGAGTTTTCAGAGCATTATATACCTACTGTTTGAAAGCAAATACACCCTACTTTTTTAGAAATATAATGCATGCATAGTTACTTTATTCTTAGGAATTTGTATTCTGATTAATTAAAAACACTCCATAAACTTAGTAATTAAGTTTACATCTAATGCAATAGAACTATGTCAATTATCATGTAATTTTTTAAATAAATACATGACACATATGTACCTTGAATTATTATTTATAGCTACTAAGAACTAAACTTAATTTGTTCATAAATTCCTTTGTTAAAACAATAAATCTTTCCAACAACTTACAAATTGCGTTTTCAACATTGACTTTCACAAACATTTAAGATTTACATAATACAATGTTATAGGTACATTATACATATTTTCCTGTGTCATTTTTAAAAACATTATAAATATAAAGACAAAAAATTTATTTTTAAATTTTTTATTATGTTTTACATAAAAACTTAATTATTTTCAATTGCATAATGCTCCAATGTATTATAACCATCTGTTAAAAAAAATCTCTTATCATCAAACGCGTTTAAAGATAGTTTCGATTGGGTAATACTAACAACAGTATGTTTTTGAGATTTTATTAAATGTTGATTAACCATCTTATCGACAGAATTATTCAAACAATTTACAAAATAATCAAAACAAATTTCTCTTTTTACAACCGTTTTTTTAACACCTTTAATTTTTTTCAGTTTTTCTTTATGTTCAACTTTGATTGCATACATTTTAGATCTTAATCCAACAAAATGAGACATTATTTGTCCATTCAACTCATCTTTCATTAGCCCTACAACTTTTTTATTAACTCTTGGTATTCCCCAAATATTATTCAAAGGATAATCACTAGTATCGAAACGGGTTTTACAATCTTCTTTTATTGTCTGTTAAATATTGAAATTAGAAATTTCATAAATTAAACTGTAGGTATCTGTATGCAATACAGTACATCTTCGCCAAATTTTGGTTTCATGTAATCGTAATGACATTCATATATTAGTGTTTTTGAAATTTCCAGAACACAGAAACCAACATAAATAGGCTTACAAAAGTATACTTCAGATTTAAATAATTCAATAGCTATTAAATTCTCATTAAAAACTGTACTATTTTTGAAAAAAAGCGAAGAAATTAAAGAATTGGCGCCGTACCTTCCTTCCCAATTTTTTACATTACAATATTTTCTTACGTTTTCTATACATTTTCCAAAAATGGCATTATTCTTAAGTTTAAAACGTTCAATATCAATTTTATTGGTAGCTTGCGCTCTTAGTCTTGTGTATAAGTCAATATAAGCTTTTAACATGCAGATTGATCAAATTCAAGAATCCTGTGAATTTTTTTTTAACTTTAGGCCATGTTTTAAAGCTTGTTTTAAATTTCTATAATGAATGATATATTTTTATTTATCATTAAGAGTTGCAAGTAGTTTTTTTGTTTTGAACTAGGGGAACATATAGTTTCAGCGCAAAAGAGTATGTCAGCATCCAAATCGTGCAACTCTCTTGCATAAATTAAATCGACTTCAAAAAGGTAACCTTTTGGTGAGTCGTTTTCTATTGTCTGAATAATATCTATTGAAAAATCACATGGTTGAATCTGTTTAAAATTCCCTGTTGGTAAAAATTATTAATATCTTTGTACATTAAATATTTTTTTGGTTTATATGGATTATATCCAGCTAAATATTCATTATTTGCTTCAGAGTAGCCTTTTGAACATTGACTTAAACCTCCACGTATTCCCCTTTCAATAAACATAATCATATCTATATCTGTAAGCAATTCTAAATTTATTCCAGTGTATAATAACATAGCGTCCCAAGTATAACCAGGAAGAGTGTAGTAATGAGCAGGGACTAACATATGTGCTTCTAAAGAATTTGTACGAAATTTTTATGTCTGCTAGTACTAAAACGTCCGTTTTAAGTACAAATCTGAATACTCTCTTAAATTATTAAGGTTTAATTCACACCATACTTTTTGTGCATTGTGCATGAAGATAGTCCTCATCGCTAATATTCTCTTTATTTAATTTATTATAAAAATTATATTTTTCAGGTAATTCTGTTTCTGAAAATCTATCAAAGCTATTGAAATAGTCATATGGATATACTTCTTTTTTTTTTAATAAGTCAATTTGATGTGACGTTAGATAAGAAAATTCGGACTCTAGAATTGAAAAATCGTTTAAAAAAGATGACAAATGATCTAAACTACTAGCCAAAAATCTAAAAGAATCTATAAACCTAAATTTAATTTTGTTATCTTTAATGGATTTTGTAAAGGATATATACTTCTCCTTATTTATTGGAAGTACTTTTACCGTCACCACTTTTTTGTATATCTTTAATCAAAAAATGTGCATCATATGAACTAAGGGTATGAAATATAATGGGTATAGTTAAATCGTCTTTATAATTTAAATTACAACCTACATGAGCAGGTTCACGATATCTTCCAGTAAAATGGCAATGATCTGTAACCTTAATTTCATCTGATGCAAAAATTTTTTCACATATGTGACATTTATCGGCTTGGATAAAATTTATATCATCTTTATTGGAAAGATTTTCTATTGGAACTACAGTAGTAACACAAGAAATAAGTATAATTGCTAGCTGTTGCAATTGGTTCATAAACCATTCAATACAATCCTCACCTCGATAAAACGTGTATTTTGTGTAACTCGACTGAAACGAACTAGTTAAATAATATTCGATTGTGCAGGGAATATGCTCTTGATACTTTTTTCTCCCATATATTTATTTTAAAATGCATTCTAAGTCCGCATATATTACAAACGAAGTCATTATCTTACTTGTATAATTTTTAAAACTAAGAGTCTTATTTTCTATATTAGGTAATCTTATCTTACATTCATTTTGCTTCAAGCAAGTTTCTTTATGAACTTCCAGTTTTTCTGTATCATAAAAGTAATGAAAACATCTAGTAGAAAAATAAATTTCATAAATAAATTTCCATAAGAATTGCACTGTGATCTGAGAAGCTTTGAAAGATTTTTAATCCAAATATAATGTCAATTAATATGCTCATTATTCCATCAGAGTTCTGTTATTCCAACATTATAAAATTCACATGTAGCTTATTTAAAATAAAATAAAATGTTAACTAAAAATTAAATAAAAAACAACAAAAAAACATAATTCTAATATTAACCTTTTTGCACTGATTTTGACAATTTTAATGGTACAACTTCCAATTTACTTTTGGGCGTTTCACGATTATAAACATATACATTAATTGAAATCCTATTGTTTTTTTCAAATAATCTAATGTTTTTTAACTCCATAGGAAAGCTAATTCCATCGAGGTTCAAAACGTCTTTATAATTTGGATAGTTTGGTCCGTTCGGGATGATTGTTGGTAGGATATAATGCTGACACAACAGCTCATGCAAAGCATGCCTCGTCATTATTTCGCACATTTATGCAAACTCCTTTCCTTACAGGTGTTTTAATGTAAGATGATCTAACAAATGCTGAAAATTTATTAATATTTGCAGTTAAATTTATAATAGCTAATAAAGCCCAACCGCTATTTCTTTCTTGAAATTCTTCTAATATTCTTAACAGCGGTTCTTCTATGGCTTCTATAATTATAGCATCTATTTCATCTCCTTTATATACTGCAACATTTATTGTACTTAAATGTTTCAATTTAATTTTTTCTTCCTCACCTTCATAAATCTTGAATTCACCACAAAAAACTGCATTTATTTTAATGCTGCTATGTTCTTCCAGTAAAATTCTCAATTTATCTTCTATTACACTTTTACATTCTTGTAAGAAAATTTTCGGTTCAGAGTAATATAAGTTAGTAATTACTCCTGATCGAATTCTGTTTTTAAAAGCTGAATGTGGTAGATCTTCCCACACCAAAAGTTGACATGATGATGACGATGATGCTTCGGATTCACGACCGCTTCTAAAAGACTTGAATCCATTCATCATTCGAGCAAACGATTTCAGTTTGCTCAATGCTGAAGTTAAATGAAATTTTTAATATCTGCTTCTGCTTCACAATGTTTTCCTCCACTTCGCTACACTGGCTTATCATCTTGAATAAGAGTTCTTGATTTTTTCTTACTAGATTACTAGATCTTACTAGATCAGCATAGCTTTCCATAGTTACTTGTTATGATCAATAATTTTCATCAGAAAATATAAGATATTTAATCTTTGACTCGTTTCGACTTACTATTTAATATATAATCATATAATTATGTATTTATTAAGCACATTTTATTAAAACAACATACTATTTAATAACAAACGGCTCCTTGTCCATGAACCTCACCCCATTTATGTTATACACATACCTAACTTGCAATAATACTAATTTCAAGGTTAACCACTTAATGCACATTATTGTAAATAAATTCACATATTACTTTAACATTCCAATAACGTCACTTCCTGTAGTCAACCATATCCATACTACGTGGGCATGACGTCATTTCCTGGAGTCAAATTGGTATAGCTTTACTACTTAAACTTCTTTCGATGTGAATATTTGACTGTTAACTTGTATTGTGGCATTATGAAATCTTATAAGATAAGTTGCCTTAGATTTTGAGGTTTTTTATTGATTATTATTGTACCATTAAACTGATTTTGTAATAGTAGTCCGTTGTCTATTTCCTCCACTGATAAAATGTGATGATTATTGACCATATCGCATGTAGAATGTTTTCCTACGAGCAAGTTTTTAATGCAAGTTGAATTTTTCAAATTTAAGATAAGTAATAATAATAAGTTCCATTGAGATTTTGAGGTTCTTTATTAATTATAAATGTACCATTAAATTGATTTAGTAAGAATAGTCCGTTGTCTACTTCTGCCACTGATAAGATGTGATGATTATTGTCCATGTCGTAAAATTTTTTCAATTCCATAAAAATTAAATTTATCTAATAATATCTGTTCATTACTTATTTTTAAAATTGTATTTTTGATTTTTACACGTTTTATTAACAATTTTTTACTACTTAAAGGTATTCTAAAAGATAAAATAGCAAGTTCCGTTTGTTATTATTTTTATATTTGACAAATCAAACGCTTCTTCGAAGTTAGCATAGAGAAAATTTTCTTTGTCTAATATTCTGTGGTGGTTATTTCTTTATTAATTTAAGTTTATACTGGTTATTGTTATTTTCTTACTAGTGCATCTTTTTCTTAATTATTCCACGCAGTGGGGAAATTAAGTGACTTTTTACTCGTTGTGGCTTGAATTTATCTAGAAAATCCTGCATTTATTGGATCTCGTGTTGTAAGTATGGACATAATGGATGGGTTTTTAAAACTTCGGCAGAAAGAAGTTATTCTATTTGGGTTATAGAATCTTAAAAAGTAGTGAGATCTGTTATGTGTATTATCCTGCACTTTTTTTCTTCTAATTATCCTTGTCCAAGTTCGATTCCAATTATGTAAGATCCTGTATAATCTAGTATTTGAACATCAACCAAACTTCTGCTTAAGTTTTAAGTCTTTTTTATGTTTAATTTTTCTATATTCATGAGTCGCGCTTTCTCAAATTCCTTTGGTGTAATGTTAGGAACTCTGCTTAAGAAGAGTTCGATTGGCTTTTTGTTAGTAACGGAGTGGATTGTGAAATTATATTAATTCACCGCTCTTTGCACCAGATCTTCGAAATTACTGTTTCCTTTTCTGCTCTTAGACAACGTATAATCTCTGACAATGTCGAATGAAACCTTTCCATTTGGCCTATTACTTCACTCTTATATGGTGAACGGTATAGACCATATTTATCTTAATTTCGTTTTCCATCATGTCCCTAATGTAAGCAAAATTCAAAGATCTTTTATTGTCAATGACTACTCATTCAGATATGCCATAATAGAACAATATATCTCTCAACGCCAATTTTATATCCTCGATTGATCTACTTTTTATGGGTAAGTGTGTTTAATATTTCTGGTTTATTAGGGTAACGATTGTATTTGTTTTTCTTGCAAATTGAGCAATTTCTTACTAAATTATTAGTTTTACTAGCCATTTTCGGGAAATAGTGTTTTTGAAAAGTGTTTATTTACGATCGTGATATAAGCTTGAGTGTGTGACCTGGCTTATATCTCAACTCGTGGTTAAATTCTTCTATTATCGCCTTCCACCTCTTCACCTAACTGTTTGAGTTTTTATTACTGAAAGCATATTTGAGCGGGTGGTGGTTTTTATTATTGGTCAGTGAAAATCACCACATTTCTTGCTCCATATAAATAATTTCTGAGAGAGGCTAAGACTATGGCTAACATCTCCTTTTCGTTCGTCGCATATGCTTCTTAGGTTTTTGAAAGTGTTCTTGATAAGAAGACAACCTGTTTTTTATTTTGGTACAGCACTCTTCCAATTGCGTAGTTAGATGCTTCTGTTGTTAACTCAAAATCTTTGTCAAAGTCTGGATAACTTAGTATTACTTCTTCAGAAATTAGTGGATTTTTTAGCTTAAGGAACGATCGTCATCGTTCAGTACTATTGGTGTGTTTCGTGATTGGGATTTGGACACACGTCCATCCTCCACCCTTAAAAACAATGTCAGGAGTTTTGCGATTTTTACATAATCTCGGATGAATCTTCTATAGTATCATGACATACCTAAAAATGATCTCAGTTCCTTCAAATTCTTTGGCAGCGGTATATCGCAAATTGTTTGGACTTTATTTGTGTTTGTTTTAATTCCTTTTTCTGTTACAATAAATCCAAGAAACTCTACTTCGATCTTGAGAAACTCACTCTTATCCAAATATTTCATGTTTCCAACAAACAAACTTTCATGTTTGCATTTTCTAATGTTTCGAATACGTCCTCCAAATTCTTAAAGTGATCTTCTTCATTTTCGCCAAATATGATGATGTCATCTATGTAGACATAACATTTAGTACCAATATGTTGTATCAGGATGTCGTCAAGAGTCCTTTGGAATTGCGATGGTGCATTTATCAGCCCGAAAGGAAGTCTGGTAAATTCGTATTTCCCGTTATAGATGGAAAACGCGGTTTTTTGTATGTCCGTTTTCTTAAGGTACTTGAGGGTATCTACTCTTAAGATGAATGAATGAAAATACCTTACTTTTACCTATGTTTGCCAGCACTTTGTTTATCTCTGATATAAGATATTTGCCTGGTATGGTGATCTTGTTAATTTTCCTATAGTCTATCACCATTGGGTACCTTTTCTTTCCTGATGCATCAAATTTTTTCGGTACAATCCATACTGGTGAATTATAATGTAATCTAGATGGCCTTCTAATAATGGTCGTCTAATAATTGTTGTATTTGTTCTTCTATTTCATTTTTAGCACCATTGGATACGTATAGGCTTTCAAGTTAACTGAGTCTTCTGATGTTGTTCTAATTTCCGCTTGTACTCTGGTAGTATATGCCAGTTTTTCATCAGGATCAGCGAATAAATTAGTATATTTTTCCACAAGGAAATTAATGTATTAAGTTGAGCTATACGAAGTTCTATTTTGTTAACAGATTCTGAGATATGTTATTTTAGTGGGATTTTTATATTGTCCCCTAGTTTTAAATAATCTTCGTTGGTACGAATTATTGCGTTTAATTCTTTCATAGTGTCGATTCCTATGATATCATCGAAAAGTGTTAGATTTTTATTTTTGGAATTTCAGGGTGAAAGATGTTTACGAAGGCATGGTGTGTTATAGCGATACACCCTTCGATAGAATTTGCTTCGAAATTTTTTTCGTTTGGAATAGGGCTTTTTATTAACAGATGTTGTGTGCAGTTTTTGTTAGAGCCTGTTACTTTAACAATTTTTAAAGTTTCTCCATTTCCAAATTTATATTCGATATAGGGAAGTGAAGAGGTCTTTAATCTAAAAATGAGTTATTGCTAGTTTGGTTGAGGTTGTTGATATTTTAGTTATGGTTGCAATTGCAAGAACATCGGTCACACGATTTTTCTGGTAGCTGCCTTCATTGATCTTCATCTTTATTTTTATTGGACTTAATGTTAATAATCTTTTGGATTTTGTTACATATTGGTTTTCATTGGAATACGTTCTTTTGTTATTAAATTTTTTCGTTTGAGGGTGATTAGGATTGTAATATGCTCGGAATTGTTGGGATGTATTTACTGATTGCAATTTGCCTTGCATATTGGATGGATTTGCATAAGTTGAATTACTTTGAGGTTGTTCGTATTGGGATCCACATACATCCCATTTTTTATAGTCTGTATGAATTCTGCTGGGGATATGGATAAAACTTTTGTAGGTAAAAATTATTTCTGTAGTGATATGATTGGTTAAAGTAGTTTCTGTACTAATTTGGTTGGTTAAAGTTGTTTCTGTATTGATTTGGATGGTGAAAGTTATTTCTGGAATAGCTTTGTTGATTGCAATTTGCGGGTTGAAAATTTTTCCTTCGAGAATGCTTATTTAAAACGGCCATTTGACTGGACTTTATGTTTATCGAGCATATGATTGGTTCTGCTATTTATATTCTCGAGATTTAGGCACATACGCGGTACGCGGCAAATCTATTCACTTATACACAGCAATCGCGATAAATCCCCTTTGAACCCTCGGATGAACGTATCAAGAGTTTTATCTCTATATAATTTTGTCATAACGGAAAATGCTTCTTATGATAAGTCCAGACAAGCAATTTTGCGCCAATATTAGCGTTAAATGTTGGTAAACATCCTTATAATAATCTAGTAGACTATTATTTCCTTCACTTAGCTTTGTAAGTTGGTATTCTAAAATCCCTATATCTCTTTTGTCAGCGTAGTGAAAGTTTAGGCACTCAACAATTTTATTATTTATAAATAATTTTCATTATCATTAAATATTTCAAAGCAAACTACTTTAAATGTCATGAACATTAACAAAAAAAAAGTTCATAGCATATTATAATACTACCAGGAAAACGCGGCATCGTAGTATTTTGCTCGTAATATATTATTGGCTTTATGAAACAAAAATTGTTAAGTTTTATTTTTGGGTTAATATAATTTAATAAATATAGCTTACTTATTAATCTGTATTTACATATGCTTGGTAGTTAATATTTTAATTTTTATTTTATTTAATTACATTTAATCCAATTTTTTTTAGCAAATTGAATAAACAGAGCGAAGAATTAGAGACAATTCGTTTACAAAATATCTTTAAAGGAATCAGTAATCCATTGAGTATACTATTAGGACGAAGTGAGTTTTCACAATATATTATACGCTAATACCGAAACATAAAATCATTTAAAATTATAAAAGAATGTAATGTAATACATTTTTTTTCGTAAGTAATGTAATATCATGTTTCCACGAATTATCCTTTTAAGCACATTTCAAAAATTTGCTATTAGTTTCACTCTGTCCGTCGGTCTGGTCTCCGCATAGGGCTCTTAAAAGAGTGATGTTGTAGAACAACTTTTTTATGTACCCTCACCGTTGAAAATCCTACAGCACCTACAGCTCTTAAAATTTTTAAAAAACTTCTTTTTAAATGCATACATCGCAGATTATGTTTAACATATTTTTAATAAAACAAAAAAAAAAACAGGATTGTTTTTTACCGTTATAAATCAATCACAAGTTTTTTATGTTAACTTTTTCTAATAGGTAATTACGTTTTTAAACTGATGCATGCTAAAAAAATGTGTAAAAACTGTATGTGGATAAGAATATAAAAATATGTATGCATTAATTTTTGATTAAATACTGTACAGAAATGTGAATATGTTTTCTAATTTAATTAATTGTGTTTATAGTATTTTTAAACATACATACGTACATTATACATATAGTATGTACATATTTCAATGATATTCTTTGGGAAATATATTATACACGTACGTCTTATACAGGTGGACCACGGAGTGTATTCCGCTTAAAGAATTTTATCGAATCAAGGTCTATCAATTTTTTTTTTTTGCTCATTCTTCTTATTCTAATTCCTATGTGTTCACTTCTTTTACATATTTTATATAAATTTTAGATAAATGCAATTTTTTTTAAATAGACTTTTAAATGGCATTTTTTTATATAGATTTTAAATGGCATTAAATTCTGAAGATAATTTTTTTGGGAAGTTGATAATAATTTATATACAAAAACAATTTATGTTTTATAATTTTAATTAAAATTTTACTAAAAACTAAAAAATTTTCATTTCACAATCCAAGCTGGATTTTTATAAAACTCAGAACAGAAATTTTCCGATATACAACTTTTTCACTTCTAGAATACCATTTATCCACTTAACATATTTTCTGTACTCGTTTAAAATAGTTTTTCTAGATTAAATAGAACATAACAACATTAAAAATTGTTTTGTGAACTAAAACCTTCTTTTTTAACAACATGTAAGGCTAGGCTGTTAATGATAATTAAAATCGATTTCCATTATCATTAAAAAATTTAATGATAATTAAAGCTAATTTTCATTATAATTAGAAAATTTAATTATGATTAAAATCAATGTTCATTAGCATTAAAAAATTCAATAATGAATATTGATTTTCATTAGCATTAAAGAATTTAACAATAATAAAAATCAATTTGCATTATCATTAAACTATTTAATGATAATGACAATTTAATGCTAATGCTGAAACGCCCATGTATGTATGCCCATGTATCTATTTGGATCTTATTTCTGACATCAATGTTGATCTAGATATGCTAAAAAAGTGGTTTACCCAACATACACTGATCATTAGTAATAAAACTAAAATCATGTTTTTTAGCTTGAATAGAAAAAATCAGCCGGAAGTAAATCTTGTTCATCATTCTCCTGAGTGCAAAGCTTTTAAAACTTACAGTGCAGCTAGATGAGTACACTCGTTTTTGTGTCATGCTAGACTTTATACAAGCAGTGGTGTCATATAACAATGGAGTTGGACTAAATATACGAGAATATGTATGTAAATATTTTGAGAGAAGAATAAATTAAGATTGGAACAAGAAGATTTCTACATTCCAATGAATTTACACATAACTCAGTGTAACTATTCCAGACTTTTTTATGAAATACCTATGTTTTTGTCAGAAAAATTATCTTGGTCAACAATAAATAAAACAAATATTTTTTAAAACCAATTATTTTCTTTTATTAAATACTTATATAAATTCATGCAATTTTTTACACCACATCTTTGTAAATTTTCCGTAATGTGATGGGCAAATGGTGGTGAAATTCCTTAGTTTCTGAAAAGATGTAATGTCCTTGATAACTTTTACTGAACTCGAAACAAATTTATCTAAAAATTCCTTTTTCTAGTACTTCTTTACGCGAACGACATCGGATGAATTTAAATGGTCCTTTAAAGTATTTTTAATTTCTAAATATTCTATAAGTCCATCATCCACCATTTATTTGCATTTTATTAAATTTATTTTGCAGTTTATTTTGCATCGCTATTTAACTCTTCGAACGAATAAGGTGGTTTAAACATAAACAGCATCGGTATCAGTGACCCATCAGCTATCAAAGCAAATTCTTTCAAAAAATATTGCTTATTATCTCCAACAATAAATTGCAGATCTGCTACTGCCTTGCTGCTTATTTTGTGCCTTACTATATTAAAATAACTTGAAAATCTCTAATTTATACCTAATACGATTTAAAAAGAGAGGAAAAAAAGAGGGATCACATGATCGGATCTTCGAGGACGCTTTAGCAGTAGCAAGGACCGATACCGAATCCTCAAGGACCGAAACCGTACCTTGAGGACTATATTTCGGACTTCCGTGAACCCTATCCAAAATAGAGAGGGGGGGAGGTCGCCAGAAAAAGGACCTACTTTTAAGGGGATCGGACATCAGGGACCGATACTGGACCTTCGGAGACCGGATATTGGCCCTCCAGAAACAAGGGCTGATTTAAATGTATTAGCCTGAAAAATATTAATTTCGGGAAATATAAAATACAAACAATTTTACAATTTAAAAATTAATTTTTTTTCTTTTATTAAATAGTAAGGTCTTTGTTTTTTTTATTTCAACAGTTGTTTTTGAGTATCGATACTCGTCATTGGTATTAACTCGAATAGAGCCATGTTCCAAGTCGGTTCCTGTCTTCCCAAGAACTTAGTATAGAAGTCTATTTGTTTGTTCGTTTAATTCAGAATCTGTTGACACTTTTTTGCTAAATCTGTTCGGCATGTACAATCTTATTTTTTCATTAGCGATCGGGTCCTGTACCTGACAAAGTAGTGCTTTTTGCCTTAGTTTTGTATCTAAAAATTTAAACCTTATAACTTCATACATCTTGGCGAGGACATCAATATTTTTAAAAAGTTCTTGTTCACCCTTTCCTAATGCTATTAATTCATTAATGAAAACCTAAAATGTTGAAAACCACAAACACTTGATTTTGCGGAATCGAGATGATTTCGAAAATTAAGTTGATTTCGTTCTTTTTTTTCTTGATTTCCCATACATTTTTCAAAAATTTATCTGTCAAAGAAAATCAGCTAGTTACTTGATTTTCTAAAAATCACCTCAAAATCACGTTGGACGTCCATGAATTTTCGATTTTAGATTATTTTAAAAAATTTTTCATAACCCTTACCTTTTTCGAATTTGTTGTCAAAAATCAAAACTAAAATTTTGTTGATAGCAGCAGATTCAAAAAGGGAATATTTTCTATTGTGTGGACGGAAAAATAAAAATGGAAAAAAGATATAAAAAAAAATTTAATTGGAATGAGAATTCAATTAAATTGTTAATTTCCAAATCTATTTTAAATTTTGTCAAATATTATTTTATTTATTTACTTTTAACAATAACTTAACTTTAACAATAACTTTTAACTTTTTTTTTATATTTTAACTTTTTATTTACGTGAAACAATAATATAAAAATATGTCCAATTACGTTTTTCATTTTCAAAAACGGTTTGTGAACGCGAACATTTTATTTGTACTGTATATATAATACAGTGCAATCTTCGCCAAATTTTGGTTTCATGTAATCGTAATGATATTCATATATTAGCGTTTTTGAAATTTCCAGAACACAGAAACCAACATAAATACGCTTACAAAAGTATACTTCAGATTTAAATGATTCAATAGCTATTAAATTCTTATTAAAAACTGTACTATTTTTGAAAAAAAGCGAAGAAATTAATGAATTGGCGCCGTACCTTCCTTCCCAATTTGAAACTAGTTTTACATTACAATATTTTCTTACGTTTTCTATACATTTTCCAAAAATGGCATTATTCTTAAGTTTAAAACGTTCAATATCAATTTTATTGGTAGCTTGCGCTCTTAGTTTTGTGTTTAAGTCAATATAAGTTTTTAACCATGCAGATTGATCAAATTCAAGAATCCTGTGAATTTTTTTTTAACTTTAGGCCATGTTTTAAAGCTTGTTTTAAATTTCTATAATGAATGATATATTTTTATTTATCGTTAAGAGTTGCAAGTAGTTTTTTTTGTTTTGAACCAGGGGGACATATAGTTTCAGCGCAAAAGAGTATATCAGCATCCAAATCGTGCAACTCTCTTGGATAAATTAAATCGACTTCAAAAAGGTAACCTTTTGGTGAGTCGTTTTCTATTGTCTGAATAATATCTATTGAAAAATCACATGGTTGAATCTGTTTAAAATTCCCTGTTGGTAAAAATTATTAATATCTTTGTACATTAAATATTTTTTTGGTTTATATGGATTATATCCAGCTAAATATTCATTATTTACTTCAGAGTAGCGTTTTGAACATTGACTTAAACCTCCACGTATTCCCCTTTCAATAAACATAATCATATCTATATCTGTAAGCAATTCTAAATTTATTCCAGTGTATAATAACATAGCGTCGGAGTATAACCAGGAAGAGTATAGTAATGAGCAGGGACTGACATATGTGCTTCTAAAGAATTTTTACGAAATTTTTTAAATACATCTGCTAGTACTAAAACGTCTGTTTTAAGTAGAAATCTGAATACTCATAAGTTATTACGGCTTAATTCACATAATACTATTTGTGCATTGTGCATGAAGATAGTCCTCATCGCTAATATTCTCTTTATTTAATTTATTATAAAAATTATATTTTTCAGGTAATTCTGTTTCTGAAAATCTATCAAAGCTATTGAAATAGTCATATGGATATACTTCTTTTTTTTTTAATAAGTCAATTTGATGTGACGTTAGATAAGAAAATTCGGACTCTAGAATTGAAAAATCGTTTAAAAGAGATGACAAATGATCTAAACTACTAGCCAAAAATCTAAAAGAATCTATAAACCTAAATTTAATTTTGTTATCTTTAATGGATTTTGTAAAGGATATATACTTCTCCTTATTTATTGGAAGTACTTTTACCGTCACCACTTTTTTGTATATCTTTAATCAAAAAATGTGCTTCATATGAACTAAGGGTATGAAATATAATGGGTATAGTTAAATCGTCTTTATAATTTAAATTACAACCTACATGAGCAGGTTCACGATATTTTCTAGTAAAATGGGAATGATCTTAATATCATCTGACGCAAAAATGTTTTCACATATGTGACATTTATCGGCTTGGATAAAATTTATATCATCTTCATTGGAAAGATTTTCAATTGGAACTATAGTAGTAACACATGAGTTAAGTATAATTGCTAGCTGTTGCAGTTGGTTCATAAACCATTCAATACAATCCTCACCTCAATAAAACGTTTATTTTGTGTAACTCGACTGAAACGAACTAGTTAAATAATATTCGATTGTGCAGGGAATATGCAGGGAATATAAGTCCGCGTATATTACAAACAAAGTCATTATCTTATTTGTATAATTTTTAAAACTAAGAGTCTTATTTTCTATATTAGGTAATCTTATCTTACATTCATTTTGCTTCAAGCAATTTTCTTTATGAACTTCTAGTTTTTCTGTATCATAAAAGTAATGAAACCATCTTTCACAAAAATAAATTTCCATCAGAATTGCACTGTGATCTCAGAAGCCTTGAAAGATTTTTAATCCAAATATAATGTCAATTAATATGTTCATTATTCCATCAGAGTTCTGTTCTTCCAACAATATTAAATTCACATGTAGCTTATCTAAAATAAAATAAAATGTTAAGTATAAAATTAAATAAAAAGCAACAAAAAACATAATTCTAATATTAACCTTTTTCCACTGATTTTGACAATTTTAATGGTACAACTTCCAATTTACTTTTGGGCGTTTCACGATGATAAACAAATACATTAATTGAAATCTTATTGTTTTTTTCAAATAATCTAATGTTTTTTAACTCCATAGGAAAGCTAATTCCATCGAGGTTCAAAACGTCTTTATAATTTGGATAGTTTGGTCCGTTCGGGATGATTGTTGGTAGGATATAATGCTGACACAACAGCTCATGCAAAGCATGCCTCGTCATTATTTCGCACATTTATGCAAACTCCTTTCCTTACAGGTGTTTTATTGTAAGATGATCTAACAAATGCTGAAAATTTATTAATATTTACAGTTAAATTTATATTAGCTAATAAAGCCCAACCGCTATTTCTTTCTTGAAATTCTTCTAATTTTCTTAACATCGGTTCTTCTATGACTTCTATAATTATAGCATCTATTTCATCTCCTTTATATACTGCAACATTTTTTGTACTTAAATGTTTCAATTCAATTTTTTCTTCCGCACCTTTATACATCATGAAATCACCACAAAAAACTGCATTTATTTTAATGCTGCTATGTTCTTTCAGTAAAATTCTGAATATATCTTCTAGTACACTTTTACATTCTTGTAAGAAAATTTTCGGTTCAGAGTAATATAAGTTAGTAATTACTCCTGACCGAATTTTGTTTTTAAAAGCTGAATGTGGTAGATCTTCCCACACCAAACGTTGAAAGAACGCCCACACCAAACGCTTCTAAAAGAATTGAATCCATTCATCATTCGAGCAAGCGATTTCAGCTTGCTCAATGCTGAAGTTAAATGAAATTTTTAATATCTGCTTCTGCTTCACAATGTTTTCCTCTACTTCGTTACACTAGTTTACCATCTTGAATAAGATTTCTTGATATTTTCTTACTAGATTCTCAGCATGGCTTTCCATAGTTACTTGTTATGATCAATAATTTTTATCAGAAAACATAAGATATTTAATCTTTGACTCGTTTCGACTTACTATTTAATATATGATCATATAATTATGTATTTATTAAGCACATTTTATTAAAACAACATACTATTTAATAACAAACGGCTCCTTGTCCATGAACCTCACCCCATTTATATTATACACATATCTAACTTGCAATAATACTAATTTCAAGATTAACCACTTAATGCACATTATTGTAAATAAATTCACATATTACTTTAATATTCCAATAACTTCACTTCCTGTAGTCAACCATATCCATACTACGTGGGCATGATGTCATTTCCTGGAGTCAAATTGGTATAGCTATACTACTTAAACTTCTTTCGATGTGAATATTTGACTGTTAACTTGTATTGTGGCATTATGAAATCTTATAAGATAAGTTGCCTTTGCGATTTTGAGGTTCTTTATTGATTATTATTGTACCATTAAACTGATTTAGTAAGAGTAGTCCGTTGTCTATTTCCTCCACTGATAAAATGTGATGATTATTGACCATATCGCATGTAGAATGTTTTCCTACGAGCAAGTTTTTAATGCAAGTTGAATTTTTCAAATTTAAGATAAGTAATAATAATAAGATAAGTTCCATTGAGATTTTGAGGTTCTTTATTGATTATAAATGTACCATTAAATTGATTTAGTAAGAATAGTCCGTTGTCTACTTCTGCCACTGATAAGATATGATGATTATTGTCCATATCGCATGTAGAATGTTTCCCTTTTAATGCAAGTAGATTTTTCAAATTTACAATATTTTGTTTTTTAAAAAATTTTTTCAATTCCATAAAAATTAAATTTATCTAACAATATCTGTTCATTACTTATTTTTAAAATTGTATTTTTGATTTTTACAGGTTTTATTGACAATTTTTTACTACTTAAAGGTATTCTAAAAGATAGAATAGGAAGTTCCGTTTATTATTATTTTTATATTTGACAAATCAAACGCTTCTTCGAAGTTAGCATAGAGAAAATTTTCTTTGTCTAATATTCTGTGGTGGTTATTTCTTTATTAATTTAAGTTTATACTGGTTATTGTTATTTTCTTACTAGTGCATCTTTTTCTTAATTATTCCACGCAGTGGGGAAATTAAGTGACTTTTTACTCGTTGTGGCTTGAATTTATCTAGAAAATCCTGCATTTATTGGATCTCGTGTTGTAAGTATGGACATAATGGATGGGTTTTTAAAACTTCGTCAGAAAGAAGTTATTCTATTTGGGTTATAGAATCTTAAAGAGTAGTGAGATCTGTTATGTGTATTATCCTGCACTTTTTTTCTTCTAATTTTCCTTGTCCAAGTTCGATTCCAATTATGTAAGATCCTGTATAATCCAGTATTTGAACATCTACCAAACTTCTGCTTAAGTTTTAAGTCTTTTTTATGTTTAATTTATCTATATTCATGAGTCTCGCTTTCTCAAATTCCTTTGGTGTAATTTTAGGAACTTTGCTTAAGAAGAGTTCGATTGACTTTTTGTTAGTAACGGAGTGGATTACTGTTTCCTTTTCTGCTCTTAGACAACGTATAATCTCTGACAATGTCGAATGAAACCTTTCCATTTGGCCTGTTACTGCACTCTTATACGATGAACGGTATAGACTTTTATCTTCATTTCGTTTTCCATCATGTCCCTAATGTAAGCAAAATTCAGAGATCTGTAATTTTCAATGACTACTCATTCTGGTATGCCATAATAGAACAATATATCTCTCATTGCCAATTTTATATCCTCGATCGATCTACTTTTTATGGGTAAGTGTGTTTAATATTTCTGGTTTATTAGGGTAACGATTGTATTTGTTTTTCTTGCAAATTGAGCAATTTCTTACTAAATTATTAGTTTTACTAGCCATTTTCGGGAAATAGTATTTTTGAAAAGTGTTTCTTTACGATTGTGATATAATCTTGGGTAGTGTGTCTGCCACCACATTTGTGTGACCTGGCTTATATCTCAACTCGTGGTTAAATTCTTCTATTATCGCCTTCCACCTCTTCACCTAACTGTTTGAGTTTTTATTACTGAAAGCATATTTGAGCGGGTGGTGGTTTTTATTACTGGTCAGTGAAAATCACCACTTTTCTTGCTCCATATAAATAATTTCTGAGAGAGGCTAAGACTATGGCTAACATCTCCTTTTCGTTCGTCGCATATGCTTCTTAGGTTTTTGATAGTGTTCTTGATAAGAAGACAATCTGTTTTTTATTTTGGTATAGCAGTCTTCCAATTGCGTAGTTAGATGCTTCTGTTGTTAACTCAAAATCTTTCTCAAAGTCTGGATAACTTAGTATTACTTCTTCAGAAATTAGTGGATTTTTTAGCTTAAGGAACGATCCCCATCGTTCAGTACTATTGGTGTGTTTCGTGATTCTGATTTGGACACACGTCCATCCTCCACCCTTAAAAACAATGTCAGGAGTTTTGCGATTTTTACATAATCTCGGATGAATCTTCTATAGTATCATGACATACCTAAAAATGATCTCAGTTCCTTCAAATTCTTTGGCAGCGGTATATCGCAAATTGTTTGGACTTTATTTGTGTTTGTTTTAATTCCTTTTTCTGTTACAATAAATCCAAGAAACTCTACTTCGATCTTGAGAAACTCACTCTTATCTAAATATTTCATGTTTCCAACAAACAAACTTTCATGGTTTGCATTTTCCAATGTTTCGAATACGTCCTCCAAATTCTTAAAGTGATTTTCTTCATTTTCGCCAAATATGATGATATCATCTATGTAGACATAACATTTAGTACCAATATGTTGTATCAGGATGTCGTTTTGTCGTATCAGTCCTTTATGTTGTCAGGATATGTTGTATCAGGATGTCGTATCAGTCAGGATATGTTGTATCAGGATGTCGTATCAGTCCTTTGGAATTGCGATGGTGCATTTATCAGCCCGAAAGGAAGTTTGGTAAATTCGTATTTCCGTTATAGATGGAAAACGCGGTGTTTTGTATGTCCTTTTTCTTAAGGTACTTGATGGAATCCACTCTTAAGATGAATAAATGAAAATACCTTACTTTTACCTATGTTTGCCAGCACTTTATTTATCTCTGATATAAGATATTTGCCTGGTATGGTGATCTTATTAATTTTCCTATAGTCTATCACCATTCGGTACTTTTTGTTTCCTGACGCGTCAAATTTTTTCGGTACAATCCATACTGGTGAATTATAATGCAATCTAGATGGCCTTCTAATAATGGTCGTCTAATAATTGTTGTATTTGTTCTTCTATTTCATTTTTTAGCACCATTGGATACGTATAGGCTTTCGAGTAAACTGAGTCTTCTGATGTTGTTTTAATTTCCGCTTGTACTCTGGTAGTATATGCCAGTTTTTCATCAGGATCAGCGAATAAATTAGTATATTTTTCCACAAGGAAATTAATGTATTAAGTTGAGCTATACGAAGTTCTATTTTGTTAACAGATTCTGAGATATGTTATTTTAGTGGGATTTTTATATTGTCCCCTAGTTTTAAATAATCTTCGTTGGTACGAATTATCGCGTTTAATTCTTTTATAGTGTCGTTTCCTATGATATAATCGAAAAGTGTTAGATTTTTATTTTTGGAATTTCAGGGTGAAAGATGTTTACGAAGGCATGGTGTGTTATAGCGATACACCCTTCGATAGAATTTGCTTCGAAATTTTTTTCGTTTGGAATAGGGCTTTTTATTAACAGATGTTGTGTGCAGTTTTTGTTAGAGCCTGTTACTTTAACAATTTTTAAAGTTTCTCCATTTCCAAATTTATATTCGATATAGGGAAGTGAAGAGGTCTTTAATCTAAAAATGAGTTATTGCTAGTTTGGTTGAGGTTGTTGATAGTTTAGTTATGGCTACAATTGCAAGAACATCGGTCACACGATTTTTCTGGTAGCTGCCTTCATTGATCTTCAACTTTATTTTTATTGGACTTAATGTTAATAATCTTTTGGATTTTGTTACATATTGGTTTTCATTGGAATACGTTCTTTTGTTATTAAATTTTTTAGTTTGAGGGTGATTAGAATTGTAATATGCTCGAAATTGTTGGGATGTATAGTAA
This sequence comes from Poecilobothrus nobilitatus, assembly GCA_947095535.1. Taxonomy (NCBI): domain Eukaryota; kingdom Metazoa; phylum Arthropoda; class Insecta; order Diptera; family Dolichopodidae; genus Poecilobothrus; species Poecilobothrus nobilitatus. The sequence goes on from OX352772.1 coordinate 217,890,386, forward strand.
ATACGTAAGATCGCAATTTGCCTTGCATATTGGATGGATTTGCATAAGTTGAATTACTTTGAGGTTGTTCGTATTGGAATCCACATACATCCCATTTTCTGTAGTCTCTATGAATTCTGCTGGGGATTTGGATAAAAACTTTTGTAGGTAAAAATTATTTCTGTATTGATATGATTGGTTAAAGTAGTTTCTGTACTAATTTGGTTGGTTAAAGTTGTTTCTGTATTGATTTGGATGGTGAAAGTTATTTCTGGAATAGCTTTGTTGATTGCAATTTGCTGGTTGAAAATTTTTCCTTTGAGAATGCTTATTTAAAACGGCCATTTGACTGGACTTTATGTTTATCGAGCATATGATTGGCTCTGCTATTTATATTCTCGAGATTTAGGCACATACGCGGTACGCGGTAAATCTATTCACTTATACACAGCAATCGCGATAAATCCCCTTTGAACCCTCGGATGAACGTATCAAGAGTTTTATCTCTATATAATTTTGTCATAACGGAAAATGCTTCTTATTATAAGTCCACACAAGCAATTTTGCGCCAATATTCGCATTAAATGTTGGTAAACATCCTTATAATAATCTAGTAGACTATTATTTCCTTCACTTAGCTTTGTAAGTTGGTATTCTAAAATCCCTATATCTCTTTTGTCAGCGTAGTGAAAGTTTAGGCACTCAACAATTTTATTATTTATAAATAATTTTCATTATCATTAAATATTTCAAAGCAAACTACTTTAAATGTCATGAACATTAACAAAAAAAAAGTTCATAGCATATTATAATACTACCAGGAAAACGCGGCATCGTAGTATTTTGCTCGTAATATTTTATTGACTTTATGAAACAAAAATTATTAAGTTTTATTTTTGCTTTAATATATTTTAATAAATATATTTTACTTATTAATCTGAATTTACATATGCTTGGCAGTTAATATTTTAATTTTTATTACATTTAATTACATTTAATCCAATTTTTTTTAGCAAATTGAATAAACAGAGCGAAGAATTAGAGACAATTCGTTTACAAAATATCTTTAAAGGAATCAGTAATCCATTGAGTATACTATTAGGACGAAGTGAGTTTTCACAATATATTATACGCTAATACCGAAACATAAAATCGTTTAAAATTATAAAAGAATGTAATGTAATACATTTTTTTTCGTAAGTAATGTAATATCATGTTTTCATGAATTATCCTTTTAAGCACATTTCAAAAATTTGCTATTAGTTTCACTCTGTCCGTCGGTCTGGTCTCCGCATAGGGCTCTTAAAAGAGTGATGTTGTAGAACAACTTTTTTATGTACCCTCACCGTTGAAAATCCTACAGCACCTACAGCTCTTAAAATTTTTAAAAAACTTCTTTTTAAATGCATACATCGCAGATTATGTTTAACATATTTTTAATAAAACAAAAAAAAAACAGGATTGTTTTTTATCGTTATAAATCAATCACAAGTTTTTTATGTTAACTTTTTCTAATAGGTAATTACGTTTTTAAACTGATGCATGCTAAAAAAATGTGTAAAAACTGTATGTGGATAAGAATATAAAAATATGTATGCATTAATTTTTGATTAAATACTGTACAGAAATGTGAATATGTTTTCTAATTTAATTAATTGTGTTTATAGTATTTTTAAACATACATACGTACATTATACATATACTATGTACATATTTCAATGATATTCTTTGGGAAATATATTATACACGTACGTCTTATACAGGTGCACCACGGAGTGTATTCCTCTTAAAGAATTTTATCGAATCAAGGTCTATCAATTTTTTTTTTTTGCTCATTCTTCTTATTCTAATTCCTATGTGTTCACTTCTTTTACATATTTTATATAAATTTTAGATAAATGCAATTTTTTTTAAATAGACTTTTAAATGGCATTTTTTTATATAGATTTTAAATGGCATTAAATTCTGAAGATAATTTTTTTGGGAAGTTGATAATAATTTATATACAAAAACAATTTATGTTTTATAATTTTAATTAAAATTTTACTAAAAACTAAGAAATTTTCATTTCACAATCCAAGCTGAATTTTTATAAAACTCAGACCAGGAATTTTCCGATATACAACTTTTTCATTTCTAAAATACCATTTATCCACTTAACATATTTCAGTACCTACTCGTTTAAAATAGTTTTTCCAGATTAAATAGAACATAACAACATTAAAAATTGTTAGCATTAAGCAACATTAAAGTCTTCTTTTTTAACAACAGTAAGGCTAGGCTGTTAATGATAATTAAAATCAATTTCCATTGTCATTAAAAAATTTAATGATAATTAAAACCAATTTTCATTATAATTAAAAAATTTAATTATAATTAAAATCAATGTTCATTAGCATTAAAAAATTTAAGGATAATTAAAATCAGTTTGCATTATCATTAAACAATATAATGATAATGACAATTTAATGTTAATGCTGAAACGCCCATGCCTGGAAACCTATTTGGATCTTATTTTTGACATCAATGTTGATCTAGATATGCTAAAAAAGTGGTTTACCCAACATACACTGATCATTAGTAATAATACTAAAATCTTGTTTTTTAGCTTGAATAGAAAAAATCAGCCGGAAGTAAATCGTGTTTATCATTGTCCTGAGTGCAAAGCTTATAAAATTTTTAATGATACATGTATGTTTAGTAACTGCCAAGATCAGTTCTGTTTCTTAGAAAAAAGTAGCCCCAATTCATCACCTTGAGAACTTACAAATCTACTGTAGGACAGCTCTTAGAGCAATATATCAATTGAAATTTTTTTTTTCGCAACATACTTTGCAATCTACTATGGTCTTTTTCAATCAATATGTCAGTACGGACTATGTTGTTGGGGTGGTTGGTCATATAGGTAATAAAATACATCCGATACTTGTTATACAGAAACATATAATTCATATTGTATGTAAAAAAAAAAGATTTGTAAATAGTATGCCACTTTTCGTTAATTTAAGTATCCTTCCCCCAAGACAATTGTTTTGTTATAAAGTCTTAAAAACATTTTTCATGAGATCAGGATACTTTAATTTTAGGGTTGTAGATAGGTATAATCTACGTAACAATTACAATTCATTGTGTTCGATACCACACTTTCGAACTACTACTTTGCGTAACTTCTGTTTTATATTTTCATGTCGTATATTTAATAAATTGCCTCTTACCATACGTGAAATCAGTTCTCTAAATGCATTCTGCAAAGAAGTGAAGTTTTGGATTCTAAATCTAGATTACGTCAACATAGAATCCTTTTTCGATGTAGCTAGTTAATTCTCAATTCTTTAAATTTATGTCACGCTTTTGCGATAGCTACTAAGTTAAATAATAATTCTTTAGGTTAATTTTTTCTTGTGTTTTTTTTACACTTTTTGTTTAAGTTAATTGAATTATGTTATTAAAATTTTATTAAAAAAAAATTTATAAAAATTTTTTTTTTTATACCCTACATATTAAGTATATTAACTTTGGTATGGTGTTTGTAACCACCAAAACGAAGCGAGTTAGGTATAGACATGTATATATATTCTGAATCAGGATCACCACCTGAGTCGATTTAGCGACGTCCGTCCGTCCGTCCGTACGCACGATACCTCAAAAAATAATGATGCTATCTTGATGAAATTTATACTGTAGGTTAACAATGACTCAGGTAAGGCGGGGATTGTAAATGGGCGAAATCGGACCATGCGTTCGAGTACCTCCCATACAACTCCCAAAACCGAATACGCATATTTTCGAAATTAATAAAGATAGAAACTTAAAATTTTGTACGAGGGTGTGTTTTTCCCCTGATATCCCCAAAATTTGAGATGAATTGGAGTGGTTGTTCGGGTACCTCCCATACAAATCCCAAAACCGAACAAGCATATATTCGAAATTAATAAAGATAGAAACTTCGAATTTGGTACTAGGGTGTTGTTTCCTGAATCCCTGATTTTTCCAAAATTTGAGATGAATTGGAGGAGCTGTTCGGGTACCTTCCATACAACTCCCAAAACCGAACATGTATATCTTCGAAATTAATAAAGATAGGAACTTCAAATTTGATACGAGGATGCTGTTTCCTAAATCCCTGATGTGCGTAAAATTTGAGATGAATTGGAGTGGTCGTTCGGGTACCTCCCATACAACTCCCAAAACCGAACAAGCATATATTCGAAATTAATAAAGATAGAAACTTCAAATTTGGTACTAGGGTGTTGTTTCCTGAATCCCTGATTTGTCCAAAATTTGAGATGAATTGGAGGAGCTGTTCGGGTACCTCACATACAACTCCCAAAACCGAACATGCATATCTTCGAAATTAATAAATATATAAACTTGAAATTTGATATAAGAATGTTCTACCCTGTTGATGTCTCTAAAATTTGAGATGAATTGAAGTGGTGGTCCGCGTGCCTTCACACACTTCTCAAGACCTAACAAGCATATTTTCGAATTTAATAAAGATAGAAATCTGAAATTTTGTACAAAGGTTGTAAAAGCATTTATTTTTTTAGCTCAGTTATATTAAATACCTAACTAAAATAACTTATGGATTTTTAATTTAATTTGAATTTTTTAGGTGTAGAGTATAAATAAGTCGGTTGCATCGACTTACTGTTAGTTTTACTTGTTTTTTATATAGGTTGGCTGGGTGGTTGGTTTGTATATGTGGCTGGTCCTGTCAGCCATGACAATACGACAATTAGCGAGTTAGCATCGTTTTGCTACCACTACCGTGACCATAAGGCTTATATTTAGGCTATGTCGACTTTGATTCTAGATTCATTTCACGGCATACAAAATCGTTACCATTTCTGCAGGTTTCTTAGCCGTTAGATCCTTAAGATCGTTAAACTCATGGCTAGCCAGAGCTACTCTTCTGGCCCTGGCCAGCGCTGGGCATTTACACATGAAGTGTATAATGGTGTCATTGTCATTCTGTTCACCACAACTTCGGTATTATGTGTTGAATGGAATACCTAATCTGGCCGCATGTTTGCCAATTCGCCAGTGAACACACCTATAGCTCTGGCTGTGTGCCGCCAAGATAGCTTCAATAGGTTGTCCGTTCTTTTGTTGTCGTACGACGGCCATATTTTCTTGATCGTATAGCATGAGGTTAATTCTTTCCACCTTCTATTCGCTAGAGATAAAGTGTAGAAATATATCACTTTTAATGTTGTTTAGTGGTGGATCCACCAGTTTCTTCCAATGAAGCAATCAGATTGGAAGCCTTCCTTGCTAATTAATCAGCATGTTCATTTCCTGAGATGTCCTTAGTCCCGGAACCCACAGTAATGTAACATTGTGTTGATGGGTTATATTCTTAAGCTAATCAGAGCATTTTCACACAATCTTGGATGTTATCACCATCACACTATCCAATCTAGGCTTGGTGAATTCCGGTATCTCTGTCCTCTTTGTAAATAGCATTCGATCAGTTTTGTCCGGGTTGACGCAGAGGCCACATTCATTGGCCTATCTATAGTTGTATTTATTTATTTATTACTTAATTCAAGCATTTACATATTACATTTAGATAACTTAATCTAAAATAAAGCAAAATTTATTTATAAAAACAAATAATTTATATTTAATATTTCACAAAATTTTTACATAATTACGGAATTGTTTGGAATAGTGATTTTGTTATTACATCTTTACTCATGTTTATATTTATTATAGTTTTGTATTGATTCACATTCATCAAAATTCTATTAATCGGCTCGTATTTGCCGTAATTAGTCCTATGGTATCTAATCGAAAATGTGTTTTTGGACCTAAAACGTGTTCGTGTGCTGATTGAATTAATTAATATGTTGTTAATGTAGTGTGAATCTATATAATTATGAAATACCTGAGTAATAAAAATAATACCCATGACTGTTCGTCTACATTCTATAGTATTATATATCAAGTAATTTGAGACGATTGACATATGGAGGCAATATAAGGGATTAGCCCAATTTAGATTTCTTAAGGCGAACCTTAGAAAATTTCTTTGCATTGCTTCTATTTTAACAATATGTTGATGTTAGTGTGGAGACCAGACCTGATTTGCATACTCAAGAATAGGTCGAACTAAAGTCGTGTTAAGAGATATTATAATATATGGACCATCTTTTTACAAAACCTAGCATTGAGTTCGCTTTACTAATGATTTTGTTAATATGTGTATTAAAGGTAAGTTTACAATCAAAAATTATCCCAAGATCATTAAATTCAGTGACTCTTTTTATTATGTTGTTATTAAAAGTGTAATTATTTGTGATTAAGTTTAAGGAGCGGGTAAATGAAATGACGGAACATTTATCAATGTTTAAAATAAGATTGTTACATTTACACCAGTTCATAAAGTTATTAAGATCTTTTTGGAAAGAGTCTGCATCATTCATTGAGCACACTTCTGTAAAGATTATCATCCGCGTAAATATTTATGAAACTGTTCTGAATAATCTTAGTAACATTATTTATTGAGATAATAAGCAACAATGGTCCAAGATGACTATCCTGTGGTACTCCAGAATTACCAACAAAGGATGCTGAAATTGCTGTTCTGAAAAGAATACTATAGCTACAGTTATTTAAGTATGAGTCAATCCAGTTAATTAGGTAATACGGGAAATCATATTTTCTTAATTTATAGAGAATTACACTATGAGAAAGAAGATTAAACGCTTTATTTAAGTCAGTGTAGACCATGTCGGTTTGGCGCCCAACTTCCATTGTTTTCAAAATAGTTGAAGGTATTTCTGTAAGGTTAGTTACAGTTGATCTCTTTTTTACAAATCCATGTTGATCATTCACTATAAATTCAGAACAATAATCAAAAATTGCATCAAAGACCATAAGCTTCGAACGCTTTCGGCAAACTAGATATTTTAGCAATAGGCCTATAATTCCCAACATTACTGTTTGAGTCTTTTTTATGAACTGGTCTTATGCATGATTCTTTCCATAAATTCGGAAACACCCAGAAGCAAAAAATTTTTTAAAAAGTAGTGCTATATGATTAGATATGCAATCGGCGCAATGCTTTAAAATATTTTTGGGAGATTATATGGTCCAGGAGCACAGTTATCACGCAATTTAGTTAGATAAAGCTGTAGCGTGGCTGGTGTAAAATTAATATTTTGGAGAGGTAAACTTGGGAAGTCTTCCAAATGATTAACATTAGATTCATCAATATCGAAAGAAGAAGTAGAATAATTACCGACGAAGAAATCTTTAAAATAGTTAGATATAATAATTGAGTCGTTAGAGTTCTGATCCTTGTACGACATATAATTTGGATATTGATCGGATTTACGTTTTGAATTTACAAACTTCCAAAAAGATTTAGGATCTGTACGAAGTTGCGAAGCAATTTTACTAATATAAGCTTCATATTTAAGATACAGTAAGGATTTGAATACGGTAAATAAATTTAGAAAATAAGAATAAGAAATATTAAATTATAAGAATTTATATTCTTATTAAAAAATAAGAAAAAATAAGAATAAGAAATATTATCCTTCTTTTTTAAATATGCATTCCACGCTTTATTTTTTTTATTTCTGAGAGTTCTTAGTTCACCATCATACCATGATGGGCTTAAATTGAAATTTCTATCACGAACTCGAGGAACATACAAGTCAAATCCATGGTAAATTACTTCGTAAAATTTATCAATCGCATTATTTAAATCATTTATGTTTAGTAAAGACTTAATATCAATTGAAAGAAAAAAATTGTTAAGCATATAAAAATTAGTTTTAGAAAAATTAAATTTATATGAGATATTTAATTACGATTTATTTAAACAATTATAATGATATTGAAAACTGATAGAGGAATGACGACAATGAATTTTTAAAAGAGGTGTTGCCGTCAATAGAACATTGACAACATTTACCCAAACAGAAGTAAAAACAAGTTCCAATTGTTTGTTTAATAGATTTTTAGTGAAAGAAACTTGTTGAAGTCCACATGCAAGCAAACTATCTATAACTCACGATTCGACATTAGAGGTTAAATTAGTCGGAATGTAGAAACATTCCTCGTTATGAAGTTGCCAATTAATATTGGACAAATTAAAATCCCCACATATTATGAGTTCGTCAAGGTCATTTAATTTATTATTCAAAGAATCAACAACTGAGCAAAAATCTTGGTAAACTTTTATATTACTATATATAACATAGAATATAAAGATTTAAATCAATTTTAACTGCTATTACATCGTTTATTATATCAGGTATTTCTATCTGTGAAGAGTTAAAGTTATTCTTAACTGATATAAGAACACCTCCACCTTTAGGAATCAATGAATTATTTAAAATATCAATATCATTTTGATATCTATCTTTCTAGTAAATCAAGTAGGAATTATCAAATAATTCAAGATAATTGATAGAAGGAGATAACCAAGTCTCAGTAAGCATAACTAGATGCGAGTTTAGTACTTTAACTAAAAACTTGTGTTGTTTTAGTGCGTAATCCTCTTACAATTTGATAATATAATGAGAGATTACTTGTCCAATCTATATGCTTTACTGTTGATATAGTAATTAAGTTATTTTTAACTTTTGGCAAGAAAACACTTATTATAACTTTCTCTCGATCGCTGTAAGTGATTATAGTAGTAACTATTGCAAAAACTACGAAAGGCTTTTAAGTCTTCTTGCATCATTTTAATAGGCACGTCAATAGACTCATGATAGTTTACAAAGAGCTCATAAAGAGCTTTGTAATTCATTGGAAGCCCTTCATTATGTAAAAGTACTAAAACGTTAGTCTTTGTTTTTCCCTCGATAACACAATTATAGGAGTCGTCATGCAAGTAAGAGAGGTATAATCTCATAAGATTATATATTCTTTCATCTCTTAATCTTGAGAGGGCATATATTTTATCTTGTTCACTTAACGATTTTTTAATTATTCTAACTATTGATGCCACTAAAGTTTGAATGAAAGTATTATGATTTGATTGGAGAGCTAACGGTTTTATAGGGGTTTTCGTAGCAACCAGCGTAAAATCCGAAATTTGTGTTGGCCCTTTAGTAAAATTATCATACTTATGAATAGTAGTCGTTTTATTATTAATCACAGAATTAGTATTATTACCATTACTCAAGGAATTATTTGAATATGTATTAGAAGTATTAAGTTTTATATCAAATAAAGATGATATTTTTTGTTTCAATTTTAATGTATCATTGTTATTATTGTCATTATTATTATTACCATTTTTATTATTATTATTAATGTTATCATTATTGGTATTATTATTGTTATTAATATTAACAACATTAATGCTATTAAGATCAATACTGTCATTATCATCATTATTATTATTATTATTATTACTATTATTATTATTATTATTATTATTACTATTATTATTATTATTATTAATGTTATCATTATTATCATTATTATTACTGTAATTATTACTAATACTATTAACAACCGTCAAGCAACTGCAACTGTCGCTAACGAAATGGTGCGAGATAAACAAGGAAAATGATTGCCAGCCTCTAGGGGCATTAATGCAGACCGCATTAAATTTTCTTTTACAAATCCCATTACAAACAATGATTTTAGTTTTGGAATTTGTAATAGTACAGAGTACGGCACTGCATTTATGTTGATTTTTATTAATTTGATTATACATATTTTTTTTTTTTTTTAATTTTTTATTTTGAATGTAGCAAAATCAAGAAATATCAGTTTTGAAATTATAAGTTAAGCGGGTGACACTAGAGTCTGAAATAGCCCTGGTGAATGGGTTAACTCAGTTATAACGGAGGAAAAGGTTGCCTGAGCAATTGATAATTTCGCTCCATACAAAGCTGCAGATTTAGACGGTATTTTTCCAAAAATACTGCAAGAAATGAAGAAGCTTGTAGTTCAACTCATTACTAAGCTATTCAGAAGCAGCCTCACTTTTGGTCATATTCCCCTGCAATGGAGGCGGGTGAATGTGATCTTTATACCAAAAGCTGGTAAAAGAGGGCACGAAACCGCTAAAGATTGTAGACCGATCACTCTATCGTCCTTTTTATTGAAAGCTGTTGAAAGTACACTCGAGTTAGAACTTAGGAGAGTACTAGAGAGTGCTCCGCTATGTAAGTACCAACATGCTTATTGTAAGGACAAGTCAACAGAGACTGCGCTGAGTGAACTAGTGGGAGTGAACTAGGAATATCCATTAGCTACCTTTCTAGACATAGGAGGAGCCTTCAATAATGTGCATGTAGCGGCCATACAGAATTCACTGGAAGAACTAGGGAAAAAACTGTCCTTAATCAGTGGATTGTTAATATGTTGCAATCAATAGAGATCCAATTGGAACTTGGTAACTATAAAATTACTAGAAGAGTATGTAGAGGCACACCCCAGGATGGGGTGTTACCACCTCTACTGTGGCTTATATTAATTAATGGAATACTGAAAGAACTTCAACATGAGGGAATCAAAGCCATTGTATGCGCAGATGATCTAGCAGTATTAGTGTCTGGAAAGTTTCTTGATATAATTAATGTAATTATGGAAAGAGTTTTAAGAAGGGTTAGTAGATAAGTCAATGGCCAGGGCTGGAGAAGGAGTATATCCGAACCACACTTGGTAGGGAACAGAGAGGTGCATGTATAAGCATTACGGCTGCGTTAAAATTCTCGCCAAGTAATGCACTAGATACACTCCTTCACCTACTCCCCACTGACCTCCATATAAAATTTCTAGCCTGTTGTAGTGCGGTCAGACTCAGAGAAAATGGGCACTGGCGCACAAAACCTTAAGAACATAGCAGTATTCTAATTTCGACAGCTTGGGATCTGCCAGACTCCACAGACTACACTATTCCAAGTTTGGAAATTGTTAAGAATTTCAAAGTAAAGATTTCATCAAGAAGAAAATGGAGACAAGGAAACCCTTTGGGTGAAGTAGACATGATACTTCTCTGGGGGAGCCATTGCCATGGTCACTGATAGCCAAGCAGCAATCGTGGCTCTTAACTATGCGATGATAACATCCAAACTTGTCTGAAAATGCTCTGACGAGCTTATGAATATAATTTATCAACACAATGTTACATTACTGTGGGTTTCGAGACATAGGAACATCACGGCAAATGAAGAAGCTGATAAATTAGGAAGGAGGGGTTCCAATCTGAATGCTTCACTGGAAGAACAGTTGATCCACCCATACTAAACAACGTTAAAAGGTATATATTTCTGCACTTTTTATCCTTAGCGCAAAGAAAGGTAAAGAAGGTGAAAAGAATTAACTTCATGCGACCAAGAAAATATTGCCGACGTACGACAACAAAAGAACGGACAACCTATTGAAGCTATCGCGGCAGGACATAGCCAGAGCAATAGGTGTGTTCACGGGACACTGGCCAATTGGCGAAGATGTGGCCAGATTAGGTATTCCATTCAACACATTATGCCGAACTTGTGGTGAACAGAATGAGAAAGAAACCATTATACACTTCAAATGCACAGCGCTGCTAGGGCCAGAAGAGCAGCTCTAGGTAGCCATAAATTTAACGATCTTAGCGATCTAGCGTGTAAGCAACCTGCAAAAATGGTAAGGCTCCTCAATGCCGCGAAATGGATCTGAACTTAAATCCGTTATAGCTTAAACATAAGCCTTGTGGTCATGGAAGTGGTAGCAAATCGGTGCTACTGCGCTAATTGTGGTCTTGTCACGGTGGACAGCGCCTGCCACGTAAACCAACCAATCACCATGAACTCATGGACGATCTCTGAAAGTTTCGCTTCAAGCTTGATCCAAGGATCATTGGAAACTTTCCTGTCACTGGCTCTCTTGTTGACAACTGCAACACATAAACTGTTTTTTACAATATCGTTGTAATTTTTATTTGCTGCAGTTTTCGAACTACTATGTAGATTCATCCTTGGCGCCTTGGTTCTTTCTGTCCCATCCTGTGACCTATTTCTTTTAGACGAATCTTTTCCAGAGTTGTGCTATTCATACACTTTCACAATCTCGCTATACTTCTTCTTGTCTTCTTGATGCCTTTCGTTAACAACACCTTTAGCTTCATTCTGGGCTATCTTGCATTATTTTTATTGGTGGAAATACTATGGCTGGTATATCCACTGCTATTTGAATCCGATGGCTTTGGAGCACTATGGCAGGAGCTTCATCCACCAACAGGCACTATAACTTTTGCAGGACCTTGGCTGAGTACTGGTTTCGTTGCTGAAGGAGTACTCTGGCTGGTACCGATAATAGTCTCCTGATTGGATACAAGTAACTCATCTTCAGAAGATGAGTTGATATTTGTTTGTTTTTTTATTTTTTTATCCATTTGTGTTCCCACGAGTTTGGCGAGAAAGGACGGTCGACATATGCAGAGCTCTCATACACATGCAGGGCTACTAACAATGAGGTGGCGCTTGGTGCCCCAAGGAGACTAATAGCGATACCATCTTTATACACTTGGTACCATTCAGCCCTCGGCACGGTTTTCTTTCACACCTTAGCTTGAATGTACACCTATAATCAGCCGACTATCTGTCTCCAAAAAACAACATCAAGTTTGAGGATGGCGGGTAAGTTTGCCCTAGTACACCGCTTGGAGGAGTATAGGTGATTAACTGTATCCTTTATATAGGTAGTTTTATACCTGTTTATTTAATTTAATTTATACTACCCCACAAATATCATCAATTAATTATTGATAAGTAGTATGTATTTTATTTAAGGTCACTCGATTCTATTGTATTCCATTTTTAATAATCAGTGTTGCTATATTTTTCTGCTCAATTTATGAAATGTATTTTAAAGGGGATTTTTTTTTTTTTGACACTCCAATGAGGAGTATAGGGCATCCACTAAGTCACTTATTATTCATATTTGTTCGTAAATAATTCATTTCACTAAGCCGTTAATTACTCGGCTGTAGCTATTGTACGAGACTAAGACGTTTCTTTTATTTCGATGCCATCTATCTTACACAAGAATTATGGTTTTATTATTATTTTATTATAACATAACTACTATAGCACGTTATATAGTACCATTAGCGGTTGTTAACTTTTTAATTAATAATAATCTGACTCATGGCGTAGTGGTTAAGCCGCCAGCCTTTCAATCGGAGGGTCTTGGGTTCAAGCGTCAATTTATATGACCCCGGTCATGTCATATAAATAAAAAAATATGTTATTTCATATTGTAATAAAGTATATCGTATAATTAATAGTATTAATAATAATAATAATAATAGTAACAAGAGTAATAATAATAATAGTACTCGTATTAATAGTAATAATAATAATAATAGTAATAATAATAATAGTCGTAATAATAGTAATAATAATAATAACTGTAGTAATAATAATAATAATAATAGCTGCTACAGCGAGCTGTCTTTGGATATATTACGCAGGAAGGGTGGTATATACTACTGCACGTTGTAATCCACTGATGGCTCTGACTCTGTAGTAAAATAATAATAATATTAATAAGTAATACTAATACCAATAATAATAGTTGCTACAGTGACAGTGGGGGTTGCCATCAATAATTATCTCATGCAGTAAGGTGTTATATACTACTGCATGTCGTAACTGTTATAACGGCTATAGTCACTGTTAGCAAAATATTAATAATAATAGGCGAATTCATTGTTTCCTTACAGTCCCACTCCAATGTTTCAGCATCCCATTTTCTATCTTTTCCTATCCCTACGCCCTAGCCTATATACTGCCTTAGCAGGTAAGGGTTTCACCGCATTATATTGGCTAAAGAGTGAGGTGGGTTAAGTTTGCAAGAATCTGACACTACGAAGAGAGAATTCTTGGTATCTTTGGAAGACTCGCGCCTCTATTACAAGACTACTTTGTAGCTCTATCTATGTACATGCAACTTTGTATTCATGCATGCAGTTATGCTTTGATGTAGATAGATGAGCTGCCAGTCTAAGTGATGTACTTAAATGATGAGGAATGAGGATGTATTTTTGTACTTATATAAAATATGCAATCTTTGTTTTATTAATAAGTAGTTAATTTATTACATGGTATCAGGTTAAAAAAAAAATAAATAAAAGAGAAAACATATGAAAACAAAAAAAAAATTTGGAATATTTTTAAATGCTTCAGGGAAGGTTAAAGAAAATGAAAAAACAAAAATATCATTATTTTTAATGTAACTATATTGGTGAAAAAAATATTGAAGTTTACAATACCTTATTTTATAAACCATTTGATCCAGCAATTAATGATGAAGAGTTTAAAGATGTAGAGAGTGGAAATGAAAATGAAAATAATACTGAGAACATAACCTTAAAAATTGTAATTGATAAATTCAAAGAATATTGTTACCCAAAAAGAATGTGTATTTATATACTTCCATACAATTCTTCAAAAAGAAAATCAAACATTTCATGAATATTTGACGCAGTTGAGAACACAAACGCGTTATTGTGAGCATAATTGTGGAAAATGTAATGAATCGTTTGTTGACCGAATGTTAAAAGAAAGAACAATTTTGGCTTTACGTGATAAAGGATTACAAATAAAATTATCGGATAGTTCAAAAGATACATCACAGGCAGCAAAGAAAAATGTAAAATTGCTGAAGTTGCTATTGAAAATAAAAAAGTGTTAAAAAATAAAGATTAGTTGGCAAAAAATTTAAATGATATGTCAGCCAACATAGTTTGTAATCAAATGCTCAAGAGACAACAAAATACACAAAAATGTACTAGATGTGGTAATTTTGCCACAGGTCAACACAAAAAATATTGTCCAGTTTTAAAGGAAGCTGCAAAATGCAATGGTTGCAGAAAATTTGGTCATTTTGAAGCAGTCTGCCGTACTAATAAATTTGTTCAACAAGGAAATCAGTTTAACAAGGAGAAGCAAGAAATAATAAGGTCAGGTGAAAGAATTACAATATGATTCATTATTTCTTAATTCAGGTAAAATTATATCAGAGTGATAAAATCATTAATAAAAGAAATCGTGACAAATTCGTTTGTAGAATAAATATAGATTCGAAGGGCTGGTTAAAAAAATTGATTATTGGTGGTGAAGACATTAATTTTAAATTGGATACTGGTGCTGACTTTAGTTGCTTACCATTAAAATATATTAAAAATATTAAATGTGAAAATAAACTTAAAAAGTCATTAAAAAAATTGTATGCTTACAATAACAATAAAATAACAATAATTGGTAAAATACTAGTGTGCTATTTTCGGACTTATTAAGTAATAGTAGTCATATAATCACTTTTGAAATAGTAGAATATCAATTTCAACAAATTTTCAGTAGGGATGCTTTTGTTGAAATGAAATTAATAAATAGGTTAGATAATTTAAATGTTATAAGTGATCCTAAACAAGTTTTTATTAACAGAAATTTAGATTTATTTGAAGGCATAGGCAATTTTATTTGAAGAAGGCAATGTAGTTATCTACTAAAAGAAAATTCAGTCCCATCATTAAAATATAAAAAACGTATACCATAAACGTAAGTCTACATAAACATTAAAAAAAACCAATAAGAGATTATGTCAGACGAAAATATTATAACAGCAGTTGATTATCCAACGGATTGGATAAATAATCTAGAAATACTCGAAAAACCGAATGGTTCATTAAGACTCTGTTTAGATCCAAAACCATTAAATAAATGTAACCAATTATATACCATTAAATAAATATATGCATAGGCAACATTTTCTAATTTCAAAAGCAGAAGAAATAATTAATAGCTTAGATTTTAAAAATTGATTTTGGCAAATAAATTTGGATAAGACAAGTTCAAATTCAACAAGTGTACCAGAAATGTTTATGAAAAAAATGATAAATATTTTTGGTGATATTTATTTATTTTTATTTTATTCATTATCTCAAAAAGAGCTCGTACGCGCTCTTACAGAGTATATTTTCCCATATTATACCCTACACCTAAAGTATAGGGTATATTAACTTTGGTATGGTGTTTGTAACCACCAAAAGGAAGCGAGTTAGATATGGACATTTATATATATTCTGAATCAGGATCACCTCCTGCGTCGATTTAACGATGTCCGTCCGTCCGTCCGTCAGTTCGCACGATAACTCAAAAACTAATAAAGCTATCTTGATGAAATTAATATAGTAGGTTACTAATTACGAAAGGAAGGGTAAGTTCGAATATGGACAAAATCGGTCCATGGGTTCGAATTCTGGAAGCTTCCGAATGATTCCGAAGCAAACGAGATTATCTCAAAAACCAAGAAAGATAGAACCTTTAAATTTTGTACAATGATGTTCCTTCCCGTTCGATTTATGTCTCTGAAATTTAAGAGGATTTAGTCCATGGGTTTGGATTTTGGAAGCTTCCAAACGAGCACCAAAGCAAATGAGATTCTCTCCAAAACCAATAAAGATATTCGGATCTTGGGATATAAGGGTTCGGATCTTGGAAGCTTCCGAACGAGCCCCAGAGCAAACGAGATTATCTCCAAAATCAACAAAGATAGAACCTTTTTTTTTGTACAAGAGTATGCTGTTATGTTTCCTTTTCTATAAAATTGGAAACTGACATTTGAAACCATGGATTTAACCATGGATTCGTATATTGGAAGCTTCCGAACGAGTCCCAGAGCAAACGAGATTATCTCCAAAACCAACAAAAATAGATCTTTTAAATTTTTTACAATGATGTTCCTTCACGTTTGATTTATGTCTCTGAAATTTAAGAGGATATGGTCCATGGATTTGCATTTTGGAAGCCTCCGAACGAGCCCCAGAGTAAATGAGATTATCTACAAAAACAACAAAGATATAACTTTTAAATTTGGCAGAATGGTGTTCTTTCATGTTTGATTTAGGTCTCTGAAATTTGAGAGGATTTGGTTCATGGGTCCGGATTTTAAAAGCTTCTGAACGAGCCCCAGAGTAAATGAGATTATCTTCAAAAACAACAAAGATATAACTTTTCAATTTGGCAGAATGGTGTTCTTTCATGTTTGAGTGGCAATTCGGGTACCTGACACACACCTTCCAAGGACTAACAATCTTCGAAATTAATAAAGATAGAAACTTAAAATTTTTTACAAAGGTGTCAAGCATATCCCAAGAAGATGCCTCTTTTACGTTCCTGAAATGCGAGTTGAATAAGACAGAAAATGGAAGAAGTTTAAGCAGCTGCCAAAAAAACTTATGGATTTATAATTTAATTCGAATTATTCAGGTGTAGGGTATTAATAAGTTGGTTGCATCGACTTACTGTTACATTTACTTGTTTTTTATTACATTAATATAAAAAAGTTATTCATTAATTTAATTTTAATAGGAAAATTTAAAAGATAAAAAAAAAAAATTTATTTTAATACAGTGCATGTAAATATAAATGCAAAAAATGCTAATTATAAAGTAAAAGATGTAACTACAGGTTGGGTCAAAAGTCACCGTGGGGTTTAAAAATTTAATAACTTGTTCGTTTATATATATATATATATTTTTTTTTTTCAGATTATAAAATATATAAAATGGAAATTTTTTTACACTAAGTATGAAATGACCCCCGTTTTCTGCTTCGCAATGATTGGCTCGTTTTTTAGTATTTCCCATAGCATCTTTAAAAATTTGTGACTGTAGCGCTCGAATTTCTGCAACTATGTTGGCCTTGAGTTCAAGAATTGTCTCGGGTTTATTCACATATACTCGCTCCTTCAAATAACCCCAAAGAAAATAGTCGGATGCTGACAAATCTGGCGAACGCTGGCCAATTAAATTCTGAATTTCTGGAAATTATTCGCTCTCCAAAAATTTGCCTTAAAAGTGCCATTGTGTTTCGAGCAGTGTGGACAGTGGCTCCATCCTGCTGAAACCACATCTCAGGTCTGTTCAAGAGCAGGACGTAAAAAATGTTCTATCATAAACCGATACCGCTCCCCATTTACGGTTACAGCACTTCCATCTTCATTTTCGAAGATGTAA
This sequence comes from Poecilobothrus nobilitatus, assembly GCA_947095535.1. NCBI lineage: Eukaryota > Metazoa > Arthropoda > Insecta > Diptera > Dolichopodidae > Poecilobothrus > Poecilobothrus nobilitatus. The sequence continues at coordinate 217,908,351 of OX352772.1, forward strand.
GGCCCAATGATGTTTTCAGATGTAATACCACACCATCTATAGGGGTGCAATTGGCGTTGATGAATGGCTCTTCGATTTTTAGAACCCCAAACCTACAGTTCTGCCTATTAATATAGCCATTCAAATGAAAATGAGCTTCATCACTCATAATCACATTTTCAATAAAGTTTATTTCATTTCTGGCCAACAATTTAACTGCAAAATTTAGACGTTGCCGATGATATCCGGGTTTTAATTCTTGCACCAATTACATCTTATATGGGAATAACAGTAAATCTTTTTTCAAAATGCGCCGTAGTGACGTACGAGACATTCCTAGCTAAGCAGAACGCCTTCTGGTAGATGTTTCTGGTGTTTCGTTCACACTTTGCTCTACACGTTCAATATTTTCCGCAGTGCGAATTAAACGTGGTCTACCGGTTCGAGGCAAATTTCTTACGGTGCCATATTGGTGGCGAAGATCAACTAAGCAACGAATCATTACCTCAGAGGGCGAAATACTGACGTTAAAATGGCGACGATATGCTCTTTGCGTTAAAATAATTGATCGCTGATTTAAATAATAAAATTCTATTATTCTGGTTCTTTGTTCAGTTGTGAATCTCTGCATTATTTATTCTCCAGGCGTTATTTATATAATCTGAAAAAAAAAAAATAAAAAAAATATATAACAGTTATTAAATTTCTAAACCCCATGGTGACTTTTAGCCTACAGGGTGTAGACAAATTCATATGTAAAAAAATTAATGGATGAAAAGCAAAAAAAAATCATTTATATATATGAAATAAATGAGTATTAAATTGAAAACTTTAAATTTTATAATTATTTGTGATTAGAATTAACAGTAAGAGAATAATAAAAAATTTACAATAATACAAATATATAGAAAGAACAACAATATATAAGTAAGTTTTTAATTTGACCATCTATTTGATTATGGGATGTATAACTACTATTAATTATTGGATCAAGTCCATGTAGCCAAGTTCCTAGTTGACATCATAACTGATTAGCCGATCTTGTATTGTAATTATGTATATCATAGTTTCTGATCATTTTTATATTTGATTCAATTTTTTGATTTTCTATGTTATGTGTATGCTATATCTGTATCTTGTCTTTGTAATCATTTAATTTTAATATGCTATATTTATGATCATTGGTAGACGTTCTTCTAGGTAGACCAAATAAATTCTTTATTACTTTGTTTTGTATTCTTTCGAGTAATTCTAGATTCTTATTAAATGTGTTCCTCCATATTCCTATACCATATGTAATTGAACTATGAAATAGGCTGTAATATATAGACATTTTTTTTTGTCCGGTACCCAATTTCCTATTTTTTTCAGCAATCCAGCTATTTTCTAGTTTTAGCAGTAAGACCCCCGATGTGAATATTCCATTTTAACTCATTGTCTATAGTTACCCCGAGATATTTATATTCATTTGCAATTTCTAATTTACAAGCATCATAGTGTACTTGAATTTGAATATTGTTATATTTTATTAGCATATTTTTTTGACATTTATAATAATTTGATGTAAACACATACAATTATGTATCTTAAACATGTCATTATTCATCTTCAAGCTGAGACCTTGTCAATCAATTTCTGAATACACTATCGCAATATCATCTGCATATATAATTGGTTTGCCATTTAAATTTAACTTAGAAAACCTGCTTATATAACAGGAAAACAAAGATGGTACTAACGAGCTTTCTTGGATATCGAAATCAATTTTTTTAGTAGAACTTCTTAGTGCGTCACATTCTGCGTATAGTTCTCTATCTGGTAAGTAACTTTGGAATTATTTGAGCTCTGTATTCGTTACTCCACACTCAAATAGCACTCTTAAAAGAGAGGATCTATCAACAGAATCAAATGATTTTTTTTACATCCAAAAATACGATGCTTACTTTATTCCATTTACTAACTTCTTCTTGAGTAAATGTAATTAGATCAAAAATTGCTGCCGTTGTATTTAACTCCTTTGTAAAGACGTATTGACGTTGACATATTACGGTGTTTTTTCTAAGACATTCAGTCAGTTGAATGTTTACAAATGTTTCTATTATCTTACTAAATACTGATGCAATACAGATCGGCCTATAGTTATTAATATTTTCTTTGTCGCCTTGCCTTTTATACACAGAGGTGACTTTGGTAATTTTTAATGCTTCAGGCATTGTTCCTTTATTGTTTTAAAGTTTCTTTTTTACTTACTTTTTTAAAACTAAACTTGGTTGTGGTTCTGAATTTTGGGTAATATATAGTATTGTAACTGGATTTCCATTATTTTTCCTATATTACAATATAAATTATTGAACTCATTAATTTTCTCAATTTTTTCTTCCTGTGTATAGTTTTGAATTGAAAAATTAATTTTCTCTATTATTATTTGTACGATTTGTAGAAATATTTTTTGTCAAATTCCAAATTTTTTGTGGATTATTATTCGTTTTTTTGAATTCATTGATATCGTAAGCACATCTCTTATTTCTTTTAGTTGTTGTTAAAATATTTAACCAGTATTAATATTTTAACTTGAAATAACAACAATTAGAATTCTGTAAATTTATTTATTTATATTAATATTACATACATAAATATAATGCAATATTATTGAACCTGTAAATGCTTTTAATATCAATAGTTTTATATTTGTATTAATTGCATATATTTAATTTTTTTGTTATATTTTTCTATGGTTGAAGACCAGATAATGCAGTTTTGTACATTATTAATTAGATTATTACAAATTGCACTGGCAGTACTTGTATGTAAGATGTCAAAATTACAATTCATCAGCTGCGATTTTAACATATTAATGTTCGTTTTTGTTGTTGAAAATTATTTGTCAGTTTTATTTACAAAGGAATTATTTTTTTCATCTACTTCTAAGATAATTATATTGTGATCTGTAATATTAGAAATTAAATAAGTAATATACAATATATTTGTTTTTCAGGTTATTAGCAATTATGTGATCGGTATAGGAATTTAAGGTTAATCTGATTATAGTGTTATCGTAGAAAAAGAAGCCATTTGATTCAACTATTGATTTGTATTGACTTATGTAATTATTGTCAGAATTATTTATATTAAAGTTAAAATCACCTAATATTATTGTGTTGTTGTTACCAGTTTCTTCTAAGTGACAGTCTAATAATAAAAAGAAATTATCTATAGCATTTTTATTGTTTTCTGGTGGTCTATATGTTGTAGAAATGGGTCATTTTTTATTACTAGTGTAAATATTAATGTGAATTTAACTATTTAAATTATCAGTGTATTTTTATAGTTTCATACTTTAATGTATTGTGTATAAACATTCCTACTCCACCATCTTTTCTGTGTACGTGGGACATTTATGCTGTGTACATGGGATTGCAAAGGTACATTAATAATTTCCTTATTGTGCATTATTTATTTCACATAATTTTGTATTAGACATTAGTTTAATTATTTTACTGTTTTCAGTTTACCTAATTCTAATTCAGTTTCATAATTCAGACCCTTAACTAAGTAGACGTGCGAAATTTATTCTTAATTTTATTTTTAATTTGTTATTTAACTTTAAAATAATAATATTAATATTACTTTTTAATATTCTCACTATTTCATAATAAAATAATAAAAATAAAAAAAAAGAAGAAAAAACTGTGTTGAACTCATTTTTATAAACTTTTAAACAGTGCTTTTGTAAAATTAAAAAAAAAAAAAAAAAAAATTATATTGGAAACAGCTTTTTTCAATTTACTTATTTACTTTTTTTTTAATTTATTGTCTATTCTGCTATTACTTTTGCTAAAAACTTTGAACTCTTTTTAAATTGTTTTTTTTAATTGTTAAAGTAAATACTATTTATATAATCAGAAATGAATTCGGTTAAATGCAATAGTTCAGGCTGCACAGTTTATGACGCAAAAACCGAAACTGTAACATGCAGAAGTTTTTGTAAGAGGCGCTTCCACGGAGTTTGTTTAAACGCTCCTAGAGTGTGGTATTCTGCATTCCTGGCTCAATACTTTGTATGTGACGAATGCTTGGATTATCATTCCAGCATTAATATGTTATTGGATGAAGTCAAATCGTCGTTCAATAACATTATAACATTAAAGATGAGTACACAGGACTTGCAGCAAGATGTAACGACACAATAAAATGCAACTCCGCGTCATTTAATGAAATGGCTAAAGATTATGAAGCCCTCAATACCACCTTGAGCAGAACGTCACTAAAGCAGAATGATCATTTGAAGCAGAATGCAGTGCTCAATAAAGATGAGTTTATCTCGGCATTAAATTCTACTAATGAATCTATCAAATCATTAACTAATGAGTTAAAATTTTCTATTAACTCACAACTGCAAAAACTGTTTAATTCAAAATTAATCGACATTACTACTGACGTTGCAGAGAAATTTAATGAGCAGATAGGTTCATTAAGAAAAGAAATTTCGAATATGGGTTTGAAACTAGATGCTAGTCTTGATACATCTTTTGATACATTTAGATACAACCAAATGTATCTAAGTCGCAACTCAAAAGATATTTGGACACAGACTGATGAACCTTTCAATTATAGTGCAGATCTGAATACGTTTATTTTTAAACCAATAAACTACAATACAGTTAAAAATTCAAAAAATGTAACTCATCCTGGCTTTTGTTCTGAAACTATCTCATCTGCACATTCAATTCAAGATTCACCTGCGACGTTTTCGAACCAAGATATTCCTGAAACTGCTTCAAAATCAAGCTTCGTAAACAATTCTTTATATAATGAATTACTTCAGTGTAGTGCTGATAATACCAATTTATCTTCACCTAAACTGACTCTATCAACAATAAAAGTTCCACAAATTTCCGCATCTACTTCCACATCTTTGAGCTCTGATACTTTGGATCAATTACCATCTGTAACTAATCCTTCTTCAATTAAAAAATGTTCTTCAAATGCTTCTAAATAGCCAACTAAGAAGGTTCAATTTTTACTTCCAAATGAAAAAGAAATTACTGCAGATCGTAGGCAGACGTCAGCTAAGGAAGAATCTAAACCGGATTCGGATCTTCAGTCATTGTACTTTACTAAATTTGCAGCTTACACAACTTCTAATTATCTCAGTAAGTTTTTAAAGAATAAGTTTAATTTAAGTACTGTAATAATAGTTAACATTACTCCTAAGAATCTTAGATTTAAACCGAAATATAAATCTTTTAAAATTATGGTACCTCAATCCAAAGTTTGTGAAATAATAAATTACAAACGATGGAAAAAAGGTACTATAATTAAGCTTTTTAAAGAAGAGTCTAATTCTAATAGTAATACAACTAAATCTATTTCTCATATTAATACAAGTTTAAACATTAACACAAACATTAATAACACGCATTCTAAAACACTTCTTCTTAATCCTTTCGCTGTTCCTTTTAGTAATAAAGCTAAAAAGAAATTTTCAATTCAGAGTACATTATCTACCAATAGCAAAATGTACTCTAATTTCATCCAAGGAGATACTTTAAGACCGGTTACCAGTAGCTATAACATTAATAATAATAAAGTTCATAGTAATAACAATAATAAATTTATAAGTAACAATAATAATAATAATCGAATTAAAAATAATCAAAATCAAAATAATAATAATAAAAATAATAATAATAAAAATTAAAATAAAAAAAAGAATAATAATAATAATAATAATAATAATAAAAATAATAATAATAATAATAATAATAATAATATTAATAATAATAATAATAATAATAATAATAATAATAATAATAATAATAGTAATAATAATAATAATAACAATAATAATAATAACTATAACGATAATAATAATAATAATAATAATAATGTTAGTAACGACAATAATAATATTAATAATTATAACGATAACGATAATAATGATAATAATAATAATTATAACTATAATAATAATAATAATAATATTAGTAACGGCAATAATAATAATAATCAAAATAATAACAATACTAATTTTAATAATAATAACAATAATATTAATAATAATAACAATAATATTAATAATAATAACAAACTAGTATTACAAGATCCGCTTGTTTCTCCAATCGTTAGAATGACAAAGCGATCTCTAACAGAAGATTGCAAATATGCTCTGTCAAGATTCAGAGATGAGAGGATTCTCTACAACGTTAGACTTTTCCTAGCCTATTTACATAATGATTCGTATAACACCGTTATAGAAGGTAAAACTAGGACTCACCTGTCAGTTCTCATTCACAATGAGGGGCTGCCATCTAATTACAAAGATTTATAAGATCTTTATCTCAGATATCATAAAAATATAGGCTTCTCTGTTAAAGAGGTCGAAGAGGATCTTAAGGCTTATCGTAGTCATTGCAATAGCAACTACTACAATCATTTGAATCAATCACGTGAGAGTTATAACAAGTTTTTTCGTCCAAACTCTAAGTAATTACTCAAGTTTCAACCAAACTTCAAATCTCATTTCTTTATCTAACGTTACTTACTCTAAAAAGACCTCTCAAACTTTCAACAACATAAACAACATTAAAATGTTTTACCACAATTGTAGTGGTATGAGAGGCAAGCTAAAGAAGCTTTTTGTTGATGCCAAGTCGTGTAATTTCAATGTTTTAGTTATAACTGAAACATGGCTCAACGATTCGTTTACAAACGAGGAAATTCTGGATGGTAATTGGTCCATTTACAGAAAGGATCGTGATTATCTATCTGCAAATTGTTCGCGAGGAGGAGGTGTTCTACTTGCTGTAAAGAATAACTTATCTAGTGTACCATTAATCACTGGTACACATCATTCTTTCCATCACCAATTTGTTAAAATTAAATTAGGTACAAATAATTTATACCTAGGTATAGTTTATTTCCCTCCGAACTCTGACAATTCCTCATATTCTGATTTTTATAGTGTATATCACAATATTATTTCAGAAATGCATGAGGATGACTCAATTTTTGTGTTTGGCGATTTTAATCGTCCTTCTATTTCTTTTATCTTTGACGACGCTGATAATTTGTTATTACCGGTTAACTTTCATGACGAAATTGACTTCGGTCTTATTAGCTAGTTCTACGGTAACGATTTACAACAAATTATCAGTTATCCTAATAGTAATAATAAGTGGTTAGATCTTGCATTTTCAAATGCATATGATAGAGTGTCGGTTAAACTCGCTGATGATAACGCACTTATTTTCGAGTTCTCCACTTCTATCCCGCTCTTGGCCAAATCTTACAATAATGAAATTGTATACGATTTTTTTAATGCTGACTATCAAAGTATTAATTATGCTTTGTCATTAATCACATGGGACGAACTGTTAGTTCAACAGGATATCAATTTACTAATCTCTATCTTTTACTCAAACCTGTTTCAAATTATTGATGCCTTTGTTCCTAAAATTCGCATAAAGCATAATACAACAGAACCATGGTTAGATAGAGATCTTAGGAACTTGAGAAATCGGCGCAATAAAATATACAAAAAACTTAAACATCATCAAGCACCATGCGACGACTTATTGAATATGTATAAGCAACTTGCAATTGAATTTAAAGAAAAAGCCAATGCAGCATATGAAAACTATGTCACGGATATTGGCAACAAACTTGTTACTGATCCTAAAAAATTTTTTGATTTTGTTAACACTAAACGGAAATTATTTGGGTATCCCAATTCAATGATATCAAAAGACAATGTGGTTTCTGATTGCCCAAAAGAAATTTGCAACTTCTTTTCTGATCATTTTCAACAAGTTTATCGCCCAACAGCACCAGTTACCACATCGACTAATTCCTTATCTAATAGCTCAAATTTGCTATTTACAGAAGTGTATCTTTCTGAAAATGATCTTGAAGCAATTTTGAGCCTTGATATAAAAAAGGGTGCTGGTCCGGACTTAATTCCTCCAATCTTTTTACATAATTGCTCTCACAGTCTAATCTTCCCTCTTTATTTTATTTTCAATAAGTCACTTTCAATTGGGATTTTCCCACAAAAGTGGAAATCCTCCCACTTAACCCCTATTTTTAAAAAAGGGGATAGAGCATCGGTGGAAAATTATGGAGGTATAGCAATCCTTTCGACTATACCTAAATTATTTGAAAAAATTGTCGTTGATAGAATTACTCCTATCATAAATGCAAAACTAAATGAACAACAACATGGTTTCAGAAAAGATCGTTCAACTACTACGAACCTGATGGTTTATACATCTGAAATTCTGAATCAAATGGAGAAAGGGTACCAAGTTGTTCCAATTTACACTGACTTTAGCAAAGCTTTCGATCGTGTAGATCACTTCACTTTGCTAAACAAACTATCAACTTTTGGCATTTCGAGTTCATTTCTTGCGTGGCTTAATTCTTATCTTATAGAAAGAACTCAAAATGTTAAATTTCGTGGTGTATTATCCAACACCATCGGGGTCACTTCCGGTGTACCGCATTAGGCCCGCTTCTGTTTAATGTTTTTATTTCAGATCTTTCGGAATATCTAAGCAATATACCTCACATTTCGTTTGCTGATCACCTAAAAATATATCAAGTGGTTAAAGATAATTCTGATGCAGCTAAACATCAATCAAACTTATCAGTGTTACAAGCTTGGTGCACGTCAAATAAATTAGAACTCAACATACAGAAATGCAAGGTTATAAGCTTTACACATAAACGGTCTTCTTTAATACATGACTACAAAATAGATAATGTAACTCTTGAAAGGGGTTTTAGCATTACTGATTTAGGAATTCTTCTCGATAATAAACTTAATTATAATCTTCACTATGATCTAATAGTTTCAAAGGCTAATAAAATGTTAGGTTTCATTAAGAGAAGAGCTAAAGAATTTAGCAACTTAGCTGTGACTAAATCTCTTTATTGTTCCCTAGTTCGATCTATCTTAGAATACGGTAACATTGTGTGGGATCCAGCCTTTTCAGTTCATTCCAATAGAATCGAATCAGTTCAAAAGCAATTTCTTTTATTTGCATTAAGGAATCAATATAACCCTTTTGATTTTGCTAATCTACCTAGTTACACTACAAGACTTAATTCATTAAACTTGCTTTCTTTATCTTTATCTTTACAACTATTGTCATCATGCTTTACTTTTGATATTTTGAATAATAGTATTTCTATCCAATCTCTTAATAACAAATTTAGACTTAACGATAGTGTTAGGCAAACTAGAAATGCTAAATTTTTAATGGACTACAAACATAATACAGAGTACGGTAGAAATGAACCCATCAATAGATGTTGTACTACTTTTAACAAAATTAGTCATATCTATATTTTACATTTATCACCAGAAATACTTTCAAACACATTGTACAACTGCATTTTTCCAATTTAATGACCTTAGACAATTAATTCTTACTTAAGCAAAAAAAAATTTTTTTTTTTTTTAATTATGATATAATTTTAAAAATAGCACATTTATTGTATTGCATTATAATACAACTAATGTTTTTTATGTAGATGATTTTTTTTTGTACATTTTAATAAAAAAATTCATTTTTTTTTTAATTTTACTTCTACGTAATAATAAGATATTTATTTACATTTTTTTACATAAAATGTTAAATTGATTGTCATTATATGTATGTACATATCTGTACAAATATCATAATTCAATTTTTTTGTTAAAATGAAGTTGTTATTGTAGTTTGAATTAAAAATTCATGATAACAATAATAATAATAATAAATTAACTTTTTTTATGATTTAAGTTATTATAAATTTAGTTTTAAGTCATTGTTTTGTTTAATTTTAATTATAAGCATTAATTTAAGAATTTTTTTTGTAACGACCTTGTTTTGGTTTTGTTTAATAAAATAAAATAAAATAAAAAAAATAATGAATACCTTTCCTTCCTTTACTCATGTAAACTTAATTATTTTTTGTTTTTTCAAATCTCTCGCTTTTTTATAAATTAAACTAAAATATGATGTTAGTCGTTCATTAATAAAAATTTTTTTGAATATTAGAAATCAAATATTTCATTAGTGTTTTTATTTTCCTTGCTTTCGATAAGCTTATTTTTTAAAATAGAATTTTTAAACTTAAGTTATAGTTATTTTTCTAGGCTCACAAGAATTATCAGGACTATATGTGAATAATACAGTGGTTATATCCTCTTGTTTTAGATGAATACCGAGTTCACTCACCACTTTGCTCACCGAACAGACTGGATTACTTTCTGGAACATCTTTCATTCGCCATCGCAGATTTCAATATATTTAGCCAATTTTTGTTGTTTATATCCTCTTGTTTTAGATGAATACCCAGTTCACTCACCACTTTGTTCACCGAACAGACTGGATTACTTTCTGGAACATCTTTCATTCGCCATCGGAGATTTCAATATATTTAGCCAATTTTTGTTGTTTCATCTTTTCTATTTCAATTTTGTTTCCCTCCACTAGATTTTTAAGCTTTGAATTTTCCATTCGCAATTCGATTTTTTCATCAATTATTGGGTCCAGTATTTTTTAAGCTCTGTGAATTTCAGGTCAATGCCACTTAGTTTCTCCATAATTTCCTCCAGTTTTTTCATAACAACTAAATTACCATAATGAGTAGAATGTGTTTTAGTATTTGTTGTGTTAAGCCCTATTGATTTGCGCTTCATAATTTTTTTGGTACATGTTATACATTCCCAGGTTTTAACAGAGTTCTGACGATAGATCTCCACATCTTCATTTGACAATGCAGAACATTCATAATTCGATGGTATATTTGTAGCTGGAACTAATAAAAAAGAACATGATGAAACAATGGAATTAATGCTTAAAAGAGCTATAGAAAGTAATGTTAAATTTAATAAACAAAAATTCCAATATTGTCCCGAAAAATTTAGATTTATGGGACAAATAATTAAAAAAGGTAGTGTACAAGCAGATTATAAATATATTGAAGCAATTAAAAATATTAGTAAGCCAAAAAATAAAGCAGATGTAATAACATTATTGGGTTGCTTAAGTTTCTTGCTAAATTTATTCCAAATCTAACACAAAAATTAGCTTATTTAAAATAATTAACTAAATTGGGTGTATTAACTAGGTTGTGTATAAATGCAAAATGACTAGCCAATCACATGTGCTTCTACTGTAGCATCATCTGAACAAAAATGTGCTCAAATAGAGAATTACTATTACTAGAACTATTAGCAATAGTATTTGAGCGCGAAAAATTTCATCATTTTATTTGTGGTATATCAGTATTAGTTCACTCAGATTATAAGCTATTGGAAGAATTAATTAAAAGAGAAATAGGCAATGTTACTGTTAGATTAAAGAATGTTCTTAATTATCTTAAAATATCCAGAAATTGAAATTAAAAATACAACAGGTAAAATAATTTTGGTTGCTGATTGTTTATCAAGAGATCAATTAAAAGAAACAAGTCTAGTAAATGCAATACATACATGTAACTTAATTATGCAATACATTTAATTAAAAATAAAATATGTGCATCTAATAATAATTATAACATCTATATAAATGATACGAAGAAAGATCCAAATTTAAGAGAAATAATTGAATATATAACTCAGGATTAGCAAAAATATAAATTATTAAATAAGAATGGAAGAAAATTTCATAAATTAAAATATAAAACTATAATTTGAATAATTTATAAAAATAAATTAGAGGTACCGAAAGCTTACGGGGAAATTACTCAAGATTTTATATGAGCCACATCTAGGTATTGAAAAGACATTGGCCAGAGGGGTATCGGTGGCCTAGTGGGTAAGAGGGTATAAAATACGCTGTAAATACCAAAGGAAGGTTGGGTTGTGTAATATCATGTCCATATTTATGTGGATATGAATATGTGACAAATATAATAGAAATAATTGTACAGAACAACTAATTCAAGAGGAAACTCCAAAAATGTCTTTGGCATAAAGCATCAATGGATATTTAGGAATGTGGAGGAAAATATTATATAGCAGTTATTGACTCTTATTCAGGTTGGATTTGTTCGGAAAAAATAAATAAAATGCGTCTTTCAATTCTTGAATAAAATATTTAATAACTATAGAATTCCTTCACAATTTCGAACTGATAATAGCCCATTTAATTCAAGGGAAAATTTTACAATTTGCAAGTAATAACAATATTATAATAAAGTTTTCTAGTCAATTATATGCGCAAAGTAAAGCAACGATAACATTTTTTATAATATAACACAACACAGCTATTTGGAATTAAATAATGGCTATCAGAATTATTTTTAGGTAGATTATTAAAAACAAAGTTCAATAAGTTAGTAAGAATTAATTTAGATGAAAAAATTGGTCAAAATAAAATACATGAAAAGAATACAAATCTAAAAGCATATCATGCAAATGATAAACATTTAAAAGCTTTAAGCAAATTAAAAGTTCAATTAGATAAAGTAATATTTAAAAGAGGGAATAATGATTTGTGTTATGGTGTTATAATAAAAATTGTTGGTGATAGTCGATAGATCATATGTAATTAAAACTATATAGGAAAAATTTATCGTAGGAATAGAAAATTTATTGTTAAAACTAATAATTCAGAGGAGAATGAAATAAATTTTGATTTTCTTGATGATTATGATGAAAATAATATTATCAATAGTAATAATAACAATAACCACGTAATAGTAATAATAACAATAACAATAACCACAGTATACCACGTAGACTTGTCAGATTCGCGACATAATGTAATTTTTGAAAACATTTTTATGGATGTAATTTTTTTTTAAGCTGTAGCCTTCGTAACTTAATGTCTAGGTGTCAAAGGCAAAAATAATGTTACTGTATTGTGTTCTATGCTGAAATAACGGCAATTTTCACGGCTGTACAGTACACTTTATAAAACTGTACGTCATGTACCATCCGCGGCCACAAACTTTCATTTAATCAAATTTAAAAAATAAAAAACTATATTTAAATTACATGATGAAAAATAATTGTAAACTAATTAATAATTCTATTTGCTATTTAGGAAATTTTTAAAATGGGGAAAATGTACTAGGTTTTTTATATTTGCAAGCACGAAATACAAACATTTTTCGCGATAATTATGATAATGGGTATAAATTCACTTCCGCAGATGCGGCTTTGGTCAAGAAAGTCAATGTTTCGCAATGAACTTATAGTCAAATCAATGAAACGTGACAGGCGAACCGAGATTAGAGAAGATTAATCCGCTATTGAATATTGTCGTAAAACATTTTCAGACAACATTGGTTCCAGGAGAGAATGTGGTTATAGATGAAAGTATGATACGCTGGAGAGGTAGATTTTTTTTCCGGCAATACATTCCATCAAAGTAACCCAAATATATGTACCATTTTCCATTTCAATCCAATACTATCTTGGTGTACTGCAAACGTCCGCAATGTGTGCCTTAACGCTTCCATTACTTGAGTCCTTAAACCATACCTTTTCACCTTGACTAAATTTATTTTTTTCTCTAGCATGTAGGTCTAATATTTTTTTTTAGATTTTTATTATAAATATTAGGACTTATATTTGGAATTACTTGTGGTTTAAACAAAATTGCTCTTACTGGAAGCAAAGTTCGAGAGTTTCGACTCAAAAGTAATTCCACTGGGGAAGCAGAAACTTCTTTTAGGGGTGTATTCCGATACTCCAGTAAGGCTGCCCATAACTCAGTTTTGCTATTTATAGTTTTTTTCACCAAATTTTTGGCAATTCCTACCGCTTTTTCAGCAAAACCATTAACTTGCGAATATGTTGGACTTGTGGTTGTTAGTTTAATGTCAAACATATTAGAAAAATTTCTAAACTTAAATGAATTAAATGGCATATTATCAGCCACGATTTCCCTTGGAAGTCCATGAGTCGGGGAAAAATTTTTTAGTTGTGACAACACTGTCTCTGCTGTTTTATTATTTATTTTCATTATATCTAAAAATTTCGAATAGTAATCCGAAAGTACTAAATAATACTTTTTCCCAAATTTAAAAATGTCAATTGCTACCTTTTGAAAGGGTAACCCTGGAACCCAATGTGACAACATGGGTTCGCGAGTATTTGAATTCCGATAATTAAATCATCATCTACATACAAATCGTTTTTCATTTTATAATAAAATCTAAGGTTCTGGTCAATTTTAACTTTCGAATTTGGCCAACTCTCCATAATATGTGTTTTTACTTTACATAATATAGGATCTTTATTTGTCTCTTTTTTAAATAACTCTTTTTTTCGTCACTAATATTAAGAGAATGAACTACCTCATTTAATTCTTCTGTTTCTTTTGTTCCCTCATTTTTATTGTAAAACCGAGATAGAAAATCTGCTATATATAAGTATTCTCCTGGAACGTATTATATACTTAAATTATACCTTGACAAACGCAACTTCATTCGTTGTAAGCGAGTACGGTATGAATTTTTTTCTGCCTTATGTTAATTAGTGGTTTCTAATCACTTTTGACATTGATTGGGCGGCCATAAATATAATAAAGAAATTTTTGGACAGCAAACACAATTGCCAAAAATTCCTTTTCTATCTGTACGTATCTTGTTTCTGCATCGCATAAACTACGAGATGCTACTGGACATCCTGTAAAAGGCAACAACCCAGCCCTGATTTTGATGCGCCAAATTCAATTGTTTAAACAATTTATCAAATGTTTTTAACACGGGCGAATTACAAAAAATATTCTTAATTGCTTCTAAGCAACGGTCATGACAAAGCAACCACTGGAGTAGCACTTTATTTTTTAATAATTCCCGGAGAGGTATTGAAATATCAGAAAGGTCTGGAATGTAATTTCTTACATAATTAATCATTCCTAATAGTTTTTGTAATCCCTTTTTATCTTTGGGAGCTTCTATTTTCTGAATGGCTACAATTCTATTATCGTCAAACGGCACACCTCCTTTTGAAATAGTATGGCCTAAATACTTCAATTGTGATACGCGGTATTAAAGTTTATTCACATTAAATTTGATATTTAATTTTTTGGGTCTTTTCATTACACTTTTTAAAATTTTATCATGTTCTTCTACCGTAGCAGCAGAAATTAACACGTCATCGATATGTTTGTCATCTTGTTTCTCATCTTTTTTAATTGAATAATTTTTTTTTACTCAGTTTAATTTAATACACCCTTCCAGACCTAATATCGGCGGTGACAACGTTTCTATTATCAGAAATTCTAATATCGACATTTTATTTCCATACATGGTACTTAAATGTGATTTACCAATAACATTTAATTTTGTACCTCCGTACGCTTCTACTTGTTTATTACAATTATCTAATCTCACATTTTTAAATGTATTGAAATAGGTCAAGGGCAACACATTTACTTCCGCTCCAGTATCTAACTTTACATTAACAAATTTATTTTTAATTCTAATTTTCTGAAACCATGAATCTGAATTTCTACTATTTAAATTATTACTTACTGTATCAATACTTAATATTACTTCATCATCGACCAATCTTATTGCTTTAACCTGCTTTAAATTACACGCAACAGCATAATGATTCAGTCTACCACAGTTTTTGCAGTTCTTTCCAAACGCAGGACATTTTCCATAAGCATGATTTAATTTACAAAATTTGCAATTTATTCGTTTGCTAACACAATCTGAAAAATTATTTGAATAATTTGTTTTAATTTTGTTTCCACTATAATTTGACATAGTTTTATTTTTAAATGATCTATTATTGCTTGTTTTATTTTTATTACAATTATTTACATTATCTTTCTTATTATAATTTTCATTTGGATTAAAATACTTATGTTTGTTTGATTTTCCATTTATTACAGCATCGAATGTTGACCCAGCTGGTAATTGTTGCATGTCACGCGATTGTTTGTATGTGACCTCACACGCTGTGCACATGTCTACTGATTTGTTTAAATTTAAATTTTCAGTTTCCAACGTTCTTTTCTGAAGACCTTTATCTTGCACACCCACCACGATGCGATCTCATAACATTCGTTCCTGCTGTTCACCATAACCGCAATTCGCAATTATTTTCTTTAAGTCCAAATAAAAATTATCGAATGGTTCATGAAGTCTTTGGCTTCTACTTTGAAATCGAAATGCTTCATAGACCTCATTCTTTTTTGGCAAAAATTATTAAATGATTTAATTACATCTTCATACTTTGACTTCTGCTCTTCCGACAAACCAAATGAATGATAATGTTTCTAACGCTTCGGTGCCAATATTGCTCAAAAACATTGCAATCTGAACCGCTTCCGATTTTTCATTTAATTAAATAGCCGTATAGAATATATCATAATTTTGTTTAAACATCCGCCATTTTTCTGATAAATTTCCATCCAGAACCAATTTCTCGACCTTTCTCACGCAATCCATTTTTCCAATCTCTACAATTATCGTTCTCTGCTTCCGTGGTCTACCACGAGGTTTTTTAGTGGCGTTTTCTACTTTGTGTTTGGATACTATCGTCATTAACTTTTTTTTTTTTAAGATTCTTTTTTTGGTCCGCAGCGCCATGTGGTATTTATTCAATGTGCTTGAACAACTGGCTTACAACTTATATGTGCATTTAAAACTAACTTAAGCTATCGACACACTTTACAGAGCTTCTTAAACTGTTTAAGTATAACTGATATACTCCAATTATAATTTATAACTGATATACTACAAAAGTAATCAGTGATCCTAATCTTAAATCATTAAGTGATAAATTGGATTTGATAATTGCTAAAAATTAAATATTAGAAATAGAAATAAAAAATCTGAAAAAAAAATAAATGATTATAAGGTAGTTTCTGAAAATTTCATTGAAGAAAATGTCAAATTGATAAATGAAGGAGATACTTTAAAATCAACTTTAAAAAATGTGAAAATAAAAATGCAAAGGTATAAACAAGTTTCACTAAGTAATCGTATAAAAGTTTCTGATATTCAGGAAACAAAAGAAAAACAAAGTATATTTCCATACTATAATGTATAACGATAAACTAAATAACCAATTTATCTAAATGAGTAATTTATCTTAATTACTATAATTTCTTATTCAAAAAGATACGAGATATAAAAAGAGAAAATGTAGTGAAATATGCATGGGTTAATGATGGAAAGGTGTTTATTCGCAAAGATTTGGAAAGTAAAATCATTCATGTCAAAAGTATCGATATTTTAAATGAATTCACAAAATGACGATACTAAACTGTTCTTTTTTAACCCTTGTATTAAAAATTCGTTATTTGAATGAAAGCTCGCTTATGAAACAAAATTGATGATGATGATGTATATGTAAACTTTTTCAATATCGCTAATTATACACCGGAATATTCTTATCGACCTAATAAATGTAGCGGTGGTTGTGGTATATTTGTCAGTAACAAATTATCGCACTTTATTATATTCATATAGTAATGACAATGACAGTCTTTTAAGTATTATTGTAACCAATAATAACTATAATTTCAACATGATTAATATTTATAGAGCACCATCTGAAATCGCTAATATTTTTGATACTTTCTTGCTAGAATTAAATAATTGTATTACTAAAACAAATTGTAATAAAAACACTTATAGTTGGTGATTTTAATTTAAATTTCTTGATTAAATTTCTTGATCATTGTTGTTTCATGTATAAAAATTATGCACCGATCTTCTAGTGTATAGTAAGTTAGTGTATAGTTTATATACATGAATCTCTCATTTGCTGTTGTGGGGATAACACTTATGAGTTTTTGTTCCTGATACTATTCGCTTTTAATTAATTATTATATTCAATTATTATTTTTATATTATTAATATTTAATTATTATTCAATTATTTGTTATCTTCAACTAATTATTATAATTATTTAAAAATGAATTGCGGGTTTTGCACTAATAAAATTTCGCGCCATGATTTGCAAAAAATCATATGTGGAGATTGTAAAAATGTATTTCATTGCAATTGTGTGAATCTTAATGCAGAAGAGTTGGAATTCTATAAGATTAGTGGTAATAATTTTCGTTGTATTAGATATTGCGCTATGAGAAGAAAATCTTTGCAAGTCTTTATTAACGAAGCTAGCTCTCAAAACGCAATGGCATGTGCATTTATATCTACAAGTACTATTACTTCTAATACAAATAATACAAGTAATAATACTAATTCAGCTATTCCATCATCTGATATTACCATGCAGTTAATTTATGAAGAAATACTAAACTTCAAAAATATAAACAAAGATTTTTTAGAGAAAATGACAAAATTGCAGGAGGAGAATACTATTTTAAAAACTAAAATAAATTCTCTGGAGAGCAGAATTAATTATATACATAAAAAAAAAAAAGAGAATATGATCGAAATTTCAGGAGTACTTAACTTAAATAAAGAAAATGCATTGCAAAAACCGCAAAATATTTTCTGTGAATGTATTAAAAGTAATGTTCCTAATGACAGTATAGTAAATTGCTATGTAAAAAAAAAACGATTACTCTGCAAAGAGAAAGTACTCCAAAAAATATTGATCTTTTATGAATTGAATTTAAAGACTACGACACAAAACATAAAATACTAAAAAACAAATATAAGAATATGAAAAAATTTAATAATAAAATTTTTGGACTTAAAAACAACAAAACAATATTTACATAAATCACTCATTTATCAACTATACGAGAGCATAAAACTGGAAAAAAAATATAAGTATGTGTATGGTTTAAGAAATAAAATATTTTGTTAAAAAAAAAGAAGAATTAAATAGAGTTATTGTCATAAAATCGTTTGAAGATTTAAAAAAAATTAAATTAAATTATTAATTGCGTTAACTTTAATGTTAAATTTAAATCCAAACATTAGCGATTTTTATGACGGTGGCTATTTTGATTCAAATTCTAAATATTGTTTTTGTATTAATAATGATAATTCTAATATATGTAAAGGTTTTGTTATATCTCATCAAAATATTCGTAGCCTAAGAAAAAATTTTGATAGTTTTTATTCTCATTTATCGTCACTAAAGCACTTACCGGATATTATATTCTTATCTGAAATCTGGATTTATAGTTTTGAAATTTCTGATTTTAATATACGATTATAAATTTTTTTTCCCTAAGGGAGGTGGGAATCTTCCAAAGACACCAAGAATTTCCCCCTTGGTAGTATCGGATTCTTACTGACTAAACCCACCTCCCCTTTTAGCCAATATAATGGGATGAAACACTTACCTGCGAACGCAGTATATTGGGAGTAGGGATAGGAAAGGATTGGAAAATGGATACGGAAATATTGAATTGGGAGTGGGACTGTAAGGAAACAATGAATCCGCCTATTATTATTATTACTATTTTGCTAACAGTGACTAAAGCTGTCACAAAAGTTACTACATGTAGTAGTAGTATATAGTACTACATTAGGTTATTGAAGGCAACCCTCACTGTCACTGTAGCAGCTATTATTATTTGTATTAGTATTTTTATTAATATTATTATTATTTTACTACAGAGTTAGCGCCATCAGTGGATTACAACGTGCAGCAGTATATAGCACCTTACTTGCATGATATAACCAAAGATAGCTCCACTGTAGTAGCTATTATTATTATTACTATTATTATTATTATAATTACTGTTATTATTACTATTATTATTATTATTATTATTATTATTATTATTACTATTATTATTATTATTGTTATTATTTTACTACAGAGTCAGCGCCATCAGGGGATTATAACGTGCAGCAGTATATAACACCTTACTTGCATGATATAATCAAAGAAGGCTCCAGCTATTATTACTATTATTATTATTGCAGTAGCTATTATTACTATTATTATTGCAACTTGCAATGATTCTTACTCTTCTGGAGCTGTCTAAGCTGTCTTTGTAAATAATAATATTAAATGCGAGTGTTTAAATTTAAATTTGAAAAGTGCGGAATTGTTAATTGTGTAATTGCTAATGTTAATTATTGTCTTATTGGTATTTACAGACTACATAAATATAGTGTTGATTTCTTTTTGGATGAGTTTTCAAATTTAATGTACAAGTATTCTAATAAAAATATGATTATTATGGGTGATCTTAATGTTGATTTATTATCATATCCTAATATTCTTGTCGATAAGTTCTTGTCGTGTTTCTTATTAGCTGAACCAATTAGAGTAGTTAATAATTCCAGTTCCTGTTTAGATGACATTTTTATTCGTTTGCATAGAAATAATTTTGCAACTTATGAAATATCTGTGATTGATTTAAAAATTTCTGATCATTCTTTAATTTCTATTCAATTAAATAGTAATCATAAAATAATAAAAAAAAATAATTTTGAAACTTCGATTTTAAATAGTATTGATTATGTTTCACTAAAATATGCTCTAACTTTAGAATTATGGAATGATGTTTATTCTTGTGATAATCCATCTGAAGCTTTTGACATATTTTTAAATAAGTTTGTAACGTATGTTTCGTCTTGTACAAAAAAACAGGCTTGTACAAAAAGAATAAGATTAATAAGCTAAAACCGTGGATGTCTATTTCTTTATTAAAAAAAATTAAAATAAAAAATAATGTTTGGTGTAAATTGAAAAGACAACCTAACAATGCTAGATTAAAAAAATATTATAAAAATTTTTTTTCAGAATTAAAAATGGATACGGCTAATATAGATAATTACTACTTTAAATGAAATATTGAATAGAAATAATTCATATAATGATATTGTGTTAACTGTGAATAACGAAAATATAACTGATTCTGTTGATATTGCTAATATATTTAATAAATTCTTTACTATACCAACTTGTATCTGTAATAATGTTTTGAGTCAGGAACCAATTTGTTCACATAGTTTTGTATTTCATTAGTTTTCTTCCTTTGAAATTTATAAGGTCATATTATCACTTAAACCATCTAGCTCATGTTCACCGGACAAAATTCCTAGTAAACTGCTAAAAAACGTTGCTTTCCAAATAGTTGATATACCCTGTTTTTTATTTAACTATAGTATTCAGAAAGGTATTTTTCCTGTGGCATTAAAAAATGCAGTGGTAATTCCCTTATTTAAAAAAGGAGATGCCAGTTCCGTAAATAATTATAGGCCAATTAATATTTTATCTGCCTTCTCAAAAATTTTTGAAAAAATAATGAAAACTACAATTGTATCCTTTTTAGAGAAATCTGAGTTCCTTAGTGACTGTCAATTTGGTTTTCGGAGCAATAAATCTACTGAAGATGCTTTATTAAAATTATGTCAAGAAATTTATTTATCAGTTAACAAAAATCAATTTTCTGGAGGTTTATTCATTGATATCACGAAAGCTTTTGGCATGGTTGACGATAAGATATTATTGGATAAGTTGTATAGAGCTGGGTTTCGAGGTTTTATTCACGAATGGTTATGTTCCTACCTTATGAATATAAATCAAAAAGTAAAAGTAAAAAATTCTTTTAGTTCGAATTTGGTCTCTAATATAGGTGTTCCTCAAGGCTCTGTTCTAGGTCCGCTTTTATTTTTATTTATATAAATTCGATCTTCGCTCAGCCTTTTAAAGGTAAATTAGCTGCTTTCGCAGATGACAATCCTCTGTCTTATGCAAATGATTCCTCTTTAAGCTTAGTTTCAGCTGTTAATCGTGACATAATCACCATTTAGTTATAAGTAGAAAAACTGAATTTATGTATTTTAATGACAACTTAAACAACATCTCTTTTCAATTTCACTCGTCGTTTTGTACATGTTCCTTTGTCTAATAATAATTGTTTACACAGTAGTATCTTTATTTCAGAACGTAATTATGTATGTACAGTTGATCGTTTTTTAATTAACAATGTCGATAAATTTAAATATTTAGGTGTTTTTATGGATTCTAAACTTAATTGGCAAGAACATATTTTATATCTCAAAAATTATTTAAATAAAGTGATAAGTCAAATCTTTCATTTAAGTCAGCATTGTTCTAAACGTGTTCTTAAATTGGTATATAATGGGTTATTTAAAACAAAATTGCAATATGGGTTAAATTGCTGGGGAGGTGTTTATTTCAGTAACATGGAACCTTTACTTGTTAAACAGAAACATACAATCAGATTAATTTGCAAAGTAACTAGAAGAACATAGTTTTGACTTATTCAAAAACTTGGGCATTTTTCCATTAAGTCATTTATAATTCTACAAAGTTTCAAAAATATTTTTTGAAAATTATGGGCACGCTACTCCTTTAATATATGAAAATCACAATTTAAGAAATAATAGTAACTTTTTGTTGGTGTACCAAAATTTAATAAAAACAAAGTTAGCCAATTTTATATCATTACGGCACCTCGTTTGTGGAATGCTCTTCCATTTGATTGTAGAATAAAGAGAATTAAAACACTATTCTTAAAACAAGTTAAATTATGGTTTTTTTCTTATAATTTGAACAATATTGAATTTATAATAAAACCTCTATGTAATATTCATAGTTAATATATTATCTATTGTAATTATTTTTGATCTAATTTTTGTTATTTTTTACTTGTTAAAATTGTACTATCTATTTTTTAATTTTTGTTGTTGAAGCATTTATAATTTTAAAGGTTATCTTATATATAATATTGTCCTTTTTTTAGTTTGAATTAAATTTTGATACTGTAAATTCATATACATATATGTATAATTTAAAAATAATAAATAAATTTAGACACCATTTCAATTTAATGTATTTTAAGTTCATTAAGATATTTGTATAATTAATGTAGCATTCATCACTTTTCTTATTGAAAACTAAATACCGTAGCTATTTCATTTTTAAAAAATTATAGTTGCAAGTTTTGAATTTGTTAATAGTCTTAGTTCTAAGTTTAAATGAAATAAAGAATAATATAATAATTATAAAAATAATAATAATGAAACAACAACAATTTCTGTTAAAAATGTCCTCAAATCCTCCGATCCTGTGATGTAAGACTAGTACTTTTACGTGAAGACCCTTAGAAGATCGGTGCATATTTTTTCCAGACTAAAATATCCTTTATCTTAACCCTATTGCATATTTTATTTGCTCGAGGATATTTTTTTGAAGTTAATTTGACATTTAATTTTTAATTAGAGGTTAGAATTTATTTGGATTTCAGTTTTGGAATTTATTGGGAGTGCATCAAATAAAAATAGCACATTCGAAAAATAATCTATAAAAATGCTTTAAACATTTTTTATTTAGAAATTATTTTCCAAAATCAAAACTTAAATTTTATATTTCAAAGTGAAAAATAGATATTTGTTCAAATATTAGTATAATATACCAACTAACATTTTCAGATAAATACCAACTAACATTTTTTTAAAAATACCAATCAACATTTCTGGAAAGATTCCAATAAATGTTTCTCTAAACTAATAAACATATCTGTCAGCTGCAATATTTTGCATCGGGTCGTTCATGTAAAGTAGGAAATTTTTCCTTCAATGCACTTTTATGTGCAGACCTCTATTACAAGTTATTCAGTAAAAGAAATATTTTATAAAATTATTAATTATATTTAAAAAAATGGCTGGAAGAAAAAAGTCAAATAATAATTACTGTATAGTTGGCTGCAATAATACTTATAAAATACGTTGAAAAATATACATCCTAAAATAAAATATAAGACAGAAAAATGTAAACAATAAAATATACATCCTAAAATAAAATCCTATATATCCTAAAATAAAATATAAGACAGAAAAATTTAAACAATAATTTTGGATGTCAAGCTTTAATACATTGTGAAGAACAAAGAAAAACCAAGTTCAACTTTGAAAGCATTAGAATTTCAAGTGGAATGTGTACCCAAATATCGTCATACACCGAAATATCAGCTTTTAATTATTAAAATGTATGAGTTGAAGCAGTTCCTAAACAAGTCATTGAAATCTGCAGTACAGATTTTCATGGATATAACTCAATAATAAATGGTGACGAAAGACAATGGAAAACACAGCACTTGGCAATATTTTCGATTGTAATAGAATAACAATATCTATAACGTTCCGATCCGTTTTTGATAACCAAACCATATTTTATTACGTTCGCTTTATTTTTTTTTATATTTTTCAATTGCTTTTTTCTCCGTTTTAATTCCGTATTCCACATTCATGTGTTACCTTTGAAAAAATAAATTGATTTAGCAATTCTTGAAAATTAGAGCGCTGATTTTTAATTTTGTGAACTCTCGAACTTGACAAAATTCGCAAATATCATTTTGTTGAAGAGTTTGAAAGCAGATTTTAATTACATCATCTTTTTCTGCATACACTCTTTCAAAAAAGAAAACACCTGCAACGTGAGACACAAACTCGAATTCAGAACAAAACATTGGTTGATTAGAGCAAGCTTTTAATAGCTCTGAAATTGCGTTTTGACATTTTAGTTTATTAAGTATTCTTACATTCTGATTGAAAAAGGGTTTTTTATTACTCGCTTTGCATCCTAACTCAGCCTTCAATATATTTCCTAAATTACAATTTAAATTTTTGAACGTATCCAGATTTAATTCCTGAAATGGTAATTGAAATTCTGTCTTCAATAATGTCATCGCATATACAGGTTTTGCTTTAGAATAAATTTTACGCTTGCAACTTGCTAATCTAGGTTCTTAATATAAGCATTGCGAGGATGTTTTTGAATTTCCATTGGTTAATGTACGCAACTGCAGCACATAAATATTTACATTTCTCGTTATGTTGAGCTACACAGGTGCAAGAAGCATTTGTAATAATTCTATTTTATCCTGAAAAATTAAAAGATATTATTACAAAATTAAAAGTTCTCAAAGGAAAATTATTACCTTCAATTGCAATGATACTTGATAAAGTGAATTATTAATGAAAGTTTGAGGTATCGCAATTGCTTTTGCTATTGATAATGAGGAATGCTCTCTCACATTAAATACATGTTCAAACCTATATAATTCCACTTCTTTATTCATAAAGCTCTTTCAAGTTGTAAAATAAATTGGTTGAATCCAAAAATTATTATAATATCCAATTCAAGTCCTTCACATATCTAAAAATAAAACAAATTTATTATTTCCATTAATATTTTCTTATTGTTTTTATAATTATATTTTTATTTTAGAAATATACTTATCTTTTCATTTTTTTATCATAACATAATTTTCAGAATCATAAATTAATTTTCAGAAATTAAGTTCGTTAATTAAAAGAGACGCTTTTTTCATTAAATCATATTAACAAATATGATAAAATCCTGGCAGAATTCATTACAAAAATTGAGCAATTAGTCCATGAATGCTGTAGTTATAAACTTGATAATAATAATCAAAAGAATATTTATAAACATTGGATAGATATAAAGAACTTATTGATATCATGAGGTATTGATATCTTAATGCCTACAGCTTTTATTTTAATTTCACATGTTTTATGGCACATATATAAATGCTATATTGAGTTGAATTTTTTTAAAGAAACTCGCATCGCAACAATATAATTTAGAAAATTACAGAAAAATTTGCAATTAAAAATTTATTTTCTACTTTTTAGTTCAAAAAAGCTACTTTTTAACATTTTTTTTAATTATTTTATTTTATCCTTTTTAGTCATGAAAAATAAGGTCCTATTAAATTGTATTTTTTTTTTTAGTTTTTAAATAATGTGTGTAGGTATGTGGATATTAATTTGTTTTATTCTAATAAGATATTAACCATATAAATCGGACAAATGATTTTCAAGTTATAGCTCTTTTAATCAAATCTGTTTGATTCCATATTTTAGACGTAGATTGTAGATACGTAGATAAGATACTATATTTCCTTATAACAAAATACATTTTTTTTTCTAAACTAATTTCTGTAAATTAATTCTGTAATGTTATAGCAATATTAACAATTAAGCATTTGTTAATTTGTTTTTTTAGGCGAATTCTCATTTCAAAAATTTATAGGCGAATTCTCATTCCGTAATCATAGACCATAGTATACATAATTTTATTCTTTTCTTAAAAATGTTTGTAATTGGTCGCGTTCAGGAGTATCTAACGCTATACTGAATTGCAACTGTGTAGCATTTAGCACTGCATGTTTGTACTGAACGATTTGTAGCAAAATTAAATGAAATTTAATTTTGTGTGATATTTCGTATATTTTTATTTTATTTAAATCGTATTATTGTTTTTTAAATCTTATATTTTTTATCTCTCAATTTATCAATTTTTAAAAAAATGCTTGAAATCCAAAAATTCCCACAAAATTTTGTAAACAAAAATTTTTGACATTAAATGTGAAGACATAAACATCAAATAAAAGTCGCTACATAATTTAGAGTAACATTTTCTTGCTGCAAAATTCATGTAGTGCTATATAAAAAAATCGTTCAGTAGAAAATTTTATTGAGCGCTGCAGTTTTTTTTGTAGCGCTAGATACTACTGAACGCGACCATTCCTTCTGTAATGTAGCAAACTATTGGAATTTTTTTTTTGTTTATTTTTCTTTCAGTATTCATCGTCAATACTCAATTTTTTTTTGTGTTATTTACTTGAGTTTAATGTTAAAGAAAAAGTGACCTTGTAATTTTTATGAAAATAAGTATGTATGCATCTGTGAATATATATTTTTTTGTGTCAATTATAAAATTTGTTTAAAATATGCTTAGAAAAAAATTGGCAAACAGATGCAATTATTTAAAATCGGTCGATTTTTCTTGTTTTAAAAAAAGTTAAAAAACTTTTAATTTTTTTTTTTTTTTCTTTATTAGCAATATGAAATTTACAATGAATTAATTAAGTATATATAATGATTATAATAAAATTTTAAAGACCTTAGCATGAACTGTGTGGTCGTATAGATTAAACAATATATGAATTTATTATTATTATATTCTTATTGATTCTTATTTAAATTTAATTTTATTAAAAGCTTGAAATATATTTTTATTTGACATTAAATTTATTTTTAATTTTAATTTGAAATTTATTCTAGATGTAATTTTAATTTTAATTGTAATTTTAATTGCGATATTCACTACATTATAATTTTTAAATTATTAAAACTAATTAACATTCAGGATTAGAACTAATTATAACTAAGTAAAGTTAGAGATTAGGATACTACAAATCTTAGATTTTAAGTTTTACTATAATACAATCTTATACTACACAAAGTGTATTTAACTACAAAAATAAATTTAACTACAAAAATAAATTCCAATGGCATAGTTAAGTTTTAATTATTTTGTATTTAATTTAATTAGTTTAAATTATGCGAATTACCTAAAAAAATGTTTACTTCTTTTTTGAAAATACGGAGATTGGTTATGGCTTTCATTTCGTTTGGAAGATTATTGTACGCCTTTAAACAGTTGTACAGACAATTGTTCTTCTATTTACCCGTTTTAAATAATTTTAAATAGTAATTTGATTTGTTTCTAGTATTGTGAATGTGTATATCGACCATCCTATCTAAGTTGAAATTGTGTTTTAATATTTTATTGATAATTTTGAAACTTAATAAAAGGGTTTCCCGATTACATATATGATTAAAACTTACATATTTTTCGGAATATAGCAAATTTGTTGGATGAAGCGTAGGGTATCTCTTTATTGTTTTGATTGCCTTTTTATTTAAAATATTTAATTTATTTATCATGAAAATTGATCCACTACTCCACAGAGGGTTCAAATAAGTTAAGTGAGAAAGGATATGCAATGAATACATGCTGTACAAGGCGCTATCGGAGAAAAAGTTTCGCATCCTTTTTAAAATGAAAACATATGGACAAATTTTTTTTATAACATGGTCAATGTGCTCACACCATCTTAATCTATTATCAACTACAAGACCCAAGTAATTGAACGTTTTCACAATTTCAATTGGGCAGTTTTTATAGTGAATATTGAAATTTATTATTAAATACAATTATTTTGGTTTTTTTTGCATTTAATAGTAGACGATGTTTATCCAGCCATATATTGATAGTTTCTAAATCACAGTTTATTGTATTTGCCAAGTCAACTTGATTTTTTTCAGCATATTTCAGTACAGCATCATCCGCGTAAAGCTGAAGTGTTCCCTTTAAATTTAGCTGACATATATCATTAATATATATAAGAGGTCAGGACCTAAAATAGAACCCTGTGGAACCCCTTTTCCTATTGTCTTTGCCTGACTTTGAGAAGAGTTGATGCGAACAAATTGTTGTCTATTAGAGCGATATGATTTAAAAAGATTGAGTTGGTTATTATTAAAACTTAGATTAAATAATTTGATAAGTAGAATTTCATGGTCTACACAATCGAACGCTTTTTGCAAATCAAGGAATACGCAAGCCACAAATTTACGCGAATCGATTTCTCTAGTAATAAAATCAGTTAAGTTAATACAAGCCGCAGTTGTATTAGAACTTTTTACGAATCCATATTGTTTCTGACTAAGTGTTCCTGAATAGGGTTGTGATAAAGGAAATGATGCAATCTATTCTTGATAACTAACTCGAAAATTTTGGAAAAAGCTGGTAAAACCGAGATAGGGCGATAATTAGAACAAAGTTCAATATTTCCACTTTTGTAGATTGGTGTTACAATTGCTGTTTTAAGAGAATTTGGAAAAATTGAAGTTTGAAAAGCAATATTTATAAACTTTACTAAGATTGGAGTGAATTATAATTGGAATTTTTTTATAAATTTAGCAGAGATATGGTCAAATCCTATTGCAGCAGAAAATTTTAATTTATTTATAGTTTCTTTAACTTCCTCTGCATTGGTGGGGTATAAATTAAAATTTTCGTATATATTGCATTGAAAATTATTGAAATAATTTAGATCTAGTGGAGAGCTGTTTATACTAAGTTACATTACATCTTTAGTTACATCGATAAAATAATTATTTACAATTTCCGCGATTTGTTGTTCATTACTAATTAGTTTGTTATTATGCGAGATAGTTTTTATTTTGGATTTGGAATTTACGTCTTTATTGAAGATGGTTTTTTTATACAGTTTCCATAGGAGTTTACTATCACTTGGATTTCGAGCAATTTCGTCAGAATAATATTTCTTTTTCGCTTGCGTAATTAAGTATTTTACTTCGTTTTTAAATTATCTAGAACATGGAAAAAATATTCGTATTTACAGAGGTCAGTTATGAAATGATCAATTACCGTGTTACTAGTTACACCTTTTCTAGTAGCGAATTTTTCAGAAATATTGTTGCAGATAGTAAATCCATTATAAAGAAAGCTATTTATATAATTTTTCACGTTTAAGTTGTGTTTCCCTAATAAATTAATATTAAAATCGCCCAAAATTAGCGAGTTATTAAAAGTATTAGTAATTTCGCTAAGCTTTTCGATGAATTCCGACTTTTTCGTTTCATGTGCTCTATAAATAGCTATTATATTTATCCTTTCTTTAATCAATTTCACCACTAAGATATTGGATTTATGAAATTTCACTTGGACAGCAAGAGAACTATCTATATCATGATTGACGTAAATAGCAACTCCACCATAGGAATCGCGATTAGAGAAATAGCAATTATAATTAGGGAGATTAAAGAACTTATTTTCGCTTTCATTTAACCAAATTTCAGATAATACAATAATGTGTAATTTACATTCATAGCAGGAAATCAGTTGTTCTAAGTCATACAATTTATTTCTTAAACTTTGGATGTTCATATATATATTATTAAATTGTTCATATATATAATATTAAAATTGTTAATATATTGGTAATTTATATGAGAATTATTCACCTCGGTGAAGTAATGAATTTTTAGCTGATCTTCAATATTAATTATTTGATTTAATGAATCCACCATTAAATATTAAAAAGTACAATCATGTAGTTGAATAAGATTGTGGAATAATTAGATGGTGAAGTTGAAATGCAATAAATATATTTAGCTGATACACAAACCCTTATATAAAAATAATTATTGTTATTGCAAATTAGCAGAATTAGTTCAAAAGATTGACCAGTGAGGTGAAACAGGTTATTACACCATAAAAATTTTATTTTTTCTGATTCGTTAATTGTTGGCTTAGAAGTTTCGTTAAATTCGAAATTATTGCAATTATTGAAAATCATATGTAAAGAATAGACCAAAAATATTGATAGTGTCATTTTATATTTAAAGATGTGGAATAAGTATGTGGAACATGTGTTGTGAAACAGAAAAAAACATGTGAAAACATGTGAACATGTGAAAAAGAAAAAAAAATATATAAACATATGTGAATGAAAGTGCATTATTGATAAAATTATAAAGTACACTAAGTGTTTGTAGTGAATTAAAAAAAGAAAAAAAAAAAACAAACTAAACAAATTAAAGTAAAAATTATTCAAAGCAAAGTAAAAATTTGTAAAGGAATATATTGCACTATGTATCAGATTATTGCAAGCTGTAAGTAAATTATTTTAAGTATATAAAAAAAGATTGTATTTTGTAGTATTTTTTATGTTTAGAATAAGATTGTGATAAGTAAAGTGTTTACTAAAAAGAGTGTATATAGTTAATATTTGGTTAGTTTTGGTTAGTATTATGCTTAGTATATAAAGTTAGGTAAAGTTTTCAAAAAAAATAATAATTAGTGGTGTAATTGTTGGAAAAACAATTGTAACTATAAGAAAAATATTAAATTGAAAAGATTGATATGTGATTATGAGGTTAGTATTAAAACTATATAATAAAGCAAAATTATTGTTGTTACTGTATTTTTTATTGTACTTATTATTGATGTTACCTAAAAATTCAAAATTATATATGGCTAGTAAATAAATGTTGATTATTAATAAAATTAAAATTAAAATTATAGGCAATATAAATATAGGCAATATTGTTAGTTGTGCCAGATTTGTTAATGAAAAAAAAATATTAAATTGAAAAGATTGATAAGTGATTATGAAGTTAGTATTAAAACTATATAATAAAACTAAATTATTATTGTTATTGTAAATGTTATTGTACTTATTATTGTTGCTACCTAAAAATTGAAAATTGTACCTGGTTAGTAAACTAATGTTGGTTACTAATAAAATTATAAATGTAACCAATATCGTTATAATTTTCAATTCTAAAAACCTTGGATTTTTCAGCTTTCCTAAGAAAAATAGTGTTTTCTTTGATCCATAGGTACTTAAACTTATGCGATGATTTGATTTGCTGTGCATTATGGTAGAGTCTCGATTGAAGACGGGTGAGATGCTGTCGAAAAAATATTTCGCTTGTATTACTTTCATTCCCTGACAGCCCAAGCTCATTGTTATAAATATGTGGCGTGGCCGGTTTCTGGTTCATCAATGCTAATTTTGCTGTGTAATTATTAAATTTGACTAGGTATAGAGGTAATTTCAAATTTTTATTTTGGTTGACGTTTTTAGGATTATTATTTCTTGTAGGTTAAACCTCTTGAACCATCTGGATATCATCCTTGGTTCCTCAGCATGGATGTGTTTGCTTATTTTTAAAATAGGTTCCAATGGATTCTGAAGTTTACTAGGAAGCCCCGCTACTATTATATTGTTTTTGTTAAGTTTTTGTTGTTCTATATCATATTGTAGTTCTAATCCATTAATTTTGTTCTCAATTGTTTTAGTTTTTATTTCGAATTCGTTTATTTTTGTTTTCAACAACTCGTTCTCTTTGGAAATTTGTGCATTCTGCCGCTGAAGATTATCAAATTGCTCGCTGAGAAAGCACAGAGTTTGATGTAAACCATTGACAACCGAGATCAATTGCTTTACACTATTCGCCAGTGTCTCCATCGAGCTACCATCAACGGTCAAATGTGATAAATTCATAAGTTCACTAGCTTGACTTTCATAAGGTTCATTAACTTGGCTTCCAATAGTTTCAACTCAGTCTCCAGTGAGTTTACCATCACTACTATCACCAACAACGATGAAAGCCTCGTCTGAGTTTGACGGGCAATTAGTGCACTTCCAAGAGGCCGAACCAGCTTCGACCGCCTTGAAAACTTCCTCAGCTATCGACGCACATTTTATGTGGAAAAATTTCAGACATAAACCGCTGCATTGGATGCCCTTTGTTTTGCCGTAGAAATTGTTTTTTGCATGTATTGCATTGTTTAGCCATGTTAAGTTTTAATTATATTATATTTATTTATTATTCTTTTAATTTATTTTATTTATATTTTATTATTAATTTTTTATATTTATAATAATATTTTGCTTTTAGATGGGATTAATAATTCTTCCTTTAGCTGGTGTGAAGCTGGTCACCTCACTTGCGGTTTCTTGTTATATTATTTTTAGTATTAAGTATTGTTTTATTTAGATAATATTTGTGTTAGTTGCGATTAATTAATTATTAAGTATTAAAATTATTTCAAAATTCTATTAGTATGAGTACATCTTATTTTGTGTTTAATGGATTTGAGTTTATATTTTATTTACGTGACATATTGTTTTGTCTTAGCTTAAAATGTAATTATTTAGTTAGATGTATTAAATACTGATTTTATTCTGACTGCTATATGTAATAGAAAATTTAATATTGTCTATGATAAATTAGTATTTGTTGTTTAGTTAAGTATATATTTTTTTATGTATTATTTTGTAAGTATTAAATTAGCTTGATAAGCGTTTTATTGTTTATACCCGTACGATAGGATCGGGTATAATAAAATTACTCCTCCGTTTGTAACACCTCGAAATAAGCGAGCTAGATATACCTTCAAAGGTATGGATCGGATCAGAAAAAAATTCTAAGACTTTTGAGCCATGTCCGTCCGTCCGTCCGTCAGCACGCTAACTCAAAAACTAAGAAAGCTAGAATCTTGAAATTTACAAAAAATATTTTGGGAGTAATTTGTAGGTTCCCTATTTTTTTTGGTTGAGTTTGGACCAAGCTTTAGGGTAGCTCTCGAACACCTAACTTTTAGATCCTCACATTTTTTTTGCAATAGAGCTATGAAATTTTAACTACTGATAGATCTCACAAAAATATTAATTTTATTTTTAATAACTTTTTTTTGTACCCCCACCCGTTACGGAGCTACAGCTCCCCAAAGGTTCAAAAAAGCTCTATATTTAAATTGTTATAGCACAAGTTGTATAAGATATATCTTCATTTTGAAAACGCCAAACGATTACTACTTTTATTAGATTTAAAAGTATATATACAATAAATATATATTTGTGGCATACGGTGTCTTAATTTACCGTTATGCGAAACTCAAATTTTGCAAAATCCGTTAACCCTTCTATCTTCTAAACCGTTTAAGTTGAAAACTTGAAATTTTGACAGAAGTTAGATCTTTGAAAATAAGTATGAGTCATTTCACAAATTTTTTTTGTATCACCCCCCGTTTAGGAGCTGTAACGGGTCAAAAACTGAAAATTTCCTATTTTTAAACACCTGTAACTTGAACACCTGTTAAAATTTTTTTGAAATAATACACAAAAATTAAAGCTTCAACATTATACTCTTATTTCTGTTAACAACTTTTTTTAATAATATAGGGTTACTTTATAATTGACGAAAGTGTTACTTGATTTTTTCAAATTTTCTAACAAATTTCTTCAACAAATTTTTTGCATTTTGTTTTACTCGATAATTTGAAATTGTTGAGGATATAATGCGTAGTACATAAAAATGTAAATAAATAAACAACATAACGGTTGCTTGAAGAATTTTTATTTATATGATATTGATATACATACTTATATAATATCATGTTTATTTACATATTGTATATGCCACTAGTGAGTGAATGATAAGAGTATATATGTATATTATATAGCGCCGTATTTACATACATATATGTATTTTATTGTACTTATAAGAAATTATTCTGTCAATGGAATATTTAAATATAATATAATATAATATTTAAAATTATATTTACTGTTTTGTACTTAGTAAATTTAATATACATTTAGCGCTTAGTATTAAATGGTACTATAGAATATTTGAAAAAGTTTTGGATTGATAATCGTTATGTGGAAGGTTAGAATCTGCTTTTGAAGAATGTACATATCATATAGTTTGAATATATGTACAACCCATAGTACTAGAAATTATAAAATTCACCCAAATTATTTTAAAATACTAAAATATTAAAAAAATAATATTGTAAGCAGAGTGACAGGCTGTGAACATACTAACGGTTCGTACGGGTATCTAAGAGTTGACAAAGTCAACTGTATTCTTCCTAGTTTTGAGTTTAGATTAATTGGTATTGATTGAAAATTATAATTTTGTATTAGTTATTTAGCTAAGTTTTTTTATTTTATATTTTATTTTGTATTATTTTTAATTTATTGTTGCTGTATTTATTGTTAACTTATGCTTGTTATAGTAAAATTTTAATATTGTTTAATTTAAATTAATATTAGTTGTTAGTTAAGTATTTATATTTTTATAAATTACTTTTTATTATGATTAACTTAGCTTTATAAGCATTTAAGTAATTGTTTCCTTTTTTTATTTCGATTTAAATTAATTAATATTAATTGTCTATTATAAATTTGTATTAGTTATTCATCAGTTAGATACTATTACTTTATTTTGATTTTTTTTTTTTTTTTATATTGCTTTAATTTATTGTTATTTGGTATTAGTTCACCTTTCCAATGATTTATTAAATGGTATTAATTTAATTTTATGTTTTTTATTTATTTTTTATTTTATTTTATTTTATTTTATATATCTTTTATGTTTTTTGAAATCTTAATATTTTCTCCTAAAACACGTCTGCACTCGGTGAATGTTAGAATAAGAATTTTATTTCATACTTTTTGGTTTTAAATGAAACGCATAATTTCAATTTAAATAGGTATAGATTAATTTATAGATCATTTCATTAAACAGATAATCAAGCATTAAACACAATATTTAATCTGTAAGTCATAAAAATTCGAAAGATTAAAAAAAATATTCACACATACATATGTACTTTTATATTTTTATCAAAATTCACCTTTTCTTTGCATTTAATCCATTGAATTTCAAACATTTTTTTCAACCAAAGATATTAGAAAGAGGGCCAACTTCATATATACTTTTTACTATGCAATATTTTTGAGAAAAAGAAAATTTCTTCAATCATTTGATAGTATTAGTGGGCATTTTACTACTCTTAGTCTACTCTATTTAAAAAGAGATTTTGTTTTGTTAATAAATAATAATATAAACAAACTTTTCGTAGTAATATTACATACACTCACGTTTATAATTACATATATACCTATATTTCTTAAAAAATAAAATATATGTACAATGCACACAACTACACACGGCAATAATATATAAACACGACACATAGCCATCACATATTTTCTAAAATATAAAATTTAAAAAATAAATATACGTACACAGTAGGGCTGTCGTTTGTACTCCGATCGGAGTATTTGAGTAAATTTTAATAAGTCATACTCTGCAACTACTCCTCTGGGCAAAATACTCCGATTTGTGTTAAAGAGATACAAAATACTCCTTTTTTAATTTTTTTCAACTTTTTTAGTTTTTTCAGTTTAATATTAAGTAATTTAACCTGATATTATACTATATAATGATATCAAATATAATAACATTTAAATTTTATATATCTACAATACAAATTACCACATTTCAAATTGAACAGAGTATTTTTTATGTACATATCTACGTATTGATTGATTGAACAGAGCATTTGTTTTTATGGATGTGTGTATTTTTTATATAAAATATCTCAAATTGTGAATTCTGTGATCACTCAAATTGACAAATTCAAATTGTTTGTCAATTTCATTGTTAAAGAGGTGGTTTCAAAGATTCGGTTTAACAAATGGGTACCTTCAAACAATACAATTTAGAATTACAGCAAAAATTTTTAAAAATTTATAAATATATGTATGTTAATAGAAATAATAATAGAAAAAAATTAACTGAAATTAATGATTCAGGATTATTTTATATTAGGATTATGATTAGGTGATTTCTTTTTATTTTACATTACTTTTGTTTTTTATGTTTTTTAATTGTTATGTTAAATGAAATGTTATATTAAATATGAATAAAGAAATCTTAATTATTATTAGATAAAATTAAAAATACTTGTGTTTGTTTCCAATAATTTGGTTATAAGAACTTTCGCGTTCAAATTTTAAACAGAAAAATATATAAGTATGTATTTAAAATATTTAAAATGACAGCGCTTATTTGGCAATTTAGTTTGAAAAAATTGAATTTTTCAACTTAAATTTTAAGAATCTTATTGTCCTGCAATAGAAAATAATAAATGATATTATTTTTATAAAATTTGGAATCTTTTCTATTAACTGTGAAAATTATTTTAAAAAATTTAATCATTTGCATGCTCAAAATTGAGTTTTAAAAAAACTCTACTGAAATTGAAAAATACGCACCCACTTCGATTAAACTGCTTAATCGCACTAATTCACTAAAATCTAAACCAAAGATTATCTATTACAATAAGATGGGCCACTCTTTTTTACACATTTTAATGCATTTTTTACAACTACCACTAGATAGAATATGTCGATTCTGGCAATGAAAAAAATTATTGTTTGTTGTTAAAAAGGTAATTGAAATAACGGAATGAAAATATATATTATGTGATTGAATGAAGGGTATTATGGATTTGAATTTAGGTTTAGAGTGTGAGAATATGTGTTATGAAATTTAAAAATTAAATTATTAAGTGGGTTAAAAAGTTTTAAGGGTAGGGGGTTTAAGCCTTTGGTACGATGTTATAAGCGTAGAAGCTTCAGCAAGTTTATAGGTTCGGAAAAGGGAAAGTTGGGAATTCGGCAGGTTCGGAGAATTGGAATAAGATCATGAGTGGCCAAGTTCGGAGATTTAGGATCTCAAGATGGAAAATTGGAATATCAAAAAAATTTGATGGAATTACTGCTTTGGTAGTATGATTGAAAACGAGCTTTGGCAGTAGCAAGGACCGAAGTCGACCTCTTGGACCTAATCGGACGCAGCCGAAGTTATTGGGAGCATGTACCAACAATCTTAGATTTT
Organism: Poecilobothrus nobilitatus; assembly: GCA_947095535.1. Classification (NCBI taxonomy): domain Eukaryota; kingdom Metazoa; phylum Arthropoda; class Insecta; order Diptera; family Dolichopodidae; genus Poecilobothrus; species Poecilobothrus nobilitatus. Next base: position 217,945,308 of record OX352772.1, read on the forward strand.
GAATAGACTATATTATATTGGAAATATGTATTGTTATGAAATTATCAAAAATATCCTATCGTATGTAGAGAATGCTATGGTTTTGCGATAAAAATTATTCAAGCAGTTTTTTATTAACGTGACCTTCTATATAAAAAAGAAACAAGGAAATATTTTTCAGTTTATTTCTCTAACGATTCGTTTTAATAGATGTATGCAACAGCGTAACATGTAAATAGCCAAGCCCATATTTTTTATTTATATGTCAATCAGTCAATTTGATTACATAACGTTTTATATTTTAATAAGAATTAATTTTTGCATTGATTGTTGCAGGTGTTAAGGAACTACACGATTAGATAATCACGATTAGTCTATTGAATAATTTATTTATCTTAACCAGAAAGGATTTTTAACTGAGTTAATTGTTGGTATTATAAATTTGATTGGATTAGAATATAATTGTAATGTAAAAAAACATGGAAGCGAAACCCTTGTTTTAGTATTTTACAAGAGTATATAAACTCGAAAAATTTTGCTTTTTTTAATAAAATGTACTAAACGAAAAAAAAGTAAATAACTAACTTGAAAAGGGAAAATGGTATTATAAATAATATTTATTTATTTATAATTTATTTCTAATTATTATATTTTTTCTTCTCGATATTATTTTAGGCCTTTATTCAAAATTTAATGTCAGGCAAAAGGAGGTAATGATCAATAGCGAAACATAGACTATTTGGCCCAAAGGAAACTGTACGAAGTAATTTTATGGAAATTTTTAGATACAAAAAGAGGAGAAAAAATTGTATTATATGAATTGAAGGACCCCATAAATGAACAAAAAAATACAATATTCATGCCCAACAGATTCTCAAAACAAGTGACAACGAAGAACTAGAAGAATTAAACGGGACTTACTTTTATTTAAAATCTATTACCCAGAAAGGCGTAATATGACTTTGTTTGACATCATTCCTATGGTGTTCGCAAGAAAAATTATTAAAATAAAATATAAAAATATAGACCTAATTTTTTTCATTTAAGAAAATTTACAGTTTTTCAGGTTTTCAGATTCTTTTACTTTTCAGATTTTTAGGATCCTGACTCGGAGGTCTGATAACTACCTCCCGGAGGTTCAATAACTGCCCTCCGAAAAACCTGCGGGAGTCCGATTTGGTCATGTCGAAGTTCGATTCGGTCCTAGTAGAGTGTGAGAATATGTGTTATGAAATTTTAAAATTTAATTATTAAGTGGGTTTAATAAGCTTAGGACTTTGGAACGATGTTATAAGGGTAGAAGCTTCAGCAAGTGTTTTGGTAGTATGACGTAATAAAATTATTATATTTGAGATTGTTATTTTTGTTAGGTATAACTAATTTATTTTAAATCATACATTTTTTAAAATAGTACCCAACCAAGTTATTTATAATATGTGAAAAAACTACTTTTTATAGATAAAGTTTAATTTGATTTGATTGATAAGGAGGTTAACTATTTTAAGTAATGGTTAAGTTCAAATTTAACAACAATTATACACATAGTTGTTATTCTTAACATGCTTTATTTAAGTTTCGATGGATTGGTTGATTTAAAAGTTAGGTATATAGTATTGCTGAAAACAATATCGTTTAACACAAACGGTCTTTAATTAAAAATAACATTTAATTAAACAAAAAAATATGGAAGCTATATGTGAATATTGTGGTAAACAGTTAACTTTTTTTTTTTTTTTTCCTAAGGGAGGTGGGAATCTTCCAAAGACACCAAGAATTTCCCCTTGGTAGTGTCAGATTCTTACTGACTAAACCCACCTCCCCCTTTAGCCAATATAGTGGGATGAAACCCTTACCTGCGAACGCAGTATATTGGCTAGGGAGTAGGGATATGAAAGGATAGGAAAATGGATACGGAAACATTGAATTGGGAGTGGGACTGTAAGGAAACAATGAATCCGCCTATTATTATTATTTTGCTAACAGTGACTAAAGCCGTCACAACAGTTACAACATGTAGTAGTAGTATATATTAACTACATGAGGCAACTATTGAAGGCAACCCCCACTGTCACTGTTATTTGGTTATTATTGGTATCAATATTTTTATTAATATTATTATTATTTTACTACAGAGTCAGCGCCATCAGTGGATTACAATGTGCAGCAGTATATAACACCTTACTTGCATAATATAACCAAAGATAGCCCCACTGTAGTAGCTATTATTATTATTATTACTATTATTATTAATATTATAATTATTGTTATATTATTATTGTACTATTTATTATACTATTTAATTGTACTATTATTATTATTATTATTACTATTATTATTACTATTATTATTATTATTATTTTTACCACAGAGTCAACGCCATCGGTGGATTACAACGTGCAGCAGTATATAACACCTTACTTGCATGATATAACCAAAGATGGCTCCACTGTAGCAGCTATTATTTATTATTAATTATTATTATTATTATAATTATTATTATTATTATTATTACTATTATTATTATTGTTATTATTATTGTTATTATTACTAATATTAATTATACGATATACATTATTACGATATAAAAGTACTACATATTTTTATGACCTGACCGGGGTTTGGACCCAAGACCATTCGATTGAAAGGTTGGCGACTTAACCACTGCGCCATGAGTCAGATAACTAAAACAATTAAACGTCATATACTGACAAAGCATAAAAGAGAGGGAAAAAAATTTAATTGTGATGGGTGCAATAAAACTTTTGGAAGAAAAGATAATCTTCAAGTACATATTAAAAATGTGCATGAAAATAAAAATAACAAAAGGAAAAATATTTCCGAAAATGCAGATGGAAGTACAAGTACAGCATGAACAAAGAAAATAAAAGGGAACAATAGCTTTATTGAAATCAAATATTTTGAAGAATGTAGCATGGAAGTAGATAAAAAATATTGGAACTACCATATTTGAACAAATTCACATAAAGCGAAAGCAACATTACCTTAAGAAGGTAATATTAAAATTATACGACAAGGATTTCAAAGAAGGATTGCTACTTTTATTTTGGAAAATAAAAATGAGGACATAATATTACCAGAAGAATATTTTGAAATGATAAAGGATGATTTAATAAATTTTTAAAAAAAGGAGCTCCTAAAATTAAAAATGTTTAAATTTAACATTGAATTATTCGCAGAATATGTAAAGCCTCATAAATTAGAAAATGATGAAGTGGAAAATATTTTTAGTGTAAAATCTTTTAATAAATAAGACTGAAGATTTCTATGAAGATATAAAATTAGATGTGCTTGAAACTGATCAAACAAAACTAATTTTTGATACATCTGATTATGATGTATAATAATGTTTGCGGTTTACCGCTCGTAAATAAAAAAATGATTGATTTATTTAAAGATGAAAGTAATGGAAACATTTTGAAAGAATTTATAGGACTTAAATCAAAAATGTATTTATTAGATATTTTGCCCAATAAAATTATAAAAAAGTAAAGGTATAAAAAAAGCTGCTGTAAAAAAATTAGCTATAAATGACTACAGGAAATGTTTATTTGAAAATATTGTTTTATATGGTAAAATGAATATTTTCAAGTCTAAATTACATACTATATATACACAGTCATTAAATAAAATTGCTTTAAGTTCTTAAGATGATAAGAGGTATGTAGTCAATGATAACATTACGACTCTAGCTTGGGGTCATTATTCTATTCAAAATAATGAACCATATGTAGATATATAATAATGTTTACAAATAAAATCTGACTCAGGATAAAAATTTGATAAATCTTGTAGATATCTGTAAAGTTTTTCTAAACAAATTTAAAAATAAAATAATAAAACAATATTAGATATCTGTAAAGTTTTTCTAAACAAATTTAAAAATAAAATAATAAAACAATATGAAATAAAACAAAAAGAAATTTTATTTATTTTATTTATATTAATATTACAAATCGCACAGGAATATATTGCAATATTACAAAACCATCGGCTACTAAGGCCATTATAGGTCGAATACTATTATTAAATTATACACTAATATTATTTATTTTGTTTATATTATTTATTTTTTATTTACGCTATATTTGGTAGCAAGGGATTTTTTTTTTCAATTTATAAAATTTGCTACCTGTGCAGGTTTTGAACCCGCACTACATTGGTTTATAAACCACGTGCTTAACGACTAGGCCACCGAGGCCCCAAAAGAAACCTAAAGGTCTGCTTCCGTCCTAAAGGTCCGAATCAGTTCATTCTACTCTTAAAGACTACCGTCCTCTAGGGGAAAAGGGCAAGGGAGTCAAGGGGCCTGGGCCGAAATGGTTTTGAAAAGCGTCCTCGGAGATCCGATAGGGTGATCCCTCTTCTTTTAAATCGTATTAGGTATATAAATTAGAGGTTTTCAAGTTATTCTAATTTAGTATACAAAATGAGGAGCAACGCAGTAGCAGATTTACAATTTGTTATTGGAAACAATAAACAATATTTTTTGAAAGAGTTTACTTTGGTGGCTAAAGGTTCCCTCATTCCAATATTGTTTGTGTTTAAAGTGCCTTATTCACTTGAGGAGTTAAATGAAAATGCTAAATAAAAAAACAAATACAACAAAAATAAAAATAATGGACTTGACTGGAATGATGGATTTATAGAATATTTAGAACTTTAAAATATTTTGAAGGGACATTTAAATTCATTCGATGTCTTTTACGTAAAGGGGTACCAGAAAAAGGAATTTTTAGATAAATTTTTTCCAGTTCAGTAGAATTTATCAATTTAGATACTGACATTCAATCTCTTCAGAAACTAAGGAATTCTACTACCATTTGCCCTCAGCATCACATGTGCTGTATAAAATTGTATGAATTTATATATGTATTTAATAAAAGAAAATAATTGGTTTTCAAAAATATTTGTTTTATTTATTGTTGACCAAGATATTTTTTCTGACAAAAACATAGGTATTTCATAAAATAGTCTGGAATGGTTACACTGAGCTATGTGTAAATTCATTGGAATATAGAAATCTTCTTGTTCCAATCTTAATTTATTCTCTGCGATACATCTATCAAAATATTTGAATACATATTCTCGTATATTTAGTTCAGCTCTATTATTATATGACATCACTGCTTGTATATATAAAGTATATGAGGTATGAGGCAAAAACGAGTGTACTCAACTCAACTGCAATGTAAGTTTTTTAGTACGCTCTTCATGATTAAATGTTAGCGAAAATCCTTTTGAATTTAATTTTGGTTCACTATTTTTAAAATCGTGATAAAATGTACACCACTCCAAATAATTCATTTCGCTTATGACTTTGTTTTGTCGTTGGAAAATTATTGATGCAGCAAAATTTTCAGTATCAAATGCAATTTGAATTTTTATGGTTTGTTTTTTATTAAAAAAATAAATATAGCTTTCACCTTTTTGTGTTTCAAATACTTCTGAATTTTTGATTGCCCCATCTTTTTTTTTAACTGATGAATTTTATTTTCGAATTTTGTATTTTTAGTTTTTCTCCCAAATTTTTTAAAAATTTTTCGAAATATTTTTTGTATTTTTTTATCGTTTTAAGTGGGGATGATGTGTCGAATAAATTAAGAAAATATTTCATGCTTTTACAGAAACTTCGCATCTATAGATATACACAACAATAATGTCCGCAAACAGGATGTTAAATTACTTTGTAAACGCTTATTGTTGAAAACAAAACATTTCGATTGATTTTGTAGAAATTTTATAATCTCATTGTAAAATGGCGGATTTCCAAATGAATAAAAATATTCTGCACACCCTTGAACTGGAACAAATATTGCTAACCAATATGTTCCCTTTTTATTATGTGCATCAGTATTTACCACTAAAATACTAGGTTTTGAAACTTGTTTTGGTAATTGATCAAGAGCATAAACGCCTCTAAATATTTTATATGTTAAGTTATTACATATCAGCACCTTTGAAATCTGAAGTGTATTCATTTTCTTGCAAACAGAAAATATCAATTAGTCGAGTATTTCCCCGTACAAAGGTTGCTAAAAATTCTGCTATATCGAAGACTATATCGAATTTTTCAAACAAATTTATTAAGATATTAGATATTTTTTCGTTATCGATAGGCCCAAAAGAGTAATTCTCAATGTCTGTTATTTTTAAATCTGTGGTAGGAAATTTATACTTTAATTCTTTTACAATAGTTTTACATTTTTCTTTTATGCAATATTTTTTATAAATATTGTATTGTTATCGTCCGCACAGAACGATAACAATACAATATCAATTTCTTTATCAATTTCAATATTGGCATCGAATTCTGTAAATACAATGCATGTTAATGTTGAAGTTAATGGTGCACTGAGTCTTGCTTAAATCTTTACTACTCCCTGGTTTAATAAACTCTGACATGTATCAGTTCCCGAGCCGTCTGGTGATAAATCAAAAGCTAGTATTGTATAACCTTTTGAAAAAGGGTCTTTTAAAAGTTGATATCCTCTATCAGAGTGATGTATACCAGTTTCACTGAATAATGTTAAATATGCACGAGAGTTACAAAGATTATTCGATGTGAAACTTGTTTCAATTTCAGAGTTTGGAGTAGGCACTCCATTCACATATAATTGAAATTGTGTGAGATTTTGATGATCAAAATGGTATGGATTTTTTGATCTTTTACCATTAAAATTTTCATTATTAACCATATAAAGTACAAGAGCTTTTGGTATTTTCCCTATAAATATATTATACAATGATATTTCTTAAGCGTGAGCTGGAATTGTAAATGTTTTAATTTCCCTTCTCGTATAAAAATATTTCGCGTTAGTCTTTTTCAGTACACTATTGTGTGCTATCAATATGCTAGGATTAATTGTTAAATGGTGCATGTATAATGTAGCTTCGAGAATTTTTAAATAACTTTCATCGTTATCGTTAAAGAAAATATAAAAATCTTGTTTCTCTAATGCTAAAGAAATTCGAATGTCAACATTATTAAAAGTAATTTGGAAGTATTGAAGAAATCTACATGTAATTTTCCCATAAATTCTACTATTGCAGAATTGTTGTATGATTTTTGTCTTGTTTTAGAACCAGAATTGGTGAATTCATTGACATTCGGCTTATCCAATTCCCAACCAGATGTTTCCATGTGTGTTTGACTGGAATATGTACCATAATTTAGTAAAATAGTTATGTATGCTTTATAATGGCATACGGAATCTGAAGGCGTGATGTTTTTTCCTTTTAGAGTTACATTACATTGTTTAATTAAAGAGTGTAATAAATTATTTACAACACTGGGCTGCGTAGCTGCCTTTGCTTCAGTTCCGGTTCCTATTTTCGTTTGCACTCCAAACTGATCCATCTTTTTTTAATATCTGAACTTTAAACTTTATATAGGCACTGGATAAATCTCGATATGTATATCCATTTCCAAGAAACGAATTCAATGATTGACGGCGATGCCTCTAAAGAAGCTAAAGGATTGTATGCTACCTCTTCTGAACTTAAAATACTTGTTTGAACAGGTAAAGATGAAGATCGCAAGGTAAAAAGGTCTAGTTTAGATTTCATACATTCCATTTTTAATTGAATATATCGGAGATTTTACTTTGCTTTCTTCGTCGCTTTTTCGAATTCAAATGTGTCTTTTTAAAAACTACTCGTCTTTTTATAGCTATCCGTCTTCCACCATACATCGAATGTAGCTGGTTAACTACTGATTTCCGTAAATTTTTTATGCCGCCTTTGCTTTGATCAATTAAGGCTTCTTTTGTGTTTGCATCAGATGCTATATCATTAAAAATATGTTTACTTGTGTTCACAAACTCTTTTTTAATTAAGTCCCAACCTGATGTAAAAACTAGCTTTAAGTAACAAATTAAACTTCCCAATATATTTCCAAAACCACGACCTTTTTGCATAACTGGATAAAATTGTAATAAAGGTCCAATATCGTTGATTCCTCCTCCTACTTTAGAGGAATAATATCTCACGTAAGCTCTTTCATGTTTGATAAGATATCATATTTGAGTGGTAGTATTTATATTGTTTTTGGTCAATCAATACTTTTTAAAATGTAATACAATTTTTGTTGGATAGTAACTGGAAGCAAAATTTATTCCATCACCGTATTGCTTGCAAATTTTAATCGCTATCGTTTCAAAACAATTTTTTTCTATAGGTAAATAATGGACAATTTCAAATTCAATATTTGTAGCTATTCTACAATTTTCGATGTTGATAGCTCTCAACGTCCGTACTTTGCTACTTTCAAAAACAGATGATTGAACTATATCTGAATAAATCATCACCATTCCAGTCAATTCATCTTTATTTTTTATATTTTTTTTTCTGTTGAAATAGTTCAGTTAATAATGTTTTTACATTATAACTATGATTAACTTTTATATAGAAACTATCTTCATCAAAAGTCTGCGATATTCGAATTAAATCTCCTCAGTTAGATTCTGACACTTTTTTCATTGTTACTTCATCATAATTTTTTGGATTAGAAATATAAGTCAAAACTTCATTAATAAATTATTTGAAAACTTGGTTTCTAGTAAATCCGGAATTAGGAGTTATATTTTTTATAAGCGTTGGCAAAAAATTAACCTTCCAATCATTCAAATGTAATACCGAATCGGCATATGAATAATATGTGTAACCTATAGATTTGGTTACTTTGATATTCTCAAGAGGTTTTTTAATGTTTCTTACATAAATATTATACTGTCCAATATTAATAAAAGCACATGTCTCTTTCTGAAATTCTTCTATTTGTAGGAAATCGTTCAGATATATTTCTGAAAGATCAACTTTCCAATTTCCATTTCTTAAATCAAAGTGAATAGGTAATTTATTTTCGAATGAAGCTAAAGTGTTGTCTGGAAATAGTTGTAGATTACCATTACTAAATAATGTTACATAGTAGTGATCTTAAATATCCATCTTTGTTAACTTGTTCTAAAACATAAAATGTTGTACTATTTATATGTTGTCCATTCTGGTGTTGATGAAGTTCTTAGTTTTGGACTTCTTAGTAAAGGTTTTAGTTTTTTTTTGTTCCAGGAAACTGTGAAAGTATAGTTGAGAAAATTAAACTACCGGCCGATCTTAGTGTCTTCATTTTTTCAGAAAATGGTAGAGCAACGGTAATTACATCACCACTTGGTGTTTCAAACATTCGATAATTAGAGCTCAGAGATGGTCTTTCTACTATTTTTTCATCTTTCAATATTTCAGTTTGAGCAAATTTTTTAAATGAATTTTCATCGTCCAAATCGTAATGTGTTAAATCGATATCCATATTTGAATGTTCCTTTTTAGGATCATATTCAAACACGTCATCAGTTACTAATGGTGCAAAATCGGTCTGTGCTGATGTTGATTTGTATTTAGGTAATTCAGTTTCTGTATATGCAATTCGTTTAGAAAAGAATTTTGTTTGAGTGCCTGTATCAAATGTAAGATTATTAGCCTTTTCTGCTAATCGTTTTGCATGTTTGTTGTTAAGTTCATATTTGAGAAGTTTTTGATGACATAAGTATCATTTTTGCAATGGTTTAAATTTTTGATCATATAACACTTTTTTCATTTTTTGATCCAACAAATCCAATATTTTATCCTCTTGAAATAATTTGCTAAACATCTGGTGACATAACAATCATTCGCTGCATTATGTCTTACTGAGAAGTTTTCCTATTACACCAGATAATATAGTACCAATTAATCTAGGTAAAAACCTTCCATGTTGAATTAACATTTTTCGTTTACTTTTCTGTGGACACCCTAAGAGTCTCAATTGTTTTTTATGTTTTTTTAGTTTTGTTTTTTGTGATGGTGATATTTTATTGTTTCCGTTTAACACATTGACTGCAATTTCAGCAATAGTTTTTATTATGTCATCATCAAATTTTTTAGGATATTTTTACAAAAATTCTTGTTGCTGCATTTTTGTAGTACATGTAACATATGTCGGTTTTCTTCAACAGTTTCATATTTTAAGCAATTGTTTAAATCTTTGGTAGCACAAAAGCAAACGCAATATTCCTCTGAGAATATGTTGGTTCTAATTCGAAACAAATCGTTAACGTCTTATGTTAAATCTAATACAATATAACCATGTTGGCTTGATCTTGATTCATTATATACCCCCAGGAAGCCTTTTATATTTTCCGGATATAGTTGTTTAGCAAGAGTAAAAATCTGTGATTTATTTCGAGGGTTTTTAAAAAGTACCAAATATTTACAATTTAATGAAATATCTTGTGAGAACTTCCCCTGATGAAAAATGTTTTGCGTTAATCATATAATAGACAAATTACGGTGGTGCGAACCTTTAGTAAAAAGTTCACATACTTGTTTATTTTCTGAATCTAACATTAAAACATCTAAAACAATTAATGTAGATTCATTTTCATTTTCACTAAGCTCCACCGGAATGCCGGTATAAAAATCTATATTTTTTGGAACAGCAGAAATTTCTGGGTTACACCATTTTATTTTTTCAATTTTGGGATCATAGTAGTATTTTTCATTAAGTTGCATACAATAATGTTGTTTTCCCATATCCAGATGATCCCGCCACCATCATCGTAAATGGATGATTAAAATATATCATTATCGGTTCGTGTTTTAAAAATGATTAAGAAGTAAAATAGTTTCGTCTTGAGCATATATATAAGCAGCAAAAGTGTATTATAGCTTATTCTCAGTTTCAAAAATGAAGGTGAAAGATGTATAATTTATTCTCTTTTTAAAAGATGGAGGTGAAAGAAGTGGAAGAGTTTTTAAAATCAAATTCCTCTGTGTTATTAAATGAGCATAAGCAACGTATTTTGCACATGTACAAATACATTAAAAATTTTCAACAACAGAAAAATTTACATCAATATACGGAAGTCAGTTTGCTCTTTGTCCTTGGGCTTTCAACAACTCGTCAACTGGAACAGATACATGTAACTGTTGCTCTATAGAAAATTATAAAATAGAATTGAAAAATCTGATTAAATTGTACAAGCATAATGTCAAGTGCACAAATAATATAGGAAATACATAGAGCAGCCAGACGAAACTTTCATCGAAGAAAATTGATTCAAAAAGGTTTAAACGATACATGGCAAATCGATTTAGTAGAAATGATTCCATATGCAAAGTATAACAAAGGAAATAAATATTTATTAACTGTAATAGACACTTTTTCGAAGTATGCTTATGCTGAGCCAATTAAAACTAAAAATGCTAATCACGTTTTGCTTGGCATGCAAAACATTTTTAAACGTGCTGGAACACACCCAAAAAATATTCAAATCAAGGTAAAGAATTTTTCAACAAAGAATTTAGAAAACTTATGGAAAGAAAAAAAAATTTATCATTATCGTACATATTCTGAAATGAAAGCATCCATAGTAGAACGCTTTAACCGGACTTTAAAAAATTCAATGTGGAAACAGTTTGGTTTTCAGAGTGGACATGGAAATCTATTTTACCCTTATTAAGAAATACAACTCAACATATCATCGTACAATTAAGCTTCAACCAAAAAAGTTACAAAGAAAAACGAAATTAAAAGCGGTCTTTTTTTTGTTTTTTTCCTAAGGGAGAATCTTCCAAAGACAAAAAGAATTTCCCCCTTGGTAGTGTCAGATTCTTATTGATTAAACCCACCTCCCCCTTTAGCCAATATAATGGGATGAAACCCTTACCTGCGAACGCAGTATATTGGCTAGGGAGTACAGATAGGAAAGGATAGGAAAATGGATACGGAAACATTGAATTGGGAGTGGGACTGTAAGAAAACAATGAATCCGCCTATCACTATTACTATTTTGCTAACAGTGACTATAGCCGGTACAACAGTTACAACATGTAGTAGTATATAACACCTTACTACATGAGGTAATTATTGAATTGTAACTATTATTACTATTATTATTAATATGATTTTTGTTATTATTATTATTATTACTACTATTAATTATACGATATATGTTATTACGATATAAAAGTACTACATATTTTTTTTATTTATATGACCTGACCGGGGTTTGAACCCAAGATCCTTCGATTGAAAGGTTGGCGACTTAACCACTGCGCCATGAGTCAGATAAATCTACAGTAAGTTAAAAGTGTTTCGTAAAGCAAAATACAAAGTTGGAGATTATGTTCGTTGCAAAAGGTTATCAACCCAACTGGTCAACAGAAATATTTACAATTGCAAAAATTAAAAGAACTGATCCAATAACATACAATTTACTTGATTACACAAATAATCCAATAACCGGTTCTTTTTATGAGCCTAAATTAGCACAAGTTAAAAATCCACATGCCTATCTTGTAAAAATATTTAAAAAAAAAAGAAAATTAAGTTTTAGTTAGATGGCTTGGTTTTGATAAAAAGCATGATTCATAGAAACAAAGAAGATATTACTTAATACTTAACACATTTTAAAATACTTTAATTTTTTTATTTATACATTTTACTTTCGATTTTTTTTTTTAGTTAAGTTAATAATATAATTTTAATAAAATACGTTTATCACAAAAAGCTGTTTTCATTTTGCATATGTACTTAATTCTGTATTCAAATCAAGTTCATGATTAAATTCATTAGTCATTTTAGTCACGATTTTATAAATACAACCACAGTAAATACACCTGTTTCATGTTTTATATTAAAAAAGAATTAAAATAGCTTGAAATAATCAAGTTAATGTGCATTTAATTAACATTTTTTAATTTTTATCGCAAAACCATAAACATTTACTACATAGTATAGGTTATTTTTGATAATTTCATAACACTACATCTTTCCAATATAATATGTATAGTCTATTCAAAATCTAAGCTCCCAATAACATTGGCGGGGTCCGATTCGGTCCTAGAGGTCTGCTTCGGTCCTTGCTCTGGCCAAAGGGCTCTTTTTCAATCATACTACCAAAGCAGTAATTCCATCAAATTTTTTTGATATTCAAATTTTCCATCTGGAGATCCTAAACCTCCGAACTTGGCCTCTTATGATCTTATTCCAATTCTCCAAACCTGCCGAATTCCCAACTTTCCCTTTTCCAAACCTCTAAACTTCCTGAAGCTTCTACGCTTATAACATCGTATCATCGTAGCCTTAAAACTTTTTAACCCACTTAATAATTTAATTTTTAAATTTCATAACACATATTCTCACACTCTAAACATAAATTCAAATCTATATCTATATGAATTTTCATCGTCCAAATCGTAATGTGTTAAATCGATATCCATATTTGAATGTTCCTTTTTAGGATCATATTCAAACACGTCATCAGTTACTAATGGTGCAAAATCGGTCTGTGCTGATGTTGATTTGTATTTAGGTAATTCAGTTTCTGTATATGCAATTCGTTTAGAAAAGAATTTTGTTTGAGTGCCTGTATCAAATGTAAGATTACTAGCCTTTTCTGCTAATCGTTTTGCATGTTTGTTGTTAAGTTCATATTTGAGAAGTTTTTGATGACATAAGTATCATTTTTGCAATGGTTTAAATTTTTGATCATATAACACTTTTTTCATTTTTTGATCCAACAAATCCAATATTTTATCCTCTTGAAATAATTTGCTAAACATCTGGTGACATAACAATCATTCGCTGCATTATGTCTTACTGAGAAGTTTTCCTATTACACCAGATAATATAGTACCAATTAATCTAGGTAAAAACCTTCCATGTTGAATTAACATTTTTCGTTTACTTTTCTGTGGACACCCTAAGAGTCTCAATTGTTTTTTATGTTTTTTTGTTTTGTTTTTTGTGATGGTGATATTTTATTGTTTCCGTTTAACACATTGACTGCAATTTCAGCAATAGTTTTTATTATGTCATCATCAAATTTTTTAGGATATTTTTACAAAAATTCTTGTTGCTGCATTTTTGTAGTACATGTAACATATGTCGGTTTTCTTCAACAGTTTCATATTTTAAGCAATTGTTTAAATCTTTGGTAGCACAAAAGTAAACGCAATATTCCTCTGAGAATATGTTGGTTCTAATTCGAAACAAATCGTTAACGTCTTGTGTTAAATCTAATACAATATAACCATGTTGGCTTGATCTTGATTCATTATATACCCCCAGGAAGCCTTTTATATTTTCCGGATATAGTTGTTTAGCAAGAGTAAAAATCTGTGATTTATTTCGAGGGTTTTTAAAAAGTACCAAATATTTACAATTTAATGAAATATCTTGTGAGAACTTTCTCTGATGAAAAATGTTTTGCGTTAATCATATAATAGACAAATTACGGTGGTGCGAACCTTTAGTAAAAAGTTCACATACTTGTTTATTTTCTGAATCTAACATTAAAACATCTAAAACAATTAACGTAGATTCATTTTCATTTTCACTAAGCTCCACCGGAATGCCGGTATAAAAATCTATATTTTTTGGAACAGCAGAAATTTCTGGGTTACACCATTTTATTTTTTCAATTTTGGGATCATAGTAGTATTTTTCATTAAGTTGCATACAATAATGTTGTTTTCCCATATCCAGATGATCCCGCCACCATCATCGTAAATGGATGATTAAAATATATCATTATCGGTTCGTGTTTTAAAAATGATTAAGAAGTAAAATAGTTTCGTCTTGAGCATATATATAAGCAGCAAAAGTGTATTATAGCTTATTCTCAGTTTCAAAAATGAAGGTGAAAGATGTATAATTTATTCTCTTTTTAAAAGATGGAGGTGAAAGAAGTGGAAGAGTTTTTAAAATCAAATTCCTCTGTGTTATTAAATGAGCATAAGCAACGTATTTTGCACATGTACAAATACATTAAAAATTTTCAACAACAGAAAAATTTACATCAATATACGGAAGTCAGTTTGCTCTTTGTCCTTGGGCTTTCAACAACTCGTCAACTGGAACAGATACATGTAACTGTTGCTCTATAGAAAATTATAAAATAGAATTGAAAAATCTGATTAAATTGTACAAGCATAATGTCAAGTGCACAAATAATATAGGAAATACATAGAGCAGCCAGACGAAACTTTCATCGAAGAAAATTGATTCAAAAAGGTTTAAACGATACATGGCAAATCGATTTAGTAGAAATGATTCCATATGCAAAGTATAACAAAGGAAATAAATATTTATTAACTGTAATAGACACTTTTTCGAAGTATGCTTATGCTGAGCCAATTAAAACTAAAAATGCTAATCACGTTTTGCTTGGCATGCAAAACATTTTTAAACGTGCTGGAACACACCCAAAAAATATTCAAATCAAGGTAAAGAATTTTTCAACAAAGAATTTAGAAAACTTATGGAAAGAAAAAAAAATTTATCATTATCGTACATATTCTGAAATGAAAGCATCCATAGTAGAACGCTTTAACCGGACTTTAAAAAATTCAATGTGGAAACAGTTTGGTTTTCAGAGTGGACATGGAAATCTATTTTACCCTTATTAAGAAATACAACTCAACATATCATCGTACAATTAAGCTTCAACCAAAAAAGTTACAAAGAAAAACGAAATTAAAAGCGGTCTTTTTTTTGTTTTTTCCTAAGGGAGAATCTTCCAAAGACAAAAAGAATTTCCCCCTTGGTAGTGTCAGATTCTTATTGATTAAACCCACCTCCCCCTTTAGCCAATATAATGGGATGAAACCCTTACCTGCGAACGCAGTATATTGGCTAGGGAGTACAGATAGGAAAGGATAGGAAAATGGATACGGAAACATTGAATTGGGAGTGGGACTGTAAGAAAACAATGAATCCGCCTATCACTATTACTATTTTGCTAACAGTGACTATAGCCGGTACAACAGTTACAACATGTAGTAGTATATAACACCTTACTACATGAGGTAATTATTGAATTGTAACTATTATTACTATTATTATTAATATGATTTTTGTTATTATTATTATTATTACTACTATTAATTATACGATATATGTTATTACGATATAAAAGTACTACATATTTTTTTTATTTATATGACCTGACCGGGGTTTGAACCCAAGATCCTTCGATTGAAAGGTTGGCGACTTAACCACTGCGCCATGAGTCAGATAAATCTACAGTAAGTTAAAACTGTTTCGTAAAGCAAAATATAAAGTTGGAGATTATGTTCGTTGCAAAAGGTTATCAACCCAACTGGTCAACAGAAATATTTACAATTGCAAAAATTAAAAGAACTGATCCAATAACATACAATTTACTTGATTACACAAATAATCCAATAACCGGTTCTTTTTATGAGCCTAAATTAGCACAAGTTAAAAATCCACATGTCTATCTTGTAAAAATATTTAAAAAAAAAAGAAAATTAAGTTTTAGTTAGATGGCTTGGTTTTGATAAAAAGCATGATTCATAGAAACAAAGAAGATATTACTTAATACTTAACACATTTTAAAATACTTTAATTTTTTTATTTATACATTTTACTTTCGATTTTTTTTTTTAGTTAAGTTAATAATATAATTTTAATAAAATACGTTTATCACAAAAAGCTGTTTTCATTTTGCATATGTACTTAATTCTGTATTCAAATCAAGTTCATGATTAAATTCATTAGTCATTTTAGTCACGATTTTATAAATACAACCACAGTAAATACACCTGTTTCATGTTTTATATTAAAAAAGAATTAAAATAGCTTGAAATAATCAAGTTAATGTGCATTTAATTAACATTTTTTAATTTTTATCGCAAAACCATAAACATTTACTACATAGTATAGGTTATTTTTGATAATTTCATAACACTACATCTTTCCAATATAATATGTATAGTCTATTCAAAATCTAAGCTCCCAATAACATTGGCGGGGTCCGATTCGGTCCTAGAGGTCTGCTTCGGTCCTTGCTCTGACCAAAGGGCTCTTTTTCAATCATACTACCAAAGCAGTAATTCCATCAAATTTTTTTGATATTCAAATTTTCCATCTGGAGATCCTAAACCTCCGAACTTGGCCTCTTATGATCTTATTCCAATTCTCCAAACCTGCCGAATTCCCAACTTTCCCTTTTCCAAACCTCTAAACTTCCTGAAGCTTCTACGCTTATAACATCGTATCATCGTAGCCTTAAAACTTTTTAACCCACTTAATAATTTAATTTTTAAATTTCATAACACATATTCTCACACTCTAAACATAAATTCAAATCTATATCCATAATACCCTTCATTCAATCACATAATATATATTTTCATTCCGTTATTTCAATTACCTTTTTAACAACAAACAATAATTTTTTTCATATAAAAAACTGGCGCCTTACGCCTTTTGTGCCAGAATCGGCATATTCTATCTACTACTCCCTAAACACAATAAAACCATTAGTAAAAGTAGGTAAAATATATGTTAATTGTTACTTCGTTTCAAAACCATTCCGAAAATATTAAATAACTGTAAGAGAGAAAATTAACGAAATATTGTTTATGTAATTTTTAGTTTAGGTAAATTAATATGTACGAAATATTGTTTAGGTAGTATTTTTACAATGCTTTTTTAAAGGCGGAACTTTGTTACTATGTCTATGTATTGTTATAATACAAAGTATAGGGATGTTTGAAATTGAATTGCAATGTTTTTTTAGGAATGCAACTTTGTTTAATTTTATACATAGTGTACATAGTGGCAAAAAATAATAATCGAAAGTATTTTAAATTGTTACTTAATTTCTTGATTATTTGCTTATAGAGCATGATATAAACGATCGTACTTAATTTGTTTGAAATTTTTTGAAAATAAATAAAAAGGTAATAATCGAAAGTGTTTTAAGTTGTTTATTGAAATTTGAATATGAAAAATGTTTTTCCATCTAATGTATTTTAATTGAAAATTTTATGTAGATATTATTTAGATAGTTTAGAAAATAAATTTATAAATATTTTAGTAAAATTAGTACAGAAAAATATTTAGAATATAAATTATATAAACGTTTAAAAAATGATTTTAATTACGATTGTTCTAATAAATGTAACAAATCTTATTTTATAAAACTATGTGTATATTTTTCACTTCAAATTTGTCCATTTTAGCATTATATTTGTCTTTTTTCAAAATGAAATTCGTCCAAATTTTTAAAATCAATTTTGCCTGTTTTTAAAATCAAATACCTTTTTTAAGGCTGGTTTTCAAGAGAAATTTCGCGGATATTATCATCGAAACTTTAGAAAGAGAAAAATATAATGTACTACCAGCAAAGAGAGAGAAAAAAATTATATTATTAGAAAATATTACAGCAACACTTTGACAGTTAAAAATGTACATAACATAATTTATTAACGTTTATATTCATATTTAGCTAAAAATTTAAAATTTTTTATTTATAAAGTTGTTAAAAATAATTAATAAATTACTATGAGTTAATGAAAATAAAATACAGGTGTATTCACTCTAAATTTTATTCATAAAAACAGACATTTTTATACATTTAATGTAGGTTACATTATTGATAACGCAGCAATTTTTACATTACTTTTATTAAAAATTATAAGTGTATTACATTACAGGTTATTGCATTATTATTAATAATACAATGAATGGATTTAGTATTGTGCAATGATTAAAAGATGATTAAATTAACATATTTGATTGAAGCATTAAACTTTATTTAAGGTTTCAAATTTAATTTAATTTTTTGTTAGTTAATAAAAGTTAGAGCATTAAACTTTATTTAATTATTTATATTAGATTTTTTGTAAGTAGAATAATTTTAATATTGATGACTGTTCACTACTCTTCCTCTAAAGACGTGACGTCCTCGGCTCGTGTAATGTTTTGTAGTACGTTAATTGTTGCTATTTGCATTTGCTTGTTGGTTAGAATGTTATCTATTGTTGGTTTTTGATTGTTTACTACGATTTTGGTACGTGAACCTTTTTTTAGTGAGTAAAATAGAAACAAAGCTGTTAAAATTATACCAATTATCCCGAGTGTTGTCCAGACTGTAGTTGAATTCTTTTTAGTTTCTATTGCGAGTTGAAGTATTCTTTTTGCATTATTCAGGTGCGGATTACGGACATGATCTAATGTTATTATTTCGTTATGATTAGTAAAATTGATATTGATTAGTTTGGGTGGAATTGGTTCATGAAGTACTTTTGTGTTTGTTTCAAACACAGTGTCGTTGATAATTAATTTGTTTCTGAATGTGATAAGGTAAGTACCCGTTTTATTGTGATTTGTTGTTTGTCATTTTCCAAAACTTCTGCCGGAGAGTTATTGATTACAACAAGGCCGTCAGTTATTTCTTTGATTTTACTTATTGTAGAACAGGATGCTGAGTTGTTATTCATTAGAACAATAGCACATGGAGCGCTTGACATTTTTTCACATATAGATACCGTTGTTGCTTGTTAGCATTTGTTAATAGGAATGAAAGTTTCGTTACATTTTGCTATATTATCGGTTTCTAATAAGATTTGTTTATTATTGTTATTTACTGGATATAAAATAATTTGATTACAAATGTCTTTAATTTTTGGTATTTTTACAATGTATTTTATTTGATCTATGGAACTATAAATTTTTATCTGCGATAATAAGAGAATGTCGGTAGTAGGTATTGAATAGTGCAGTTGAATTATTTTATTTATTTCAAATAAATTTAAAATTGACGCGTTCACTATGTTTAATTTTGAAAGTGCTATACCGTTAAGTATATTTGTTAAATCGGATATTATCATTCTATTTCTTATCATGACTAAATTAAAAATTGTATCCTGTGAGTTGTTTTCTTTTAATATTTTATTTTGAGATTCGACTAATTGATTAATTTTTTGGGTAAGTTTGTTAATATGATTTTGTACATTTTGGTTTATATCTACTTGTGAATTTTCATTTGCTATCAAAGCGGCTTCGGTGTTTTGTAGTTGAATTAGATCATTATGATCAGGGTTTCCCGCGATAAATTTCCATATGCTTCCTATAAAATTAAAAGATCTTTTTGCTTGGTGATGTGAACTTTGGAAAATTGTCAAAAGTTTTTCCATTTCGTTTATATCATGCTCTATAAGCAAATAAGGATCGTTTCTAGTTTTGAATGAATGCATTAACTCTTTGTATTGAGTTAGGTTCACGGTGTGGATCAAATAAAAGTAGCCATAATTTAACATTACAGTTCCTTTCCTGACAGGTATGATGGGAGATTTTGAATAGTCACGTATTTCTGCATAAGTTATTTGCCTGAAATTTGGAAAATTTAAACTTTAGATAGAGGTAAATGTTTTAAATTATCTTTATGAACTATTTGGCCACTAGTAAGCCTTACAGAACAACCTTGGTCTTAAAAAATTTCGACCTCTTTGTATATGTCTTTAATTTTGCTGCCAAGTCTAGTGTTTATTTTAAGAAGAGCTTTTGTGCCAGATTGAAAACTTTTTTGAAATTTATTTTTGTTGATATTGATTATACTTTTTTTGGGCTATTTCTAATTTGGATATTATTTCGTTTTTAAGTTTACCCGATTGTTCCTTGAGGATGTCTATTGGTCTGTATTCTGTAGTGGAATGTATCGAAACATTATATTTATGTGTACTAGAGAGAATCAATTCCGTTAAGTCCATTTGTGTTTTCTCGGACTGGGAACATCTTGCAATTTCTATTAAGGTTGAGTGGAATCTTTCCACTTGACCTTTACTTTTACTATGAAGTGGAGAAACTCTATGGTGCAATATGCCTAGATTTGTCAATAAAATTTGTATAGTTTGTGAACAAAAGGTTTTTTCGTTATCAGTTACAATCGTTTTAGGATTTAAGTAAGATATTATTTCTAAAAGAGTTGGCTTAATGTCAATTATAGATTTGGATTTAATTGGCTTAACAATAGCCAATTTTGAAAATTTGTCTAAGCAAGTTATAAACAACTGTCCTTCTGTCGAAAATATGTCTAAATGTAAAATTTGACGTATTTCTTCGGGAATCGGTGTGTTGCCTATGACTTGATCTTGAGGTTTTCTATTATATTTCGCTTTTTGACATATTTTACAATTGGTTGTAATTGACTTTAGTATTTGTTTTAAATCAGGGTAGTAATATTGATCAAGTATTTGAGATAAATTTTTCTTGTAGGATCTATGGGCTCTATTATGTTCATTATTTGCTATTTCTAATTTATCGTCGGCGTTATAGATGTCTATAATCATTTTTTCTGTGTGTCTGATTTTTACTGACGGAAATATGTTGATAACAGTATTTTGAATCTCCGATAAAACTGTAAGAGGACAATAGATTCCATTTACTACATTAGGGTTAAACGCGGTTTCTTTTTTTTGTTTTAAATATTTTGATTAGATCACCTAGATTTTTAAAAGTGATAATGTGTCTAAGTTTGTTTTTAAAAATAATTTTCTTTTTATAAGGAGGTACACCCTTTTCTATAAAAATTTGATTTTGGAAGCAATTAATTGGTGTTTTTACTGTAATAATAGTCAAAGTTAAGGATTCTTCACTGTGACAAGTAGCCGCTGTATCTATAACTGATTGAGTTACTGCATTTATTTTTTGACGTGTTAAAGCATCTGCAACTAAATTTTGTTTCCCTGGCTTATAAAAGAAGGTTGACGAGAATTCTTCTATCGAAGTCTTCCATCTTTTAATTTTACTATTGGGATTTCTTTCAGAAATAGCAAATGTCAAGGGTTGGTGTTCTGTATAAATGCGTATGTCACATACTCCGCAAAGATAATTTCTTAAAGTTTGCAGAGTCCAAACAATTTCAAGCAACTCACGCTCATTCGTTGCGTAAGATTCTTCCGTTTTGCTTAGAGTTCTGGAGATGAAAGTTATCGGTCTTCCGCTCTGAGACAATACGGCTCCTAAGGCTGCACTAGAAGCATCTGTGGTTAGTTCAAAGGGTTTCCGGAAATTGGGATGCTGAAGTAGTACTTCTTCTGAAGCTAAAATTTTTTTAACCCGATTAAATGCATCTAACGCTGGTTGGTCTAGGTGAATATTCACATTTTTGGATTGCTTGGTACCAATATTACCGTTTTTGCCTCTAAGATACTTTGTAAGGGGTTTAGTAATTCGAGCGTAATCTTGAATAAATCGCCTGTAGTAACCAACTAAACCAAGAAAGGCACGAAAATTTCGAAGATTTGTTGGTTCAGAATACTCTAGAATGTCTTTGACTTTTTTTAGGCTTGTTTTTATACCATGTTCATTTACGACAAATCCGAGGAATTCGACTTCTTTCATAAAGAATTTAGATTTTTTTGATGAGACGCGCATATTTGCGTTCATTAGTTTTTGTAAGATCTTTTCAATATCTCGTAAATGTTGTTCGGCGTTTGGAGAAAATATTATAATATCGTCGATATACACGTGACAAGTTTTACCGATTTCATATCTTAAAAAATCGTCAATTGCCCTTTGAAAAATGCTAGGAGCATTTTTCAAATCAAAAGGTAGGCGACAGAATTCGTATTTGCCATTATTTATGCTAAATGCCGTTTTCTGAGTATGTTTAGGGTCCAATAGAATTTGGTGGAAACCACTCTTTAAGTCTCAGGTGGAAAAAAATTTACCTGTGCCTAAATTTGAAAGAATTACCGAGGTATCCGAAATGGGATATTTGTCAGGGACAGTAAACTTATTTAATTTTTGAAAGTCGATAACAAAACGAAGTTTCTTTTTGCCATTGTCGTCAGTAGTTTTTTTCGTGACTACCCATATGGGACTATTGTATGGGCTTCGAGATGGTTGTATAATACCGTCTTTTAAAAGTTGGTCTACTTCGTTATTTACAAATTCGGAATAAGCTTGTGGGTAAGGGTATGATTTTGCGTAAATAGAGGTTTCAGTTGTGGTATTTATTGTTGCTTTCACTTTTGTATTGTAAGGTAGAGCAACATTGGGATCAGCGAAAGCTATTGAATTTTGCTGTATTAATTCTGCGAATTTATTTTGAAAATTGGGTGGAATATTATTATTATCGAAATCTGTTGCTATATAAGATACTTCTTGACAATTTAAAAACTTTAATTTCTCACTACCGTGTTCGTAGCTTAATTCGTCTTTTGCGGTGTCTATTTTAACCTGAATGTACTTCATGAGATCAAATCCCACAATTGCGTCAAAATATGAAAGGCCAGGTAAAATAAAAAAATCTGAAATATGTCCAAACTTAATTTAATTTAATTTTGCATTTGTTTTTAATTTCAGTAAAACCGGACACAGTTTTTACTTTAAAAGGCTTATCTACTTTTTTAATTCCTGTTAAATGCGGAAATGATTTGATATAATTTTTCGATGTACCGGTGTCCAGAAGTATTTTTAAAACAATTTTGTTATTTAACCTCTTCTCAATATAAGGTAGAGAAGAGGGTTTTACCCTAAAAAATTAATTTCGTCAAGAAGGTCGTTTTCGGTTGGTTCGTATTTTTCCGTTAATGAATTATCAAAAATTTCTGCTTCGTCTAAAAAGTATTCAGAGTTTATTTGTTGCTCATTAATGTTATTGGTACGTTGTATTTTAGGATAATTTATTTGGGTTGAAGGTTCTCTACCGCGTTTTGTTGCTGAATTTATTAAATTAGGGAATACTTCAATAGATTGACCAGCTGAATTTTGTCGTTGCAGGATAGATGGATCGTTTCTTCTAAGATGTGACACACTTGGAACAATGTCCATTGGCGTGGGGTAGTTAAAATTTTTAAAAGCGGTTTGTGCGTTAGAAGGAAATGTTTTCTTAAATTGAAGATTGTTGGAAGTTTTAGAGTGATACTCAGCATATGAATTTGTGAAACGATATATCCATAGATTACTTTCTAGTTCTTGCGCCATCGCAAGAGCGGATGGTAAATCGGAGGGTCCTTTCGAATAAACTATATTTCCGATATTAGGTTCAAGGCCTGATATAAAGGTTCTTAAAGCATCTTCGCGGTATTTGACGAGATATGAGCCGATTATGGTTTGATCACTATACTCCATCATGATTTTTGTAGTAATAAGACTGTTGTTTTTCTACTTTGTCGTAATAATTGCTGATGGAGAGTTTACCTTGTCTTAACAGATTTAATTGCTGTTCTAGAATATGTAATGGGCGTCTATCCGCATAAGCGTGGTCAAGTCTAGCGATTATGGCTTCTGCGTTTAGTACTGTATTATATTCTGAAAGAACTTTATTGGCAGACTCCGTGATTTTAGTTCTCATTAACAATAAAGCTTGGGGGTAGAATTCAGTTTTTTCATAAATTTCTTTCATATAAATAAAGAGTCTCCCCCAAGAAGGATACTTTAATCTATCACCAGTGAACTCTGGTAGACTTCTTACAGTTTCTAGTGAATTAGGTTTACAATTTGATAAGTCAATTTCTTCATATTTTTTTATTGAAGGTTTAGTTTCTAAGTCACATACCTTTTTTTTAAGATCTTCTATCTGTTTTTCTAACAGCTCGTTATTTTTTTTTAATAATTCTGCTATAGTGGCTTGGAGTTCTTGAACCGTTGCCATTTTAATAAAATTTTAATTGAGAAAGGGAAAATCAAATTATTTGGAATTGCAGAAAAAAATTTTTAAAATTCAATTTTTTCAATTATTTGTAGTTTAATTAACAGTAGTTATTTTTTATTTAATATTAAAAACAATATATTAAAATTTACTAATTCAATTTTCTATTTAGAAAAAGATAAGAATATTTAAATTTAAAATAAAAATTATTTTTTTCGATAATTTATAGTTCCATTAGCAACATTTATTTTTTATTTAATATTAAAAGTTTATTTATTCAATTTACTTTGAAAAAAATTAATGGGCTAATTATTCACACCAATACAAAGCAATAAACAAAACACAGACTCCTAGCAAGTTACCCACTACAACAACAACCAAAATGAACAAATGCTACACCAGATTGCGTCTAGGACACACCAGCCTCACCCACTCATATCTCCTCAAGAATGAACCTCAACCCATATGTCAATTTTGCAACCAATTCCCATTAACGATCCAGCACATCCTTTCCGAATGCACGGGACTTCTCCAAACCCGTCGCAGTAACTTTATTAACAAAAATCCTACAGAAATCCTAACTAATCCAACAAATTATAATATTAGAACCATTTATGACTTTCTCAATAATCTCAATTTAATTAATTTAATATAAATTTTAGAAAAATTAAATTTTCGATAATTTATAGTTTCATTTATTTATAATTTTATTAACAATTATTATTTTTATTTAATATATTTTTAAATAGTTTTACTAAAAATTTACTTGTTCAATCTTTTATTTAAAATTTCCAGTAAATATAGGTTAATATGTGATATTAAATAAATAAGTTTTTTTACAAAAATCTTAATAGAAACCTTTTAACTTACAGTACGATGTTTAGAAGCGATATTATTGTACATCTTCTCAGCATATTTGTACTACCAATGTTAGCAGGTTACAAATCACAATTTTTACGCTTTATAAATAGTTTTTTTTATTTTTTGTTTATTTAAGTTTTTTGCTTTTCTATATTTGGAAATAAATATACTTTCT
This sequence comes from Poecilobothrus nobilitatus, assembly GCA_947095535.1. Taxonomy (NCBI): domain Eukaryota; kingdom Metazoa; phylum Arthropoda; class Insecta; order Diptera; family Dolichopodidae; genus Poecilobothrus; species Poecilobothrus nobilitatus. The sequence goes on from OX352772.1 coordinate 217,970,790, forward strand.
CTTATAGAGAATTCTTCACCTTTTTTCCAAGTACTTAGTGATTTTTTATTTAACTTTTAATTTAATAATTTAATAAAGTATCATAGTTTTTTTCTTTTTCACATTAGTTCTAATTTTAAATTTTAGATTTTTATAAGTAGAACTATTTACTAGATAAGTTTTTGTTTATTTTTTTTTTTCACTTTCGTTTTCTCCTATGGAGAAAATTTTTTTTTTTTTTTAATAATTAAAACTATTTCCCTTTCTCCTATTGAGAATTTTTAGTTCCTTTTGTTTTCTCCTATGGAGAATTTTTTATAGAAAAAAAGTTTACGTTGGGTACCAGTTAATGAAAATAAAATACAGGTATTTTATTTCACTCTAAATTTTGTTCTAAAAAACATTTTAAAATACAGACATTTTTATACATTTAATGTAGGTTACATTATTGATAACGCAGCAATTTTTACATTACTTTTATTAAAAATTATAAGTGTATTACATTACAGGTTATTGCATTATTATTAATAATGATAATACAATGAATGGATTTAGTATTGTGCAATGATTAAAAGGTGATTAAATTAACATATTTGATTGAAGCATTAAACTTTATATAAGGTTTCAAATTTAATTTAATTTTTTGTTAGTTAATAAAAGTTAGAGCATTAAACTTTATTTAATTGTTTATATTAGATTTTTTGTAAGTAGAATAATTTTAATATTGATGACTGTTCACTTATTTTATAGTATACGATATAATATACTATACTATAGTAATTTTATTATAAAATTTCACTAAAAAATACAAAAAACGAGAAAGAATACAGTTGCCTTTGTCAACTCTTAGATACCCGTACGAACCATTAGTATGTTCATAGCCTGTCACTCTGCTTACACTATTATTTTTTTAATATTTTAGTATTTTAAAATAATTTGGGTGAATTTTACAATTTCTAAAACTATGGGTTGTACATATATTCAAACTATAAGTTTATACATTCTTCAAAAGCAGATTCTAACCTTCCACATAACGATTATCAATCCAAAACTTTTTCAAATATTCTATAGTACCATTTAATACTAAGCGCTAAATGTATATTAAATTACAAAATAGTAAATATAATTTTAAGTATTATATTATATTAATGCGAACATAGTATATTTATATTATTATAAGTATATCGCCATAAGTATACAATGCAATATTTCTTTAAAAATATTTCCATTCATAGAATAATTTCTTATAAGTACAATAAGATACATATATGTATGTATGTAAATACGGCGGTATATAATATACATCTATACTCTTATCATTCATTCATCAGTCACATATACGATATGTAAATAAACATGATATTATATAAGTATTTATGTATATCAATATCATATAAATAAAAATTCTTCAAGCAACCGTTATGTTGTTTATTTATTTACATTTTTTTGTACTACACATTATATGCTCAACAATTTCAAATTATCGAGTAAAACAAAATGCAAAAAATTTGTAAAAGAAATATGTTAGAAAATTTGAAAAAATCGAGTAACACTTTCGTCAATTATAAAGTAACCCTATATTATTAAAAAAAGTTGTTAACAGAAGTAAGAGTATAATGTTGAAGCTTTAATTTTGATGTATTACTTCAAAAAAATGTTAACAGATGTTTTGACCCCTTACAGCTCCTAAACGGGGGGTGATACAAAAAAAATTTCTGAAATGACTCATACTTATTTTCAAAGATCTAACTTTTGTAAAAATTTCAAGTTTCTAACCTTTAGAAGATAGAAGGGTTAAAGGATTTTGCAATAATTCAGTTTTGCATAACGGTAAATTAAGACACCGTATAGCACAAGTATATATTTATTATATACATGTTTGTAAAGCTCATAATAGCACCTATAGTTTGGAGTTTTCAATTTGAAGATATACCTTCTAGAGCTTATGTTATAATAATTTAAATATAGAGATTTTTCGAACTTTTGGGATGCTGTAGCTCCTTAACGGGTGGGGATACAGAAAAATTAATGTAAACATAAAATTAATATTTTTATGATATCTATTAGCAGTTAAAATTTCATGGCTCTATTTCAAAAAAAATGTGGAGATCTAAAAGTTAGTTGTTCGGGAGCTACCCGAAGTTTTGGTCGGAACTCAACCAAAAAAAATAGGGAACCTACAAATTATTCCCTGAATATTTTGTGTAAATTTCAAGATTCTAGCTTTCTTAGTTTTTGAGTTAGCGTGCTGACGGACGGACATGGCTTAATCGACTCAGAATTTAATTCTGATCCGATCCATACCTTTGAAGGTATATCTAGCTCGCTTATTTCGAGGTGTTACAAACGGAGGAGTAATTTTATTATACCCGATATTTATCGTACGGGTATAAAAATTGAACATTTGTTTATTCAGAGAACGTAATTTCGTGGATCTTTATGGTTACTTTCTTGGTTACTTTCTTGGATATATTTTAAAATTGTATTTTAATTCATTATGCTTTTCTTTACAGCTTCAAATTATTTGTTTCAGTAAATCGTTTTTAAAATTTTGGATTAAATATTCTAAAACAAAACAATTTTTTTTTTCAAATCTTAAAACTACAATTTATTTAAATTTGTTTTACGTTTTACACTTTCGACACACTTTGCTGTTGCTGTATAATGAGATTTCATATGCCAAATCATTTCATTTCAGTTTTTTGTCTTCTTTTCACATGATAAAATTTTATTACTATCTATTTCTTCCAATCTTGTTGTTTTTTTGGTTTTTGTTTTTTCGAGTAGCATAGAAATTTTTGGTCACGTGGTGAGAGTGACCCATCTTATTGTAATAGATAATCTTTGGTCTAAACTAAAAAATAAAAAAGCGAAGTCATATTGCTAATTTTTATATAAACTGAATAAAAACAATACTAGAAAATAGAGAAATATTATTTTACGAACATTATTTTTGGGTTTATTTCGTTCAAATTTCGATTCTACAAGATTGCCTGGTAAGTGGTAATATAATCAGCAGCGAACTCATATTATCATAAATCCACATTGATTCAATCTCATATAATATTCTAATATTTTGAATATTTTTACGATTTTTACTAGAAGTAGAAATTTTGCAGTTTTGAAAAATATAGCATTTTTTTTATTTTTAAAATAGTATTTTACAAAAGTTATGGCAGACCAATACTATGTTCCTATGAAACATTCGAAATTTTTCATATTTTCAAAATATAAAATTAAAAAAATTTTTTTCTTCAAAAACTTTTCAGGAGAGTTGTTCAAAGTCAATTTTTCTAAAAAAAAAAATAATCATACAGCTAGAGAAAAACGAAAAAACTTTATCAGTAATCAACAAAGGTGTCGACTCTCGACTATTTAAAAGGTTCCAAAAGTTTCGGAGATATTCTTTTTTTACCTCTACTTTAATTTTTGATGTGATTATAGTAAAAATAAAATGCTAAATGTATTTTTCAAATTATGTAAGTGTTGTGTTACTAATTCATTTGGTACTACAAATGCACCACTCATTTTTGAAAAATATCAAAATACCTCAAAAATATATTTTGTACCACGTCTTTCTCACATACAATAAATTGAGTTTACTTTTGAAAATGAGTAAAATAATTTAAATTGAGTTTGCTTTGTCATGAATAACATATTTTATGTTATTGTTATTATTATTATTATGTTATTTTTTGTACTCTTTTATGAATATAAAAGAGTACAAAATAAATTTCTAATTCAAGTTTATGAGGTCATGAGGATTTGAGGGGTCAAGAATTAAAACTAAAAAAATGAGTAGTTCTGAAATTGATCATGACATATTTTGTATGGTACAAAATAAATTTTAAATTTAAGTTTTGAGGATTTGAGGTGTCCAAAATTAAAACTAAAAAAATGTGTAGTTTAGAAATTGAGCATTGATAGCTAAAAACAGTGTACTAATATAATAGTATGTAATATTAATTTATCTAATAAATATCTGTAAATATTTTACTTATTATGCAAATATTTTTATTATACCCGTACGATAGGATCGGGTATAATAAAATTACTCCTCCGTTTGTAACACCTCGAAATAAGCGAGCTAGATATACCTTCAAAGGTATGGATCGGATCAGAAAAAAATTCTAAGACTTTTGAGCCATGTCCGTCCGTCCGTCCGTCAGCACGCTAACTCAAAAACTAAGAATGCTAGAATCTTGAAACTTACACGAAATATTCTGGGAGTAATTTGTAGGTTCCCTATTTTTTTTTGTTGAGTTTGGACCAAAACTTAGGGTAGCTCTAGAACACCTAACTTTTAGATCCCCACATTTTTTTTGAAATAGAGCTATGAAATTTTAACTACTGATAGATCTCACAAAAATATTAATTTTATTTTTAATAACTTTTTTTTGTAGCCCCACCCGTTACGGAGCTACAGTTCCCCAAAGGTTCAAAAAAGCTCTATATTTAAATTGTTATAGCACAAGTTGTATAAGGTATATCTTCATTTTGAAAACGCTAAACAATTACTACTTTTATTAGCTTTAAAAATATATATACAATAAATATATATTTGTGGCATACGGTGTCTTAATTTACCGTTATGCGAAACTCAAATTTTGCAAAATCCTTTAACCCTTTTATCTTCTAAACGGTTTAAGTTAGAAACTTGAAATTTTGCCAGAAGTTAGATCTTAAGTATTAAGTTAGAAAATAAGTATGAGTCATTTCAGAAATTTTTTTTGTAACACTCCCCGTTTAGGAGCTGTAAGAAGTCAAAAACTGAAAATTTCCTATTTTTAAACATCTGTAACTTGAACACCTGTTAAAATTTTTTTGAAGTAATACACAAAAATTAAAGCTTCAACATTATACTCTTATTTCTGTTAACAACTTTTAATAATATAGGGTTACTTTATAATTGACGAAAGTGTTACTTGATTTTTTCAAATTTTCTAACAAATTTCTTCAACAAATTTTTTGCATTTGTTTTACTCGATAATTTGAAATTGTTGAGGATATAATGCGTAGTACAAAAAAATGTAAATAAATAAACAACATAACGGTTGCTTGAAGAATTTTTATTTATATGATATTGATATACATACTTATATAATATCATGTTGATTTACATATCGTATATGCCACTAGTTCATTCACTAAGAGTATATATTTATATTATATAGTGCCGTATTTACATACATATATGTATTTTATTGTACTTATAAGAAATTATTCTGTCAATGGAATATTTAAATATAATATAATATAATATTTAAAATTATATTTACTGTTTTTTACTTAGTAAATTTAATATACATTTACCGCTTAGTATTAAATGGTACTATAGAATATTTGAAAAAATTTTGGATTGATAATCCTTATGTGAAAGGTTAGAATCTGCTTTTGAAGAATGTACATGTAAACATATAGTTTGAATATATGTACAACCCATAGTACTAGAAATTATAAAATTCACCCAAATTATTTTAAAATACTAAAATATTAAAAAAATAATATTGTATGCAGAGTGACAGGCTGTGAACATACTAACGGTTCGTACGGGTATCTAAGAGTTGACAAAGTCAACTGTATTCTTCCTCGTTTTTAATTTAATTTTAATTTTATACTACATAGTACCTCATTTTTTAAAATAAGTACCTCATACATACTCATTAAAAATTGTTGTATGATTTTTATTACTATTGCTTATATATAGTAATGTAAAATATATCAATTACTTTTACTACCTCATTTGAGGTGCGCACCTTATTTGAATTCCTGCATTGTACCACCTTATTTTTCAAAATGAGTACCTCATACAAACTCATTCAAAAATGAGGTATTACCCAACACCTGTCTGATAAAAGCTTTCATGAACAATTTAATTACAACATAATTTCAACAGTTCAATATTATTTCAAAAGCTTTTATTTAAAGTTGTAAATTGTAATTGTTGTACATACATATTTATAAAAAGGAATTTGCATTATGTGTGAAAATTCTTTTTTTTTTGTATTCAAATTAAACTTTTTTAATTTTTCAAGAAAACAATGTTAACTTGTAATTTAATTAAGCTTATTTAAACTTTTTAAACTCATGTTAAGGAAAAAAAAAAAATTTTAATAGGAAATGTAAACCCTTTTAATAAAAAGTAAAATAGAGAATTTATCGATCTTACCAATTTAAATAGTAACATTGAAAGTGAACATTTTACAGACATGATCAAATTATTTTATAATATTTATATTTTAAAAATAAATTAAATATTAAATCATTTCTATTTTCATATTAATTTATTATTAAAAAATGGAAACCATAAATAGTAGTGATTTTAATGATATTATCAATTTGAATGATGACATAAACGTGCATATTTTACTGACGAGAGGAATTTGTTAAATAATTCATACAAGCATAATTTTAATATTATATATCTAAATATACAGAGTTTAAGAAATAAACTTTATAATTTAGAAGCCTTATTAAACTCTTATAATATGAATGTAGATGTGATTGTGTTGTCAGAAATTAGATTAGATGAGAACGAGAATAAGTTTTACAATTTGCCAGGTTATGTGGTTTATTTCGGGAATAGGAAAAATAGTTATGGGGGAGTTGCAAAAAAGAATATTAGTAGTAGTATAATTTAAAAAGAAGAATTTCAAAATTCAACTATATTAGGTGTCAAATTACTAAAAAACAATTTTAATATATTTGCAATATGTAGATCACATGAAACAAATGTTAATGTATAATGTGATGTAAATTTAAATCTCTTACAAAGAGATAATCCTATTATTAAAAACTATAGTAGTACCATTCTTAGTAACAGATTTATTATTTTGAATAAAAATAGCTTAAAATTCGCAACAAGAATAGGCAATAATTCCAGAACGATCATTGATCATCTTATTTTTGACATGATTGAAATGAATGTCCGTCTGATGCTGATCATCAAATATTTTTCATTAGTATTTATTTTATTTCAAATCTACTAAAGAAAAAGTCGATAATCATAAAATTATTTGGAACTATGAACTATTGGTAGAAATGAAATCTGGGATAGTATCGAATTTTTAACTTCCTTTGATGAAATAGTTCTTAAAAATAAAAATAATAAAAACATTTGGATGACAGATGAAATACGACATAATATGAAAATCCGTGACTCTTATTTAAGATTCAAAAAAAAATACCCTAACGATATTCACATTGAAAATTTGTACAAGCGCTATAAAACTAAAGTGTTTAAATTGTTCAGGCAAAAAAAAACCATTGTTTCAACGTAATATCACAAACCCCAAGTAACGGCAGAAAGTTGTAGTATCTATATAAGCAAATGTTGTATAACAATGACCAAATGAGTATAAATAATTGTAATTGACCTTGAAAATAGTACCAGCACAAATGAACAGGAAATTGCCGACTCTATGAATGAGTTTTTCCTAAATATAACTAATGAGTTGAATATTTCAAAAGAGCCTGTAGATTATGAATATTTAAATTTCTTTCACTATAATTTAATGTCAACAAATTTTAATCTTTGTCCAACTATAACAGAAGAAGTCAATTCAGCTATTAATTCCCTTAAATCTTCGGCCTCCACTGGGCATGATAATATATCATCAAAACTTATTAAAAAAATTGCGGACGGGTTGATTCCAGTATTAGTTAAATTTATAAATATATCTTTTAGGACTAATAAATTTGCAGATTCTTTAAAAACAGCAATAGTTACCCCAATTTTTAAAAGTGGCAATGCCACTAACAGATCTAATTATCGCCCAATTTCGATACTTAGTAGTTTTTCAAAAGTCTTTGAAGTAGTTATAAAAAACCGTTTAAACACTTTTTTGGAAAGCAACCAGATTCTGAGTATCAATCAATTCGGTTTCGAAAAAAACTCGAATACAGTGGCAGCCGGTTTGAATCTAACGGATTCTATTAGCAAAAACATGGATGCCGGAAAATACGTCGGATGTGTCTAGACCTACAGAAAGCTTTCGACTGTGTAGATTACGACGTACTCATTCATAAACTTTTAAAACTTAGCTTCGATTCCGAACAGATTGCTTTTTTTAAAACATATTTGTTTGGTCGAAAACAAAAAGTACGTGTTGATAATAAATTAAGCTGTTATAAAACTGTGAAAAAAGGTTCTGTGATAAACCTCAAGGTTCAATGTTAGGACCCGATTTTTTTAAAATTTATATTAATGATATTTTTAAATTAAATTTAGTAGGGACATTGCAATTGTATGCTGACGATACAGTATTAAAATACGCCACGGATAACGAAACACGGTTGAAGAGTGCAATAAATGCAGACCTCGAATTAATTAATTAATTAATTTTTTTTTTTTTTTTCTAACCTTCGAAGTGACAACACTTCCTCTAATTACAGATTAAAATTTTTTTTTTTATGTTAAAAGTTATTAATTTTATGTTAAAAGTTATTAATATTATTAATTTTAATTTTATTTTTTTTTTTTATAAAATTATATCAAAATTAAACTTTGTGCACTTTTTAATTAAATTTTTTTTTTTTTATTTATCTTAAAGCGTTTTAAAAGTTAGTGTGTAACTAAAGTATATTGATTATACGACTGCACTCCAATGGCGGCAGGATAAGTATTTTTTTTATAATTTTTACTATACAATAACTACACAATTTTTTCTTATTTTATTTTCCATTCTAAAATTATTTACACATTAAAATTTTTTTTTTTTTTTTTAATTTTATATTGATTTTGATTTTTTGAACTACATATCTATAAATTAAATTTGAACAATTTTAATTTTAAAATTATAACTTCTAATTAAACGCGCTCGGTTGGTTTTGTTTACTTTAATTTACATTTATTTTTTATTTCTTATTTCATCTTAAAATCAATTTGTCGTAAACAAAACAATTTTATATCTATCTCCCTCCCACCCGTATGATGGATGCTAGAGTTCTTCTTTCATTCTCAATTCGCTCAATTTTTTTAATACCACCATAGTTATTACCGTAATATAATTTATTAATTTCTGGTGGTAAGTTTTGCTTTTGGTGAGTTTGCGGTTGTACCTGCGTAAAAGTGTATATTAAAAACTGTTGAACGTTGTTATAAACCGTTTGCTCGCTCAAAGCAAAATATTAAAATATTAAAATTATTAGTATTGATATTGATAATAATTTATTTTAAAGTGTTGTCAAGCTCGGGTTATTTAAATCGTACACTTTTACTTTTGATTTCGATTTTAATTTTGATTAAATTTTAATTTTTGTTAATTTCAATTTTGACTGTAATCTTAAATTACGTACTTTAATTTATTTTAATTCAGATTTTGATTTTGGTTAATCTTGGTTTTAATTCAATTCTGATTCTATTTTGAATCCGATTTCCAATTATAATTTTAAATTGAATTTTAATGTTATTCTGGTTTTTTTTTTATTGCTTTTTTGTTTTGCATTAATTGTTTTCCAACAAAATTACCAATTTTAATATTAATTTCTGTAATATACGCGGGTTACAAACGAATTTTCATGCCGTCGAGTGCCATCTTAGTTCAATTAAACCAGCAATTTTAGCCCTATGTGAAACACAAGTCAGTAATCACAATTGTAACTTTAATGTTACCGGCTACTCACTTATTTCACACTTCGTACCCAAAAGAGGTATCGCTGTCTATATAAAAAATGACATTGCTTTCAACACACTTCCAAAATATAAATCTTCTAGCCCAACCTTCCACTACATTTAGGTAAAAATTCTCGTTGGAAAGCATGTCATACATTTCTGTTTTCTATACAGATCACCCAACTTAAATGAACAAGAAACTGCTACGGAAATTTAAAACCTATCGAACCAGATCAATGAAATTTTGGACGCATCTCCAGAATCTGAAATTGTTCTGGCGGGAGATTTCAACATTCATAACAGGGACTGGCTTCATTTTTCGAGCAACATCTCCCCGAGTCAAAACTCGATTGGGAAACAAGTTGAATATTCTCCACACTGTTCCACCTTTCTCAACTTGTTAAAAATCCCACTAGGATCCCGGACCGTGCTGATCAAGAAGGTCACCTCTTGGACAACCAACTGAAACCACCTCACCCTGAAAAATATGTGGTTTCAGTTGGTTGCCCCTGGGTAATTCCGATCATTGTTTGGTTAACACAAGTTTCCGGGTAAGCCCAATCCCCAATCAGAGGTCCCCTCCCAAAAAATTAGTTTGGCGCTACAGCCATGCTGACTGGGAGGGTCTTAACAACTTTTTTAGAACATTTGATTGGTCATTCTGCTTCCGTAATAAGAATGTTAACTTTCCTGCAAATGCGATTAGTGAAATTATTTTACTTGGAATGAGGTTATTCATTCCTCATTTCATGAAATCTGGTAAGAGGAGGCCCAAATCTTGGTTTAATCGCATTTGCAAAGAAGCCATTTTTAGAAAAGAGGAGGCTTTTAAACTGTATCAAAACAATAGATCGGAGGCTCACAGGGCCAACTATATAGTGGTGAGAAACAGATGCAAGAGAGTTATCAACAAGCAAAAATTCTTGTTCAACCAAGGGTTGAAACGTAAGGTCATCCACATGCCAAAGAATAGCAAATCTTTTTTGACATTTGCCAAAAGTCTAAAAGAAGACATTGGAGGGTCATTTCAATGTTGAAATCCCCCGCCAGAACAATACAAATAAGTCAGCCGGTCCAGATGGTACAACCACCATGGTGCTTAAAAATATCTACTCCAGTATTTCAAAACCTCTGCGCAACCTTTTCTACCTCTCCTTCACTTCGGGTATTCATCTTAGCCAATGAAAGGTTGCACATGTTTTCCCAATTCCCAAAAAAGGTAATAAATGCGATCCTCCCAACTACCGCCCTATTGCTATAACTTCGGTCCTCTCCAAAGTAATGGAGGAAATTGTGAACCAAAAGCTTCTGAAATATCTGGATCACAAAAGTCTGCTTCATGATCGTCAATACGGGTTCAGAGCCCGTCGTTCAACCGGTGATCTCATGACTTACCTTTGTGAGAAGCGAAGCATCAGCCTTCATCATTCTGGTGAGTCGGATGTTGTGGCTCTTGATATTTCTAAGGCTTTCGATCGAGTTTGGCACGATGCTTTATTGGCAAAATGCAAAGCAATAGGTCTAAGTAGGGTCTGTCTAAAATGGATTGGAAATTTCCTTTCGAATCGTATGATTTGTGTACTGGTCGATGGATATTCATCTGACAAATTCAAAATAAATGCTGGTGTCCCTCAAAGATCAGTTTTATCCCCCACTCTTTTGTTAATATTTATCAATGACCTTCTTTAACCTCCAATCCGATCCACAGTTTCGCAGACGACAGCACCCTTGTAGCTTCCTATGAATTTCATAGCCGCTGTAACACTAATCACCAGATTAATATAACAGCAAAACATTTCACTAATAGTGACATTTCACTAACAAAATAAAAAAAAAGATTCGAAAAAAGAGTTAGCCGGAACTTCCCAAAAGTCGGCAAGTAAAGCGACCAAACCGGGCACTGACAGTGCTAAGGAAAGTCGCGAACAACCAAAGACGGTACGCAAATTGCGCTCGTCGAAACAAGCTTTTTTTGATAAACGGTCGAAGGGCCTTATGTCCAAGAAACAGAGGTCACAAGATGAGCTACAGGGTAGTTCCAAAAAGGCTAGGTTGCTAGGGAGCAACCAGGTAACCAGGCCATTCAATGAAATTGCAAAGCATAGTTTAATTCTGGCAATCATTGATGAGGGGTTTGAGGATGGGGGTATTTCTCCCAGTAACTGGAAGAAAGTTGTTGTTGCTTTAAACACAACTTTCTTCCAGGTACTGGAAGAAAACCCTGGACCACCACCCTCCTGTAGAGACGCTGGCTGGCATCAGGGCCACGTCAAATTGACTGCTCGGCAGATCTCTACAAGCAGGCGATAGGTAAGGTGGGAAGTCTGTGGCCAGGGGCCAAGCTCAAAGCCGTAAGCAGGGATGAAATCCCTAGCAGGCCAAGAGCTAAGGTATGGCTGCCGAGGGAACCTGCCGAAGCAGACACGATCATCAAAATGATGAAAGTGTCAAACCCCCAACTTCCAACTCACAATTGGAAGATTGCCAAACTAGGGGAAGTAGTAGGAAAATCCCGAGAGGCGTTAGTCATTGTCAATAAGGACTCCCTACAACCCCTAGCGAGAGCCAAAGGGGTCATAAATTACGGCTTCACAGCGGTTACACTGGAGGTGTATAAAAAGGATGAGGTGGAGGCCACAAGGAGCATCGGGGAAGGCCCAAGTCAAGCCCAAGAGGCAGACTCTGACCGATCCGATGTCGTTGACGGAGCATCCTCTTCGGCTCCAAAGAGAGTGAATGATGTCATCAAGGCTGACGATGAAAAAAATCTACTTAGATCTGATTCCGACAGCTTTGATTATGCCAAAAGCTTCTCAATGGACTTCGAAGATGAAGCTAACGCGACGGTGGTGGAGATTAAGGATGGCTCAGGTAATGAAGCTACTCCAAATTAATCTCCATCATTCCAAAGCGGCTTCCGCCACGCTTGAAATCCGCCTCAGGAAAACGGGCGAGGATATTATCTTGATCCAAGAGCCATGGGTGATAAAAAAAACAGGTTCATGGACTCAAGATACCAGGGTACACGTACACGTACAATAAAGAGGTATACAGACCTAGAGCGTGCATACTTGCTAAAAATACATTAAATTTAACTTTTATGTATAATTACAGTGATGCTGATCTGGTCGCGGCGAGCCTAAAGCTAAAAAACTTAAGGCTCTGGGTTGTTGCGGCGTATCTTCCTCACGACTCGCAGGATCCACTCCCTCCATCCAATCTGGCAGGGTTGATAGCGGATGCTAGGAGGATGAACATTGGGGTCATCATAAGCTGCGACGCCAATGCTCACCATGACATCTGGGGTAGTTCGGATACCAACGAAAGAGGTGAGTCACTTTTTGTTTACATTTTAAGTACTAACCTTCTAATCTGTAACATTGGCAGGGAACCTACCTTTGTTACTAGTAATAGGCAAGAAGTCCTAGACATAACCTTAGTCTCGGACTTCATTTATTCTAAAATAAACTCATGGAAAGTTTCTGATGAGCATTCCTTTTCAGATCACAGATACCTTGAGTTCTGTCTGGACGAAAGTCCTCCAACAAAGTCAATCTATAGAAATCCTAAGAGAACTGACTGGAACAAATATAGGGAGGACTTAAAGTCAACGCTTCCCTCCTTAACACCTGAAATTCCTAAAAATATCCAGGATCTAAATAGCTTAGTAAACGTTTTTACTAAGGCCTGCAATAAGTCCTTAGAGCATTCATGTCCCATCAGTAAACCTAGGGGTAAACCTAAACCACCTTGATGGAATGATGAAATCAAAGCTCTAAGGAAAGATAGTAGGAGGGCTTTTAATAATGCCAAAAAGACAAATGAGATACAGGACTGGAGCTCTTATGAAACAGCTCTTAGTCAGTACAAAAAAGCACTTAAAAAGGCGAAAAGAGATACCTGGAGACTATTCTGGCGGAGGTATAGAGAACGTCTCCGAGGCATCTAGACTTTGGAAAATTCTATCGACAAACCCCATGGTACCCAGTCTTCTTAAAAAAGAGGATGGCAGCTGGGCTACCACAAGCGAGGAGTCGTTGGAATTACTTTTAAAAACCCACTTTCCTGGGTGCTCAAATAACAGCTCAGAGGTGCCTTGTCTTCTGAATCCTCTCCCTACTATTTCAGAGGTGGTGGTTACAGGAGACAAACTACAATAGGCTATAGATAGTTCCAAACCATTCAAGTCAAACGGACCGGATGGAATTATAACCGCTGAGATCCAGCAAAATGCATCTACTACCCTGGCTTGGCTAAAAAATATTTTCTGTGGTTGTCTTAATTTGGGGCTTATCCCGGATAAATGGAAACAGGTCAGAGTAGTGTTCATACCCAAGGCCGGCAAAAGTAGTCACGGCCATGCGAAGGACTTTCGGCCTATAAGCCTGTCATCCTTCCTTCTAAAAACCTTAGAAAGATTGATCGACATCCATATCCGCTGCAACTTAGATAAAAATCTGTTGTCAGCCTCTCAACATGCTTACTGTAAAGGGAAGTTAGTGGATACTGCACTTCACACTTTGATAAGCTCGATTGAAAGATCTTTAAATTGAAAAGAGTATACTCTTGCAGCTTTCATAGACATTGAGGGAGCGTTTAATAACGTCAATCAGGCAGCAATTGTGGACGCACTCATAAGCCTAGGAGTTGAACCGGAGCTAAGAGCACTGATAGCTAATATGGTAAATAGCAGGGCCATCAGTGCCAACTTTGGCAACGCTTCAGCAAAAAGGTTTGTGAAAAGAGGGACTCCGCAAGGAGGGGTGCTATCTCCCCTTCTTTGGAATATTGTAGTAAATAAACTGCTTAAAATCCTGGAAGAGGTGGGCTGCACAACTATCGCCTATGCGGACGATATTGCCGTCGTGGTCAGTGGCAAGTTTCCAGACAGTCTCAGGGACGTTTTGCAACTTGCACTAAATAAAATCACAACATGGGCTACAGACTGTGGACTGTCAGTAAATCCACAGAAAACAGAACTGGTCCTTTTTACAAGGAAATATAAAATTCCTAAAATAAGACCGCCTTCGTTAAATGGCTGCACTCTTGCCTTTAGTGAAACGGCGAAATTTCTGGGTCTAACTCTAGACAGGAAGTTAAGCTGGAAAGCTAACATCTTAGAAAGAGTGAAGAAGGCCTCAATAGCACTCTACTCGTGTAAAAAAGCCATTGGTAGGAAATGGGGGCTTCAGCCATACATGACTTACTGGCTATACACATCCGTAGTAAGACCCATTCTTATGTACGGAGTCCTAGTATGGTGGAAGGCTATCGATAAAGAGGTCAACCGCAAAGCAATCGCTAGGGTACAAAGAACTGCCACACTATGTATTAGTGGCTCTTTAATAACAACCTCTTCTGCAGCATTAGACATTATGCTTAATCTGATGCCTGTAGAATATTATAGTAAATTTGCAGCCGCAAACACAGCTGTGAGATTAAAAGCTACATCCCAGTTGATCAATTCACGAGAAGGTCACTCGGATATCATAAACCATTTCAAGTCCACTCCCGCCTTGGTGGACTACACGTCCCCCACTTACTTCTTCGGGAAATCTCATGTGACGAGCATACCAAGCCGTGAGAGTTGGAGCTCGAACACAGTGATAACCTTGGAAGGAGTACAATTCTACACGGATGGTTCAAAAATGAACAGCAGTGTAGGATGCGGTCATAATTTCCGATTACCAGAACATGGTAATGGAAATCTGGAATCAACATGCACAACCTCGAAGACTGTAATAAACTGCCGAAAACTTCTTAACGAGATGGCCAGGCAGTTTAGCATTCAGCTTTGCTGGGTACCAGGTCATCGAGGTATTCCGGGAAATGAAAAAGCTGATGAACTCGCAAGAATTGGTACAACCTTACAAGTCCTGCCGGATAGGGGAGGACTAGGGGTACCTCTATCCACAAGCAAAACGTTATTTCGTAAGGAAATAACGGATATGGTAAGTTACAAATGGTCAAACTTAACCTCGTGTAATATCACAAGATTGATATGGCCCAAAACCGATTTAAGACGATCCAATGATCTGCTTTCTCTCAAAAAGGCAGACACTATAATGGCAATAGGTATAATCACCGGTCACTGTCTAATAGGGAAGCATGCCAGAAGACTTGGCTTATCCGCAAACGACTATTGTAGAGCCTGCAAGGATGAAGAAGAGGAGGAAACTACTCTTCATCTCCTTTGCACATGCCCGGCCTTGTCGGCAAGAAGGAATACCCATTTGGGGCAATATCACTTCGACAGCCTTAGCGACCTGTCAGGTAAAAATGTGAAGAGTATTCTTCGGTTTGCAAAAAGCTCAAATTGGTTTTAACGAGTGGGATAGAAAAGCTTCTATGTGGTATCACAATGGACCAAATACGGTCTAAGTGTGCCTTTTTGGCAGCCACCTTAACCTACCCTAACCTAAGGATGCAGCTAAATGTTTGGGTTTTTTGTATCGCTGCAAAACTTACTTTTCTGCATCTGATCTTCTCAATATCTATAAAACGTACTTTCGGCCGAAAATGGAGTATAATGCACACATTTGGGCTGCAGGCCCTAAAACAGCGCTGGGTTACCTAGATAATGTGCAAAACAGAGCTATTCGTCTTATCAACGACCCCAGTGTAACTTCAATGCTCGCTCCACTCAGTCATCGTCGCACAGTTGGATGCTAACCTTGTTTTATAGATATCTCGTAGGGATTAAAACCTGCTCGAATGAAATAAAACAGTTAATGCCTCCGCTCAAAGTTTTCTAGCGAGAAACAAGGCGGGCAGCAGAAGCTCATCCCTACCATGTAGAGATTTGAAGATGGCGAAATACAGCTTATGGAAATTCGTTTGTCATGCGCACGTCCCGTTTGTGGAACTATATACCTTCGCATGTGTTCCCTAAAGTTGGTAATTCTTATGTGTACGATTTACTTAAGTTTAAGAAGAACATTAACATCTTTCTTCAAAATGTACCTCCAAATTTTCCTACCTATCCCCCATAATCCAAATTTCCCAATTCCAATTTTCCCAATTATCCTTCCCACATCCCTATCCTCAAAACCAAACTGTACATTCGTATTAAAGGTTCCATCCTAAAGTTTGGTTTTAAAAGGGGGGTGGTTTTGGTTAGTTAAAGTCCAACACTACTATGAGGAAGCACGTGCAGTTCCTCTTGGTGACTTTCGAGTTTTCCACCAACCCTTGTAAAAAAAAAAAATTAATGAATGGTTAAAGAAAATCAAATTACTATTAAATATTAGCAAAACAAAAATTTTATTATTTGACAACAAAAAATTTAACAATATCAATTTTAGTTTTAATAATACTAACATTGAAATTGTAAATTCATTTAATTACCTGTGTTTATTTATTGATAAAAATTGAAAGTGAGATGTAAAGGTAGATTACTTGGTCAGGAAAATTTCACCATATGTTTTCATTCTTAAACGACTACGGAACTTTTTCACACAAGATACTTTATTTGTTATTTATTCCTCATATATCTTGTCGAATATAACGTATCAAATCCACTATTGTGTACTTCGCCCCAATTATATTTAAATAAACTGGATATATTGAACAAAAAGGCAATAAAAATAATACACAAACTTCCAATAAGATTTCCGACCGAATCGATTTATAATGGTAGATATTTAAGTTTTGAAAACATATGTAAAAGAAAACTTTATCTTACGGCTTTTAAAATAATTAATAACACTATTAAGCACAATTCCATTTTTAATCAAATGGTTGACATTCACAATCACAATACAAGAAATAAATCTAACTACTACCTATCACTCTTTAGAACTGATAAGCAAAAAAAAAAATTCCTTATACAATTGTCTTAAATTATTTAATGAATTACCGTCAGAAATTAAAACCCTAAATAATATAAATTTGTTTAAAAAGTTTATTGTCCAATATATTACATTGTCTAACAATTTCCAGCAGTTTTGATTTCCAAGAATTTTTGTCAATAATCTGTGTTCATATATTATAGTGGTAATTTTTTTATAAAGGTTTCCTTTTTCTTGCTTGTTTTCTTTTTTTTTTACTAAATAACGTTTTTTATTGTTTTTTTATTTTTATTGAATTTTTAATTGAAAATTGAAATACTCTAAATTTTGTAACAAATAAATGATCAACTAAAACTATTTATAATTCTATTAGACCAGACAGCGAAAGCTAGGCTCGTAAACAAAAAATTTATATATATATATATAAAAATCTATAGTAAAATTTATTATTAAGATTTTGAAAAAAAAAAAAAAAAAAACCCGCAAGTTTCATGTCATTAACAAACTTTTTTTTTTTTTTTGTTAGGTATAACTCAGTACTTGAAATTATTTTTACTGGACCATAATTTAGATGATTTTTTTAGAGATGTAGATATTCTAAGGTTAGATATTCTTATAAAAAGTGAACTTCATCACGTTTATAATTTGTATTTCATGATTACAGCTTTGGTATACAATATAATTACAATATTGTTGCGTGTTTGTCGGTTCGCAATTATTTATCTGTTTTCCAATAAATAATAAAATTTAACTTTACTTTATCTTTTCGGTTTATACGATCTTAACTTTATCACATCCAAATTAGAACTTTTTTCTATTTACAGAAATTGGCGACATTTATACAAAATTTCTTATCTTCTAGAATATTTCATGTTACTTTACATTTCTCTAGATAACTTATTACTATTACTAATACTAATACAAAATATAATGTTATGTTAATGTAATGTTAATGTTAGTATTATTCTTAAAGCTAATATTATTTATTTCACTTATATTTCTATATAGTTTTGAATTATTCCTACTATGTTCTAGATTATTCCAAATTGTTCTATTTACTACTTTTCCAGATTGTTCTGTTTACAACAATATAAATTAAATTAAAGCTTTAAACATTATAAATATAAATTAATATATTCATAAAATATATATTCCACACATATATAAAATTCATATAAATTCAGATTTACTCAACTTATTAAATTTCAATTATCATACAAATTATTTTGCTTGCGATAATGTAAAGTAATGCAAGAAATAAATGCTCTCTTTCAAAGCTTTTAAAAACTTTTTTAAATAAAAAAGTAATTGGAAGATATTTTGTAAATTAATATTTATGAATAAAAAAATTAAATTTTTTTTTCTTTTTCTTTGTTGTTTTGGAAAAAAAATATACATGGAAATTACAATTATATTTGGAAAGTAATTAAGTTGACCTTAGCTTGTGCTGTCTGGTCTTTAATATTTTTTGAATAATTCACGTTTTTTTTTTCTTTTTTTTTTTATATATTACAATTTTTCAGTTTCAAAACATAATAATTTAAATTCAATCTTTACTTAATAATTCAATTTCAATCTTTATCAATTAAAAGTTTTTTCAAATTCAATCTTTACATCCTAATCTAACCTATTTACTAATATTAAAACTAACTAATATGAATATTGCATAATAAAAAAAATTTACTGTTCAAAAATACATAATAATAATTTTTCAAATTTCAAATTTTAGTTGCAACTTTTTTTTTTTTTCTAACTTTTTTATAAACAATTATTCATTTTGACATAAATCAAATTTTTTTATTTCTTTCTTAAAAAAAGCAATGCTATCAATATTTTTTAATTCTGACGGTAACTCATTATATATTTTTAGACAGTTATAGAGGCAGTTATTTCTCTGACTGCTCGTCTTAAATAGGCTTAAATAAAAGTTTGATTTATTTCTTGTATTGTAATTGTGGATTTCTAACGCCATATTCAGGATAAAATTGTGTTTGATAAAATTATTAATTACCTTAAAAGCAATCACGTATAATTCTTTCCTGCAGATTTTCTCAAAACTCAAATATTTCTCATTGTATAATTGAACGCTAGGAAACCTTGTTGGTAATTTATTTATTATTTTAATCGCCTTCTTGTGTAGAATATCCAGCTTAGATAGCCTAGTTTGAGATGTTCTACTCCAAATTGGGTTAAGGTATATTATGTTGGATAGTATATAAGAACAAAAAATAGAGTATAACATTTCGGAGGGCAGGTAATTACGAAGACGTTTTAATATAAATACATATGGAGAAATTTTCTTTATTACATGTTCCACATGTTCCTTCGATTTTTGCTTGCTATCAACCACTAGACCTTGATAATTGAAAGACGATACCGTATCTATAGCAGTCCCATTCAGAAGAAATATAGTGTTGTTTATTTTTCTATTTTCAAAAATTAATATTTTAGTTTTTTTAACATTAAGCGAAAGATTAATTAGCCATATGTTTATTATTTTTAAATCATATTCAATTGCTTGTTTCAAATCGAATTCAGTGTTCTCGGCATACTTTAGTACTGCATCGTCGGCGTATAGTTGCAAGGAACCTTTATCGAAAGCTTTCTGCAGGTCTAGAAGAGTACAAGCAACCTAATTTCCATCATCTATTTTGGTTGAGAAGAAATTAGTTAAGCTTAGACATGCTGCAGAGGTGCTTGAGTTTCGCTCAAATCCATATTGTTCTTGGTGTATTATATTATTGATTCTTAAAAAATTGAGTAGGCGTGCTTATTTAAGAATCAATAATATAATACACCAAGTTTCGAAAACTTTCGAGAGAGCGTTTAGAACCGAAATTGGACGATAATTGAGCAAAGATTTCTGTTGCCGGTCTTAAAAATAGGCGATACTATTGCCGCTTTTAAGTTACTAGGAAAACATGAAGTGTCAAAAGATTTGTTAATAAATTTGGTTATAATTCGACTAAGTGGTTCAACAAATTTTTTTAGGAATTTTGTGGAAATCTTATCGTATCCTGTAGCTGCGTCAGTATTCAAGAAAAGTATCACGCTTTTAACTTCATTTAAGTCAGTTGGAGTCAGATTAAGATTTGTATGATTAATGGGCGCATAATTGTTCAGATAGTTATGATCAATTGAATCGGTTGGTAGATCAATTTTTTCTGTGACATTTATAAAGAAATCATTTAAGCATTCAACTATTTCCTTTTTGTCAGTAATGCTCTTATTATTAATCTGTAGTTCATCAATATTGACAGAGCTATGTGTATTTGCCTCTGTATTGAACATAATTTCTTTATAAACACCCCAGAATGTTTTGTTATTTTTGGGCCTGCTAGATAGTTTTTGCAAGTAAAATTTTTGTTTAGCTTTAAATACTAAGTTTTTTACTTCTTCCTTAGATTTTTAAATTTTTTTTTTATGATGTAAAAAAGACGAAATTTTAACACCACTTTCCGACGAACTTCAAAAAAATGCATAGTTTTTGAGTTATTTCAAGATTTGTAATGGACCCCTTTTTTAGTCCATAAGACTACGTGTATTTTCATGAAAAATAGACCCATATACAGCTTTTTTTCGTTTAGTGTCCAAACCTTTTAATTATTGTTAGCCGTTGGCCCTATACACAGTGGATGTGAAACTAAGAAAAATAGATTGTACCTACTTTCACAAATAAACTTTTTTGTTGTAGAAGAGTGCAACTACTTATTATTGTAATAGATTAGATATACTTTGGTTAAAATGTTCATTGGTTCAAAGAAAATCATTTTATTTTGTTATAAAACAAAATTAAAACAATTCTGTATGGGTTGCCGAAATGAAAATTGTTTAAAATTATGCTTATAAATTTTTTAGCTTATTAAATTGGAAGAAAAGCAAAAAAGAGGATATAGTAGGTATAATCTATAGAATCGTATATTGATATAATATAAGCACGATTCATAAATAATACACGTAGGCTTTTATTAACACGTAGTGGAAATATGTAGTTTAATAATATGAATGTTATTATTAACTGCATGTTAATTTACTTATACATATGAATATAGAATTAATAATAATATGCAACATTAACATGTCGAACCTCGTGCACTAATTCGTGACTTTATTGTTCTACTTAAAACTTCAACTTAAATTACCTTCTACTTAAAAACTAATCGTTTTTCCTACTTAATTTTAGGTTTTATTTAATAATTTGCATGTATGATTATATATGACTACATATTATGATCTTGATGTATGTGTGTGTTTGTGTGCTCGTTTCTTAATTATTATTCGTAACTCAGTGCACTAAATAACTTCGGTCATTTATGCACTCAATTATATTTTATCTTATACTTAATCATACTTGCGTGCTCAAACATGTCTTTCACACATTGGAACACTACATATACCCCCCTTTCAACGTAGCGAGCATATATGGAAGAAAAAATTTAAATGAATTATTAGAAAAATTTAATTTTGATTTAATAAAAGATAGAAAATTTTATTATGAATTAAAGATTTAAATTAAGTTAGTTTGAAAGTTACATTTTTCTTAAATTTCTTTTTGGATTGGCTATCAATGCCGTAGACTGGTTTTAATCGATCTATAAATATAAATACATTATTATTTTTAATTTTTTAATAAGAAATTTTCTTAATCTTTTAATCACTTCGTACGGACCTTATTACGGTGAGTGAAGGGGCAGTTTTACTTTCTCGATTCTGACAAAAACGTGGGTGCAGTCTGTAATTGATTTTGGAATGAATATACATTGATTTTTTGCTGTTCAAGTGTCTTTTGGTTGAAAATTTTGCATAAGTTTTCACAATTTTACTATAAAGTCAGAGGTGTTAGAATCGTTAATTGAGTTCTCTGTCATTTCCCTTGGTAAATTTAATATTTGCCCATCAGCTGGTGAGCATTTGATAACTTCTTTCACCGCGCAACGTATACCTAGTAATACCAGTGGCAGTTCGTCGTGCCAATGTGTGGTGTTACACCGTGCGATAAGGGAAGCTTTTAACTGTCTGTGAGACCTTTCAACAAGACCATGTGCTTGTGCGTGATATGCTGTCGTTCGTATTCTATTAGATCCCAGAATGTTCGTTAGCTCTTTGAATTGTTGAGATTCGAATTGTGTGTCTCGCTGCGTGGTATTGGTCGCAGGCACGCCAAAACGTGAAACATATTGCTATACAAACGTTCGAACTACTGTACTAGCAGCAATGTTGTTCATAGAGTAGGCTTCTGGCCACCGAGAAAACCGATCAATAATTGTTAATATGTACGTACAATTTTTAGACGTATGCAATAGACCAATGAATGGATGAATGTGCTCAAATCGACTGTTCGGAATTTTAATTTTGTCGAAATCCGACTTTGTGTGTCTGTACACTTTTGATTTTTGGCATGAGATGCATGATTTTGCAAATTCGCCTATTTCGAGGTTCATTGCGGGCCAAAAATACCTAGCTGTAATAAATTTTCTAGAAGCTCTAACTCCTGGATGTGATAATTGATGCAGCTTTTCGAAGATTTGCTTACGCAAAGATTTTGGAACAAATTGACGATTTCTTCCTTGACTAACTTCGCACAGAAGTTTTTCCAAGATTAAAGTAATTTCTATCATTGCAAATTTCAGGCTTGAGTTTTTGAGTTTGATAAATATTTTCTGAGCGTTGATAAATATTGTTAAATCAATATCTGATTTCGTAAGGTTAATTTCGTCGATGCGCGAAAGATAATCAGCTACAACATTGTCTTTTCCACTGATATGGCGGATATCAGATCCGAATTGAAATATATAATCTAGATGCCGCGGTTGTCTGGGACTTCTTTCTGTTTTAATTTTGTAGTTGTGACATGTACGAATAAATCAGAGCTAAAATTTGAGATAAATTAGGCAAAACCGATGATAATAATTTATCATGCCTACAAATCTCTGAATTTCTTTTAATGAACTTGGTGAAGGGAAATCTAGAATTGCTTTAACCCTATCTGCGGATGGTTTGATACCATGTTTAGAAATGTTGTAACTCAGAAAATCAAGACTTTCTACATCAAATAAACATTTTGTTGGTTTCATGGACAATCCGAAAAGTGATAACCTCTGAAATAATAATTTGAGGTGCTGTTTGTGCTGCTCTGCGTTTTCACTTGCCACTAAAATGTCGTCGATGTACACAAAAACGAAATTTAAATTTTCAATTACTTCGTGCATTAACCGTTGGAATGTTTGACAGGCTTTTCTCTGACCGAAACTCATCCAGGCCTTTTAATTATTGTTAGTCGTGGGCCCTATACACATTGCATGTGAAACTAAGAAAAATAGATTGTACCTACTTTTACAAATAAACTTTTTTGTTGTAGAAGACTACTTATTATTGTAATAGTTAGATATACTTTGGTTAAAATGTTCATTGGTTCAATAAAAGAAAATCATTTTATTTTTTTTATATAGAGATGAAAAATGAAAATTGTTTAAAATTATGCTTTTAAATTTTTTAGCTTATTAAATTGGAAAAAAAGCAAAAAGAGTATATAGTAGGTATAATCTATAGAATCGTTTATTGATATAATATAAGCACGATGCATAAATAATACACGTAGGCTTTTATTAATACGAAGTGGAAGTATGTAGTTTAATAATATGAATGTTATTATTAACTGCATGTTAATCTACTTATACATATGAATATAGAATTAATAATAATATGAAACATTACCATATCGAGCCTTGTGCTTAAAGTTCACAATAATTTAAAAAATGAAAGACTTTAACTACTTTTAACTAATTCGTTACTTTATTGTTCTGCTTAAAACTTCTACTTAACTTAACTTCTACTTAAAAACTAATCTTTTTTTCTACTCAACTCTAGGTTTTATTTAATAATTTGCATGTATGATTATATATGATTACATATGATCTTGATGTATGTGTGTGTTTGTGTGCTAGTTTCTTAATTATTATTCGTAACTCAGTGCACTCAATTACTTCGGTCATTTAAGCACTCAATTATATTTTATCTTATACTTAAACGTACTTGTGTGCTCAAACATGTCTTTAACACAATGCAACACCACATATACCGCCCTTTCAGCGAAACGAGTATATATGGAAGGAAAAATATAAATGAATTATTAGAAATATTTAATTTTGATTTAATGAAAGATAGAAAATTTTATTATGAATTAAAGATTTAAATTAAGTTAGTTTGAAAGTTACATTTCTCTTAACTTTTTTTTTGGGATTGGCTATCAATGCCGTACGCTGGTTTTAATTGATCTATGGTTATAGATACATTACTATTTTTAATTTTTAAAATAAGAAATTTTCTTAATCTTTTAATCACTTCGTACGGACCTTTGTACGGTGAGTGAAGGAGCGGTTTTACTTTCTCGATTCTGACAAAAACGTGGGTGCAATCTGTAATTGATTTTGGAATGATTATACATTGATTTTTTGCTGTTCAAGTGTATTTTGGTTGAATATTTTGCATAAGTTTTCACAATTTTACTATAAAGTCAGAGGTGTTAGAATCGTTAATTTAGTTCTCTATCATTTTCCCTGGTAAAACTAATGTTTGCCCATATAGAATTTCAGCTGGTGAGCATTTGATATCTTCTTTCACCGCGTAACGTATACTTAGTAATACCAGTGGCAGTTCGTCGTGCCAATGTGTGGTGTTACACCGTGCGATAAGGGAAGCTTTTAACTGTTTGTGAAACCTTTCAACAAAACCATTTGCTTGTGCTTGATATGCTATCGTTCGTATTCTATTAGATCCCAGAATGTTCGTTAGCTCTTTGAATAGTTGAGATTCGAATTGTGTGCCTCGCTGCGTCGTATTAGTCGCAGGCACATCAAAACGTGAAACATATTGCTGTACAAACGTTCGAACTACTGTACTAGCAGCAATGTTGTTCATAGGGTAGGCTTCTGGTCACCGAGAAAACCGATCAATAATTGTTAATATGTACGTACAATTTTTAGACGTATGCAATAGACCAATGAATGGATGAATGTGCTCAAATCGACTGTTCGGAATTTTAATTTTGTTGAAACCCGACTTTATGTGTCTGTACACTTTTGATTTTTGGCATGAGATGCATTATTTAGCAAATTCGCCTATTGCGGGCCAAAAATACCTAGCTGTAATAAATTTTCTAGAAGCTCTAACGCCTGGTGATATTATGCAGATAATTGATGGAGCTTTTCGAAGATTTGCTTACGCAAAGATTTTGGAACAAATGGACGATTTCTTCCTTGACTAACTTCGCACAGAAGTTTTTCCAAGATTAAAGTAATTTCTATCATTGCGAATTTCAGGCTTGAGTTTTTGAGTTTGATAAATATTTTCTGAGCGTTGATAAATATTGTTAAATCCATATCTGATTTCATAAGGTTAATTTCGTCGATGCGCGAAAGATAATCAGCTACAACATTGTTTTTTCCACTGATATGGCGGATATCAGATGTGAATTACGATATATAATCTAGATGCCGCGGTTGTCTGGGACTTCTTTCTGTTTTAGTTTCTTTCTGTTTTAATTTTGTAGTTGTGACATGTACGAATAAATCGGAGCTAAAATTTGGGAGAAAAACCGATGATAATAATTTATCATGCCTACAAATCTCAGAATTTCTTTTAATGAATGAATTTCTTTACCTATAGTCAAAACTTAAGTATAAGAATTATAAAAAAAATAAAATAAAATAAAAAAAAAGAAAAAAGAAAATAAAATATAAACAAACCAAAAAAAAGTTAATTACATCAAAAATAAAGGAATTTAAAAGAACTTGAACTCATTTTTTTTTTTCTTTAAAAAAAAAAACTAGAAAACTGTGCTGTGTTTTTGTGTTAAATATAACAAATACAATATTTGCTGACACAATATTTTAAATTGTTATAATTAAAAATAAGAAGTTTTTATTTTTTTAACACAATTTAAAAAAAAAAAATAAACAAACATGAATACAAATAAATGTGACAGCTCTATCTGTACAGTTTTCGATACAAAAACTGAATTTGTAACATGCAATAGTTTTTGCAAGAAACGCTTCCACGGAATCTGCGTAAATGCTCCTAGAGGGTGGTATTCCACGATCTTGGCTCAGTATTTTGTTTGTGAATCATACTTGGATTATCATGACAGTATGAATATGTTATTGAACGAAGTCAAAACATCCTTCAATAACATAAAAGATGAATACACAGGACTTCCAGCTAAATGTCATGGCACTATAAAATGTAACTCAGCATCTTTTAATGAAATGGCAAAAGACTACTAATCACTGAATATGATACTGAGCAGTACATCTGACAAACAAAAAGATCAATTGAAGCAGAATTTGGTTTCTAAAAATGATGAGTTTCTCTCCGCACTAAATAGATTAAATGAATCTTTATATACGTTGACTAGTGAGTTAATGTCATCTTACAGCTACAGAAACTTTTTGATTCAAAGCTAAATAGTCAACCTTCAGATATTGCAGATAAACTGACTGATCAAATAGGTTCACTTAAAAAGGAAATAGTGAATATGGGGAGAATTAAGGTCGATGCTAGTTTGGATACATCTTTCGACAAGTTTAGATATAATCAAATGTATCTAAGTCAAAATTCAAATTACATTGGACTCAAACTGACAAACCATTCAGCTACAATTCATTTCATAATTCCTTTTTGTTTAAGCCTATAACCTCTCAAACGGTGGAATAAAGTGACTAATAATGCTTTGGATGCAAAATCAAATGCAAATCTAATAACACCAATGACAATTCATTACTTAGTGAAATTCTTCAATGTAGTAACAATTTGGCTATCTTACCACCTTCATCCTCAGCTTTAGCATCAACAGAAGAAGTGCAATACAGTTCTACTGCAAAGAAAGTTCGGTTTATTCTTCCAAATATTAAAGATAATATTACTGTTATCGATCAGAAATCAACTAAGGAACATCATGAACCTGTAACTATCCTATACTTTTCCAATTTTGCAGCGTCAACAACTTCTAGTTATCTTATAAATTTAAAAAAAAATACTTTCAATTTAAATATTGTTAAAGTAGTCAATCTTACTCCTAAGAATCTTAGATATAAACCAAAATACAAATCTTTCAAAGTTGTTGTACCCATATCCAAAGTTTGCGATATAATTAATTACAAGCGATGGAAAAAAGGTACAATAATAAAAAAATTTGTATGCAATACTAATCTAGAGAATTCACCTACTAACACCAACACGAAGTTTAACACTGACAAAAATAAACTGTTATTAAATCCTTTTGCTATTCCCTTTTCTAGCACAAACAACAATAAAAACTTACTATTAATAGTACAACATCAACTAGAGGTTCTAAATATCCTAACTTTGTTCAAGGGGGAATTTTAAAACCAGGAGCCGCTTGCTCGGCTGATCTAACTAATAATAATAATAAAGAAAATTATATTGCATTAACAATAATAATAAAAATAATAAATATAGAAATGAAATAAGTAATAATAATTTTAATAATAATAATAATATTAAATAATAATAATAAAAGTAATAAAAAAAATACTACTAATAAGATTAACAATAATAATAACAATAATAAAAGCAATAAAAAAAGTAAAAAAAAAAGATTTTTAATAATAATATAAATCAAAATAATAATAATAATAATAATAATAATATTAATAATAATAATAATAATAATAATAACGATAATAATAATAATGATATTAATAATGATAATTTTGCTATTAACAACATTGATAATAACATTGATAACAACAATAACAAT
Organism: Poecilobothrus nobilitatus; assembly: GCA_947095535.1. Classification (NCBI taxonomy): domain Eukaryota; kingdom Metazoa; phylum Arthropoda; class Insecta; order Diptera; family Dolichopodidae; genus Poecilobothrus; species Poecilobothrus nobilitatus. The sequence goes on from OX352772.1 coordinate 217,998,949, forward strand.
AATACTAGTAATGTTAATAATAATAATAATAATAATAATATCATTAATAACAATAACAACAATGACAATAATAATAATATTAATAACAATGATAATAATAAAATTAATATAAATGATTCATTATCAATAAATCCGCTAATACCCCCTATTGTTAGAATTGCAAAACAATCACTAACAGAGGACTGCCAATACGCTTTATCAAGGTTTAGAGATGAGAAAATTCTTCATAAATTCTTTTCTTAGCTTATTTACATAACGATTTATATACTCGCGTTATAGAGGGTAAAACAAGAACTCATTTATCTGTTCTCATCCACAATGAGGGCCTACCATCTAACTTCAAAGATTTGTATAATCTTTACCTTAGATACCACAAAGGTATAGGCTTCACAACAAAAGAGGTTGAAGAGGACCTTAAGGCTTATCGTAGTCATTGCGACAGTAATTACTATAATCACCTAAATCAATCTCGTGAGAACTACAACCAGTTTTTTCGTTCGAACTCCAAGTAAATATGCAAATCTTATCTCTTTATCTAACTCGATAAATAAAATAAAAACCTCTCAAAATACTAACCAGATAAATAACATTAAAATTTTTTATCATAATTGTAGTGGTATGAGAAGAAAAGTTAAAAAACTTTATATTGATGCTAAGTCATGCAATTTTAATGTACTAGCTCTAACTGAAACATGGCTTAATGAATCGTTTGGAAACAAAGAAATTCTTGATGGTAATTGGCCCATTTACAGGAGCGATCGTAATTATCAGTTTACTAATAGTTCGCGAGGTGGTGGTGTATTATTTGCCGTAGGTAATAACTTACCTAGTGTACCTGTAATTTCTTGTACTTTTCAATCATTTGAACACCAATTTATTAAAATTAATTTAGGTACGAGTAACTTATACCTAGGTATTGTTTATTTCCCTCCGAACTCTGACAATTTCTCTTATTCTGAATTATATAGTGTATATCATACTATCATTTTAAATATGCATGAGGAGGACTCAATTTTCGTCTTTGGCGATTTCAATCGCCCGGCTCTTTCTTTTGTTGTTGATGATTCTGACGATTTGCTATTACCAATTAACTTCCAGGATGAGATTGATTTCGGCCTTATTAGTGAGTTTTATGGCAATGATTTACAGCAGTTTATTAGTTATCCCAACAACAATAATAAATGGTTAGATCTTGCATTTTCAAATGCATATGATAGAATGGTGGTAAAGCTCGCTGATGATGCAGATAATCTTTTTACTAACACTAATCATCATAACGCAAACATCTTTGAGTTCTCTACTTTCATTCCACTCTCGAGCAAAACTTACTCGAGAATGAAATTGTATATGAATGAAGAGAATGAAACTTAATGAAATTGTATATGATTTCCGTAATGCTGTTTACCAAAGCATTAATAATGCTTTATCATCTACTAACTGGGACGAACTGTTAGAACAACAGGATATCAACTCAATAATCTCTATCTTTTATTTAAAAATTTTTGAAATTATAAATGTTTTTGTACCTTAAATCCGTAAGAAAAACAAAACAACGGAACCATGGTTAGATAGAGAACTTAGGACTTTGCGTAACCAGCGCAATTAAATGTACAAGAAAATTAAACACACAATAGCACCAAACGATAACTTATTGAATTCGTACAAACTGCTTGCAAATGAATTCAAACTGAAAGCTCATACAGCCTATGAAAACTATGTCATTAGTATAGGTAAGAAATTAATTAGTGATCCCAAAAAATTTTTCGAATTTGTCAAGTGGATGTAAAACTAAGAAAAATAAATTGTACCTACTTTTACAAATAAACTTTTTTGTTGTAGAAGAGTGCAACTACTTATTATTGTAATAGATTAGATATACTTTGGTTAAAATGTTCATTGGTTCAATAAAAGAAGAATCATTTATTTTGTTATAAAACAAAATTAAAACAATTCTGTTTTAACGAACCTCGTGAGTAGATAGGTAGGCACTTAGGCCAAATAGGTCAGTAGGATAAGGTCACCCGGGAGTAGGACAAGGTCACCCGGAAGTAGGACAAGGTCAAACGGAAGTAGGTCAAACCGTAATTAGGTCATACAGGAAGTAGGTTAATTTCATAAAAATAGGTCAGACAGGCGGCGGCGGCCGCCAGGCAAGTTTATTTGTTTATGAAGATTGTATACTTGTTTTAAGTAATAGGTAAACATGGAAATAGTAAGAAAAAATTTTTATTTTTGCTTGCAATTTTGAGATGTTTTTGGTTGCATTTTTGATATGTTTTTCATTATTTATTGTTTTCTTTTTCTTTCGTTTTTTTCATCAGAAGTATTTAAAGCAGAGGAAGGAAAAACCATTAATTAATTGTTATGTAAGAATGTTGAAAAAAAAAAAAAAAAAGGGAATTCAAAAAATATATACCGGACATGTTTACTTATTGATGTATACTTGGCTTAAGTAATAGGCGCATAAAAAAAAAAAAATGCTTTATAACATTTAAAGAGAAAAATGAAACAGAACAAAATAAGTGTAACTGCATTTCTTTAAAATTTTGCAACTATTTTTAGAAATTAAAAGAAAAAGTGAAAACTGGTTGTTTAAATCTTGCATAAAAATTCCACCTTGACAAAATTGATGCAATTTTGAGAAGCATTATTTCTTGTTGTTTTTTTTTTTTTTTTTTTTTCTATGAAGTATTTAAAGACGAGGAAAGAAAACATTGCTAGTATCACCGTATAAGATGTTATTATTATGTAAGAATGTTGGAAAACAAGAAAAAGAATAAAAAGCGATTCAAAATAAGTTAATTGCTTTTGGTACTTATAGTGGTACATACTAGTGTAAAAATAAAAAAAAATAAAACAGATTTGTTTATATGTTTGAAATAAATTATTCAAATAACAAGCAAGACATTATGTATAAATTGTGTAAAAAGTTAAAAAATGGTAATAGAGTGAATATTCTAAGATTGGAAACGTTCGCGGTCGGTTGTTTATAAATAAAAAAAATCAAAAATAAAAAAATAAAAAATGAATTCAGAAAAATTCACGATAAAAATCTATAAAATCAGTGAATGTAAAACGATTCAACATTTTAGGAAAAAAAGTAGAGTTTATAATAAATCCAGTACCAGACAACAAAGATCCAATAGATTGGGTTAAAACCGGTATTGAAGAATTATTCAGCAGTTTAATTGAAAATTTTGACCCTAGTGACAAAATTAGTGACAAGTTTTCATGAACGTGGTCCAGCCTGGATCAATTTTAAAGAAGCAAAGTTATTTCAAAAATTTTCCAAAGCAACTCCGAAGGATTATCTACAGATACGTTCTGTATAAATGTTACATATGTACGACTTCCAGCGGAAAAAGGTAAAGGAAAAAGATACAACAATTTTGAAGAAGAATGTAATAAAAGAAGAGGCATAATTTCAATTAAAAACAAAGATAATCTATGCTTACCACGTGCGTTAGTTGTTGCTATCTCATTCATAGAAAAATCTGTTGCCTACTGTAAAATGCGAAAAGATGTAGGTCAACTTCAATTGAAAGCAGCGTTACAACTAATTAGAAATTCAAATGTAAGCATCCCGGCAAAAGGTGCTAGTATCAGTGAGCTGAAAAAATTTCAACTGCACCTTTCTAAATATCAAATTGTAGTTTTTGATTTCAGAGGAAAAGGAAAATCGACTATTTTTCAAGGTGAAGAAGATAAGGAAAAAAGATTGAATTTGATATACGATGAAGGTCAAATCAATGTAATTACATCATTAACATCAGCAGCATTTAGTTGTGATTAATTTTGCCAAACAAGTAATGTGCCGTATAACAATAAATTGTCTCACAGATGTAAACAGTCGTGTTTCTTTTGCAAATCATCTCCAGCATGTGACGCAAATTTTTAAATATTAAATGTGATGTATGCAATTGAAGTTTTAAAGGTCAAACTTGTTTTGATAATCATAAAGCAACATCATCTACAAATAAAAAATCTATTTGCACTCTAATAAATTCCTGTACAAAATGCTTTAAAGTATACAGAGCTGATGTAAATCATATATGCTATGAACATTTGTGTAAAAACTGTAATACAAATGTTGCTTCAGATCACCAATGCTTTATTACACCATGTAAAGAATTAGCTGAACTTAAGAATACATTATATATTTTCTACGATCTCGAAACAACTCAAGATGATATCATCGGGGAGAAACTTCATGAAGGTGTTGCAATAGGGTATATAATTGAACATCAGCCTGATTTATGTATTTTTGAACAACGTTGCACGCATTGTATATTATCTAATGTTGAAAGATGCAGTTTTAGTGGACTTCGACAACATGCGTTGAAACAAAATCCAATACAAATGTTTTTAGAATATATACTCAACCAAAGAAAAATATTTGATAAAGTTGTAGTTATTGCACTTGATAATCAGTTTTTATTAAACTATATCTTAGAAAAAACCATCATCAAACCAAAACTAATAATGAGGGAAACAAAGATAATTTTAATGCTGTTAGATAACATGAAATTTATTGATTCATTAAACTCTTTTCCAATACTGTTATCTGGTTTACCGAAAGCGTTTGATTTAGAAATAAATGTGAAAAAAGATATTTTCCTCATATGTTTAATTGTAAAAACAATATAAAATATAATGGAAAGTTACGCGATCGTAAATATTACTGTTATAATTCAATGAGTGCATCGGAAAGAAAACAATTTCTTCAATGGTATGAAGAAAATAAAAACAAGTCTTTTAACCTCCAAAATGAACTTGTTGAATATTGTTTGAATGACATAAAAATTTTGACAGCAGCCTGTATTAAATTCAGACAACTAGTTTTGGGAGAATGTAAGATGGAGCCATTTTTAGAGGCCACTACAATTGCTTCAGCATGTTATTTGGTGTTTAGAAGGAATTTTTTAAAACCGTATACAATTGGACTATACCTCAACAAGGATATCGCTTATCAAAAAACCACTCAATCATTACCATAAAATGGTTAATGTGGGAAGAAAAACAAAGAAAATAAAAATTCAGCATAGTCGTAATGTAATGAAAAAGTTATTTTTGATCTTCGTGTTGACGGATATTGTACAGGCACAAAACAAATATTTGGGTTTTATGGCTGTTATTATCATGGCCATCCAAAATGTTTCAAAAATAATAATGATAAAAAAAAAACACGTTATGAGGCTACATTATCCAAAGCCAATAAATTACGATCTTTAGGTTATCAAGTAATTGAAAAGTGGGAGTGTGAATTTCGAAACGAAATGAGATCAAAAGAATACGAAGCATTTTTCTCAAAATTGGAGAACGAAAGTTTGATACCACTAAAACCACGTGACGCGTTTTATGGCGGTAGAACAGGAAACACAAGAACATATTATAAATGTGCACCTGGTGAGAAAATAATGTATATAGATATATGCTCACTATATCCTTGGGTGTGTAAATACGGAAAATTTCCAGTGTGTCATCCAAAAGTTCAGGTTGGACAAATTGAGTGCAATAAATTAAATTTAAATGATACTGAAGGATTAATAAAGGCATTGGTACTTCCTCCAGAAAAACTTTATCACCCGGTTTTGCCTATAAATCAAAATAATAAGCTAATGTTTTCCTGCTGTCAAACATGTAGCTTGGAAATGAATAATGATGACTGCTCTCATAACAATCGTAGTCGGTCAATTTTAGGAACATGGGTTATAGATGAAGTAAGAGAAGTTAAACAGGGATACAAAATTGTGCAAATATACGAGGTATGGGAGTATACTGTTAAACAATTTAAACCCCTTACATCACAACAAGGAATTTTCACTGAAATGATGAACAAGTTCCTTAAAATTAAACAAGAAGCTTCTGGCTGGCCTAGCTTTTGTAGAACACCAAGGGAAAAGTGCAAATATTTAGAAAAATTTTCTAAAGTGGAAGGCATAAATTTATAGTTTAACGAAATAGAAAACAATCTTGGACTTAGATCATTAGCTAAATTAATGTTAAACTCTTTCTGGGGTAAATTTGGGTAGAGAGAAATTCAATCAAAAACAGAAATCATAAATGAGCCTTATAAATTATTTACTCTTCTTACTGATCCTCCCAAGAGTGTAAATTAAATAACTCCAATAAACGAAAAAATAGTTTTGGTAAATTGGGAATATAAAGAAGAAACAGCTAAAACATAATTAACAGTTAACGTTTGTATAGCTGCTTACACTACCACACAAGCTCGTTTAAAATTGTTTTCTTATTTAAACAATTTAAAAGAACGAGTTTTGTATTACGATACTGATTCAATAATATATCTAGCACGTGAAGTAGAATATAATCCTCCAACAGGAGTTTTCATAAGAGATATGACAGATGAGCTTGAAGAATATGGAATAGGAAGTTACATTATAGAATTTGTCAGTGGGAGTGCAAAGAACTATGCATACAAAATATATAGTACCAACTCCAAATGTGAAAAAACTGTTTGCAAAGTCAAAGGTATTCGTTTAAATTATAACGCTTCACTAGAAATAAATTTTGGCTCTATGAAACAATTATTTCAAAAATTAAATAATTTTCACCAAATAAATATAACATTTCCTAGTATTCGTCGAACATACGATCACAGAGTCATCACTGTTCCTGAAAGAAAGACATATCGATTAAATTCCAGAAAACGAGTTTTTGCAAATGATTATACTTCAGTTCCTTATGGGTTCAAAAAGAAAACAATTTAAAAATTATTGTTAATATATTGTAAAAATTTTGTATTTTAAACTATAAACAAAAATATGGGAGAGGTACGAATGCTCGTTTCTCAAAATCTCGTTTTATCAAAATCTCGTTGTTCAAAATCTCGTTTCTTAAAATCTCGTTTTATCAAAATCTTGTTTTATCAAAATCTTGTTTTATCAAAATCTCGTTTTTTAAAATCTCGTTTTTTCAAAAATCTCGGTAAATCTCTTTTTTTTTTCAGAAAATACAGAAAACATAAAAAATTGTAATTTTTAATGTTTATCGAAGAATATTTTATTTTTTTCATCCAAATTAAACAAATTTTATAAAATAAAAACATTTTCTGTATATAAAAAAAAAATAAAACAGTTATAAAGAATTGTTATAAAAATTTCAATATAATATTATGTTTTGCGCTATTTTTTTTAGAAAATCCAATTTATCCATATGTTTTCTTTTTTTTATTAGTGTTTCAATTTTTTTATTTTTTCTTATTGTGGCTGTTTTTTTTTGTAAACGCTGTTCTCCACCCTCCATTCTATCAATTCTCGACATCGATATCAATAGCTCTTTGTTCATTTCTGAAATAAGTTTGTATAATCCAATGTGCCGTTTTCCAATTACATTCTATTAAAATGTATAAAACATATAGTTAATTGTTTTAGTATTAATTCAATTCATCATCAATTCTTTATTTACCTGAAGGCGACGATGCCAAGCTTCAACGTTATTTTGTGTTCTCGGAAAATATAGTGTCTCGAACCCAGCAACAGACCAATATGAGCCGGGATATTTCGGATTAACAATTTTCACGATTGCGTTTTCAGAAAAATTACCTATATAATTTTTTTGAAACCAATCGGAAATGGATTTGGCATTTTTATCTGTCTTTAAATTATTATTCAGAACAGAATAATAATCTAAGATTTCATTCTCAGGCACGAATGCTAAACTTTTAATCATCCGAATTTTCAGATTGAAATTTTCATTTTGACCATATTTTTTTACAAGGTTTGATTGAACTCTTCTCCAAATAATTTGCCCGAAATGAAAAAGGCAACCTTTAAATTCAGATGATGGAAAATGAATTTTCGCAGCAGCAACACTGGCTTTCTCAAAATGTGCAATGATTCGTTTAGGATTAAGTGATATATTGAATTCATGACTCAGCTGAGTAAGTCTTAAAAAAAATGCTTTATAAGCCTTTGCACTTTTTGAGCTCATTAAGCAAAACACTAGTGGCGAAATTTCGGTGTTAATTCTGCCATGGATAGTAAAAAGTTGACGCATAATTCGTGGCATTATGTCAAAAGTACCGTCCATCAACCAACAGTTTGCCTGTGAGAAACGTGTTAAACTTGATTTTGTGCCTAAATAAACAGAAATTGCACACAATAAGGAAAGGAAATAAATAAAAATTATTTATTGTTTTGAGTCTTGGCGAATTAGACTAACATTAAATTTTCATTATCATTAAATTTTTTGATAATTTAATTTAATTTTAATGATAATTAAAATTGATTTTAAATATGTATAATTAAAAAAATTAATGTTAATTAAAATTGTCTTTCATTATGTAAAGATCTAAAAATAAAGAAAATAAATATAGATCAAAAAATAAATGAAATAATTTCTAAAGAAATTTTACATTTTTTAGATTTTATTTCATTTTTAAATTTTTTTTTTTTTTTTTATTGATGTTATTTCGCAAAGCCATATAATTTAATCATTTTGATAAATTACCTAATATGATATTCTTTCCACCATTAAAATCATCTTCTAAAAGAACAAATAATTCACCTTCTAAATATTTTAGGTGTTCTGGTATTACGATGTCATTAATACTAGTGGCTTCCTTTACAGCCGAAACAGAACGCGCTCTTGTAATTCTTTGTTTCTGGGCTTTTTCTGAAGGCAAGTAAATGCGACAATTTCGTTGACATTCCAAAAAATTGTTACGTATAATTTGCGAAGGAGCAGCTAGAGTTTCACGTGCCCTTGTCTTGGTATTATTATTGATTCGCACTAATTCCTTGTCATAAGCCGATGGAGCATGATTGTGATTCGCTCCTACCTTAAATATTTTGTATTCTTCACCTTCCATTACTGTTATTAAACGACCTCTGCAAAATTCACTTTTTTTTTTTGTACAGATCCATCTAAATCTATCACGATGTTTAATTTCTAAATGGAAACTATAACCATCAAAAATTAATTTTTTTTTTCCTTTATTAGAAGGTAAGATTAACAATTCACTTTCCATTTCACTATTAAATTTTCTTAACTTTTATATTATATTATTAAAACTATTAAATTATATTATTAAAGTTATATTATTAAAGTTGTATATTATTAAATATAATTATTAAAATTTCAAATGAAGTACGTGACCGATAAAAATGCACTGTATCATTGAAATAGTAATAATTGCATTTGTTTTTAATTTTTATCATAATAAAATAAAAGTTTAATGATAAATTTTGCAGTATTTAGTAACAGTACTTATCAAACATGTTTAAGTGTAGACAAGAACGGATGAAATACAAATCTATCAGGCGGGGTTTTTTTTTATAAGACACAAAAGAACAATTATATTAGTTTGAACGTGGCATGAATAACGTAACTATATAAACAATAATATTAAATATTAAAAAGTTAGATTGTACTTTTAAATAAGTTTTTTTTCTTTTGCTTTCAATAAGAATTATACAAAAAGCACATTTGTAAATTATAAAATAAAAATTTCCCTTCCATCAAATCCTTGCTTGTTCTCAATCTCAAAACATAGGTTTATTTACATTTAAGTAAATAAATCTCGAAAAGTAAAGTTTTTACAAAGTTCAGGGACAGGGTGTTTAAAAAAAATTATTTTTTGTTGTGGTTTTTATAAAATTTAATTAGAATATTTAATTAATAACGATGCATTTTTTTAACAAAAAATTAGTGCCGTCACGTCCGTGATTTTTAATATTATTTGTAAAAAATTTTATATTTTACATGAAAAATAATATTTTATATATAAACACATTATTTACTATGTACATAATATGAGTTATTGAATGTTAAAATAAAAAAAAATATATATACATATATACAAAAAAGTATAGTATATAATTAATATAATATAATTAAAAGTACATAATATTATTTTTGTTATTATTTTATTTAATCAGAGTTATACGCTTTTTCCAGAATATATACTTATGTAAATGTATATGCGATAATTTGAAGTAGGAGAGATTTTAGAGTTGGTTACAAAATCAGGGTTTCAATAATTTGTTTAGCGGGGGTTTGGGGGCGGCAGCCCCCACTATTTTAAGTTAATTGTTGTTAAAATATATATATAAAAAAAATAATTTAAAGGGATTTTAGAGTTGGATTTAAAATCAGGATTGCTCCCTTTTCCAGAATATTTATATGTGTGTATGTGCGAGATTTTGAAGTAGGAGAGATTTTAGAGTTGGTTACAAAATTAGAGTTTCAATAATTTGTTTAGCGGGGGTTTGGGGGCGGCAGTCCCCACTATTTTAAGTTAATTGTTGTTAAAATATATATATAAAAAATATAATTTAAAGGGATTTTAGAGTTGGATTTAAAATCAGGATTGCTCCCTTTTCCAGAATATTTATATATGTGTATGTGCGAAATTTTGAAGTAGGAGAGATTTTAGAGTTGGTTACAAAATCAGGGTTTCAATAATTTGTTTAGAGGGGGTTTGGGGGCGGCAGCCCCCACTATTTTAAGTTAATTGTTGTTAAAATATATATATATAAAAATAATTTAAAGGGATTTTAGAGTTGGATTTAAAATCAGGACTGTTCCCTTTTCCAGAATATTTATAAATAAGTATGCATATATAAATATATGTGTATATCTAATATCATATATATATACATATATATTACCATATTATTTGTATGTACTATTTTGAATGAAATGTTGAATCTTTTTTGTTAAATTTTTTTTCTACAATTTTAACAATCAATATTTTTTCAATAAATCGACAAACATTTAAAATAAAAAAATGAAAATGTAAGATAAAATTGTTAAAAATAAAGATTACCTATGATAAAAAAAAAAACCGAGATTTTAAGAAACGAGATTTTGATAAAACGAGATTTTGATAAAACGAGATTTTAAGAAACGATATTTTAAAAAACGGGATTTAGATAAAACGAGATTTTGAGGAACGAGATTTCGTATCCAACCCCAAAAATATTCATTCTGACCAGGGAAAAGAATTTTTCAACAAAAAATTTCAAAATTTGATGAAAAGCTATAAAATAAATCACTATCATACTTATTCAGAAATGAAGGCTAGTGTTTGTGAAAGGTGTAACAGAACATTAAAATCAATAATGTGGAAACAGTTTAGTTTACAAGGAAATTTTAAATGGATAGAATTTTTAAACTATTTCAAAAATATAATAACACAAAACATAATACAATTAAGTTAAAACCAAACCAATTACATCACAAAATGAAAAACAAATTCTTCGTTCAATTTACAATTACCCTAAAATATTTAATAAGGGAAAATTTAATGTTGGTGATTTTGTTAGAATTGCTAGGTCTAAAGGTACTTTTCAAAAAGGATATGAACCTAACTATTCAACTGAAGTTTTTAAAATAGCTTTCAAAAGCAAGACAGACCCGATTACATATAATTTAAAAGATTATAAAAATAAATTAGTTCATGGTGGCTTCAATGAACAGGAACTAACTAGTGTCAAAGACCCCAATGTTTATTTAATTGAAAAAATTTTAAAACGAAAAGGCAATAAAGTATATATAAAATATTTAGGCTTTGATAATAGTCATAATCAATGGATAAGTAAATATGATATTCTTTCATAAAAAAAGTATAATTAGAATTTATGTAAAAGATCTTTTCTTAACTTTAGAACACTGTTAAATGCAACAATGTTGCAAAAATGGTAATAGAAAAAATAAAAACAGAAAAATATTTACTAATAAAAATAAATAATTTAGGAATAGGTAAATAAAAAATAATATTCTTTCATAAAAAAGTATAATTAGAATTTATGTAAAAGATTTTTTTTTAACTTTAGAACACTGTTAAATGTAACAATTTTGTAAAAAGTGCTATTTAAAAAAATTATAGTTTTATTATAATCAATTACAATTTATTTACTTTACAACTTTTGGTTTTTAACTAGTTTTCTTAAGAATTTTGATTTCTAAACAATGATAATACAATTATTTAGAAGAAAAATTTAGTATAAATAAAGTGTGATCTTTCTTAAGATATATCAATTCAAATAAAGAGCTCAACATAATAATACAACAAGAAAGCAAAATGGAAAACACAGCAGAGATTTTTGCCTACGCTCAACAAATAGAGCCAACGCAGGAGTTGGCTCCAATTAAAAGAAAAAGAATAAGAAGTCAGCAAAAATCGCAAACACATCAACAACAACCACAACAGCAACAACATCAACAATTTCAACAACAACAACAAGAAGAAATCATTCTTCTTCAAAAAGAAGAACCACCAGCTAAAAAAGCTTCAAAAAAGCTTTTAATAAGAAAAATATAGAAACTAGAAAGAGTTTCTTAAAAACAAAAGATATGGAGCAAAATCCTCTATATCATATATTAAATGTAAAGCAAATTAAGACCATTTATAAGTGGGTCTTTGAGACCCGCAATTTAATTATATTTGTACCTCAAAAATATACTGATTTTTTTGAGAATTCTGATTTTGTAAAAGAAATAAAAGAAAAAGAACATTTTGTATATAAAGATAAAAATTTAAGTTTAAGTAAATAATGTAAATTGGTTTGTAGTTATAAGTTTTTATTATTATTAATAAATAAAAATAAAATTTAAAAAAAGGTATAAATTTCTTTTATTTAGTTGCTTTATTTTTTCAGATTCATGTTTATATGTACCTAAATTGATTTTGAAATTGAAATTGACAAAATTGATTTATTTTATATTCTTTTTTTTCGTAAAAACACAGGTATTTCATAAAAGAGCCAAGAAAAATTAAATCGTACATTAAATTTTTGAACCGGAATAAAAATCTTTATTTGCTACCTTGTAACATTTTTTTCTGTACAGATCTATATGTATTTCTTTTACTATTTGAAATTTTGACATGATTTATACACCATCTAACTAGATTTAAAAATCTAATTTTACATTTCTTTATTTATATGCTCTGAAAACTTGAAGTTTGACTGGGTGCTACAGTATATAACGCAGTTCAATTTTATTGGCAAATCATTTTCAATTCAATTTTTGGTAAGATATTTAATTAAAATGGCAGGTGATTCAACAACATTTCCACTTACTGAAGAAACTGCAATAGTCAGTATACTAAATGAGGTCCAAGTTAATGAAATTACATCCTGTAGATGAGGAGGAATTAATGGAAACTGAAGAATTCATACCACCGTTTCAAGTCTTAGATGAAGATATAGTGGAGCAACAAATTTGGGAAATAAATAACCAAGAAGGAGATCCTGACTATTTTGCAGAACTTTGTAGAAATAATATATAAGAATATTTGTGTAAATGTATATGTATCTACTATATATAAGTAATTCATAATAAAAAACAAATTAGATAAAATTTAAAAATTTTGTCATTTAATGTTGTTTTTGTTTAAAACATTAGAAATTTTATTTTCAGGTATTTCAAAAAACAATCTAGAATAATTGCATTGAACGCTACAACGTTGTGTTGGAATATATATTTCTTCGTGCAATTTCTTAACATGTTTTTCTTGACACGTTTTTATATATTTAATAACATATTCCCGTACATTTGATTTTTATTGTGTATCATTACAGCTTGAAGAAAATCAATTAAGTTGTAAAATGTGTCAGCTTCCTCTTTGTTAATGCTAAGACATCAGCCAATAACCATTATTAACCCATATTGTAAACATAATTTTGTATTCATTATTGATTGTTTCGAGTACCTTTTATAAAATTGCTGGTAAAATTTACACCAATCACGATATTTTAAAATAGCTGGCTTTTTTCCAATACGATGCAAAATGCAAGTAGCGACAAGAGATTCTGTATCAAAATCAACAAGAACTTTTAATGAGTAATTTTTGTTGAGAAAATATGTATATCTCAACATCAAATTTGTGTTCGAACCTTGATCTTCCATTACTACGTTTTAACTAAAGCTTTTTACTATTAATTGTATTGCCTCGGTACAAGATTGTGAAAAATTTAAATTTCCAAATAAGTTGTAAAACATATTAATAATCAGATTATCGTTTTCTATATGATTATCTTTGCTAAATTCATTCAAAAAAGTTTTCATGCTTAAACCAAAACATCTATACCAACCATAAACGCAACAGTATTGTCCACATAGCTTCGAAAGAACACTCTGTATCTGCCAATTATTAAAAACTATACTCTGATTTTTTAAATATTTCAAAATTTCCGTTTTATCTGGAACTCCACCATACGAACCAAAATATTCTGTGCAACCATGCTTTGGAATATAAAGCGCAAACCAATGTGTTCCTGGATCTTTTATCTTGTCTGTATTTACAATTAAAAAAGTAGGAGTTTCTATTATTTTTGGAATTTTGTCTAAAGCAAGAACTCCCTTAAAATATTTGTTTGTAAATTTGTTACATTTTAAAACACTAGATATTTCTAAAGTGTTCAAATCATACACTCAAACTGATTCAAATCATACACTCTACTTATTTCATTAACGTAGTTCATTAAAAACTCCCTTTTTATTTTTTCATTTGTTATAACAACATCAAATTCTTTTTATAATTTTATCCTTATGTACAGTTCCAAAAGAGTAATTTTCAAAATTTATAATTTCTTTTGTTGAGAATTTGTAAGTAAACTCTTTTACAAATTTTTTACAAGGTTCTTTAATTCCAACTAAACAAATAACTTTTTCAAACAAAGTATTTTTATCGTCACAACAAAACTTTACATTCACAAGTGCACAGGACGATGACATCTTGTTGAATATTCAAATATATGTTTCAATATTCTATTTATAGATTTGTGAATATATTTCGATTTTTATCAATTTGTATGCTTGCATCAAATTATCCATAAACAATAGCAGTTAGTGTAGATGTAAGTGGTTTTGATAGCCTTGCCTCAATTCTAAGTGTACCCTGGTTTAGTAAACCGTGACATACTTCATTTCCAGATGCATCGGGAGTTAAATCAAAAGCTAGTATAAAAAATCCATTACTAAACATAGACTTTGTTATCTGATGATCTTTATCATTGTGGTAAATTCTAGATCCTGAAAAAAGTGTACTGTATGCTCTTGTGCAGGAATTATTTTCATCTGAAAAACTGGTTTCAATTGCTGAATTAGGTATTTGAACACCATTTACGTTTAACACAAATTGTGAAATATCAAAATGTTTAAAATTGCATGGGTTTTTTGATCTTTTTCCAGAGTAACCAACATTTTCTGTCATACAAAAAATTATTGTGTTTGGCAACTGCCCAATAAAGACATTATCAAGTGATATTGAGGAGCTGTTTATTGGAATTATAAAACTTTTTACTTCAACGCGTTTATAATTATATTTAGCATTGGATTTCCCAAGAACACCATTGTGTGCTAACAGTACGCTTGGATTAGCGGTAACATACCTCATAAATAGCGTGGCTTCTATAATTTTTAATTGTGATTCATCAGAATCGTCTGCAAATAGATAAAAATCTGGTTTTCCAAGTGTTAAAACTATACGAATGTCAACATTATTTAAAAGTAGAGTAGGTTAATTAAACATATCTACGTGTAGTTTACCCATAAGTTCCACTACATTGCTATTATGATACAATTTTTGGCGCTCTTTTGAACCATTATTATCAGATTTAGCTATATTTGCTTTAAATAAAAGCCATCCTGCACATTCTAAATGAGTTGCAGCAGCATCTGTACCATAATTGAATAAAGATTCAATATAAGCTCTATAGTGATAATTTCCATCAGATGGTGTTATATTTTTGCCATTTAATTGAACATTACATTGTTTTATTAAAGAATGTAAAATGTTATTAACTACACTTGGTTGTATTATTATTCTTCCTTCAGCATTTTTATCATTATTCCATTGCGTTCCATCTTTCTTTAAGATCTGTACTTTTAATCTCAAATATGTAGAAGACAAATCTCTATATGTATCGCCATGACCCAGTGAAACAAATTCAATAGTTGAAGGGTTGTCTAAAGAAGCAATAGGATTGTAGGAAACTTCTTCAGATCGTAAAATGCTAGACTGAATGGGTTGAGTTTTAAAAATATCCAACTCAGATTTCATACACTCAATCATAATTAATCAAAAATATCTTTATGTTTCTTTTTCTTATTATCTTTGCGTCGTTTTGACGTAAAATAGTTTAAATTTTTAATGAATGGTCTTTTTATAGCTTTTCGTTTTCTTTTA
This sequence comes from Poecilobothrus nobilitatus, assembly GCA_947095535.1. NCBI lineage: Eukaryota > Metazoa > Arthropoda > Insecta > Diptera > Dolichopodidae > Poecilobothrus > Poecilobothrus nobilitatus. Next base: position 218,015,108 of record OX352772.1, read on the forward strand.
CCAGAACCATACATTTCATTCAGTTTACGTACGGCACGACGTCGTATATTTTTAACAATCTCTTTACTACGATCTTGCATAACTTCTTTTACATTTGCACCAGATGCCATATCAGATAAAGCATTGATACCAGAGTTAATAACCTCTTTTTTCAAAATATCAGCGCCTGAAGTAAATAATGGTTTCAAATAACTAAAAAGTCCCCTAAAAAAGCTTCCCAATCCACAAAAGTCCTTCCAGGGTGTAAGCGTAATTTGCTCTTATTTTTATATCTATTTTAGGCCTAGTAACACATTGTAGGGCAACTTATATTTTTAGGCATCTCCTCAGCTTTTGCTGGTTGTATAATATTAACATCATCGTTTATAAAATTAAAAATTCCCCAAATCAGCTTTCGTTCAACTTCTTTTCTTGTAAACCTATTAAGTAAAATGAAAATGAATTTTCTGGATAATAGTTCATAGATGAATCACTAAGTAAATTGACATAAAATTCATCAAATTTTTTGTTGTCCATTGCAGCTTGCAGATTTATTCTTACGAATTGGAAAATTAAGTTGTGTTTGAGTATTACCTGCTATAGCTGACCTTAAAACGCATCTTGATTAATTATTCTACTCTTTAGTATTTATAGTTTTTTCTTTTTTCGTTGGTGGGCGTGAATTTCATCATCGAATACTTCGTCATCAGCTTCTTTTTGATATACTTCTTCTTCAGGTACAACTTGTGTTCAACCATTTTTATATTCAGGAAAATGCGACTGAGATTTCGCATCTATATAAATTGATTTTGCACGAGTTTGAGTACCTTTTGTTTCCATAATTTTTACTCTTTCCTCTTTATTTCTAGGAAGTTCCCGTTTTTTGTTTCTTATTTTAAATAGATTTTGTCTGTATAAATACCATTTTTGAGTGTCCGTAAGATGTTTATTTATCAATATTTTTTTCATAATTTTATCCAACTCATTGAGTTCAGCGTCTGCATTTTGCTTCATTTTCTCATAACAAGAATGACACAATAATCTCTTGCCAACAACGACTATACAGTCGCTCTTTCTAGGCTAAGAGAAGATAAAGTCTATAGCATGGTCAGATTATATTTGTCATACTTGTTTGATGATAAATATAATACTGTGTTGGAAGGTAAGACCAGAACAAGTATAAAAGTTTTAATTAATTTTCTCATTTCTCATAGTAAACACTAACTCAGACATTTAGACATTTACACTACTTCAAACATAAATCAGAACAACAAATCTCATAACCACAATACTATTCAGAACAGTAATAACAATAAAAACGCTTTTAATACTGCATAACCAACTAAAGATCCTGAAATTACCAATTCTAATTGTGTTTCGATAACTCAACCACCTCCTTCTTCCTCATCTTCACCAAATGTTCTTTCTACTTCTAAATTCATAAACTTTGTTCAAGGTGAAACTCTTCAACCTTCAATTATTAACCCGCTTTTACTACCGATAACAAGAATGACACAACAATCTCTTGCCAACAAGGACTATATAGTCGCTCTTTGTAGGCTAAGAGAAGATAAAGTCTATAACATGGTCAGATTATATTTGTCATACTTGTTTGATGATAATTATAATACTGTGTTGAAAGGTAAGACCAGAACAAATATAAAAGCTTTAATTGATAACGAAGGTTTACCAACCGAATACAAAGAATTATATAAATTATATATAAAATTTCACGAAACTAAAGGTATATATTCCAAAGATGTCTCAGACGACCTAAAGGCATACCGCAGTCATTGTAATAGTAATTATTACAATCACTTACAAGTTTCGAATGATAATTATAATAAATTTTTTCGTGCCAATAAATAATTTAAATAAGATCTCTACATCTTTGATAGATTCTTCAATTTTGATAAATTTATCAATATATTATCAAAATGTCAGAGGTCTTAGAACAAAAACAAGTTAAGTCTTACTTAATTCAATAAGTTTAAATTTTGACGTATTTGCATTAACTGAAACTTGGCTAAATTCTTCTATTAACAATCTTGAGCTTTTCGATAGCTCATATTCTGTTTTTAGAGAAGATAGATATATTGAACCAAATGTATCTAATAGTTACATTCCTAAAGGGGGAGGTGTATTGATTGCCGTCAAAAACTCTTTTAATGCAAATGAAATTCCTATTCCTAACGCAGACGGTCTTGAAATAATAGGTGTGAATATAAAATTTTCAAACAAAAATATAAATATTGTTAACATATACATTCCACCTTCTTGGAATTTAAATATTTATATTACTTTTTTAAATGTAATAGATTCGATTTGCTGTAATTCAGGTCCTAATAATGAGTTAATTTTATGTGGAGATTTTAATCTCCCTCATATAATATGGATTAATCATGACGAAAAATATTTTTTGATTCCGGGTTTTTCGGTGAGTGAAACTGATTCGCAATTTATTGATGGATTAAATACCAACAATTTTCAACAGGTTTCCCACCATCTTAATTTTAAAGATAAGCAATTGGATTTAATATTTATCTCTGATTGGTATAATATCACTTTCTGTGACTCGGTGTTATCGCTTGTTGCGTTAGACTCTTATCACCCTTTAATAAGTTTTACCTATTGTTTAACTTAAATCTTGAAGCAGCATATTCTTACAGTTTTAATTTCAATAAACCCAACTTTCCCGGACTAATAAATTTCTTAAATACCTATGACTTCACGTCTTTATTTAATAATATAGCCCTAAATCAAATGAAAATTAGGTTTTATGAAATTATGTTCGAAGGTTTTACTCAATTCGTTCCTATTTCAAAAAAAAGATCTTCCCAATCTGGCCTACTATGGTTCACGAAGGAGCTTAGATCTCTCAGAAATAAGAAAAACAAAGCCTGGCGTAAATATCTCAAATCAAAAGATATTAATGACTATAACAATTTTGTCATATTTTTTGATAATTTTAAAACGTCATCCGATATTCTTTACAATAATTATATTAACCAAATAGCAAGTAAACTAAAATCTGAAAAAATTTTGGAAATTCATAAATTCTAAACGTAATTGTAATGATTACCCTAAATTTATGAATTTCAATTCTCTTTCAAGTAAGGATCCCTTAGTTATTTCGAAGTATTTTCGTGAGTTTTTGAGCACTTCATATAGTAATTCTTCCTTTTCGCCAAATGAAAACTATTTCTCCTTTATGGACAGTTGTCAAAAAACGTCTCTTCATGACATAAATATAAATGAAGAAATGGTTTCCAAATATCTAAATAAACTCGGTGATAATACTTTTCCCGGCCCTGATGGTATACCGGAAATAATTCTGAGCAAGTGTTCTAACATTCTTACTACGCCTTTAACGTTACTCTTCAAAAACTCATTAAATTCCGAACTTTTTCCTCCTTTTTGGAAAATGTCTCATATCAGACAAATTCACAAAAAGAATGCTAAAAATGAAATTACTAACTATCGTCCCATAGCCAAATTATCTTCTATTCCAAAATTATTTGAACTAGTTATAACGGATTCAATTTATAATCACTGTTCTAATCTTTTAATTGATAACCAACATGGTTTTGTAAAACAAAAATCTACTGTGACAAACCTGGTTGAAACAACGTCCCTCCTCCTCAATAACATGGAAGAAGGTTTCCAAACAGGTGTTGTTTATAAAGAAAACAAGAAATAAATGCAATCATATCAAAAATCCAAGCAAACACATCTCAAAATTGCAAGCAATAAAAAGCAATAAAAAGCAATTTTTTCTTACTATTTCCATGTTTACCTATTACTTAAAACAAGTATATAATCTTTATAAACAACTAGAATTGGCCGCCGCCTGTCTGATCTATTTTTATGACATTAACCTACTTCCTGTCTGACCTACTTCCGGGTGACTTTGACCTACTGACATGTCTGGCCCAAGTGCCTACCTATCTATTCTCGCGCTTAAGGTTCACAATAATTTAAAAAATGAAAGACTTTAAATACTTTTAACTAATTCGTGACTTTATTGTTCTACTTAAAACTTTTACTTAACTTCTACTTAAAAACTAATCTTTTTTTCTACTTAACTCTATGTTTTATTTAATAATTTGCATTTATAATTATATATGACTACATATGATCTTGATGTACGGTTGTGTTTGTGTGCTCGTTTCTTAATTATTATTCGTAACTTAGTGCACTCAATTACTTCGGTCATTTAAGCACTCAATTATATTTTTTCTTATACTTAATTATACTTGTGTGCTCAAACATGTCGTTAACTCATTGGAACACTACATATACCCCCCCCCCTTTCGCGTAGCGAGTATATATGGAAGAAAAAATTTAAATGAATTATTAGAAATATTTAATTTTGATTTAATGAAAGATAGAAAATTTTATTATGAATTAAAGATTTAAATTAAGTTAGTTTGAAAGTTACATTTTTCTTAAATTTGTGTTTGGATTGGCTATCAATACCGTACGCTGGTTTTAATCGATCTATGGGTATAAATACATTATTATTTTTAATTTTTAAAATAAGAAATTTTCTTAATCTTTTAATCACTTCGTACGGACCTTTGTACGGTGAGTGAAGGGGCGGTTTTACTTTGTCGATTCTGACAAAAACGTGGGTACAATCTGTAATTGATTTTGGAATGAATATACATTGATTTTCTACTGTTCTAGTGTCTTTAAGTTGAATATTTTGCATAAGTTTTAGCAAATTTAGTATAAAGTCAGAGGTGTTAGAATCGTTAATTAAGTTCTCTGTCATTTCCCCTGGTTTGGAAAATTTCCCCATATTTTTTCATTCTTAAACGACTACGGAACTTTTTCACACAAAATACTTTATTTGTTATTTATTCCTCATAAATTTTGTCAAATCCACTATGGTGTACTTCGCCCCAGTTATATTTAAATAAACTGGATATATTGAATAAAAAGGCAATAAAAATAATACACAAACTTGCAATAAGATTTCCGGCCGAATCGATTTATGATGGTAGATATTTAAGTTTTGAAAACATATGTAAAAGAAAACTTTATCTTACGGCTTTTAAAATAATTAATAACACTATTAAGCACAATTCCATTCTTAATCAAATGGTTGATATTCACAATCACAATACAAGAAATAAATCTAACTACTACCTATCACTCTTTAGCACTGATAAGCAAAAAAAAAATTCCTAATACAATTGTCTTAAATTATTTTGTTCCAGAAACAAGCAACATCAACCTAAAATGAAATAAAACAAAAACACAAAGAACTTTATTCTAACTAAGTATGTTACAAAGTTATACTTATAAATAAAATGAACTGGAACATCACAGCAGCATCATCTGGAATTTCATCTAAAACCTACAATAGAAATGAATTAGAAATTGAATACATAAAAAATTAATTTTAAGATTTATAATAATTAAATATGTACTTACTTGTGTTTATTTTAGAAATCTCTGTAAATGTTAAAATAATATAAAGCTTTTGGATAAAGATAAATAATTGAATTATAATACACTATTGTTAAAAAGCTTTCTAAGAAATTGAATTATATAATTGTAAGAATAAATTAAAACGAGTATCGAATTAAAATCCACTTACTCACTTTTTTTGTTATATACCATCATTATATACAAAATATATTAAAACATATGATGATAGGTACTTTTTTTTTACATAACAAAGGTTAATGAACTTAAACCGTAGTGGAATTTTAATTTAAGTATACAGTAATATAATTTTACTTTAAGTTAATATAGTAATTTTAACATTCATTCGTATTTAAGCATTAGAAGGTAGAGGAGCAAAATTGGATTACAAATAAAATTAAATTAAAAATAAAAGTATTTTTTTGTGGAAGAACAACTTGGCGTACATTTATAAATAGGCGTACTATTATACATGGTCCTTCGAGCCGGATAAATAGAGGTTGTTGGTTGAAATAATGCAGATTGTTGGTTGAATCAATGCAAATTGTTGGTTGAATTGTAAGTTTAAAAAAAAAAAAAACAAAAGTAAATTAAATTTTAAAATAACAAAAATTTAAAGAAGAAAATTTAAATATATATACGAGTATATAATTTTTAGACTTATTAAAATTTATAATACTATAGTTTTACATTTATATAACGTTAGTTGAAACATAAAATAAATTTTAAAATAATAAAAATTTAAATTTAAAGAAGAAAATTTAAATATATATACAAGTACATCATTTTTAAACTTATTAAAATTTATAATACTATAATTTTACATTTATATAATGTTAGTTGAAAAATAAAATAAATTTTAAAATATTAAAAAATTTTGCCCGCTAAGTATAATAAATAAAAAACTAATTGTAAAATAAAGCATTTATTGTCTTTTTAATTAAAATAAAATTTATATAAAAAAAAAAAGGAGAGAATGGAAGGTTTGATTAGGCAGCAAGGAGAAATTCGTAATTCTTTAATTAGGTTCGAGACTAATTACAAAAAAGATTCGAAAACGCGTAAAACAAAGATTTATTTTAAAAAGAAATTAGACCAGTTAGAGGTCAACTGGCAGAAGTTCAAATCAAATCACGAGACAATAATTCTTGATGCAGATGAAGCGTGTGCAGAATATTTTAATAAACAAGTCTTTGGTGAAGTTGAAGATTTAGTATTTGACTTCAGAAATATTTTAGAAGAACAATGTTTCAGCATCCATTCAAAAAAACCGAGTGATCGTAGTGAACAAGAAGAAGAGAAAGTTACTGGAAAGGAAGAAGTAAATTTACCAAAAATAAATGTACCAAAATTTGCTGGAGAGTATAATCTTTGGACCTCATTTCATGACCTATATACAACGTTAATTCACAACAACAAATCAATTTCGAAAGTCCAAAAATTACATTATCTTAAGACTAGTGTCATAAGTGAAGCGACCGAAGTAATAAGACATTTCAACATAACAGAAAATAATTACGATCCAGCTTGGGATGCATTAAAAAACCGATATGATAACAAAAGAGTTCTTATCAAAACACAACTGAAAATTTTGTTTTCACAACCATACAATTCTACTGATACAGCTTTTAATATTAGGAAATTAATCGAAACTACAAATGAAAGTATACAAGCTTTGAACAATTTAGCAGTAAACACAAAGAATTGGAACATAATCTTCACTTATGTGATAAGCGAACGTTTACCATTAGAAATAAAAAAACTTTGGGAAAGAGAAATAGGTAGTACGAAAGATTTTCCCACTTACGAAAAATTAACAGCATTTTTAGAGGGACAATTTAGAGCGTTAGAGGCGTTAAACATAAAGGAACAGTTCAAACCGTCAACATCCAAGGGAGCTTTCCATGCAAGCACAAGCTATGGTTGTCAAATATGTGCAGGAGCACATTCCATCAGGCAGTGTTCACAATTTATTAGTTTGAACCACGAGCAGAGAAGGAAAGCTGTAATTGATAAAAGGCTGTGTTCAAATTGTTTGTCAAAAGGGCATATAGCTACAAGATGTCCAAGCCGTTCGTCGTGTTTTAAATGTAGGCATCGGCATCATACATTGCTACATAATGACACAATAATTGCAACAAAGCAAAATGAAGGAAGATCAGAACCTGGTAGCTCACAGGATCTAAATAATGTAACAAAAATACACCACGTCGGAACTCAATGTGTAAACAAAGAGATTTTGTTAGCTACAGCTTTAGTCATCATAAAATCCGCAGATGGACAAGAACATTTAATTCGAGCGTTAATTGATCAAGGATCACAATCAACATTCATTACAGAAGCGCTCGTCAAGAAATTGCATTTGAAAGGTTATCCCAGCTATACAAAGATAATTGGTTTAGGCAATAATGAAGCAGGTACCGCGAAACAAAAGATTTCAGTTCAACTCTCCTCAATTCACAATGAGTCCAATTTGAGTGTAGATGCCCTGGTACTGAAAAAATTGACTGGAATCCTACCGGCAAATCGAATATATCCAAATCATTCCTGGAAACATTTAGAGGGTTTGGAGTTGGCTGATCCCAAGTATTACGAACCCGGTAAGATTGATATGATGTTGGGAGCCGATACATATTGGAAAATTATTTTAAACGGTGTCAAATTTGGCGAACCTGGCAGCCCTATAGCTCAAAATACCGTGCTTGGATGGATTGTGTCGGGGGAAGCTACGAACAAGCAAATAAAAGCTGCAATATCAGAAGTTTCAACATATCATAGTCATCTCACGATTCAAGATGAATTACAAAAGTTTTGGAAGATAGAAGTAATTACGCCTGTAATAAAATACCTCACCCCAGAAGAAGAATAAATTTTGATGACAAAACAGTGCAGTGTTTGCCCACAGGACGATACGTGGTTCGACTACCGTTCAAGGACATAAGTGATAAACCACAGTTTGGAAAATCTCGGTCATCAGCGTTTTCCAGGTTTAAAAGTTTAGAGACCCAATTTACAAAGCTTCCTGAAATGCACGCAGAATACGAGAAATTCATGCAAGAATATTTACACTTGGATCACACGGTTTTAGCTAAATCAGCCGAAATCGAAAATATGTGGCAAAACAAAAATGGAAGGACATTCTAAAAACTAATTATCTCCCACATCATGCAGTGTATAAAGATAGCACTACAACGAAACTTCGTGTGGTGTTTGATGCCTCCAATAAAGCAATTGATGGGCCATCACTCAACGAGATGCTGTTGCAGGGTCCTAAGATACAAGATGATTTATTATGGATTTTATTAAGATGGCGGAAATACAAAATTGGTTTTACGGCTGACATCGAAAAAATGTATCGGCAAATTTGGATGAACACTGAAGATGCGGAATACCAAAGAATACTTTGGAGAAGAAAGCCAAATGAACAGCTTCGAGATTATACGTTAAAGACAGTAACTTTTGGAACGTCGTCGGCACCTTATTTAGCAGTTCGCACATTACATCAAATAGCAAATGATGAGAAGGATAATTATAATCTTGCAACCAATATAATAAAAACAGATTTTTATGTAGATGATCTTTTGACAGGTGCTAACACAGTAGAAGAAGCAGTGCAAATAAGAGATGAAATAAATGATCTTTTGAAATCAGGTGGATTTAATCTTCGTAAGTGGACATCAAACATTGAAGAACTATTGGCAGGTATTCCTACCGAAGATAGAGAACTAAGTGGTGTGATTAAATTTGACATAGATGAAAGCATAAAAACTTTGGGCATAAATTGGTTTCCAAAATCAGATAATTTCAAATACAAATTAACAATAAAACTTTGCGAAACACCACTATCAAAGCGCAAATTTTTAAGCACAATTTCGCAAATATTTGACCCGTTAGGATTTTTGGCACCATTCACCATAAAATTGAAAATCTTAATGCAATCACTATGGCTAAAATGAGTAGATTGGGACCAGAATCTTCCTACAGAGGTTCAAGATATATGGAACAAGATACAAAGGGAAATTTACAACATTGAAAATATCACAATATCTAGATGGATTGAAACTACATCCAATTCGGTGGAGATTCATGGTTTCTGCGACGGTTCACAACACGCTTATGCAGCAGTATTATACGTTAAAACGCGAAATCAAAAGGGAGATGCAAAAATTAAATTATTATCCTCAAAAGCGAAAGTCACTCCTGTGAAACAGATATCAATACCACGCATTGAATTATGTGGAGCTGTATTACTATGCAAGTTATACCAAACCATAAAAAACGCCGAAATTCGAAAAAATTAAATTTTATGCATGGACGGATTCAACAATTGTATTGGCATGGTTACGAAGTCATCCCGGTAATCATAAAACCTTTGTAGCAAATCGCATCTCACAAATACAAGATATGAGTGAAATTGAAATGTGGAGCCATGTTCCAACAAACAGTAATCCAGCCGATCTAGCATCTAGAGGACATTATCCAAATGAATTACTCAAAGCAGATTTATGGTGGAATGGACCTGATTGGTTTTTACACGAAGAACAGGATTGACCAAAATTACCACAGTTAAACGATACATTATTAGAAACAAAGAAGTTCAAGGTACACTTAAGTGCCAACTCTCAACTAAGCATTATTGACCAATTATTCAATAAGTATTCAACATTACAAAAATTGGTAAGGGTCACAGCATACATTATGTGTGTAAGAAATATTATAAAAAAAATCAAATTGCATTCAAATCATTTGACTATACCGGAATTAGAGGAAGCTGAAAAACTTCTAATTAGTCACAAAATACCTTCACACATGAAATAAAAAATTTAAGGGCTGGAGTACCAGGTGGTGAAAGACTAAATAATCTTCATCCTTTCATAGATGCAGATAACATTCTCAGAGTTGGCGGACGGTTGCAGCACGCAAACATTCCATGGGAAGAAAAACATCCGATTATCATAACTGATAAACATCCTTTAACTTCATTAATAATAAATAACATGCACAAAATAACATTACATGGAAGTACTCAATTAATGATCGGTATGATTAGAAGAAAATATTGGTTGCTAAACGCGAGAAATGAAGTCAAACGTCACATATATAAATGTGTCATATGTTTTAGGCAAAAGGCTCAACAATACCAACAATTAATGGGCACTCTACCATCACCATGGTTATATATGGCAAGACCTTTCCAACATACTGGGGTAGATTATTGTGGCCCTATTGAAATAAAAATATCAAAAATTCGAAATGCCAAAAGCATGAAAGCATTTTTATCAATTTTCATCTGCCTGGCGATACACATAGAGGTAGTGTCAGAATTAACTTCGCATGCCTTTTTAGCTGCTCTAAAATGCTTTGTAGGAAGACGTGGGCTGTGTACTGACTTATACTCTGACAATGGTACAAACTTTGTGGGATCTAGAAATATTTTAGAAGATGATTATGTAAAATACCTAAAACAAATAATGAGAGAAACCCCAGAGTTATGGGCAAACGAAAACATAAAGTGGCATTTTATACCACCAATGTCTCCCAATTTCGGTGGATTATGGGAGGCAGGTGTAAAATCGGCCAAATACCATTTAAAAAGGATATTCCACAACAATAAATTAACTTTTGAAGAACTTGTAATAACAACAGTGCAAATAGAAGCATGCCTCAATTCGCGTCCACTATGTCAGTTAACAGATGACCCGGAAGATCTTACAGCTTTAACTCCAGGTCATTTCTTAATCGGAGGCCCTTTGTTATCGGTACCACAACCGACAATATTAGACAATCACGAACATTGTTTGAAAAGATGGCAATTTATGCAACAATTTATTCAATCATTTTGGAAAAGATGGCACTCGGAATATTTACACACATTACAACATAGACCAAAATGGCAATATCCTTCAAAAAATTTGGAAATAGGAAACTTAGTATTGATAAAAGATGAAAATCTACCACCGTGTAAATGGTTACTGGCAAGAATACAGGACACACATTCTGGAACAGATGAATTAATACGAGTTGTAACGCTTAAAACTAAAGATTCCATATATAAAAGAGCTGTTTCTAAAATTTGTTTACTACCAATTATACATAACCATTGAAACCTACCATAAAATAATAGGCAACCTAATACAAAAATTAATAATAAACAACTTAACATATAATATAAATGAACCTAATATAAATTGGAAAATAAATTAACTAACTTAATATAAAATAATAAATTCGATAACCTAATACAAATTTGAAAATAAATTAACTAACTTAATATAAAATAGTTATATATATGTAAAACTTACAATTCAATTAACAATGGTAAATCCAACAATCAATCCAAATATTGTACATAATCTCTAAGCAAGCAACTTCATAATTCAGCATAAATTAATTCACTCACAGTTCAAATTTTATAACCTAAAAATTTCAAATAACATTTAGTACACAGTAATAATATATATACATGTATAAATATTAAAGTGTAAATATTAAATTATAAATATTAAATTATAATGCTATATTAAATTATAATGCGAGATATCAACTTTATTTTGGCATCTATGTTATTATATATGCCAAGGCCGGGAGTATGTTCCAGAAACAAGCAACATCAACCTAAAATGAAATAAAACAAAAACACAAAGAACTTTATTCTAACTAAGTATGTTACAAAGTTATACTTATAAATAAAATGAACTGGAACATCACAGCAGCATCATCTGGAATTTCATCTAAAACCTACAATAGAAATGAATTAGAAATTGAATACATAAAAAATTAATTTTAAGATTTATAATAATTAAATATGTACTTACTTGTGTTTATTTTAGAAATCTCTGTAAATGTCAAAATAATATAAAGCTTTTGGATAAAGATAAATAATTGAATTATAATACACTATTGTTAAAAAGCTTTCTAAGAAATTGAATTATATAATTGTAAGAATAAATTAAAACGAGTATCGAATTAAAATCCACTTACTCACTTTTTTTGTTATATACCATCATTATATACAAAATATATTAAAACATATGATGATAGGTACTTCTTTTTTACATAACAAAGGTTAATGAACTTAAACCGTAGTGGAATTTTAATTTAAGTATACAGTAATATAATTTTAGTTTAAGTTAATATAGTAATTTTAACATTCATTCGTATTTAAGCATTAGAAGGTAGAGGAACAAAATTGGATTACAAATAAAATTAAATTAAAAATAAAAGTATTTTTTTGTGGAAGAACAACTTGGCGTACATTTATAAATAGGCGTACTATTATACATATTTAATGAATTACCGTCAGAAATTAAAACCCTAAATAATATAAATTTGTTTAAAAAGTTTATTGTCCAATATATTACATTGTCTAACAATTTCCAGCAGTTTTGATTTCCAAGAATTTTTGTCAATAATCTGTGTTCATTGTATATCAAATATTTTAATACATAACTTGCTTTTCGTATATATGTATTATAGTATTTATTTTTTATACCCTACACCTAAAGTATTGGGTGTATTAACTTTGGTATGGTGTTTCTAACCACCAAAAGGAAGCGAGTTAGATAAGGACATGTATATATATTCTGAATAAGTTCACCTCCTGAGTCGATTTAATGATTTCCGTCCGTCCACCCGTTCGCACGATGACTCAAAAACCAATTAAGCTATCTTGATGAAATTTATATAGTAGGTTACTAATTATGAAAGGAAGGCTAAGTTCGAATCTGGACAAAATCGGTCCATGGGTTCGGATTCTGGAAGCTTCCGAACGAGCCCCAGAGCAAACGAGATTATCTCCAAAACCAACAAAGATAGAACCTTTAAATTTTTTACAATAATGTTCCTTCCCGTTTGATTTATGTATTAGAAATTTAAGAGGATATGGTCCATGGGTTTGGATTTTGGAAGCTTCCGAACGAGCCCCAGAGCAAATGACATTATCTCCAAAAACAACAAAGATATCACCTTTAAATTTGGCAGAATGGTGTTCTTTCATGTTTGATTTAGGTCTTTGAAATTTGAGAGGATTTGGTCCATGGGTTCGAATTTTGGAAGCTTCCGAACGAGCCTCAGAACAAACGAAATTATCTCCAAAATCAACAAAGATAGAACCTTTACATTTTGTACAATGATGTTCCTTCCCGTTCGATTTATGTCTCTGAAATTTAAGAGGATTTGGTCCATGGGTTTGGATAATGGAAGCTTCCGAACGAGCACCAGATTAAATGAGATTATCTCCGAAACCAACTAAGATATAACCTTTAAATTTGGCAGAGTGGTGTTCTTTCATGTTTTATTTCAGTCTCTGAAATTTGAGAAGATTTGGTTCATGGGTTCTTATCTTGGAAGCTTCCGAACGAGCCCCAGAGCAAACGAGATTATCTCCAAAACCAATAAAGATAGAACCTTTAAATTTTTTATAACGATGTTTCTTCCAGTTTGATTTATGTCTCTGAAATTTAAGAGGATATATAAGTCCATGGGTTTGGATTTTGGAAGCTTCCGAACGAGCCCCAGAGCAAATAAGATTATCTCCAAAAACAACAAAGATATTACCTTTAAATTTGGCAGAATGGTGTTCTTTCATGTTTGATTTAGGTCTCTGAAATTTGAGAGGATTTGGTCTTTGGGTTCGGATTTTCGAAGCTTCCGAACGGGCCTCAGAGCAAATGATATTATCTCCAAAAGCAACAAAGATATAACCTTTAAATTAGCAGAATGGTGTTCCTTCTGGTTTGATTTATGTTTCTGAAATTTGTGAGGATTTCGTCTATGGGTTCAAATCTTGGAAGCTTCCGGACGAGCCCCAGAGCAAACGAGTATATCTCCACAACCAACAAAGACAGAACTTTTATTTTTAGTACAAAGGTGTTCCTGCATGTTTTCTTTATGTTCCTGAGATGGATTCGATGAATTGGAGTAGCAATGAATGGTAGCGATGAATTGGTACCTGACATACACCTCCCAAGGACTAACAATCTTCGAAATTAATAAAGATAGAAACATAAAATTTTTTACAAAGGTATCAAAAATATCCCATGAGGATGCCTCTTTTACGTTCCTGAAATTCGAGTTGAATAAGACAGAAAAGGGAAGAAGTTCAAGCAGCTGCCAAAAAAACATGGATTTTTAATTTAATTCGAATTATTCAGGTGTAGGGTATTAATAAGTCGGTTGCATCGACTTACTGTTACATTTACTTGTTTTTATAAAGTTTCCTTTATCTTGCTTGTTTTCTTTTTTTTTTACTAAATAATGTTTTTTACTGTTTTTTTATTTTTATTGAATTTTAAAAAGGTTTGTGATCAGTGCAAATCGTGAAAGATCGTAATTCTACGAAATGTCGACAATGTTTTATCGAAAGATAAATTCCCAATAGTTCCATGTCGAATGTCGAGTATTTTGATTCTGCTAGGGGAAGTTTTTTTAAGGCTAAGGGTTCCCAGCGATTGTTGTTACATCGTTGGAGTGCAGCGCCAACTGCTTTGTCCGTAGCGTCAGTGGTAATGCTAATGGGAGCACTGGCTATTAGATGAACAAGCAGTGTTGCGGAAGCTAGCGATTGCTTTACCTTGTTTTGTGCGTCGTTGCATTGTTCTGATCATTCGAATTTTATTTTGGTCTTTGGATTTTTGTTTTGTAGTTGTGACATGTACGAATAAATCGGAGCTAAAATTTGAGATAAATTAGGCAAAAACCGATGATAATAACTTATCATGCCTACAAATCTCTGAATTACTTTTAATGAGCTTAGTGAAGGGCAAATCTCTGAATTACTTTTAATGAGCTTAGTGAACAATTGCTTTAACCCTATCTGCGGATGGTTTGATACCATGTTTAGAAATGTTGTAACTCAGAAAATCAAGACTTTGTACACCAAATAAACATTTTGTTGGTTTGATGGACAATCCGAAAAGTGATAAGCTCTGAAATAATAGTTTAAGGTGCTGTTTGTGCTGCTCTGCGTTTTCACTTGCCACTAAAATGTCGTCGATGTACACAAAAACGAAATTTAAATTTTCAATTACTTCGTGCATTAACCGTTGGAATGTTTGACTGGCGTTTCTCTGACCAAAACTCATCCAGGCCTTTTAATTATTGTTAGCCGTGGGCCCTATACACATTGCATGTGAAACTAAGAAAAATAGATTGTACCTACTTTTACAAATAAACTTTTTTGTTGTAGAAGACTACTTATTATTGTAATAGTTAGATATACTTTGCTTAAAATGTTCATTCGTTCAATAAAAGAAAATCATTTTATTTTTTTATAAAACAAAATTAAAACAATTCTGCATGGGTTGCAGAAATGAAAATTGTTTCAAATTATGCTTATAAATTTTTTAGCTTGTTAAATTGGAAAAAAAGCAAAAAGAGTATATAGTAGGTATAATCTATAGAATCGTATGTTGATATAATATAAGCACGATTCATAAATAATACACGTAGGCTTTTATTAACACGTAATGGAAATATGTGGTTTAATAATATGAATATTATTAACTGCATGTTAATCTACTTATACATATGAATATAGAATTAATAAAAATATGAAACATTAACATATCAACCTCGTGCTTGAGGTTTACAATAATTTAAAAAATGAAAGATTTTAAATACTTTTAACTAATTCGTTACTTTATTGTTCTGCTTAAAACTTCTACTTAACTTAACTTCTACCAAAAAACTAATCTTTTTTTCTACTCAACTCTAGGTTTTATTTAATAATTTGCATGTATGATTATATATGATTACATATGATCTTGATGTATGTGTGTGTTTGTGTGCTCGTTTCTTAATTATTATTCGTAACTCAGTGCACTCAATTACTTCGGTCATTTAAGCACTTATATTTTAATTATATTTTATCTTATACTTAAACATACTTGTGTGCTCAAACATGTCTTTAACACATTGGAAAACTACATATACCCCCCTTTCAGCGTAGCGAGTATATATGGAAGAAAAAATTTAAATGAATTATTAGAAATATTTAATTTTGATTTAATGAAAGATAGAAAATTTTATTATGAATTAAAGATTTAAATTAAGTTAGTTTGAAAGTTACATTTCTCTTAACTTTTTTTTTGGGATTGGCTATCAATGCCGTACGCTGGTTTTAATTGATCTATGGATATAGATACATTATTAGTTTTAATTTTTAAAATAAGAAATTTTCTTAATCTTTTAATCACTTCGTACAGACCTTTGTACGGTGAGTGAAGGAGCGGTTTTACTTTCTCGATTCTGACAAAAACGTGGGTGCAATCTGTAATTGTTTTTGGAATGAATATACATTGATTTTTTACTGTTCTAGTGTCTTTTGGTTGAATATTTTGCATAAGTTTTCACAATTTTACTATAAAGTCAGAGGTGTTAGAATCGTTAATTGAGTTCTCTATCATTTCCTATGCTAAAATTAATGTTTGCCCATATAGAATTTCAGCTGGTGAGCATTTGATATCTTCTTTCACCGCGTAACGTATACTTAGTAATACCACCAGTAACAGTTCGTCGTGCCAATGTGTGGTTTTACACCGTGCGATAAGGGAAGCTTTTAATTGTCTGTGAAACCTTTCAACAAAACCATTTGCTTGTGCGTGATATGCTGTCGTTCGTATTCTATTAGGTCCCAGAATGTTCGTTAGCTCTTTGAATTGTTGAGATTCGAATTGTGTGTCTCGCTGCGTGGTAATGGTCACAGGCACGCCAAAACGTGAAACATATTGCTGTACAAACGTTCGAACTACTGTACTAGCAACAATGTTGTTCATAGGGTAGGCTTCTGGCCACCGAGAAAACCGATCAATAATTGTTAATATGTACGTACAATTTTTAGACGTATGCAATAGACAAATGAATGGATAAATGTGCTCAAATCGACTGTTCGGAATTTTAATTTTGTCGAAACCCGACTTTGTGTGTCTGTACACTTTTGATTTTTGGCATGAGATGCATGATTTTGCAAATTCGCCTATTTCGCGGTTCATTGCGGGCCAAAAATACCTAGCTGTAATAAATTTTTTAGAAGCTCTATAGCCTGGATGTGATAATTGATGAAGCTTTTCGAAGATTTGCTTACGCAAAGATTTTGGAACAAATGGACGATTTCTTCCTTGACTAACTTTGCACAGAAGTTTTTCCGAGATAAAAGGAATTTCTATCATTGCGAATTTCAGGCTTGAGTTTTTGAGTTTGACATTTTTGTCGGTATATTTTTGGATTTCTTTATTTGTTTTCTGAGCGTTGATAAATATTGTTAAATCAATTTCTGATTTCGTAGCATTAATTTCGTCGATGCGCGAAAGATAATCAGCTACAACATTGTCTTTTCCACTGATATGGCGGATATTAGATGTGAATTACGATATATAATCTAGATGCCGCGTTTGTCTGGGACTTCTTTCTGTTTTAGTTTCCATTGCCTTCGTTAAAGGTTTGTGATCAGTGAAAATCGTGAACGATCGTCCTTCTACGAAATGTCGAAAATGTTTTATCGAAAGATAAATTCCAATAGTTAATAGAGTATTTTCATTCTGCTAGGCAAAGTTTTTTAGAGAAAAAGGCTAAGGGTTCCCAGCGATTGTTGTTACATCGTTGGAGTGCAGCGCCCACTGCTTTGTCCGAAGCGTCAGTGGTAATGCTAATGGGAGCACTGGCTATTAGATGAACAAGCAGTGTTGCGGAAGCTAGCGATTGCTTTACCTTGTTTTGTGCGTCGTTGCATTGTTCTGATCATTCGAATTTTATTTTGGTCTTTGGATTTTTGTTTTGTAGTTGTGACATGTACGAATAAATCGGAGCTAAAATTTGAGATAAATTAGCCAAAAACCGATGATAATAACTTATCATGCCTACAAATCTCTTAATTACTTTTAATGAGCTTAGTGAAGGGAAATCTACAATTGCTTTAACCCTATCTGCGGATGGTTTGATACCATGTTTAGAAATGTTGTAACTCAGAAAATCAAGACTTTGTACACCAAATAAACATTTTGTTGGTTTGATGGACAATCCGAAACGTAACAACCTATGAAATAATAGTTTGAGGTGCTGTTTGTGCTGCTCTGCGTTTTCACTTGCCACTAAAATGTCGTCGATGTACACAAAAACGAAATTTAAATTTTCAATTACTTCGTGCATTAACCGTTGGAATGTTTGACTGGCGTTTCTCAGACCGAAACTCATCCTTGTTTTTTAAGTCTACCAAAAGTCCATGCTTGGCTAAAAAATCAGCGCCAAGAATTGGTCTGTTAACTTTTGCTAATACAAAATTGTGCCTAAATGCTCTACGCAGTTTTAAATCTACTTCTAATATTTTGTTTCCATATGTAGGAATAATTGTACCGTTCCCGGCTAAAAGCGAAAAATCAGAATTTTTAGTGTTAAACTCATGTTGCTATAGATCAACGGGTAAGACTGAGACATTGACGCCACTGTCAATTAAAAAACTAAGATTGTTTATTTTGTCTTTAATAAATAAACGACGATTTTTAATTGTATTCCCGTTGTACGTCGTTGCCACCGCGGGATAATTTAGTTTTTTGATTGTTTTTTGTTTTCAGCGGATTTAGTTTGCGCAAATTTTCAACCTGGTGAACATTTCGCCCTTTCACCAAATCAGAAATGATAAAAACATTATTTTCCCTGCGCATTAAATTTTTGACGAGTATTTGATCGCGGTCGAGAAAATAACCGTTGATTATTTCGATCCCTTGATCTGGATCTGTAACTTTGGTTTTTTATTAAGTTTTTTTATCTCATTGATCTCATTTTCTAATTTGGATAATCGACAATCTTAGCGTACCAAGCGTTTTGATTCGGACGTGTTAATGTTTGATACTGTACCATTGGAAGCTTCCATGGCATCCCAGATATTATCCGAGATTTCTAATAGTGAATCAATAGTTTCGGCTTTTAAGGGTATTAACGCTACGCTAATTAAATACGGTATTCGACTTAATCATAGTTTTTTTAGTAAATGGGAACCGATGGTACCGGATGATCCTGTAAGTGATTTGAGTCTTCTGTTAAATTCGGGTGGTTTGCTGTTGCCCATTTCTACTTCGGAAATGACTCGCTTAATGCATTTCTCTATACTCAGTGAATGGCGCTAAATGAGGTTAGTTTTCGTTAAAATTACTGTCTGGTGGATTTTCTATTTTTTATGAGTGAAATAACTGAGTGCAACTTATTAATTAAAAGTAATTAAGAGTAATTTTATTAATTAAGCGAAGTAAGATCATAATATTTGACTTTGATAACTTATGTATTTTACATCAGCATCATATATAGTACACATAAATAATAAAAATAATAACAAAAAAAATAATAACAAAAACACGTTGTTCCTTCGTGTAACGTTCCATATTAACTAACCGGAATGTATTTAGAATATACCTAAAGAAACTTCGTATAAAAATTAAAGGTAGAAAAAAAATGGCACCTCAATTTTGAACACCCTTTACAATAAGAGCGAATGCAAATTATTAATATTTACAATGAGAATTCAATGATAGTATAATGTTTTATATACTTATATGTTTATAGAACATTAACAAATTATGTATTTCAAACTCTTATATATATGTGTCTATACTAATGTTAAAAGTAAATAGCCTTATGTTAAAACAAAATATTAAAATGCCTACATGTAGACTTTTACTAATTTATTATATTTATATATTTATTTAAATCTTAACTTAATTAATGATGTATTTCAATTTTAAATTAAATTTTTATTTATTTTTTATTCTATTTTCATTTTAACTTCATTTACTTAATTTTAATATGATGATTGTAATTTTTAATACTAACTTTGTAAAAATTAAATATAATTTTTTAATACTAATTTTTTTAAAACTAATCTTGAATTTTTTATTTTCACTTAAATATTTATTTAAATTTTAAAACATTATTTAGTTATTCATTATTTTTTTAAAACATTTAGCAGAATGATTTTAATACATTTTAATATCTGTACCTTTAATGTTCTTTGAATTGTTGCTTGCGGAAACTGTACTGTTAAATGCAGCGTGCTGTTTGTCGTTGATTAGATACCGCTTTTTATTTGCAGAATGCCGGTTTTTCAAAGAAATGTGGTTGATGACCTATGCTTGCCCTTGATGTAGGTGCAGATGATGTTTAATGATGGTTGCATTTTTACATTTTTGTAATAAAAACACTTCTATGCTGATTTAATTTATTATTTGTGTGTTTAGATGTTTTTCTAATATTGTATGTTTTGTAGATTTTATATTAAAATTAGATTTATTTTATTTTTGGGTTTTATATTTATTTTTAACTAATGCAAAAATGTTAAATTTTATTTGTTTAAATGTTTAATATAAAATTTTATATGCACGCTTTTATTTTTATTTTTTTTTTGAATTTTTAAATTTTTAGGAAAGAAAGGTAAATGTTTCTTTTTCTTCTCTCTTTAATGTTTTTTATTTGTTCAATTACCATAAAAAAAAAAAAATATAGTCCAAATAATTTATATTTGTTAAAACTTTTTTGTTTTATTTTATTCTAATAAATCTAAACGTCGGGGTCATCATTTGTCGAACCTCGTGCTTAAGGTTCACAATAATTTAAAAAATGAAAGACTTTAAATACTTTTAACTAATTCGTGACTTTATTGTTTAACTTCTACTTAAAAAATAATCTTTTTTTCTACTTAACTCTAGGTTTTATTTAATAATTTGCATGTATGATTACATATGATTACATATGATCTTGACGTATGTGTGTGTTTGTATGCTCGTTTCTTAATTATTATCAGTAACTCAGTGCACTCAATTACTTCGGTCATTTATGCACTCAATTATATTTTATTTTATACTTAATCTTACTTGTGTGCTGAAACATGTCTTTCACACATTGGAACACTACAAACATTTTTATGCAAAATCAATTGTTTAATAGTGAAATGAGAAATTCATATTGTATATGCACATATATGTATGTATAAGAGAAAAAACATCAGACGAAAAATATTCAAACGCTCGAAAAACGCATATTTTAATATTTCAATCAAATATTATCTATTATAAGATGATTAGCTACTCTCACCATGTGACCGAATTTCTTTTTTGCTGCTCGAAATTTAAATTTTATTATTGAAAAATGATTCGGTCCGATTAACAATACCATACAGTATTTAAAAAAGCTTTTTTTATTCGCCGTGCGTTGCGCCCATCATGTGATGAGCTTTTCATTAGTCTGATAATAAAAAAAGTAATATCTCTTTAATAAAAGATAATTTATTAATTATTGATTTTTATTTGACTGACATTTTGTCATTATTTTGTATTTTATTATTTGTTTTTCTTTCATAGAAAAAATAATAAATTTTTTTATTAAATAACCAATGTTGTCTTAATTCACTAGTCTTAATTGTTTGTAAAAAGAAAAAATAATAAATTTATTTATTAGATAACCAATGTTGTCTTAAATGACTAGGTTATCAATGAAATTTGTTTATTTGAAATAAACCAATTCTTTGTGGTTTTAACTCAAGTGTTTCAACTCACAACCCACTTTTATAATTTTTATTATAAATGGTTTATGACTAGAAAAAATCTTTGGGAGTTGTCTAGATAAAATGTTCAGTTTGTACCTACTGAGGAGTCCAACAGACAAAGGACGAAACAACTTTTTTTTATTTATTTCTAATTGTATTAATTGTATGTAAATAAATTATACAGGGGGTCTTTGCAATAAATCACCAAAGAGCATTTAATTATTTTCTAATTTATAAAAAGTAATGATTATTGTTTTTCTCATTTGGAAACTAAAATGTCCCTTTGAACCAAAAATGTAATTCTAAACTTTAAGTATCTATAACTTACAAATAAGAAAAACAATAGTCATTTGGGTTGTAAGGGTTGTCAACCGCATATGGTTTATTGTTTTTGTGTGTCAACCGCATACAGTATATTGTTTTGATGTTTCAAATTAGATGCTGAAATAATTCCTAAGCAGTCAATTTTTACAATGTATTCATCAAAAATATAAATAAAAGTTGTTATAAAAGAGTTATTATTATAATAAATTGAAAAGCAATTAGTCAAGTTTCAAAATTAAAGTAATTAATTTTAATAAAATAATTTTTCCTAAGGCAGGTGGGAATCTTCCAAACACCAAGAATTTCCCCCTTCGTAGTGTCAGATTCTTACTGACTAAACCCATCTCCTCTTTAGTCAATATAATGGGATGAAACCCTTACCTGCGAAGACAGTATATTGGCTAGGGAGTAAGGATAGGAAAGAATAGGAAATGAATACGGAAACATTAAATTGGTAGTGGGGCTGTAAGGCAACAATGAATCCGCCTATTATTATTATTTGCTGACAGTGACTATAGCCGTTACAACAGTTACAACATGTAGTATTATATAACACCATAGTACATGAGGTAATTATTGAAAGCAAAGCCCACTATCACTGTAGCGGCTGTTATTATTGGTATTAGTATTCTTATTAATATTATTATTATTTTACTACAGAGTCAGGGCCATCAGTGGATTACAACGTGCAACAGTACATAACACCTTACTGCATGATATAACCAAAGATAGCTCCACTGTAGCAGCTATTATTATTATTACTATTATTATTATTATTATTATTATTACAATTACAATTACAATTACTATTATTATTATTATTATTATTATTATTATTATTATTATTATTATTATTACTATTATTATTTTTATTACTATAATTATTATTACTATTATTATTATTATTATTATTGTTATTATTACTATTACTATTATTATTATTATTTCTATTATTATTATTGTTATTATTATTATTATTACCACTATTAATTATACAATATACATTATTACGATATAAAATTACTACATATTTTTTATTTATATGACCTGACCGGGGTTTGAACCCAAGACCCTTCGATTGAAAGGTTGGCGACTAAACCACTGCGCCATGAGTCAGACTTTATACTAATATTTAATATCATTACATTCATTCAAAAAAAAAAAAAACAGACGCTGAAATAATTTTTAAGTAGTTCATTGCTACAAAATTGTGGGCTCAGCCGTTCAAATACAATAAAACATTTTATCATGGCAAGTGCAGACATGAAATTTAAAAAGTATGTCAGCAAAGAAAATGCAATTGCTACATAAATTTATTTTTGAACCAGATAATGGCCGTAAAAACAGAAAAGACTTGTGACAGTTTACTGGTTTCAAAATTCAAATAAATGATGAAAATTATAAGGAAAAAAGCAACATTGAATCTTAGCCAATATTTTAATGTAGTATAAGATAAATTACCTAAACACACTTTGCTAGTTTTCGTAAAAAAGTTGCTTGTTTCTCTTCAAAGTTGCTTATGCGGTTTGACAAGAAGTGTTGTGCATTATGCCTATGTTTTTTAAGGTAAAAAATAGCTTCACAAAAGTAACGAATACATAATACTATTAAGAATGTGCAAGCGCAATTTTTGGTACTTTTCAAAAAAATAAAAAAATTATAATGTGTGTGTGACGTTGGCTGTTGAAAAATTATTGAAAAATGTACATATAATTCTTATGCATGTGTTTTGTTGGTATTGTATACACAATATAATAATCGGTAATTGAAATTTATATGAAGTAGTAGTATTTATTATGTATTGACTATATATGTATGTAGATATTGAATGAAATTATAAAGATCATAACCTGCCAAACCACACGGGTCTGCAGTACATGACATCACGTCGTCTACTCGCTTTTACACGAGTATTTACTAGATTATGCACTTGTCAATGAATGTGTGAAATTCTCTTCATTCGAGTTTTCAACACTGACTAGAGAACGTTTAGTAAAGTTAAAAGCGGAAAATTTTTGTTTTTTATAGGTACATATTAAAAAAAATATAGGTACATATGAAAAAGAAAAATAATTGTACTGTAAATAAATTAGTGGACTAAACTAACATCGATATTTGTGCAATTCTTTAATTAATTTCAATGCCTGTTCCTTAGACCATGTGTCAGTCAATATCACTCATTATTTAACTAAACTTTATATTTTATCAATTAAAATATAGGTACTTATATAGTCCAAAAATTTTTATTCACTTTTTCTTTTTTTATAATACAAATTTAATATGAAACCTGTAATATGCTGACCAGGCAGTACATTAGTACTAAAGATCGTATAGCCTATTGTTTGGTCAAAAAAGGGAGGTGATGTTTAGTGGGTTAAAGTCCCACACACTCATAGAGCACTCGTCCTATTTTTCGCTCTATAGTGCCTTTCAATGATTCCCACCTACCCTCGGAAAAAAAAATAAACAAACAAAAACTAATGCTAAACCATAAATAAATCATATACATAGAGTATTTACACCGAACAAATTTTTTAAACCATTTCTGCACAAAATATAGAACCCCGAAATTCTGTTTTGTTGCAGATTAACATATTTTGAACAAAAAATGTATACAGAAATAATATATATTTGCAGCTTATAAAAAAATTAAATGTATTCTTTTCATATTTATACTATTTTATTAGTGGTTAATTATTTTGTAGTGGTATGGTAGTGGTAATATTTTTTTTTATTCGTTTCATTCTTATTTGTTTGTACGTATGTTTATTAGATTTGAAATGATTAGAATTTGAATGTTTAATAACTTTTGGCTGGCATATATAAAGCGTATTAAATAGCGTATGTATGTGTTTGGTAAAATTAAAAATGATTTTATTATGCATGTATAAGAACATAACGTATTGAAGTAGGTAAATAAATAAAAAATTAGATAAGTGATAATAAGTGACTTTTATTAAATATTTTCTTTTAATAAATAAACTTAAGGTAATAAGGGAACAAATCAATGTTAAATTATAGATTCACTGAAATAAAAGTTTCTTTTCCTACTTAGAGTAAATATATAGTCATGATACACCTAGTACTAGTAAAAGTAAATAATTTATTAAAACTTTTGCAAAAATTAATAAAAAAATCAAATTTTATTTAACAATTTTCTTTTTAATATTAGTACCTAAATGCTAGAATAGCTAATATTAGAATAGGAATAATAGTACAGTACCTAAATAGGGAATCAAAACATAACAAAAGCACATAAAATTAATTTAAAAAAATGTTTTATTGCTTATAATTAAAGAATAGAAGGAAAACATAAGAAGGGAAAAAGCCACATGGAAAATTCTAAAATATAGTCTGATAGTATTAATTTTCCAAATGGCATAAAAAACCCTTTTTATTAGTACATTTACAAAAAAATAAAAATTCAAAATTTATGTAAACAAATTTTACAAGAAAATATAAAAAACTATTTACAAAATTATTTACAAAATTATAACTAAGCATAATAAACTACTTTAACATTTAAAAAAATTTAACATAAAAACATAATTACTCATTTTAACAATATATATAGGTATTTAACTTAAATTAATAATCTCATGCATTGATTTTTAACAAAATTTTCATGAAAAAAAAAATAAAAATTAAAGTTATTAATCCATTACAAATCAAGAAAAAGTTTAAAAAAATATTTATTCAAAAATTGCAGACCATGTGAGACAAAATTTCTACTATATATATTTAGTTTTGAATTATTTTTGACTATTTTTTTGTCTTTCCCTCTTGGATTCCTTAGCTTTTTGTTCCTCCACAATTATTAATTTTTCCTTTAACCATTTGATTTCTTTTTTTAATAAGAAATCGTTTAGTAATTCTAAAAACTTAATTTTATGCGTAAAGCATTTTTCATTTTCGTTGAACCACGTAGAATATTTATCCGATTTATTAATAGCTTCCAAACAACAATATAAAATGTGTTTTTTAAGTTCTTTTGATGAAAGTTTTGAGAAAAAAAGTGATCAAATATATTGATTTGAAATTGGGTCAATTCAAAAAAAATTTCTGTTGGGGCTTTTAAATGGACAATATCTGAGTAATTTTTGTAGTTTTTTTGAAAAATAAATTGTTCCGACTCAAGTAATAAAGGGCTTTCAGAAGTCTTAAAAAATAAATCGTTACATGACACACAAGAAATTTTTTTCATCATTTTAAAAATGATATAACCACATATATACCTTTGTGCGTTATTCGAAACAACATTCCTTTCTGTTTTTTCTAAATTTTCTCCTAAATAATTGATGACAACGTTAGTAATATCGTAATATTATCATCAATTTGTTCAATTTCAACTTCTTCTTCATTTGTACCTGAGCTATATTCTTCTAATTCATAATTTACTTAATCTTCTGAAAGAAATTCATCATTATCTTCCCCACAATTCGAGTGTTCAATTTTAAAGTTAATTAATTTTACAGACATGATTTTCGCTAAGATTACTGAATTCAGAGACAGATGGATTATTATTACAACCGTTTCTATAACGAATTTATGAAAACAAATTTTCTAAAGCATCTTGATTAAAGCGAGACAACAGCAAATAAGAACACTCGTTTGTATTATAAATCGAAAATATATTTGAACTTAACTCTATAATGCCTGTTAAAGTTTGAACCATACCTTCAATACAATAAATTTTTGGAGAAGAGATTGGTTTTATATTTTTAAAATACTCTATCATTTCTATTATGTACTGAAATATTTGATTGTTTGATTGTAAAGCTATACGGTATGGGTTTTTATCATATATTTTTTTGCTATTAAGACAATCGAATAACCTATTAATTTTAAATACGAAATCAGCGGTTGCTAAAGCACAATTTTTTCGAGTAACGAATTTATTTTTTGAAACTAGTGTCCTAATAGCAGCAGCAACTGAGCGACTAAGAACCTGACTTGCTAATTTAACATTCATTCTTTCAAATGAATTTGGAAAGATATGCTTTTTTGAAACCTTTGGGCATCGAATAAAGCGATCGAATAATTTTAAAAGAAACTTTGCCGTCATCAGTATTTAAATCATATTTGAGTAATGTATTATGAATAGATTTAATTAAGTGAACAGGATCGAAAAAAAGTGCGAAGACCTTTTACTTCTGTTGCATATCACGCAAGTTATTCCAGACTTACGTGAATCGCTTTTAATGTCTTTAAGCATTATAATTTATCTACAATATATGCAAAAGAAATGATACATGCAAAAAAGAATAGATCCTTTCTGAAATTATAAATTTTTTAAGATGAGAAAAAGTGTGATTTAAAAAAAAATTTTAAAAACTGTGATCTATATTCATAACGATATGATTGAATTTCTAAAAATTATATTTATATACATATATTATATTAACTATATATAATATATATACGTATATCTCTTTTTTTCATTCAAATAAAACTATTTTAAAATAATTTTAAACTAATTTTTTCAAATAAAACCATTTTTGCCTTTCAAATTAAACTGCTCATTTCAACTAAAATATTTTCAAAAATCATTCAAAATCAATTTATATATATACATATATGTACTTACATTTTTACATAGATACATATTCAATCAACTTTTAAAAATTAAAATATAATCTTTAAAACGAATGCTTTTATTAAAAAACAAATTGTTTAATTTGAAGTGAAAATGGTTTTATTTCAAAATTAAAAAAAGTGATTAAAATTAATTGAGAATAGTTTTTTCTTTATTAAATGATAGATGCATTTAAAAATTATAAATTTGATGGAAAATGGAAAATTAACAATTAAAATTTACTTAACAGAAACCAACATTTTTTTTAGAATAGATCTCCATCTTGCGTTTTATTCAGTAACAAAAAACTAGTTATATATAGGTAGGCAGATATTAATACTTACATTTTGATTATAATTATTTGATTGAATTATAATTATTTGATTAAGATTCAAATTTTAAATAAATTATAATCACCAACTAAGTAAATTTCCACTTCACCTTTTATTGCAAATGCACTTGTTCTCCAAATCACTTTCCAATATTAATAAAAAGCGCGCTCCAAATAACTAAAAAAATCATAACAGAAAAACAATAACAAAAAATAAAAATTTTTTTTAGTTATTTAAAGCTTTAAAGTCCTACAAAAAAGAATGTATTAGTTTAAAAAAAATTGTTAAAAATTTAAAGTTGCGAAATAAAAAGTTAAAATATAAAATTAGAAAACAAAAGCTAAATTCTCTTAATAGTTCAATTGAGGAACAACCTTTTTAAGCAACAATACAAAAACGCTTCTAAAAATTAATTTTAAAAATACTAAAATTTGGTCAGAAGATGAAAAGAAGGTCGTTTTAAATATTTATTTTAGTTCGCCGAAAGGTTACAAATTTTTAAGAAATGCTATTGAATATAATTTACCTCACCCTTCTTCAATAAATAGGTGGATTCCAAACAAATTTTTAAATGTAGGTTTTAATCACAAAATTCAAATGTCATTTTTTCATATTTTAGTTCTCTTTCTAAAGAAGCAGTATTAGTTTTCGATGAAATAGCTATAAGAAAGGATTTAACTTATAATTCTGTGTTAAACGAAATAATTGGACTTTCTGATAATGGCAACGAAAAAACAAAAGAGGTCGCGAAATACATTTGCGTATTTATGCTTAAAGGTTTAATACATAGCTGGAAATATGTACTTAGTTATTACACATCAGAAAAAGGTATTAGTGGTCAGGATCTTCAAAATTTATTAACGTTAAATTTAAATGTAGCTTTCAATCTAAGTCTTAATGTTAGGGCAGTTATTTGTGATCAGGGGCCGAATAATAGAAAATGCTTTAAAATGTTAGGTGTTTCCCAAGAATACCCCCATTTTATTTATAACTTTAAAGGAGATGAAAAAAAAGTTTTCGCACTTTTCGATCCTGTTCACTTAATTAAATCTATTCGTAATACATTACTCAAATATGATTTAAATACTGACGGCGAAGTTTCTTTTAAAATTATTCGATCGCTTTACTTTCCCGAAAGAGACAACAGCCAAAAAATGTGCCCAAAGCTTTCAAAAAAGCATATCTTTCCAAATTCATTTGAAAGAATGAATGTTAAATTAGCAAGTCAGGTTCTTAGTCGCTCAGTTGCTGCTGCTATTAGGACACTAGTTTCAAAAAATAAATTCGTTACTCGAAAAAATTGTGCTTTAGCAACCGCTGATTTCGTATTTAAAAGTAATAGGTTATTCGATTGTCTTAATAGCAAAAAAATATATGATAAAAACCCGTACCGTGTAGCTTTACAATCAAACAATCAAATATTTCAGTACATAATAGAAATGATAGAGTATTTTAATATATATTTAAATATAAAACCAATCGTTGCTGCTGCTATTAGGACACTAGTTTCAAAAAATAAATTCGTTACTCGAAAAAATTGTGCTTTAGCAACCGCTGATTTCGTATTTAAAAGTAATAGGTTATTCGATTGTCTTAATAGCAAAAAAATATATGATAAAAACCCGTACCGTGTAGCTTTACAATCAAACAATCAAATATTTCAGTACATAATAGAAATGATAGAGTATTTTAATATATATTTAAATATAAAACCAATCTTTTCTCCAAAAATTTATTGTATTGAAGGTATGGTTCAAACTTTAACAGGCATTATAGAGTTAAGTTCAAATATATTTTCAATTTATAATACAAACGAGTGTTCTTATTTGCTATTGTCTCGCTTTAATCAAGATGCTTTAGAAAATTTGTTTTCATAAATTCGTTATAGAAACGGTTGTAATAATAACCCATCTGTCTCTGAATTCAGTAATCTTAGCGAAAATCATGTCTGTAAAATTAATTAACTTTAAAATTGAACACTCGAATTGTGGGGAAGATAATGATGAATTTCTTTTAGAAGATTAAGTAAATTATGAATTAGAAGAATATAGCTCAGGTACAAATGAAGAAGAAGTTGAAATTGAACAAATTGATGATAATATTACGATATTACTAACGTTGTCATCAATTATTTAGGAGAAAATTTAGAAAAAACAGAAAGGAATGTTGTTTCGAATAACGCACAAAGGTATATATGTGGTTATATCATTTTTAAAATGAAAAAAAAAATTTCTTGTGTGTCATGTAACGATTTATTTTTTAAAACTTCTGAAAGCCCTTTATTACTTGAGTCGGAACAATTTATTTTTCAAAAAAACTACAAAAATTACTCAGATATTGTCCATTTAAAAGCGCCAACAGAAAATTTTTTTGAATTGACCCAATTTCAAATCAATATATTTGATCACTTTTTTTCTCAAAACTTTCATCAAAAGAACTTAAAAAACACATTTTATATTGTTGTTTGGAAGCTATTAATAAATCGGATAAATATTCTACGTGCTTCAACGAAAATGAAAAATGCTTTACGCATAAAATTAAGTTTTTAGAATTACTAAACAATTTCTTATTAAAAAAAGAAATCAAATGGTTAAAGGAAAAATTAATAATTGAGGAAGAACAAAAAGCTAAGGAATCCAAGAGGGAAAGACAAAAAAATAGTCAAAAATAATTCAAAACTAAATATATATAGTAGAAATTTTGTCTCACATGGTCTGCAATTTTTGAATAAATATTTTTTTAAACTTTTTCTTGATTTGTAATGGATTAATAACTTTAATTTTTATTTTTTTTTTCATGAAAATTTTGTTAAAAATCAATGCATGAGATTATTAATTTAAGTTAAATACCTATAAATATTGTTAAAATGAGTAATTATGTTTTTATGTTAAATTTTTTTAAATATTAAAGTAGTTTATTATGCTTAGTTATAATTTTGTAAATAATTTTGTAAATAGTTTTTTATATTTTCTTGTAAAATTTGTTTACATAAATTTTGAATTTTTATTTTTTTGTAAATGTACTAATAAAAAGGGTTTTTTATGCCATTTGGAAAATTAATACTATCAGACTATATTTTAGAATTTTCCATGTGGCTTTTTCCCTTCTTATATTGTCCTTCTATTCTTTAATTATAAGCAATAAAACATTTTTTTAAATTAATTTTATGTGCTTTTCTTAATTTTTGATTCCCTATTTAGGTACTGTACTAATATTCCTATTCTAATATTAGCTATTCTAACATTTAGGTACTAATATTAAAAAGAAAATTGTTAAATAAAATTTGATTTTTTTATTAATTTTTGCAAAAGTTTTAAAAATTATTTATTTTTACTAGTACTAGGCATATCATGACTATATATTTACTCTAAGTAGGAAAAGAAACTTTTATTTCAGTGAATCTATAATTTAACATTGATTTGTTGCCTTATTACCTTAAGTTTATTTATTAAAAGAAAATATTTAATAAAAGTCACTTATTATCACTTATCTAATTTTTTATTTATTTACCTACTTCAATACGTTATGTTCTTATACATCCATAATAAAATCATTTTTAGTTTTACTAAACACATACATACGCTATTTAATACGCTTTATATATGCCAGCCAAAAATTATTAAACATTCAAATTCTAATCATTTCAAATCTAATAAACATACGTACAAACAAATAAGAATGAAACGAATAAAAAAAAATATTACCACTACAAAATAACTAACCACTAATAAAATAGTATAAATATGAAAAGAATACATTTAATTTTTTTATAAGCTGCAAATAAATATTATTTCTGTATAAATTTTTTGTTCAAAATATGTTAATCTGCAACAAAACAGAATTTCGGGGTTCTATATTTTGTGCAGAAATGGTTTAAAAAATTTGTTCGGTGTAAATACTCTATGTATATGATTTCCTTATGGCTAAACTTAATTTTATATTGTCTTTTATCAATATTTAACTCCACAAATATTTTAATTTTTTTCCGCTTTTATATTTTCTTTTATTTCACGATACACGCAGTTCAAAAATTTAAAAATAATGAAAAAAAAAAGAACAAATTTTTTTTTACTTCCCGGCTCGAAGGACCACAAAAAATGTTTTATCGTAAATAGAGTGGTTCTGCTAATTTTGTATGTGTATATTCTTTCCTGAAAACTCGGAATAATAATTAATAACGATTTATTTTGATTTTTTAATTATTTTAAAAAGATATATTTATACGTTTATATTTAATTATGCTCTTTTCGGTTTGGCGGTACAATAAGAAGTGATTAAAAAATGTTACAATTATTGTAATTTAAAAAAGATCAACGGTGCAAGTTCATTGACCTATTTTACTTTGCACATAAGAAAGTTAATATATAAAGTTAATACATAAGTTAATATATAAATTTGATTATTATAATTATAATCGATTATTATTCTTGTATACTAAAATAATTCATCTAAAGTGTATAATATTTTTAGTTTACATTGCTTTTGTTGTACAAGGGCAGCACTCGTTTATATGTCAACATATTATGTACTTTATTATATAATTATATTTGTCAAATTTCAACATTACAACAAAAAAAACATTAGAATTAAGTAAGTAATTTCAAATTATTATTTTTTGTTTATTTTATATTTTAAATTTAGTTTAGTTTAGTAAATTCTACTAATACTACTTTTAGGAAAAAAACATAGATGCTATGAATTTATGAAATAGAGTGCTGCATTTTACATTAAATAAGTATAAATTTATTATTTTTTAGAAATGATTTTTTGTTGTTGTTTGTGTATTTTTCTTTTAGATAATACGATAATGGCAATTGTGGTGGATCAGCAGTTAACCACTCCTAAACATTCTCCCAGCCTTGGTATCATCGTGAGTGGTAGAGAGTTGAGCCAGATATGTGTTGTTCCAAACAGATTTATGATATTCAGAATACTAATTATTTTTGTGTTTTAATTTTAGGTTTTTAGGTTGAGGCATCTATGACCACGTTCTCCAAATGCATCAGTTTAACTAATTTGACACAAAATAAGAAGAATATGAATAAGACATTGGTGAGCAAATGTAATATAAATTGTATAAAATATGAGCGATAATTGGAAATAAGTAATTGGTGAGCAAATATATTATATTGTATATATATGCTGTCTATCAATTATCAAAGATCTATCAATGCTTGGACTATTCTTTGTTTTCCTGTAGGACCCACTATGTTTAATCGAGCTGTAGCAAGTAGGACATGATTCTGTATTTTTGCATGTGTGAGATAAGATCCAAGATTATTTGAAAATACAATATCGTCTCACCTTTGGTATTCGGGGGTATCAGGATTTAATATGTGTTTAGTTGATCTTGCCATAGTTTGATCTTGTATCTTAGTTGCTCTCGGAGTCAGATGAAGTAGCGTGTGGTGTAAATTTTGACAGTGGTGACATCTGTGCGAACTAGGGCAATTCGTTGACATGTGGCCAAATATGGTTTCCAAATATTTGTTTGCTGTCAACCAGAAACTTACTGCACTTTCAAATTAAATGATCACCTGAAGATATGCGGCAAGCTGACCTTTTTACAGTGGACACATGGTTGGTGAATGCGTTTCTAAATTTTGTTGTATTGACCGTTCGATCTTTTTCTGACACAGAACCGATTTTCTGAAAACGCTTCCAAGTCTCTCCCTAATGGCAGTTTTTGGACCGTTATGAATATTGTTATCGGCTCCCATCCAGATACATCGATTTTCAAATTTCTCAGCGCAAACAAACATTCATTTGTTGTATCCACAAGTTTCCTTAAATCTTGTGGTCGCTCTTGCTTTATGACATTCTGTGATAGAAGCTTCTTTAACTCCGTATTTACTAGTATCCTCGTATTTTCGTATCCATCTTTCAGTGTATCCCATGCTGTTTGGTAATTGTTGTTTGTCACTAGAAAATGTCGAAGTAACTTCTCGGGTTCTCCGGTTACATGCAATTTCAATTATTGCAGCTGTTGCACTGACGACAAAGTTTCATTATCGTGAATCAAAGTTGTAAATAAATCATGAAATGAAGGCGACGTTTGGAAATCTTCTGCAAATCTTTCACGCTGTATTTTGAGTAGTTTGATTGTGTTGGAAACCGCTTCTCTTTGGTTATGAGTTGTATTTAATTCCCCTTGAGATTGCTTAGCTGTTTTTTCTGACAATTGATCATAAATAGTTAAAACGAGGTCTTCTACGACTCCATAATGGTCTTGATTGAAATACTCCATTTCCGATTGATCCTTACTATCATCAATTACTTTTATAATTTTAAGATGTTGTTTTTAAACTCAACCCATTACTGCTCTAATTCGTCTAAGAATTTTTGTAATAAAGCCTTCCTCTCGTTTTGCCGGCATCCTCCTTACTTCTGACTACTATTGCCTCAATGACTTGTTTTAATAATTTCTGCACCTTCATGTCCTTTTCCATTTTTCTCTGCTTTTTCTTTAACGTATCTATTTTTTTTTTTTTTTAGAAAACCAGAACTAATATTACAAAAATTATGAAATAGTCCTTATGTTCTTAATTCAATAAAATATTCTGTATTTTTTTTCAATTATACATTCGTTTTGAACAACAATAAAAAATAATACCTATTGAATTTAACAAAAATTGAAATTATAATTTTTATTTGGAATTATCACATTTATTGAAATTATAGTGATGATACTTATATGTTTTTTTTCTTGGATAAAATAAAAAATTAGAACGGAGTTACTTATGGTTTGATGATTTTCCTTAACTTCCTGATAATATAAATTTTAGATTCGATTTTCGCAAACATTAAAAAAAACACAATATTTTGTTTTAACACCTTGAAATTTTTCTTTTTTTTTCTTTATACAAAAAATAACTTAACTTTACTTTTTAATTTTATTTAATTTTAATTTAATTTTTATTTTATTTTAATGTTTTAATTAATAACGGAGCTTCAGCGTATTATGAGTTTGAAATCCAGATCAGAACTTAATTTTATTCATTTATTTCCTGATATTTATATTATAATTTTTGCTTATTGAAACAATATTTCGTGGGAACAATAAAAGTAGGATTAGTAGGAATTTTGTCTGTGTGAAAATAATTATGTTTTTATGATAATATTGCAAATGTTGAATTTCGAGGAATGTGTAGATTTACTGAAAGTAAATCTATGGGATAAAAATTATTTACTTTTTTTAATAATATAGGTGTCGTATTAACATAATGAGAATTTTGTCTATAGGAAAGTAATAATATGTATTTCTATAATGTGCAAATGCTGAATTGACAAGAATGTTTTAGATTTATTGAAAATAAATCTATGGGAAAATAATTATATTTAAAATAAAGCTTTTTTATTGTTAGTGGTGTCATTACCGTTTATAACACCCCCACCGTTACTCTGAGGCTCCGACGAAGTATTTATTATGATTTTCTTATGTTTTTTGTATAAACATTTTATTATTAAAATTACAATAATTATAAAAAACATAAGAAAAATATTGATAGATAAATATATGATAGATAGATATATATATATTACATGATTTTTATATTTTTTGTTTACAATATCGTTAATATGTTTTCTATTATTTTCTATATTTTTTACATGAAATTCTTCAAATTTTATATAATTCAAAGTTTTATTTTCAATTATTTTTATAGGTAAAATTATTTTGTCATTAATTTTAGTATAAAATTTTCATAAGTTTTTTCTTTTATTTTAATTTTACAATTTTCGTACCTTATTAAATTGTTACCTGTTATAGTAATGTTAAAATTATTACAATTTTGTTGTATATTTGTTTTTCCAATATTTTTGGTTATAATTATGCCTTGAATTATATTCTTTAACTTCTTTATTTAAAATTTTTTGCATATTACAATGTGCTTTTTCAAATTTAAATATACTATTGATACATTCATTTTCTATAATTTTTAAGTTTTTCTTTAAATTATTTTTGAATAATTTGAATTGTAACAAATATTAGTGTCGTCTATAAGAACGTTATAGTTCTCTAATAGAATAGTTTTATTATTTTTATTTGGTATTGGTTCAATGTGAATTTCAGAAAGAGGTTTTGCACTATATTCTGGAATTAGTAATATAATAATAATTTGTTCTAAATAAATATTTACAGTAATTTTAATATCTTGAATGCTTTCAAAATCAGAAAGCATATTTAGTTCTTTTTCTGTCAAAATGTTTTTTGATAGTATGCCTAATTTACTTGTAAGTATTACTTGTTCCATATCGTCAACGTGAGTTTTGAGTAGGTCTATATCATAATTAATTTGATACATATATTGCATATATTTTATTTCGTCTTCTATTTCCAAAATTTCATTATTGGTTTTCATATTAAAAGAATTTAGGTATTCCGAAGTTGTATTTTGTTGAATTTGCTTTGTGATATTTTTGATTTGGTCAGAAATTTGATTATTAATTAGTATTTGTTTATTATTCTCATTAATAAGGGTTATGGAGTTCTTAGATAATGCTTCAATTTGTTCGTTAATAGCTTGTTCATCATTATAGTCCATTGTACCAATAAGGTATTTTAGTCCGGTTCCTAATCCGTTAAATAAACTTCTTGTATGTCTTTTGTGTGGTTTAATCTAGTAGACAAGTTAGTTTAATCTAGTGGTCTAATCTACTTTTTATCTAGTAGATCGAAATTACGTTTAATTGTATTGTACATAGGGTTACTAAAATTTAGTTGTATTAGTTAAATATTTTTGTGTATTAGTACTCTACTGTTTTCATATTCTGTTATGTTTATGATATATAATACCTTTTTAAAATCTCTGATAATTTTTCTATTACCGAGATTTATTGTAATAAAACCATTGTTGTTATCAATGTTTTGTACTTCTAATTTTTGTGATAATATTAAAGGTATGAGTATTATAATTAAGAGGGTAATTTTGAACATTGTGATCTGAAAAGAAGTATGTATTTTTATTATTTATTTTTTTTTATTTTTTATTTTTTTTTTTTTGTTTTTTTTTTTTTTGTTTTTTAATTTGTAGTTTGATTTTGATTTCGTTTTTTGTTTTTAACTTTTATTGTTTTTGCTTTGACCGATGGGCTACTATTATCTTGAAATCTCTTTTTGGGTTTGACGTGAGAATTATAATACTTTAGACCAGTATCTTTATTAGTTATATGGTTTTCATCTAATATTTCTATTTCCATTTTTCTGAATTTCGAGTGGTTTTTCCCCCTCGCGGATCTTTTACAAAG
Organism: Poecilobothrus nobilitatus; assembly: GCA_947095535.1. Taxonomy (NCBI): domain Eukaryota; kingdom Metazoa; phylum Arthropoda; class Insecta; order Diptera; family Dolichopodidae; genus Poecilobothrus; species Poecilobothrus nobilitatus. The sequence continues at coordinate 218,052,525 of OX352772.1, forward strand.
TTTAAACCGGGGGATATTTCAATATCGGTTCTATTTATATTAAGAGCATCTATTGTTTTGTCTTTAATTTTTAGAATTTTATTACGGATATTCTCATAGTCAGTATCCTTAACTTTACCATTTATGAAGTCGATGGGTTTATGGTTGGTTGTCGAGTGAATAGTATTATTATACATTGCTATAATTTTTAGAATTTTTTCCTCAACGGTGTCCAAATTTACTCGTTCGTCATGTTTAAGTAGTCTAATAGGCTCGTTAATAATGTTGTGCAGACATTCGACATCGGCGTTCGAAGTATGATTGTTATTTGAGGTATAATGAATTTCAATATATTGATTTTGAAGAAATTCCCGTAACGGGAGGGCTTTGAACCCTAATTCGTTATCAACTACTATTTTTTTTAAAATTCCCACAATAGATAAATATTGTAAACGGGCTCTTTTGAATTCGGTTCAAGTTCGTTAATTAATTTTGATTGCTTGCGGAAACTTAGTAAATTTATCGATAAACGTTAAAAATAATGTTTGATCTAGGCTAAAAAAAAAACGTCAATACGGACTATTTGGTTGGGACCTAAAGGTGTTTCTGTTATTTTGAGCTTTGTTTTTATGGGTTTTCTTTCATATTTTTCGAGATTACAAATCTCGCAGTTGTTTATAAATTGCGCTACTCTATCGCATAACTTTGGGTGGTAGTATAGTAACTTCAGTTCATTGCATACTTCTGAAATTCCGCGGTGATTATTTTTTAAATGCTCTTTTTCTATAATTTCGGCAAGTTGCCTTCGTCTACAATATCTTCTAATAATTTGTTACATTTAATTAACTTTAATTGGCCACTAGATGAAAAATGTTCGAAAAATATTTTTTCTAAGGTTTCTAAAATATTAGAATCTTCAATATAAATTGCATTGATAGTTTTGGGATTGAAATGATTTTTCAAGACAGTAATGGCTGTTTGTTCATCGAAATTTTTAGTGTGAATTACTTTCCTACATTTATTAAATATTTTTAAGTTCCTAATTCTAAGAGAACCTGAATTTGTTTTATAAATAGAAATTTGAGTTTTAAATACATTTAAAGGAGATTTACTAATTGGTATACTATTATTTTTAATAAGTTCATTTGTCTTGTTATTTCCGAACATTTGCTCTTCATTAAGGTTTACTTCTATACGTGATAAAGCATCGGCGTTACCGTTTTGAACACCTTTTTTATATTTGATTTCGTAATCAAATTCGGAAAGCTTGAGACGCCAACGAACTAGTTTTGAGTTAGGTTCTTTTATGGAGAAGAACCATTGGAGTGGCTTATGGTCTGTCTCAATTACGAATTTTCTTCCGAAAATGTAAGGGCGAAAGTACTTTGTGGCCCATACGATTTCCAATAATTCCTTCTCTATTGTACTGTAGTGTACTTCATGTTCATTAAGAGTACGACTAGCTTAACACACGGGACGTCCTTCTTGTGATAGTACGGCACCAAGAGCGAATTGGCTTGCGTCTGTTGTAAGAGTAAAAGTTTTGTTAAATTCGGGATAAATAAGGATTGGTTCATTTATAAGTAGTTTTTTGAGAGTTTCGAAACTTTGAACATATTCAGGATTATCAATTTTTAGTTTTACGTTTTTTTTTAAGTATTTTCTCATTGGTTTAGCGACTTTGGAATAGTCCTTAATGAACTTCCTGTAATATCCTGATAGTCCGAGAAATTGTTTAATTTGTTTTGGAGTTTTGGGAATAGGAAAGTTTTTGACGCATTCAATTTTTTTAGGATTTGGTCTTATTTCTTCTAAAGTCACAATGTGACCAAGAAACTCAGTTTCTTTTTTCATAAACTCCGATTTATCTAATTGAATCATTAATTTGGCTTCTTCGAGCCTTTTAAAAATTTTTTTCAGCGAATCTATGTGTTCTTCAATAGATGCTGAGAAGATGATGATGTCATCTAAATACACCAAACAAATTTTATTTATATAGTCTTTTAAAACATGGTTCATTAACCGTTGGAAGGTAGCTGGTGCAGTTTTAAGTCCAAACGGCATTCGAATAAATTCATAATGTCCATTCTCGACAGTGAACGCGGTTTTGTGAATGTCGCGTTCGTCAATTTCTATTTGGTGGAAACCTTTAGCAAGGTCTAACGTGGTAAAATATTGGCATCTTCCCAATTTACTTAGAATGTCATCTATATTTGGTATAGGGTGCCTATCGTCCAAAGTAATTTCGTTTAGTTTCCTATAGTCAATAACGAGTCTCCATTTCTGTGTCCCACTGGCGTCCTCTTTCTTTGGGACGATCCAGACAGGAGCAGAATATGGGGAGTTGCTAGGCCTAATAATGCCCTTGTCCAACATCTCGTTAATTTGCCTTTGTACTTCCTCTTTGTGAATTTGAGGGTATCTATAAGACTTAGTGAATATTGGAACGTCATTAATAGTACGAATACGGTGTTTGATAGCGTTTGTGAAAGATTAATCTAAGTTTTCGTTATAGAATAAATGCGAGTATTGTTATGTATAACTTGTAATAAATGCATTTTTTCAAAGTTGGATAAATGTTCATTACGAATTTCGCTTAGGACATTAAATTTGTTATCAGTTTCAGAAATTATATTAAAGTTATTATAATTTACAATCTCAGTTTCTAATGGTGAAAAGTCCATTTCTTAATGTGATTGTTTATTTCCACTACTTCCCTCGCTTTTCCCTTAAGTTTTGATTTAATCAAGTCTGCAAATATACTTTGACTTATGTCGTCATATTTGCCTAACAAAGGGCTTACTCTATCAACCAAATCTGTGAAATTTTGTAGTTCTTTAAAGTTTCCAGTAAAGTCGGGTAATTTATCGAGATATTTCAGGGGGTCAATAGTAAGGCTTAATTGAGTTTCAGTCATTTTTATTTTTATTATAATAGTTACTTAAATATAATTTTTTTTTTTTACAAAAAATTATTACTAATTTTAAATATTGCAAGAACGCTTTCTATTGGGGTTTTTTTCTTAAAACTTAACCTAATTGTACTAACCGCTATTTCTATAATTTTAATATTTTAAAATTTCTAAATTATTGCTTACGTTAAAATTTTAAAGTTGTTTTTGATGTTGATCAGCTTCGGGATAAATAGGAACTTAAACAGCAACGAGATGAACAGGAAGTAAGCAGCAATGTACAGGATAACAGGAATACAGGAACTGGATTTAATATTCGCAATCACCATATAGTTAGATTTTTATTATTTTTTTGTTTTGTTTTTTTTTCAAAAAAAATATTTATTTGCAGTTTATATAATTACCTTTATGTAATAAAATATTTTTTTATTTTTGAATTTCATATATTTTTTTTTTTTTTTTTTTTTGTTAATAATAAATAATTTAATTTATGTTATAATATTGTTCTTATTCTTCCCATGTACAGAGGAAGGGTAAAATGGGATTGTGTCCTCGTCGTCACTATCGACAAACATTGCAAATAATTTTTTCATTTTTATTAGTTTATAATTTTTAGATATATATAGGTTCCCCTTTTTTTTTTTTTTTATTTAATTTCACTTATTTTTTCTTTTTATTTTATTTTTTTTTTTATTTAAAAAAAATTTTCAAAATTTATCTTTTGTTTTTTTTTTGTATACAATAGAATTAAAAAGAAATATACAGTGTGTTAATTTTATTTAAAACTTTTATCGCTTCGTTTGATAAAATTTTCTTTTTTTTATTTTTGCAAAAAAAATTTTAACACTTCATTTGTTAAAAAATTTTATATATTTTTTTATTCTTTCTATTTTGGAAAGTCTTTCACAAAAATGTTTATAAGTTAATCCACTATAAATGTGTCAAGACACAAAGCGTTTTCTTTTATTTATTTCTTCTTTAAATTACAAAAGAAAGCACTTAGCGCATCCTACCGACTGCGCCAATTTTAGATTCGATTTTCGCAAACATTAAAAAAAACACAATTTTTGTTTTAAGACCTTTTAATTTTTCTTTTTTTTTCTTTATACAAAAAATAACAACTTTACTTTTTAATTTTATTTAATTTTAATTTAATTTTTATTTTATTTTAATGTTTTAATTAATAACGGAGCTTCAGCGTATTATGAGTCCAGATTAGAACTTAATTTTATTCGTTTATTTCCTGATATTTATATTATAATTTTTGCTTATTGAAACAATATTTTGTGGGAACAATAAAAGTAGGATTATTAAGAATTTTGTCTGTGTGAAAATAATTATGTTTTCATGATAATATTGCAAATGCTGAATTTGCAGGAATGTGTAGATTTACTGAAGGTAAATCTATAGGATAAAAATTATTTACTTTTTTTAAGAATATAGGTGTCGTATTAACATAATGAGAATTTTGTCTATGGGAAAGTAATAATATGTATTTCTATAATGTGCAAATGCTGAATTGACAAGAATGTTTTAGATTTATTGAAAATAAATCTATGGGAAAATAATTATATTTAAAATAAAGCTTTCTTATTGTTAGTGGTGTCATTACCGTTTATAACAAATATAACCGCTCGCGAACCGAACCACCCGAAAACGTTTAACCGATATAACCGCTTGTTCACAAACATTTTTAATTAATGCACTATGATGTTGGATATTTTATAATTCAATCCTTTATTGAAATTATAAACTATTATCACTTCTAATTAAACAGTTATGTACAAAAATCAGTCACAAATTCTATAAAAAATTAATTCAGTTACAATTCAATCCTTTTTTGAAATTATAAAATATTGTCACTATGTCTCTGGAATTATGTATTAAAATTTAGTTACCATTAATCCTTTATACTACTATTTACTCTTACTTACTTACTATTACTCTAAAATTGTCCTAAACTTGATGAACTTTTTTTTTTTTATATATTCACCAAATTACACTTAATTTCTATATATACAAATTACACCCTTTACTTTTTTTTTTTTATCTTTTCACCAAAAATGTTTTATCGTAATTAGAGTAGTTCTATGTCTATATTCTTTCCTGAAAAATCGGAATAATAATTAATAACGATTTACTTTGATTTTTTAATTATTTTAAAAAGATATATTTATACGTTTATATTTAATTATGCTCTTTTCAGTTTGGCGGTACAATAAGAAGTGATTAAAAAATGTTACAATTATTATAATTTAAAAAAGATCAACGGTGCAAGTTCATTGACCTATTTTACTTTGCACATAAGAAAGTTAATATATAAAGTTAATACATAAGTTAATATATAAATTTGATTATTATAATTATAATCGATTATTATTCTTATATACTAAAATAATTCATCTAAAGTGTATAATATTTTTAGTTTACATTGCTTTTGTTGTACAATGGCAGCACTCGTTTATATGTCAACATATGTACTTTATTATATAATTATATTTGTCAAATTTCAAGATTACAACAAAAAAAAACATTAGAAATAAGTAAGTAATTTCAAATTATTATTTTTTGTTTATTTTATATTTTAAATTTAGTTTAGTTTAGTAAATTCTACTAATACTACTTTTAGGAAAAAAACATAGATGCTATGAATTTATGAAATAGAGTGCTGCATTTTACATTAGATAAGTATACATTTTTATTATTTTTTGGAAATGATCTTTGTTGTTGTTTTTGTATTTTTCTTTTAGATAATACGATAATGGCAATTAAAAGTGGGTGATCAGTAGTTAACCACTCCTAAACAGTGTTAGTAAATGAATCCAGTCCAGAAAGTAAACTTTTGGTTGAAGAATTCTCTTTCTCTCAATACAAAATATTATAACAATAAAATTAGTTTAAAAGAAAATAGGTGTGAAAAGAAGAGTAAAGCATTCTGCACGCAGAACAGTGTATTTTGGCTGAATAAGATCAAATAAGTATAGGTACCATAATATTTAATCTGAAAGTCATGAAACAATCGGAACCATTTTCTCAGCCATTTACCTACCGATTTACATGACTGGTTTTTAAACGGTAGGTATTTAAAACGCAACGTATAAATTAATTAAAAAGTCAATATTTTAAATTTTTAGTAACAAAAACTTTTTTTTATTTTTTTTTTTTCAAAACTTTTAATTTTTTCAATAGTTTATTGAATAGCGTTTTCCTCCACAATATCCAAATACTGAAATACAGAAACACAATTATAAAAAATAATAGTGGATTTATATGATTATGAAATATGACTAAGAAAATATAATATGATTAAATAAATGTCTTCGAATAATATGATGCAGAAAGAATAAACTTATTAGTTTACCAATTACGAAAGGAAGGCTAAGGGAAGTTCGAATCTGGACAAAATCGATCCATGGGTTCAGATACTGGAAGCTTCCGAATGATTTTGGAGCAAACGAGATTATCTCCAAAACCGACAAAGATAGAAACTTTACATTTGGTACAATGATGTTCCTTTCTGCTTGATTTATGTCTTTCAAATTTAGGAGGATTTGGTCTATGGGTTGGAAACTTCCGAACGATCACAAGAGCAAACGAGCATATCTCCAAGACCAACAAAAGTAGAACCTTTATTTTTAGTACAAGGGTGTTCTGTTAAGTTTCTTTTTCCGTAACTGACATTTGAAAGACTTTGAACTATGTGTTCGTGTTTTGGAAACTTCTGAACGATCACAAGAGCAAACGAGCATATGTCCAAAACCAACAAAAGTAGAACCTTTAAATTTAGTACAGTGGTGTTCTGCCATGTCCCTGATATGGATATATATCTTATGTTCTGCTTAAGATTTTTCCAATCTGAAAACGTCATGCGAGAGGTTTTTTTTTTAATTTTGTAAATTAATATCAAAATTATACAATTTTTTTTTAAATTTAGTATCTAAATTTACCGTTATGTGAAAACCAAATTTTGCATGATTTTTCTACTTTCATAACTCCAACACGCTTTTAGATAGAGTCTTGAAATTTTGAACGAACTTTTAGAATTAGTATAAGTTTGCTCAGAAATTTTTTTTGGGCCACCCCCTGTTTATGAACTATTAGGGCTCAAAATTTGATAATTTGCTATTTTTAAACACCTTTAACTTAGGAACCTGTACACATTTTACTTCGGAAAGATATAAAAATTAAAGCTACAGTAATATATTTTAACGTGTGTTAAAGGTTTATTTTAGTTATACAGGGTTCCAGAGTTACAGCTCTTCAAAATTGCGAAAAAGCCCCATTTTCAGATGTATATATGTAGGACTCTAATACTCTACAAAGCAATACTCTCCGTAGTAGAACTCTACAAAGCATTTGACACAAATACTCTACAAACATTTTGAAAGCAAAAGGCAAATGAAGGCTCTTCTCAAATCACCATCAACAAGAGCGGACGTGGTTTACTTCTGATCAAGTATTAAATTGTGTATAAACTAAATTATTAAATATTGAATTTAAATATTAGATATTGAATTGTGTATAAACTAAATTATTAAATATTGAATTTAAATATTAGATATTGAATTGTGTATAAACTAAATTATTAAATATTGAATTTAAATACTAGATATTGAATTGTGTATAAACTAAATTATTAAATATTGAATTTAAATATTACATATAGAATTGTGTCATAAACTAAATTATTAAATATTAGATATTGAATTGTGGTATAAACTAAATTATTAAATATTGAATTGAAATATTACATATTTAATTATGTTATAAAATAAACTATTAAATTATAGAGTTTATTAAACGAATTAAAAACATTAAACAAACTTTTATTAAATAAATGCACTAGTAGAATCCTACAAATCATGGGGGCTCAACCAACAAAATAGGCAAGAGAGTCGAAGAACTGAAAGGAAAAAAGAAAATCAAAAGAATAAAACGAAGAATTTATGTACAAGAAAATAAATCAGCACCGTCAAGAAAATTCCAACCTGTGTAAAGTCAAGAAATTCTATAATATTATCATGTTTTTGTATAAATAATAAAATACATACATACATAAATAATACATACAATAAAATACATACATAAATAATAAATTAAAAAGCTGCAATTTAAATTGCAAATTCAAAGGCACAAAAAATATATGTAGTTTAAAGAAAAAGTGCATTGGAACATATTATTATAATCATAGTAGTAGTAGCTTAGAATATAGAGTATAAGGAATAGAAAATTCTGTATACGTATATAAAAATTAGTGAAGCCAAATCAATTAATTTTAATTGCCAAAATTTGCCTGTTATTGTCAAAAAAAATTTAAATTTCCATGACAACATAATTATTTTGTTTGTTTTTTGTTTAGATTTGTTTACAATTTACAATCTTTAGCAATAAAATATTTTTAAAATTCTAATTTTATATAGTAATTTAAGTTTTGTTTAATTTAAACTAGTGTTGTAGATTCATTTTAGCTTTAATTATAAATAAGTTTTTTTTATTTATATATAAATGAAATCTACATGATTTGAATTTAAATGACAATAAATTTTTTTTAGGACCTTAGCATAATGCTGTATGATCTTATAAATTTTATAATATCAATTAATTAATTATTGAACAAACAAGAAAAGAGATTACATCTATTAATATTATAGTTTCCATTAATTCACACTTCTTTTTTTTTCTTTTTTTTTTAATCTTATTTGGTGTTTTTAGTTTATTTATTAGTTAGTGTTTTAGTTTGTTTATTAGTGTAATTAGTATATTTATTATTATTATTATTTTTTTTCTATTTCTACTAATCTTTTTTATAATGTTATATGCTAAATAAGGTTGATTTTATTTTTTGTTTAAATAAATTAAGGTTAGAATTAACTTCAGGTGTTCTGGCAGTTCATTATAGGCTTTAAGACAGTTATACAAGCAATTATTTTTTTGATGTGTTGTTCTAAACAGAGAAAGGTAGAAGTTGGATCTATTCCTAGTATTATGATTATGTATGTCTAGGTTCCTATTTAGAATGAAGTTACGTTTTAGTTGGTTGTGAATGATTTTAAACGCAGTTTTATAGAGTTCAAATAATATAATATTTTTTAAGCTCAGATATTTATCATTGTATATAGAATCAGATGGGTGTAACATGGGCAGCCCTTGGGCAAACTTGACAGATTTTTTATGCATCATATCTAATTTGTTTAGATAATTTTGTGGAGCTCTACTCCAAATGGGTAAAAGGTAGGAAATGTGAGATTTTATATATGATGCATATATTGTGTATATTGAATGATCAGAAAGGAATTTTCGTAGTCTCCTCATTAAGAATATGTATGGAGATATATTTTTAATTACTTTTTCTATATGTGAACTCCAATTTGATTTGCTGTCAAGTATTAGACCTAGATAGTTGAAGTTTCTGACAAATTCTACATTCACATTATTATACTGCAGTGAGTTTATAGAGCTATGTGTCTTATTTTCAAACAATAATATTTTAGTTTTTTTTAAACTTAATAAAAGCCGATGCTTGGTTAGCCATTCCTCAATTAACAGTAAATCATGTTGTATCATTTCGCCTCAGAGTCCTCGGCATATTTAATTACGGCATCATCCGCGAATAACTGGATACAACCCTTTAACTTCAGGTGAGAGATATCATCAATATATAATTTAAATAATAATGGACCTAGTATCGATCCTTGCAGAACCCCTTTTGATATTGTTTTTTCAGTACTAAAGCTATTGTTTATTCTAACTTTTTGTTTACGGTCTTGAAGATATGTTTTGAAAAAATTTAACTGACCCGATGTGAAATTTAATTTCTTTAATTTTGATAGAAGAATATCGTGGTCAACGCAATCACAGGCTTTTTTTATATCAAGAAATACACAACTAACGAATTTATCATTATCAATATTTTTTGAGATAAAGTCATTTAAAAAGAGACAGGCAGCTGTAGTATTTGATTTTTCTTCAAAACCAAACTGTTTTTCACTTAGTATAGGATTATTTTTAATAAAAATGTTAAGTCTATTTTGAATGATTTTTTCAAAAATTTTTGACAAGCCAGATAATACAGAGATTGGACGATAATTCGATCAGTCGGTTGCTAATCCACCTTTGTACACGGGTGTAATGATGTTTTTAATGAATTTGGATAAGTATTAGATTGAAGTGCATTATTAATAAGAGTGACTAAAGTAGGAGCTAAACGGTGCGAAAATCGATGTAGTTTAATATGTAGTATGCATGTAAAAATATATGTAAGTTGATTAAGAATAAAAACAAAATTTATATCTAAGTTAGTAATATAAAAATATATTGTTAAAAAATTTAATCTAAAGTGTTTAGTAATGTAATTTGTGTGCTTTTGTGTAAAAGTTTTTGTAAAAAAGTGTTTTTGATGTAAAACATTGTTATTAATATTTAAAGTTAAAACAATTTTAGTAGTTACTAAAAATTCAATTAATATTATTTTTAGTATATAAAATATCATTGTCGTTTCTAATTTTAAAAACCTTGGAAGATTCGGTTTTCCTAATATGGATGATGTTATTTTTAATCCATAAGTATTTGCAGTTGCTGTTGTTTTTAATTTGCCTGGCTTCGTAATGTAGTCTTGATTGGAGTTGTGTAAGGTGTTCTCGAAAAAATATAATACGATTGCCTTTCTCCGCTAAACCAATTTCTGATGTGTATATGTGTCCTGCTATTTTGTTCTTGCTCATTATTTCAGCTTTGACAACATCGGATTTACATTCCAAAAGGTATAGATTTGTATTTGACATTATATTTTCTTTTGGTTTTATTTTAGGCTGCAGTTCACTAACCGAGTTGATGTCCTGAATTGTGATATTTGCCTGCATGTGTTTACTTAGGTTAAAAACTACATCTTTCGGATTACTTAATTTTGATGGTAAGCCTGCTATTATTATATTATTTTTGTGTGCTGTTTGCTGCTTTTCATCCAACAATTGCTCTACATAATTCAGTCGCTTATTCAATAAGTTAGTTTTAATTTCAGCTTCATTTAATTTAATTTTGATTTCGGTATTTTCTTCCTGTATTCTTGTATTTATTTTTAGTAGGTCGTCAATCCGATTGCTGAAGAAATCAAATGAACGATGAAATTTCTTTACCACAGACACCAACTGATTCACCACAGAGGCTAGTAAGCTTACCGAACATTCAGCTGGAGTTATATGGTGGAGATCGGTGATTTTTTGTGTTGTAGCTTCTTTTGTATTAAGTGAAGAAGCGGCTGTGGAGTCATCATCACCCACAATTACAAAGGATTCATTCGAATCATTTGGACAGTTTAGGCACTTCCATGTTGCGGAACCAGCTTCAACTGCCAAAACCACATCTTCTGCTATAGAGGCACACTTTACATGGAAGAAGCTCCGACATAGGCTGCATTGAATTTCTTTAGTTTTGCCTGAGAAACCTCTCTTACATTTCCAGCATTGTTTGGCCATATTTGAATTTTTAGATATTGTATTGAATATTGTATTGGAATTCCAAATATGTATAATTTTGCCGCCAAAATTAATATGGATGCTATTTTGTTTTTTAATTTTACGTATTTTTATCGCCTAGTTTGTTATAACTCGAATTTATTTTATAGTAATATTTTAGTAATTTTTAATTAAAATAGATTTCCAAATTTTATGATATTGTAATTATTTATTAAAAATTTTTAAATTTTTTTTTTTTTTAGCGAGCTTAAAATTTTGTAATTAACTTTCTCTTAACTGTCTTTAGCTTTACATTTTAATTTAGGTTTATAAATTTGTGTTAAAAAATTTGCGATTCATTAAAAAAAACCTTAAAATGAAATGTTTTGTGGAAGGACGCCAAAATGCTAGAAAACATCGAAAAATGGGATTATCGTTTCACAGGTAAGCGTAAATCATAATAAAAAAATTATAAAATTAATAACACAATGTGTGAAACCTAAATAATTTACAAATCATGCTATTTTATATGCAAAAAAAATTGCAATTTTGACAAAAGTCATGATGAAAAAATGTTTGTATCAGTGACGTGTGCTATTATTATAAAAATGTAAACTTTGTTCATATTTTCATTTTTTAAATATTTAATTTAAATTTTTTTTTTAATATATAAATTTATAATTCCCAACAAAAATTTAGTAGTTTATTCTTTTGATTTAAAGATTTCCCAAGAATGAAGGGCTTAAATCAAAGTGGATAGTAGCAATTGGAAAGAATAATCGGCAATCAAAAAGCAGTTCCATTGTATGTTCAGAACATTTTTTATCTGAGGACATTTTTACTTTAGGATCCAGGAAGCAACTTTTTCCGCTATACCCAAAGTTTTTCGAAATAATGAACTACTTGTCAAAGAAGTAAGTGCTTTAGTATTCAAATTGATGTTCAGACAACACAAAACACAACACAATATAATATAACACAAAACTTTAATATTTGTGCACACATTCGCCTTATGCAATAAGTTTTAAATGGATTAGTACCAGTTACAATGAACTACCAATGAGTTACGTGATAAACGTATAGCTGCTGTCAAGTGTTTTGCAGTTAATACCTTGCTCACGTGACCAGCTTGCTTTTGATAAAATTGACATGTTCATCTCCAGCTTGCTTTTCATAAAAGTGCTTTTAATTAAATCGCATAACATGGATTTTTATATTATGAAAATTATAAAATAAATAAATATTAAAATAAAATTGCTTGTACGTTATATTGTATTAAATTGGTTTTTCTGGATAGAGTTTCCGAGCCCTTCAACTGTTAGCTCATATAATCATGAAATTAACAATAACAAAAATTCGTAAAATTCTTAAAACAGAACAATAGTCACAACATCTCAAGAATCTATTCTTTGTAGTCCAAAAATCAAAAATTTAAAGTAGAATAACGGCTTTTGAGAGAAACAGTAAATAAGGATAGGAAAATTAAAACAAAACAATAGAAGAAAAATTAAAAAATTAAAAAATTTTGAAGATATTGTTAAATCATTAAAAAATAAAAATTTAATTTCAGATCAAATATCAGATATATTAGATGAAATTTCAGGACCTATTAAATTAATTTTAGAACGCCAAATATTAAGACATAATATATTACTACCGAAAAACTATTCTCCTGAGCTGCAAAAGTTTGCTTTGAATCTAAATTTTTTATCTCCAAAAGCTTATTCGTTTGTTCAGAATTCTTTTCAAAATTGCCTCCCTCATCCGCGAACTATCAGTAACTGGTACCAGTCCATAAATTCTAAACCGGGATTTACTTCCGACGCTTTTGTAACAATTATTTACGCTGTTGAAGAAGCAAAAAAAATGGTTATAAGCTTTTTTTAAATGTAGTATTTGATGAAATCTATATACGGCAACATATTGATTGGACCGGGAATGATTGTTACGGGTTTGTTGATATTGGTAGTGGAATTAACTCTAACATAAAGGCTACACAAATATTAGTTTTTATAGCAGTTTGTATGAACCGCAGTTGGAAGATTCCTTTGGGATTTTTTCCAATAGCTTCACTTGACTCTGTTCAAAAAAAAATTTAATTGAACATTGCTTTAAAATCTTTTACAAACTGGAGCGGATATAATTGGTTTCACTTTTGATGGCAGCACAGTTAATATTACAACGGCAAAACGTTTAGGGTGCGATTTGTGTAGCAGCGAAAAAGAGCCTTTTTTCCAATTACAAGGAAGGAAGGATAAATACACTATAATTTTAGATTCTTGCCATATGCTAAAATTAATTCGAAACTCCTTAGCAGAAATAGGTAGTTTAATAGATGATGAAGGTAATGCTATAGAATGGAAATATTTAATCAGCCTGAACAATTTACAAGAAAATGAACAGTTGCATTTAGAAAATATACTAAGGAAAGCCCACGTTTCTATCTTTAACCAAAAAATTAATGTTAAACTTGCAGTTCAAACTCTAAGTAAATCTGTTTCAGATGCTACAGATTTTTGTAGGAAGGTATTAATTCTACCCGATTTTTTAAATAGTAAAGCAACATCTAAATTTTTAAAAATTTTTAATAATATTTTTGACATTTTAAATAGTAGATCCATTAATCAATTTAGTTATAATAAGCCAATTTGTACCGAAAACTACAGTGAAATTAAAGCTTTTGCGGATAACGCTATTAGTTACATATCTAAACTAAAAGCAAAAGAAGGGGAGTTCTTAATAAATCATCGCCGACAAACAGGTTTTATCGGCATTTTGAATGGTTTAAAAGCTATCACCATTCTTTATCAAAAATTTATTGTTACTGGCTTGTTAAAGTATATTCCATTTTATAAGGTTAATCAAGATCATATAGAATTATTTTTTAGCTCAATACGGTCTTCATTGGGATATAATAATAATCCTTCTGTAAGGCAATTTATTTCTGCATATAAAAGATTATTAGTTCGTGTACAAATTAGAGAAAATGGCTGTGGTAATTGTACAGTTTTAGAAAATATTCCTATACTCCACTGCTCATATAATCCAATCAAGAAATTAAATAATACTGTCAAAAGATTTACCATGATTTCTGAAAATATTGAGCAAAGTGATACAGAAAATATCATTAGTTTTGAAGAACAATAATTTCTAAATGAGCACGACTACATATTAAATCCGTCAAATTTAACAGAATATGCTAAGCATATTATAGAGTATATTTCTGGATTTGTCGTTTTAAATTAGAAAAGCAATTAAAGTGTTCTGAATGTATATCGGTTCTAACAGGTCCAATTTTGGAAAAATCACTTCTAGCCTATAAGACTAAAGGACATCTTAAGCTTCCTTCTACATCAGTAATAATAATATGTACTACAGCTGAAAAAGAAATAAGACAAAAGATAAACTATTTAGATTCCAACCAAACACTACTTAATAAAAAATATTTCGATAGCATAGCTATAAATGTACAAAAAAATTTAACAAATCGTAATTTATTTCCTGAAATTTCTAAACATATTCTTGAAAATAATCATTATAGTTTACTAATAAAATCAATTATAATAAAATATTTATCTTATAAAATATTAGTTATTGAATTGTGGTATAAACTAAATTATTAAATATTGAATTGAAATATTAGATATTGAATTATGTTATAAAATAAACAATTAAATTGTAGATTTTATTAAACCAATTAAAAACGTTAAACAAACTTTTATTAAATAAATGCACTAGTAGAATCCTACATATATCTCAGCCAGAATCCTACATATATCTCAATCTAAAACAGCCAGAAGACCGGAAATTTTATTATCTAGATAAAGGAATATTAAAATTATGCAATATTTTGTAATTTACTCTTTAAATTTACCGTTATGTTAAAATCACATTTTGCATGAAATTTCGTTCTTCATAACTCCGGCACACCTTTAGATAGGAACCTGAAATTTTGAGACAAGAAAGAACTTTTAGAATTAGTGTAAGTTTCCTTAGAAAATTTTTTTCCACCACCTCCTGTGTGTCCTGTAGAAATTTTAAATTTAGTACAATGATGTTCCTTCCCGTTTGATTTATGTCTCTGATATTTAAGAGGATTTGGTCCATGGGTTTGGATTTTGGAAGCTTCCGAACGAGCCTCAGAGCAAACGAGATTATCTCCAAAACCAACAAAGATAAAATTTTTGAAATTGGTACAGTGGTGTTCTTTTGTGTTTTATTTATGTTTCTCAATTTTCTGAGTATTTTGTTCATGGGTTCGGATCTTGGAAGCTTCCAAACGAGCCGCAGAGCAAACAAGTATATCTCCACAACCAAAAAGATAGAACCTTCATTTTTAGTACAAGAGTGTTCTGTTATGTTTCCTTTTCTGTAAAATTGCATACTGACATTTGACAGAATTTGAACTATGGGTTCGTGTTTTGGAAACTTCCGAACGATCACAAGAGCAAACGAGCATATCTACAAAACCAACAAAAGTAGAACCTTTAAATTTAGTATAATTGTGTTCTGCTATGTCCCTGAGATGGATTTGCTGAACTGGAGAGGCAATTCGGGTACCTGACACACGCCTCCTAAGGCATAACCAGCATATTTTCGAAATTAATAAAGATAAAAACTTGAAATTTTGTACAGGGGTGTTTAATGTTCCTGAAATTCGAGTTGAATAAGGAAGAAGAGGAAAGAAGTTCAAGCAAATGCCAAAAAACTTATGGATTTTTAATTTAATTGGAATTATTCAAGTGTAGGATATTAATAAGTCGGTTGCATCGACTTACTGTTACATTTACTCTTTCATTTCTAAATTACTTTTTTTTACTTAAAAAAAAAACTGAATTTATATGTAGTAATAGTATAAATAGCGTTCACAATATATTAATTATTATTAGGCTTTCATATTCATATTAAATGTATTACATTTAATTTAACAAAAACATTTATATGATTATGAAATATGACTAAGAAAATATAATGTGACTAAATAAATTTATAAAGCATGAAATTTCTTCGAATAATATGAAGTAGAAAGAATAAACTTGCCACAAATAATAACTCTATCTTCATTGACGAATATGTTGTCATTACTCGAAGTTAAAATTTTTATATTCAAGCCTTTACTGCTTTTAGTCAATTCCGAGTAGTTATTTTCATCTTCAGTAAGCAAATTGGAGAAAACTGTGCATTTGCTTTCTTTTGATAACAATTGTGCTTTCATCAGTTCTGAGGATAATATATATTTGATTTGGTTTTCAAACTCATAACCAGAGAGGTATAATAATAATACCTATTATAATAGTTATAATCTCCTCTACATATTATGAGCCCAAAAAAATGTTCTAATGGATCTTGTTGTAGCTTACCGGCAAATTTCTAGAAGTTGTAGAAATTTAAAATTAAATTTAAAACTAGTTAGCCAATCAATTAGTTAAACAATGAAGCCTATCTCGAAAGACATTCCCTCAAAAAAAAAAATAATTCCTTTTTTATACAATTTTAGTTAATTTTCAATATAATTTGTTCAGTATAATTTCAAAAACTTTAGTCGCATTCATTAGTCAGAAGTGTTATAAGAATGTATGTATTACAAGTCTACTTACCTGCTCTTTCTGACATTATCATTTTTGGAAAAGTTTTGCGTGTTCACTTTTTTGTTGCATTAATTGCTGTATTTAAATTTTCTTTTACTTTTTTAATTAAAATAAATTTTTCTCTCAAATTGCGATATTGCTTTCGTAACGTCAAATATTTTTTCCTCCAATATTTCGTCAACTTTATTTGATTTTTATCACTTTGGTGCATATTATCTTTCGGTATTTCTTCTACAGCCATATTTAAAGTTTCAATTAGAAGTGGAGAACGATTTTTTTGAATTACCTTTTCTTTTGTCATTTCTGGAGTTGCTAATAAATTATAAATATCTTCGTCTGAAATATTTTCTAAAGGAACTAAAGAATAAGAGTTAGATCCATTTTATTCACTTTCAAAGCAGAATTTTTTTTTTCGATCTCATACTTAAATTTATCATCCCAAAAATAAGGAACAGCAGTGTTAGATAGTTTTTTGGTTAATGTATTTTCCTTTTTAGAGTGCTTTTGCACATAAAATAAGTTTTGTCAAAACTTTCATCTATATTTAAGGCTTCAAACCATTTATTTTTATATCCTACATCTAAAGTATAGGGTATATTAACTTTGGTATGGAGTTTTGGTGGTTGCAAACGAGGTTGCAAGCGAGTTAGATATGGACAAGTATATATATTCTGAATCAGGATCAGCTTCTGAGTCGATTTAACGATGTCCGTCCCTCCGTCCGTCCGTCTGTTCGCACGATAACTCAAAAACTAGCAAAGCTATCTTGATGAAATTTATATTGTAGTTTACTAATTACGAAAGGAAGGCTAAAAAATTCGCATCTGGAGAAAATCGGTCCATGGGTTCAGATTCTGGAAGAGCAAACGAGATTATCTCCAAAACCAACAAAGATAGAAATTTTAAATTTGGTACAATGATGTTCCTGCTTGATTTATCTCTCTTAAATTTAGGAGGATTTGGTCCATGGATTCGGATCTTGGAAACTTCCGAAAAATCGAGAGAAAACGAGTATATCTCCATTTCCAACAAAGATACAACCTTTATTTTTAGTACAAGGGTGTTCTGTTATGTTTCCTTTTCTGTAACTGACATTTGAGAGAATTTGAACTATGGTTTCGTGTTTTGGATTTGCTGAATTGGAGAGGCAATTTGGGTACTTGACACACGCCTCCTAAGGCTTAACCAGCATATTTTGGAAATTAGTAAAGATAGAAACTTGAAATTTTGTACAAGTGTGTTAAAGGATGCCTCTTTAATGTTCCTGAAATTCGAGTTGAATAAGGAAGAAGAGGAAAGAAGTTCAAGCAGCTGCCAAAAGCTTATGGATTTTTAATATAATTGGAATTATTCATGTGTAGGATATTAATAAGTCGGTTGCATCGATTTACTGTTACAATTACTCTTTCCATTCTAAAATATTTTTTTTACTTAAAACAAAACTGAATTATATGCGGTAATAGTATAAATAGCGTCCACAATATATTAACTATTATTAAGCCATATTCATATTAAATGTATTACATTTAATTTAACAAAAACATTTATATGATTATGAAATATGACTACGAAAATATAATATGACTAAATAAATTTATAAAGCATGAAATTTCTTCGAACAATATGAACCAGAAAGAATAAACTTGCCACAAATAATAACTCGATCTTCATTGACGAATATGTTGTCATTACATTAAATTTTTATATTCAAGCTTTTACTGCTTTTAGTCAATTCCGAGTAGTTATTTTCATCTTCAGTAAGCAAATTGGAGGAAACTGTGCAATTGCTTTCTTTTTTCTAATGCATCTTATTGTAGTTTACCGGTTAATAGAAATTTAAATTCCGCAATCTCATCATGCAAAAATACAATTAATTTTCCGAGTGCTTTAATGTTTTGCACAATTACCTAATAAAAATGTTTGTAAATGTGTTAAAATTCTTAGAATTTTAAAATCATTATTTAAGTTGATGTAATACAAATAAATTCAAAAGAACATATTTTCCGAATCAAAATTGTATACCTATTATAAAAATATATTAAATATTGTAATGAATAGATTATTATAAATTCTTTTATTTCTTACCAGATATACCAAATTTATTTACAAGACAGTTTTCTTTATATCTGCTTTCAATTTTTAAACCTTTTAACATTTCTTTCATTTCATGCAAATAATTAAAAATTATAGTGCTTTTCTTCGTGAGTTCGTTTTTATAAATATTCTTACTTTCAAAACTAGAATATTTAACATTAAAAATATTAAAAAAATTATTAATTTTTTCTAAAAAGTTTGCTGTTGAGTGTGAATTCAGAATATTTAGAGAGAGTTCCAAATTTGTTACTGGCATCTAAAGTTAGAATTTCAGTTGAAACAGTATGGATATATAAATATTTGTTTATGTTTATGTTATTTGTTTTTGTTTATGTTAATGTTTCAGCACACAAGTAAGATTAAGTATAAAATAAAATATAATTGAGTGCATAAATGACCGAAGTAATTGAGTGCACTGAGTTACTGATAATAATTAAGAAACGAGCATACAAACACACACATACGTCAAGATCATATGTAATCATATGTAATCATACATGCAATTAAAATATAGGTACTTATATAGTCCAAAAATTTTTATTCACTTTTTCTTTTTTTATAATACAAATTTAATATGAAACCTGTAATATGCTGACCAGGCAGTACATTAGTACTAAAGATCGTATAGCCTATTGTTTGGTCAAAAAAGGGAGGTGATGTTTAGTGGGTTAAAGTCCCACACACTCATAGAGCACTCGTCCTATTTTTCGCTCTATAGTGCCTTTCAATGATTCCCACCTACCCTCGGAAAAAAAAATAAACAAACAAAAACTAATGCTAAACCATAAATAAATCATATACATAGAGTATTTACACCGAACAAATTTTTTAAACCATTTCTGCACAAAATATAGAACCCCGAAATTCTGTTTTGTTGCAGATTAACATATTTTGAACAAAAAATGTATACAGAAATAATATATATTTGCAGCTTATAAAAAAATTAAATGTATTCTTTTCATATTTATACTATTTTATTAGTGGTTAATTATTTTGTAGTGGTATGGTAGTGGTAATATTTTTTTTTATTCGTTTCATTCTTATTTGTTTGTACGTATGTTTATTAGATTTGAAATGATTAGAATTTGAATGTTTAATAACTTTTGGCTGGCATATATAAAGCGTATTAAATAGCGTATGTATGTGTTTGGTAAAATTAAAAATGATTTTATTATGCATGTATAAGAACATAACGTATTGAAGTAGGTAAATAAATAAAAAATTAGATAAGTGATAATAAGTGACTTTTATTAAATATTTTCTTTTAATAAATAAACTTAAGGTAATAAGGGAACAAATCAATGTTAAATTATAGATTCACTGAAATAAAAGTTTCTTTTCCTACTTAGAGTAAATATATAGTCATGATACACCTAGTACTAGTAAAAGTAAATAATTTATTAAAACTTTTGCAAAAATTAATAAAAAAATCAAATTTTATTTAACAATTTTCTTTTTAATATTAGTACCTAAATGCTAGAATAGCTAATATTAGAATAGGAATAATAGTACAGTACCTAAATAGGGAATCAAAAAATAACAAAAGCACATAAAATTAATTTAAAAAAATGTTTTATTGCTTATAATTAAAGAATAGAAGGAAAACATAAGAAGGGAAAAAGCCACATGGAAAATTCTAAAATATAGTCTGATAGTATTAATTTTCCAAATGGCATAAAAAACCCTTTTTATTAGTACATTTACAAAAAAATAAAAATTCAAAATTTATGTAAACAAATTTTACAAGAAAATATAAAAAACTATTTACAAAATTATTTACAAAATTATAACTAAGCATAATAAACTACTTTAACATTTAAAAAAATTTAACATAAAAACATAATTACTCATTTTAACAATATATATAGGTATTTAACTTAAATTAATAATCTCATGCATTGATTTTTAACAAAATTTTCATGAAAAAAAAAATAAAAATTAAAGTTATTAATCCATTACAAATCAAGAAAAAGTTTAAAAAAATATTTATTCAAAAATTGCAGACCATGTGAGACAAAATTTCTACTATATATATTTAGTTTTGAATTATTTTTGACTATTTTTTTGTCTTTCCCTCTTGGATTCCTTAGCTTTTTGTTCCTCCACAATTATTAATTTTTCCTTTAACCATTTGATTTCTTTTTTTAATAAGAAATCGTTTAGTAATTCTAAAAACTTAATTTTATGCGTAAAGCATTTTTCATTTTCGTTGAACCACGTAGAATATTTATCCGATTTATTAATAGCTTCCAAACAACAATATAAAATGTGTTTTTTAAGTTCTTTTGATGAAAGTTTTGAGAAAAAAAGTGATCAAATATATTGATTTGAAATTGGGTCAATTCAAAAAAAATTTCTGTTGGGGCTTTTAAATGGACAATATCTGAGTAATTTTTGTAGTTTTTTTGAAAAATAAATTGTTCCGACTCAAGTAATAAAGGGCTTTCAGAAGTCTTAAAAAATAAATCGTTACATGACACACAAGAAATTTTTTTCATCATTTTAAAAATGATATAACCACATATATACCTTTGTGCGTTATTCGAAACAACATTCCTTTCTGTTTTTTCTAAATTTTCTCCTAAATAATTGATGACAACGTTAGTAATATCGTAATATTATCATCAATTTGTTCAATTTCAACTTCTTCTTCATTTGTACCTGAGCTATATTCTTCTAATTCATAATTTACTTAATCTTCTGAAAGAAATTCATCATTATCTTCCCCACAATTCGAGTGTTCAATTTTAAAGTTAATTAATTTTACAGACATGATTTTCGCTAAGATTACTGAATTCAGAGACAGATGGATTATTATTACAACCGTTTCTATAACGAATTTATGAAAACAAATTTTCTAAAGCATCTTGATTAAAGCGAGACAACAGCAAATAAGAACACTCGTTTGTATTATAAATCGAAAATATATTTGAACTTAACTCTATAATGCCTGTTAAAGTTTGAACCATACCTTCAATACAATAAATTTTTGGAGAAGAGATTGGTTTTATATTTTTAAAATACTCTATCATTTCTATTATGTACTGAAATATTTGATTGTTTGATTGTAAAGCTATACGGTATGGGTTTTTATCATATATTTTTTTGCTATTAAGACAATCGAATAACCTATTAATTTTAAATACGAAATCAGCGGTTGCTAAAGCACAATTTTTTCGAGTAACGAATTTATTTTTTGAAACTAGTGTCCTAATAGCAGCAGCAACTGAGCGACTAAGAACCTGACTTGCTAATTTAACATTCATTCTTTCAAATGAATTTGGAAAGATATGCTTTTTTGAAACCTTTGGGCATCGAATAAAGCGATCGAATAATTTTAAAAGAAACTTTGCCGTCATCAGTATTTAAATCATATTTGAGTAATGTATTATGAATAGATTTAATTAAGTGAACAGGATCGAAAAAAAGTGCGAAGACCTTTTACTTCTGTTGCATATCACGCAAGTTATTCCAGACTTACGTGAATCGCTTTTAATGTCTTTAAGCATTATAATTTATCTACAATATATGCAAAAGAAATGATACATGCAAAAAAGAATAGATCCTTTCTGAAATTATAAATTTTTTAAGATGAGAAAAAGTGTGATTTAAAAAAAAATTTTAAAAACTGTGATCTATATTCATAACGATATGATTGAATTTCTAAAAATTATATTTATATACATATATTATATTAACTATATATAATATATATACGTATATCTCTTTTTTTCATTCAAATAAAACTATTTTAAAATAATTTTAAACTAATTTTTTCAAATAAAACCATTTTTGCCTTTCAAATTAAACTGCTCATTTCAACTAAAATATTTTCAAAAATCATTCAAAATCAATTTATATATATACATATATGTACTTACATTTTTACATAGATACATATTCAATCAACTTTTAAAAATTAAAATATAATCTTTAAAACGAATGGTTTTATTAAAAAACAAATTGTTTAATTTGAAGTGAAAATGGTTTTATTTCAAAATTAAAAAAAGTGATTAAAATTAATTGAGAATAGTTTTTTCTTTATTAAATGATAGATGCATTTAAAAATTATAAATTTGATGGAAAATGGAAAATTAACAATTAAAATTTACTTAACAGAAACCAACATTTTTTTTAGAATAGATCTCCATCTTGCGTTTTATTCAGTAACAAAAAACTAGTTATATATAGGTAGGCAGATATTAATACTTACATTTTGATTATAATTATTTGATTGAATTATAATTATTTGATTAAGATTCAAATTTTAAATAAATTATAATCACCAACTAAGTAAATTTCCACTTCACCTTTTATTGCAAATGCACTTGTTCTCCAAATCACTTTCCAATATTAATAAAAAGCGCGCTCCAAATAACTAAAAAAATCATAACAGAAAAACAATAACAAAAAATAAAAATTTTTTTTAGTTATTTAAAGCTTTAAAGTCCTACAAAAAAGAATGTATTAGTTTAAAAAAAATTGTTAAAAATTTAAAGTTGCGAAATAAAAAGTTAAAATATAAAATTAGAAAACAAAAGCTAAATTCTCTTAATAGTTCAATTGAGGAACAACCTTTTTAAGCAACAATACAAAAACGCTTCTAAAAATTAATTTTAAAAATACTAAAATTTGGTCAGAAGATGAAAAGAAGGTCGTTTTAAATATTTATTTTAGTTCGCCGAAAGGTTACAAATTTTTAAGAAATGCTATTGAATATAATTTACCTCACCCTTCTTCAATAAATAGGTGGATTCCAAACAAATTTTTAAATGTAGGTTTTAATCACAAAATTCAAATGTCATTTTTTCATATTTTAGTTCTCTTTCTAAAGAAGCAGTATTAGTTTTCGATGAAATAGCTATAAGAAAGGATTTAACTTATAATTCTGTGTTAAACGAAATAATTGGACTTTCTGATAATGGCAACGAAAAAACAAAAGAGGTCGCGAAATACATTTGCGTATTTATGCTTAAAGGTTTAATACATAGCTGGAAATATGTACTTAGTTATTACACATCAGAAAAAGGTATTAGTGGTCAGGATCTTCAAAATTTATTAACGTTAAATTTAAATGTAGCTTTCAATCTAAGTCTTAATGTTAGGGCAGTTATTTGTGATCAGGGGCCGAATAATAGAAAATGCTTTAAAATGTTAGGTGTTTCCCAAGAATACCCCCATTTTATTTATAACTTTAAAGGAGATGAAAAAAAAGTTTTCGCACTTTTCGATCCTGTTCACTTAATTAAATCTATTCGTAATACATTACTCAAATATGATTTAAATACTGACGGCGAAGTTTCTTTTAAAATTATTCGATCGCTTTACTTTCCCGAAAGAGACAACAGCCAAAAAATGTGCCCAAAGCTTTCAAAAAAGCATATCTTTCCAAATTCATTTGAAAGAATGAATGTTAAATTAGCAAGTCAGGTTCTTAGTCGCTCAGTTGCTGCTGCTATTAGGACACTAGTTTCAAAAAATAAATTCGTTACTCGAAAAAATTGTGCTTTAGCAACCGCTGATTTCGTATTTAAAAGTAATAGGTTATTCGATTGTCTTAATAGCAAAAAAATATATGATAAAAACCCGTACCGTGTAGCTTTACAATCAAACAATCAAATATTTCAGTACATAATAGAAATGATAGAGTATTTTAATATATATTTAAATATAAAACCAATCTTTTCTCCAAAAATTTATTGTATTGAAGGTATGGTTCAAACTTTAACAGGCATTATAGAGTTAAGTTCAAATATATTTTCAATTTATAATACAAACGAGTGTTCTTATTTGCTATTGTCTCGCTTTAATCAAGATGCTTTAGAAAATTTGTTTTCATAAATTCGTTATAGAAACGGTTGTAATAATAACCCATCTGTCTCTGAATTCAGTAATCTTAGCGAAAATCATGTCTGTAAAATTAATTAACTTTAAAATTGAACACTCGAATTGTGGGGAAGATAATGATGAATTTCTTTTAGAAGATTAAGTAAATTATGAATTAGAAGAATATAGCTCAGGTACAAATGAAGAAGAAGTTGAAATTGAACAAATTGATGATAATATTACGATATTACTAACGTTGTCATCAATTATTTAGGAGAAAATTTAGAAAAAACAGAAAGGAATGTTGTTTCGAATAACGCACAAAGGTATATATGTGGTTATATCATTTTTAAAATGAAAAAAAAAATTTCTTGTGTGTCATGTAACGATTTATTTTTTAAAACTTCTGAAAGCCCTTTATTACTTGAGTCGGAACAATTTATTTTTCAAAAAAACTACAAAAATTACTCAGATATTGTCCATTTAAAAGCGCCAACAGAAAATTTTTTTGAATTGACCCAATTTCAAATCAATATATTTGATCACTTTTTTTCTCAAAACTTTCATCAAAAGAACTTAAAAAACACATTTTATATTGTTGTTTGGAAGCTATTAATAAATCGGATAAATATTCTACGTGCTTCAACGAAAATGAAAAATGCTTTACGCATAAAATTAAGTTTTTAGAATTACTAAACAATTTCTTATTAAAAAAAGAAATCAAATGGTTAAAGGAAAAATTAATAATTGAGGAAGAACAAAAAGCTAAGGAATCCAAGAGGGAAAGACAAAAAAATAGTCAAAAATAATTCAAAACTAAATATATATAGTAGAAATTTTGTCTCACATGGTCTGCAATTTTTGAATAAATATTTTTTTAAACTTTTTCTTGATTTGTAATGGATTAATAACTTTAATTTTTATTTTTTTTTTCATGAAAATTTTGTTAAAAATCAATGCATGAGATTATTAATTTAAGTTAAATACCTATAAATATTGTTAAAATGAGTAATTATGTTTTTATGTTAAATTTTTTTAAATATTAAAGTAGTTTATTATGCTTAGTTATAATTTTGTAAATAATTTTGTAAATAGTTTTTTATATTTTCTTGTAAAATTTGTTTACATAAATTTTGAATTTTTATTTTTTTGTAAATGTACTAATAAAAAGGGTTTTTTATGCCATTTGGAAAATTAATACTATCAGACTATATTTTAGAATTTTCCATGTGGCTTTTTCCCTTCTTATATTGTCCTTCTATTCTTTAATTATAAGCAATAAAACATTTTTTTTAATTAATTTTATGTGCTTTTCTTAATTTTTGATTCCCTATTTAGGTACTGTACTAATATTCCTATTCTAACATTAGCTATTCTAACATTTAGGTACTAATATTAAAAAGAAAATTGTTAAATAAAATTTGATTTTTTTATTAATTTTTGCAAAAGTTTTAAAAATTATTTATTTTTACTAGTACTAGGCATATCATGACTATATATTTACTCTAAGTAGGAAAAGAAACTTTTATTTCAGTGAATCTATAATTTAACATTGATTTGTTGCCTTATTACCTTAAGTTTATTTATTAAAAGAAAATATTTAATAAAAGTCACTTATTATCACTTATCTAATTTTTTATTTATTTACCTACTTCAATACGTTATGTTCTTATACATCCATAATAAAATCATTTTTAGTTTTACTAAACACATACATACGCTATTTAATACGCTTTATATATGCCAGCCAAAAATTATTAAACATTCAAATTCTAATCATTTCAAATCTAATAAACATACGTACAAACAAATAAGAATGAAACGAATAAAAAAAAATATTACCACTACAAAATAACTAACCACTAATAAAATAGTATAAATATGAAAAGAATACATTTAATTTTTTTATAAGCTGCAAATAAATATTATTTCTGTATAAATTTTTTGTTCAAAATATGTTAATCTGCAACAAAACAGAATTTCGGGGT
This sequence comes from Poecilobothrus nobilitatus, assembly GCA_947095535.1. Taxonomy (NCBI): domain Eukaryota; kingdom Metazoa; phylum Arthropoda; class Insecta; order Diptera; family Dolichopodidae; genus Poecilobothrus; species Poecilobothrus nobilitatus. Next base: position 218,079,361 of record OX352772.1, read on the forward strand.
TCTATATTTTGTGCAGAAATGGTTTAAAAAATTTGTTCGGTGTAAATACTCTATGTATATGATTTCCTTATGGCTAAACTTAATTTTATATTGTCTTTTATCAATATTTAACACCACAAATATTTTAATTTTTTTCCGCTTTTATATTTTCTTTTATTTCACGATACACGCAGTTCAAAAATTTAAAAATAATGAAAAAAAAAAGAACAAATTTTTTTTGCTTCCCGGCTCGAAGGACCACAAAAAATGTTTTATCGTAAATAGAGTGGTTCTGCTAATTTTGTATGTGTATATTCTTTCCTGAAAACTCGGAATAATAATTAATAACGATTTATTTTGATTTTTTAATTATTTTAAAAAGATATATTTATACGTTTATATTTAATTATGCTCTTTTCGGTTTGGCGGTACAATAAGAAGTGATTAAAAAATGTTACAATTATTGTAATTTAAAAAAGATCAACGGTGCAAGTTCATTGACCTATTTTACTTTGCACATAAGAAAGTTAATATATAAAGTTAATACATAAGTTAATATATAAATTTGATTATTATAATTATAATCGATTATTATTCTTGTATACTAAAATAATTCATCTAAAGTGTATAATATTTTTAGTTTACATTGCTTTTGTTGTACAAGGGCAGCACTCGTTTATATGTCAACATATTATGTACTTTATTATATAATTATATTTGTCAAATTTCAACATTACAACAAAAAAAAACATTAGAATTAAGTAAGTAATTTCAAATTATTATTTTTTGTTTATTTTATATTTTAAATTTAGTTTAGTTTAGTAAATTCTACTAATACTACTTTTAGGAAAAAAACATAGATGCTATGAATTTATGAAATAGAGTGCTGCATTTTACATTAAATAAGTATAAATTTATTATTTTTTAGAAATGATTTTTTGTTGTTGTTTGTGTATTTTTCTTTTAGATAATACGATAATGGCAATTGTGGTGGATCAGCAGTTAACCACTCCTAAACATTCTCCCAGCCTTGGTATCATCGTGAGTGGTAGAGAGTTGAGCCAGATATGTGTTGTTCCAAACAGATTTATGATATTCAGAATACTAATTATTTTTGTGTTTTAATTTTAGGTTTTTAGGTTGAGGCATCTATGACCACGTTCTCCAAATGCATCAGTTTAACTAATTTGACACAAAATAAGAAGAATATGAATAAGACATTGGTGAGCAAATGTAATATAAATTGTATAAAATATGAGCGATAATTGGAAATAAGTAATTGGTGAGCAAATATATTATATTGTATATATATGCTGTCTATCAATTATCAAAGATCTATCAATGCTTGGACTATTCTTTGTTTTCCTGTAGGACCCACTATGTTTAATCGAGCTGTAGCAAGTAGGACATGATTCTGTATTTTTGCATGTGTGAGATAAGATCCAAGATTATTTGAAAATACAATATCGTCTCACCTTTGGTATTCGGGGGTATCAGGATTTAATATGTGTTTAGTTGATCTTGCCATAGTTTGATCTTGTATCTTAGTTGCTCTCGGAGTCAGATGAAGTAGCGTGTGGTGTAAATTTTGACAGTGGTGACATCTGTGCGAACTAGGGCAATTCGTTGACATGTGGCCAAATATGGTTTCCAAATATTTGTTTGCTGTCAACCAGAAACTTACTGCACTTTCAAATTAAATGATCACCTGAAGATATGCGGCAAGCTGACCTTTTTACAGTGGACACATGGTTGGTGAATGCGTTTCTAAATTTTGTTGTATTGACCGTTCGATCTTTTTCTGACACAGAACCGATTTTCTGAAAACGCTTCCAAGTCTCTCCCTAATGGCAGTTTTTGGACCGTTATGAATATTGTTATCGGCTCCCATCCAGATACATCGATTTTCAAATTTCTCAGCGCAAACAAACATTCATTTGTTGTATCCACAAGTTTCCTTAAATCTTGTGGTCGCTCTTGCTTTATGACATTCTGTGATAGAAGCTTCTTTAACTCCGTATTTACTAGTATCCTCGTATTTTCGTATCCATCTTTCAGTGTATCCCATGCTGTTTGGTAATTGTTGTTTGTCACTAGAAAATGTCGAAGTAACTTCTCGGGTTCTCCGGTTACATGCAATTTCAATTATTGCAGCTGTTGCACTGACGACAAAGTTTCATTATCGTGAATCAAAGTTGTAAATAAATCATGAAATGAAGGCGACGTTTGGAAATCTTCTGCAAATCTTTCACGCTGTATTTTGAGTAGTTTGATTGTGTTGGAAACCGCTTCTCTTTCGTTATGAGTTGTATTTAATTCCCCTTGAGATTGCTTAGCTGTTTTTTCTGACAATTGATCATAAATAGTTAAAACGAGGTCTTCTACGACTCCATAATGGTCTTGATTGAAATACTCCATTTCCGATTGATCCTTACTATCATCAATTACTTTTATAATTTTAAGATGTTGTTTTTAAACTCAACCCATTACTGCTCTAATTCGTCTAAGAATTTTTGTAATAAAGCCTTCCTCTCGTTTTGCCGGCATCCTCCTTACTTCTGACTACTATTGCCTCAATGACTTGTTTTAATAATTTCTGCACCTTCATGTCCTTTTCCATTTTTCTCTGCTTTTTCTTTAACGTATCTATTTTTTTTTTTTTTTAGAAAACCAGAACTAATATTACAAAAATTATGAAATAGTCCTTATGTTCTTAATTCAATAAAATATTCTGTATTTTTTTTCAATTATACATTCGTTTTGAACAACAATAAAAAATAATACCTATTGAATTTAACAAAAATTGAAATTATAATTTTTATTTGGAATTATCACATTTATTGAAATTATAGTGATGATACTTATATGTTTTTTTTCTTGGATAAAATAAAAAATTAGAACGGAGTTACTTATGGTTTGATGATTTTCCTTAACTTCCTGATAATATAAATTTTAGATTCGATTTTCGCAAACATTAAAAAAAACACAATATTTTGTTTTAACACCTTGAAATTTTTCTTTTTTTTTCTTTATACAAAAAATAACTTAACTTTACTTTTTAATTTTATTTAATTTTAATTTAATTTTTATTTTATTTTAATGTTTTAATTAATAACGGAGCTTCAGCGTATTATGAGTTTGAAATCCAGATCAGAACTTAATTTTATTCATTTATTTCCTGATATTTATATTATAATTTTTGCTTATTGAAACAATATTTCGTGGGAACAATAAAAGTAGGATTAGTAGGAATTTTGTCTGTGTGAAAATAATTATGTTTTTATGATAATATTGCAAATGTTGAATTTCGAGGAATGTGTAGATTTACTGAAAGTAAATCTATGGGATAAAAATTATTTACTTTTTTTAATAATATAGGTGTCGTATTAACATAATGAGAATTTTGTCTATAGGAAAGTAATAATATGTATTTCTATAATGTGCAAATGCTGAATTGACAAGAATGTTTTAGATTTATTGAAAATATTGAAAATAAATCTATGGGAAAATAATTATATTTAAAATAAAGCTTTTTTATTGTTAGTGGTGTCATTACCGTTTATAACACCCCCACCGTTACTCTGAGGCTCCGACGAAGTATTTATTATGATTTTCTTATGTTTTTTGTATAAACATTTTATTATTAAAATTACAATAATTATAAAAAACATAAGAAAAATATTGATAGATAAATATATGATAGATAGATATATATATATTACATGATTTTTATATTTTTTGTTTACAATATCGTTAATATGTTTTCTATTATTTTCTATATTTTTTACATGAAATTCTTCAAATTTTATATAATTCAAAGTTTTATTTTCAATTATTTTTATAGGTAAAATTATTTTGTCATTAATTTTAGTATAAAATTTTCATAAGTTTTTTCTTTTATTTTAATTTTACAATTTTCGTACCTTATTAAATTGTTACCTGTTATAGTAATGTTAAAATTATTACAATTTTGTTGTATATTTGTTTTTCCAATATTTTTGGTTATAATTATGCCTTGAATTATATTCTTTAACTTCTTTATTTAAAATTTTTTGCATATTACAATGTGCTTTTTCAAATTTAAATATACTATTGATACATTCATTTTCTATAATTTTTAAGTTTTTCTTTAAATTATTTTTGAATAATTTGAATTGTAACAAATATTAGTGTCGTCTATAAGAACGTTATAGTTCTCTAATAGAATAGTTTTATTATTTTTATTTGGTATTGGTTCAATGTGAATTTCAGAAAGAGGTTTTGCACTATATTCTGGAATTAGTAATATAATAATAATTTGTTCTAAATAAATATTTACAGTAATTTTAATATCTTGAATGCTTTCAAAATCAGAAAGCATATTTAGTTCTTTTTCTGTCAAAATGTTTTTTGATAGTATGCCTAATTTACTTGTAAGTATTACTTGTTCCATATCGTCAACGTGAGTTTTGAGTAGGTCTATATCATAATTAATTTGATACATATATTGCATATATTTTATTTCGTCTTCTATTTCCAAAATTTCATTATTGGTTTTCATATTAAAAGAATTTAGGTATTCCGAAGTTGTATTTTGTTGAATTTGCTTTGTGATATTTTTGATTTGGTCAGAAATTTGATTATTAATTAGTATTTGTTTATTATTCTCGTTAATAAGGGTTATGGAGTTCTTAGATAATGCTTCAATTTGTTCGTTAATAGCTTGTTCATCATTATAGTCCATTGTACCAATAAGGTATTTTAGTCCGGTTCCTAATCCGTTAAATAAACTTCTTGTATGTCTTTTGTGTGGTTTAATCTAGTAGACAAGTTAGTTTAATCTAGTGGTCTAATCTACTTTTTATCTAGTAGATCGAAATTACGTTTAATTGTATTGTACATAGGGTTACTAAAATTTAGTTGTATTAGTTAAATATTTTTGTGTATTAGTACTCTACTGTTTTCATATTCTGTTATGTTTATGATATATAATACCTTTTTAAAATCTCTGATAATTTTTCTATTACCGAGATTTATTGTAATAAAACCATTGTTGTTATCAATGTTTTGTACTTCTAATTTTTGTGATAATATTAAAGGTATGAGTATTATAATTAAGAGGGTAATTTTGAACATTGTGATCTGAAAAGAAGTATGTATTTTTATTATTTATTTTTTTTTATTTTTTATTTTTTTTTTTTTGTTTTTTTTTTTTTTGTTTTTTAATTTGTAGTTTGATTTTGATTTCGTTTTTTGTTTTTAACTTTTATTGTTTTTGCTTTGACCGATGGGCTACTATTATCTTGAAATCTCTTTTTGGGTTTGACGTGAGAATTATAATACTTTAGACCAGTATCTTTATTAGTTATATGGTTTTCATCTAATATTTCTATTTCCATTTTTCTGAATTTCGAGTGGTTTTTCCCCCTCGCGGATCTTTTACAAAGTTTAAACCGGGGGATATTTCAATATCGGTTCTATTTATATTAAGAGCATCTATTGTTTTGTCTTTAATTTTTAGAATTTTATTACGGATATTCTCATAGTCAGTATCCTTAACTTTACCATTTATGAAGTCGATGGGTTTATGGTTGGTTGTCGAGTGAATAGTATTATTATACATTGCTATAATTTTTAGAATTTTTTCCTCAACGGTGTCCAAATTTACTCGTTCGTCATGTTTAAGTAGTCTAATAGGCTCGTTAATAATGTTGTGCAGACATTCGACATCGGCGTTCGAAGTATGATTGTTATTTGAGGTATAATGAATTTCAATATATTGATTTTGAAGAAATTCCCGTAACGGGAGGGCTTTGAACCCTAATTCGTTATCAACTACTATTTTTTTAAAATTCCCACAATAGATAAATATTGTAAACGGGCTCTTTTGAATTCGGTTCAAGTTCGTTAATTAATTTTGATTGCTTGCGGAAACTTAGTAAATTTATCGATAAACGTTAAAAATAATGTTTGATCTAGGCTAAAAAAAAAACGTCAATACGGACTATTTGGTTGGGACCTAAAGGTGTTTCTGTTATTTTGAGCTTTGTTTTTATGGGTTTTCTTTCATATTTTTCGAGATTACAAATCTCGCAGTTGTTTATAAATTGCGCTACTCTATCGCATAACTTTGGGTGGTAGTATAGTAACTTCAGTTCATTGCATACTTCTGAAATTCCGCGGTGATTATTTTTTAAATGCTCTTTTTCTATAATTTCGGCAAGTTGCTCTTCGTCTACAATATCTTCTAATAATTTGTTACATTTAATTAACTTTAATTGGCCACTAGATGAAAAATGTTCGAAAAATATTTTTTCTAAGGTTTCTAAAATATTAGAATCTTCAATATAAATTGCATTGATAGTTTTGGGATTGAAATGATTTTTCAAGACAGTAATGGCTGTTTGTTCATCGAAATTTTTAGTGTGAATTACTTTCCTACATTTATTAAATATTTTTAAGTTCCTAATTCTAAGAGAACCTGAATTTGTTTTATAAATAGAAATTTGAGTTTTAAATACATTTAAAGGAGATTTACTAATTGGTATACTATTATTTTTAATAAGTTCATTTGTCTTGTTATTTCCGAACATTTGCTCTTCATTAAGGTTTACTTCTATACGTGATAAAGCATCGGCGTTACCGTTTTGAACACCTTTTTTATATTTGATTTCGTAATCAAATTCGGAAAGCTTGAGACGCCAACGAACTAGTTTTGAGTTAGGTTCTTTTATGGAGAAGAACCATTGGAGTGGCTTATGGTCTGTCTCAATTACGAATTTTCTTCCGAAAATGTAAGGGCGAAAGTACTTTGTGGCCCATACGATTTCCAATAATTCCTTCTCTATTGTACTGTAGTGTACTTCATGTTCATTAAGAGTACGACTAGCTTAACACACGGGACGTCCTTCTTGTGATAGTACGGCACCAAGAGCGAATTGGCTTGCGTCTGTTGTAAGAGTAAAAGTTTTGTTAAATTCGGGATAAATAAGGATTGGTTCATTTATAAGTAGTTTTTTGAGAGTTTCGAAACTTTGAACATATTCAGGATTATCAATTTTTAGTTTTACGTTTTTTTTAAGTATTTTCTCATTGGTTTAGCGACTTTGGAATAGTCCTTAATGAACTTCCTGTAATATCCTGATAGTCCGAGAAATTGTTTAATTTGTTTTGGAGTTTTGGGAATAGGAAAGTTTTTGACGCATTCAATTTTTTTAGGATTTGGTCTTATTTCTTCTAAAGTCACAATGTGACCAAGAAACTCAGTTTCTTTTTTCATAAACTCCGATTTATCTAATTGAATCATTAATTTGGCTTCTTCGAGCCTTTTAAAAATTTTTTTCAGCGAATCTATGTGTTCTTCAATAGATGCTGAGAAGATGATGATGTCATCTAAATACACCAAACAAATTTTATTTATATAGTCTTTTAAAACATGGTTCATTAACCGTTGGAAGGTAGCTGGTGCAGTTTTAAGTCCAAACGGCATTCGAATAAATTCATAATGTCCATTCTCGACAGTGAACGCGGTTTTGTGAATGTCGCGTTCGTCAATTTCTATTTGGTGGAAACCTTTAGCAAGGTCTAACGTGGTAAAATATTGGCATCTTCCCAATTTACTTAGAATGTCATCTATATTTGGTATAGGGTGCCTATCGTCCAAAGTAATTTCGTTTAGTTTCCTATAGTCAATAACGAGTCTCCATTTCTGTGTCCCACTGGCGTCCTCTTTCTTTGGGACGATCCAGACAGGAGCAGAATATGGGGAGTTGCTAGGCCTAATAATGCCCTTGTCCAACATCTCGTTAATTTGCCTTTGTACTTCCTCTTTGTGAATTTGAGGGTATCTATAAGACTTAGTGAATATTGGAACGTCATTAATAGTACGAATACGGTGTTTGATAGCGTTTGTGAAAGATTAATCTAAGTTTTCGTTATAGAATAAATGCGAGTATTGTTATGTATAACTTGTAATAAATGCATTTTTTCAAAGTTGGATAAATGTTCATTACGAATTTCGCTTAGGACATTAAATTTGTTATCAGTTTCAGAAATTATATTAAAGTTATTATAATTTACAATCTCAGTTTCTAATGGTGAAAAGTCCATTTCTTAATGTGATTGTTTATTTCCACTACTTCCCTCGCTTTTCCCTTAAGTTTTGATTTAATCAAGTCTGCAAATATACTTTGACTTATGTCGTCATATTTGCCTAACAAAGGGCTTACTCTATCAACCAAATCTGTGAAATTTTGTAGTTCTTTAAAGTTTCCAGTAAAGTCGGGTAATTTATCGAGATATTTCAGGGGGTCAATAGTAAGGCTTAATTGAGTTTCAGTCATTTTTATTTTTATTATAATAGTTACTTAAATATAATTTTTTTTTTTTACAAAAAATTATTACTAATTTTAAATATTGCAAGAACGCTTTCTATTGGGGTTTTTTTCTTAAAACTTAACCTAATTGTACTAACCGCTATTTCTATAATTTTAATATTTTAAAATTTCTAAATTATTGCTTACGTTAAAATTTTAAAGTTGTTTTTGATGTTGATCAGCTTCGGGATAAATAGGAACTTAAACAGCAACGAGATGAACAGGAAGTAAGCAGCAATGTACAGGATAACAGGAATACAGGAACTGGATTTAATATTCGCAATCACCATATAGTTAGATTTTTATTATTTTTTTGTTTTGTTTTTTTTTCAAAAAAAATATTTATTTGCAGTTTATATAATTACCTTTATGTAATAAAATATTTTTTTATTTTTGAATTTCATATATTTTTTTTTTTTTTTTTTTTTGTTAATAATAAATAATTTAATTTATGTTATAATATTGTTCTTATTCTTCCCATGTACAGAGGAAGGGTAAAATGGGATTGTGTCCTCGTCGTCACTATCGACAAACATTGCAAATAATTTTTTCATTTTTATTAGTTTATAATTTTTAGATATATATAGGTTCCCCTTTTTTTTTTTTTTTATTTAATTTCACTTATTTTTTCTTTTTATTTTATTTTTTTTTTTATTTAAAAAAAATTTTCAAAATTTATCTTTTGTTTTTTTTTTGTATACAATAGAATTAAAAAGAAATATACAGTGTGTTAATTTTATTTAAAACTTTTATCGCTTCGTTTGATAAAATTTTCTTTTTTTTATTTTTGCAAAAAAAATTTTAACACTTCATTTGTTAAAAAATTTTATATATTTTTTTATTCTTTCTATTTTGGAAAGTCTTTCACAAAAATGTTTATAAGTTAATCCACTATAAATGTGTCAAGACACAAAGCGTTTTCTTTTATTTATTTCTTCTTTAAATTACAAAAGAAAGCACTTAGCGCATCCTACCGACTGCGCCAATTTTAGATTCGATTTTCGCAAACATTAAAAAAAACACAATTTTTGTTTTAAGACCTTTTAATTTTTCTTTTTTTTTCTTTATACAAAAAATAACAACTTTACTTTTTAATTTTATTTAATTTTAATTTAATTTTTATTTTATTTTAATGTTTTAATTAATAACGGAGCTTCAGCGTATTATGAGTCCAGATTAGAACTTAATTTTATTCGTTTATTTCCTGATATTTATATTATAATTTTTGCTTATTGAAACAATATTTTGTGGGAACAATAAAAGTAGGATTATTAAGAATTTTGTCTGTGTGAAAATAATTATGTTTTCATGATAATATTGCAAATGCTGAATTTGCAGGAATGTGTAGATTTACTGAAGGTAAATCTATAGGATAAAAATTATTTACTTTTTTTAAGAATATAGGTGTCGTATTAACATAATGAGAATTTTGTCTATGGGAAAGTAATAATATGTATTTCTATAATGTGCAAATGCTGAATTGACAAGAATGTTTTAGATTTATTGAAAATAAATCTATGGGAAAATAATTATATTTAAAATAAAGCTTTCTTATTGTTAGTGGTGTCATTACCGTTTATAACAAATATAACCGCTCGCGAACCGAACCACCCGAAAACGTTTAACCGATATAACCGCTTGTTCACAAACATTTTTAATTAATGCACTATGATGTTGGATATTTTATAATTCAATCCTTTATTGAAATTATAAACTATTATCACTTCTAATTAAACAGTTATGTACAAAAATCAGTCACAAATTCTATAAAAAATTAATTCAGTTACAATTCAATCCTTTTTTGAAATTATAAAATATTGTCACTATGTCTCTGGAATTATGTATTAAAATTTAGTTACCATTAATCCTTTATACTACTATTTACTCTTACTTACTTACTATTACTCTAAAATTGTCCTAAACTTGATGAACTTTTTTTTTTTTATATATTCACCAAATTACACTTAATTTCTATATATACAAATTACACCCTTTACTTTTTTTTTTTTATCTTTTCACCAAAAATGTTTTATCGTAATTAGAGTAGTTCTATGTCTATATTCTTTCCTGAAAAATCGGAATAATAATTAATAACGATTTACTTTGATTTTTTAATTATTTTAAAAAGATATATTTATACGTTTATATTTAATTATGCTCTTTTCAGTTTGGCGGTACAATAAGAAGTGATTAAAAAATGTTACAATTATTATAATTTAAAAAAGATCAACGGTGCAAGTTCATTGACCTATTTTACTTTGCACATAAGAAAGTTAATATATAAAGTTAATACATAAGTTAATATATAAATTTGATTATTATAATTATAATCGATTATTATTCTTATATACTAAAATAATTCATCTAAAGTGTATAATATTTTTAGTTTACATTGCTTTTGTTGTACAATGGCAGCACTCGTTTATATGTCAACATATGTACTTTATTATATAATTATATTTGTCAAATTTCAAGATTACAACAAAAAAAAACATTAGAAATAAGTAAGTAATTTCAAATTATTATTTTTTGTTTATTTTATATTTTAAATTTAGTTTAGTTTAGTAAATTCTACTAATACTACTTTTAGGAAAAAAACATAGATGCTATGAATTTATGAAATAGAGTGCTGCATTTTACATTAGATAAGTATACATTTTTATTATTTTTTGGAAATGATCTTTGTTGTTGTTTTTGTATTTTTCTTTTAGATAATACGATAATGGCAATTAAAAGTGGGTGATCAGTAGTTAACCACTCCTAAACAGTGTTAGTAAATGAATCCAGTCCAGAAAGTAAACTTTTGGTTGAAGAATTCTCTTTCTCTCAATACAAAATATTATAACAATAAAATTAGTTTAAAAGAAAATAGGTGTGAAAAGAAGAGTAAAGCATTCTGCACGCAGAACAGTGTATTTTGGCTGAATAAGATCAAATAAGTATAGGTACCATAATATTTAATCTGAAAGTCATGAAACAATCGGAACCATTTTCTCAGCCATTTACCTACCGATTTACATGACTGGTTTTTAAACGGTAGGTATTTAAAACGCAACGTATAAATTAATTAAAAAGTCAATATTTTAAATTTTTAGTAACAAAAACTTTTTTTTATTTTTTTTTTTTCAAAACTTTTAATTTTTTCAATAGTTTATTGAATAGCGTTTTCCTCCACAATATCCAAATACTGAAATACAGAAACACAATTATAAAAAATAATAGTGGATTTATATGATTATGAAATATGACTAAGAAAATATAATATGATTAAATAAATGTCTTCGAATAATATGATGCAGAAAGAATAAACTTATTAGTTTACCAATTACGAAAGGAAGGCTAAGGGAAGTTCGAATCTGGACAAAATCGATCCATGGGTTCAGATACTGGAAGCTTCCGAATGATTTTGGAGCAAACGAGATTATCTCCAAAACCGACAAAGATAGAAACTTTACATTTGGTACAATGATGTTCCTTTCTGCTTGATTTATGTCTTTCAAATTTAGGAGGATTTGGTCTATGGGTTGGAAACTTCCGAACGATCACAAGAGCAAACGAGCATATCTCCAAGACCAACAAAAGTAGAACCTTTATTTTTAGTACAAGGGTGTTCTGTTAAGTTTCTTTTTCCGTAACTGACATTTGAAAGACTTTGAACTATGTGTTCGTGTTTTGGAAACTTCTGAACGATCACAAGAGCAAACGAGCATATGTCCAAAACCAACAAAAGTAGAACCTTTAAATTTAGTACAGTGGTGTTCTGCCATGTCCCTGATATGGATATATATCTTATGTTCTGCTTAAGATTTTTCCAATCTGAAAACGTCATGCGAGAGGTTTTTTTTTTAATTTTGTAAATTAATATCAAAATTATACAATTTTTTTTTAAATTTAGTATCTAAATTTACCGTTATGTGAAAACCAAATTTTGCATGATTTTTCTACTTTCATAACTCCAACACGCTTTTAGATAGAGTCTTGAAATTTTGAACGAACTTTTAGAATTAGTATAAGTTTGCTCAGAAATTTTTTTTGGGCCACCCCCTGTTTATGAACTATTAGGGCTCAAAATTTGATAATTTGCTATTTTTAAACACCTTTAACTTAGGAACCTGTACACATTTTACTTCGGAAAGATATAAAAATTAAAGCTACAGTAATATATTTTAACGTGTGTTAAAGGTTTATTTTAGTTATACAGGGTTCCAGAGTTACAGCTCTTCAAAATTGCGAAAAAGCCCCATTTTCAGATGTATATATGTAGGACTCTAATACTCTACAAAGCAATACTCTCCGTAGTAGAACTCTACAAAGCATTTGACACAAATACTCTACAAACATTTTGAAAGCAAAAGGCAAATGAAGGCTCTTCTCAAATCACCATCAACAAGAGCGGACGTGGTTTACTTCTGATCAAGTATTAAATTGTGTATAAACTAAATTATTAAATATTGAATTTAAATATTAGATATTGAATTGTGTATAAACTAAATTATTAAATATTGAATTTAAATATTAGATATTGAATTGTGTATAAACTAAATTATTAAATATTGAATTTAAATACTAGATATTGAATTGTGTATAAACTAAATTATTAAATATTGAATTTAAATATTACATATAGAATTGTGTCATAAACTAAATTATTAAATATTAGATATTGAATTGTGGTATAAACTAAATTATTAAATATTGAATTGAAATATTACATATTTAATTATGTTATAAAATAAACTATTAAATTATAGAGTTTATTAAACGAATTAAAAACATTAAACAAACTTTTATTAAATAAATGCACTAGTAGAATCCTACAAATCATGGGGGCTCAACCAACAAAATAGGCAAGAGAGTCGAAGAACTGAAAGGAAAAAAGAAAATCAAAAGAATAAAACGAAGAATTTATGTACAAGAAAATAAATCAGCACCGTCAAGAAAATTCCAACCTGTGTAAAGTCAAGAAATTCTATAATATTATCATGTTTTTGTATAAATAATAAAATACATACATACATAAATAATACATACAATAAAATACATACATAAATAATAAATTAAAAAGCTGCAATTTAAATTGCAAATTCAAAGGCACAAAAAATATATGTAGTTTAAAGAAAAAGTGCATTGGAACATATTATTATAATCATAGTAGTAGTAGCTTAGAATATAGAGTATAAGGAATAGAAAATTCTGTATACGTATATAAAAATTAGTGAAGCCAAATCAATTAATTTTAATTGCCAAAATTTGCCTGTTATTGTCAAAAAAAATTTAAATTTCCATGACAACATAATTATTTTGTTTGTTTTTTGTTTAGATTTGTTTACAATTTACAATCTTTAGCAATAAAATATTTTTAAAATTCTAATTTTATATAGTAATTTAAGTTTTGTTTAATTTAAACTAGTGTTGTAGATTCATTTTAGCTTTAATTATAAATAAGTTTTTTTTATTTATATATAAATGAAATCTACATGATTTGAATTTAAATGACAATAAATTTTTTTTAGGACCTTAGCATAATGCTGTATGATCTTATAAATTTTATAATATCAATTAATTAATTATTGAACAAACAAGAAAAGAGATTACATCTATTAATATTATAGTTTCCATTAATTCACACTTCTTTTTTTTTCTTTTTTTTTTAATCTTATTTGGTGTTTTTAGTTTATTTATTAGTTAGTGTTTTAGTTTGTTTATTAGTGTAATTAGTATATTTATTATTATTATTATTTTTTTTCTATTTCTACTAATCTTTTTTATAATGTTATATGCTAAATAAGGTTGATTTTATTTTTTGTTTAAATAAATTAAGGTTAGAATTAACTTCAGGTGTTCTGGCAGTTCATTATAGGCTTTAAGACAGTTATACAAGCAATTATTTTTTTGATGTGTTGTTCTAAACAGAGAAAGGTAGAAGTTGGATCTATTCCTAGTATTATGATTATGTATGTCTAGGTTCCTATTTAGAATGAAGTTACGTTTTAGTTGGTTGTGAATGATTTTAAACGCAGTTTTATAGAGTTCAAATAATATAATATTTTTTAAGCTCAGATATTTATCATTGTATATAGAATCAGATGGGTGTAACATGGGCAGCCCTTGGGCAAACTTGACAGATTTTTTATGCATCATATCTAATTTGTTTAGATAATTTTGTGGAGCTCTACTCCAAATGGGTAAAAGGTAGGAAATGTGAGATTTTATATATGATGCATATATTGTGTATATTGAATGATCAGAAAGGAATTTTCGTAGTCTCCTCATTAAGAATATGTATGGAGATATATTTTTAATTACTTTTTCTATATGTGAACTCCAATTTGATTTGCTGTCAAGTATTAGACCTAGATAGTTGAAGTTTCTGACAAATTCTACATTCACATTATTATACTGCAGTGAGTTTATAGAGCTATGTGTCTTATTTTCAAACAATAATATTTTAGTTTTTTTTAAACTTAATAAAAGCCGATGCTTGGTTAGCCATTCCTCAATTAACAGTAAATCATGTTGTATCATTTCGCCTCAGAGTCCTCGGCATATTTAATTACGGCATCATCCGCGAATAACTGGATACAACCCTTTAACTTCAGGTGAGAGATATCATCAATATATAATTTAAATAATAATGGACCTAGTATCGATCCTTGCAGAACCCCTTTTGATATTGTTTTTTCAGTACTAAAGCTATTGTTTATTCTAACTTTTTGTTTACGGTCTTGAAGATATGTTTTGAAAAAATTTAACTGACCCGATGTGAAATTTAATTTCTTTAATTTTGATAGAAGAATATCGTGGTCAACGCAATCACAGGCTTTTTTTATATCAAGAAATACACAACTAACGAATTTATCATTATCAATATTTTTTGAGATAAAGTCATTTAAAAAGAGACAGGCAGCTGTAGTATTTGATTTTTCTTCAAAACCAAACTGTTTTTCACTTAGTATAGGATTATTTTTAATAAAAATGTTAAGTCTATTTTGAATGATTTTTTCAAAAATTTTTGACAAGCCAGATAATACAGAGATTGGACGATAATTCGATCAGTCGGTTGCTAATCCACCTTTGTACACGGGTGTAATGATGTTTTTAATGAATTTGGATAAGTATTAGATTGAAGTGCATTATTAATAAGAGTGACTAAAGTAGGAGCTAAACGGTGCGAAAATCGATGTAGTTTAATATGTAGTATGCATGTAAAAATATATGTAAGTTGATTAAGAATAAAAACAAAATTTATATCTAAGTTAGTAATATAAAAATATATTGTTAAAAAATTTAATCTAAAGTGTTTAGTAATGTAATTTGTGTGCTTTTGTGTAAAAGTTTTTGTAAAAAAGTGTTTTTGATGTAAAACATTGTTATTAATATTTAAAGTTAAAACAATTTTAGTAGTTACTAAAAATTCAATTAATATTATTTTTAGTATATAAAATATCATTGTCGTTTCTAATTTTAAAAACCTTGGAAGATTCGGTTTTCCTAATATGGATGATGTTATTTTTAATCCATAAGTATTTGCAGTTGCTGTTGTTTTTAATTTGCCTGGCTTCGTAATGTAGTCTTGATTGGAGTTGTGTAAGGTGTTCTCGAAAAAATATAATACGATTGCCTTTCTCCGCTAAACCAATTTCTGATGTGTATATGTGTCCTGCTATTTTGTTCTTGCTCATTATTTCAGCTTTGACAACATCGGATTTACATTCCAAAAGGTATAGATTTGTATTTGACATTATATTTTCTTTTGGTTTTATTTTAGGCTGCAGTTCACTAACCGAGTTGATGTCCTGAATTGTGATATTTGCCTGCATGTGTTTACTTAGGTTAAAAACTACATCTTTCGGATTACTTAATTTTGATGGTAAGCCTGCTATTATTATATTATTTTTGTGTGCTGTTTGCTGCTTTTCATCCAACAATTGCTCTACATAATTCAGTCGCTTATTCAATAAGTTAGTTTTAATTTCAGCTTCATTTAATTTAATTTTGATTTCGGTATTTTCTTCCTGTATTCTTGTATTTATTTTTAGTAGGTCGTCAATCCGATTGCTGAAGAAATCAAATGAACGATGAAATTTCTTTACCACAGACACCAACTGATTCACCACAGAGGCTAGTAAGCTTACCGAACATTCAGCTGGAGTTATATGGTGGAGATCGGTGATTTTTTGTGTTGTAGCTTCTTTTGTATTAAGTGAAGAAGCGGCTGTGGAGTCATCATCACCCACAATTACAAAGGATTCATTCGAATCATTTGGACAGTTTAGGCACTTCCATGTTGCGGAACCAGCTTCAACTGCCAAAACCACATCTTCTGCTATAGAGGCACACTTTACATGGAAGAAGCTCCGACATAGGCTGCATTGAATTTCTTTAGTTTTGCCTGAGAAACCTCTCTTACATTTCCAGCATTGTTTGGCCATATTTGAATTTTTAGATATTGTATTGAATATTGTATTGGAATTCCAAATATGTATAATTTTGCCGCCAAAATTAATATGGATGCTATTTTGTTTTTTAATTTTACGTATTTTTATCGCCTAGTTTGTTATAACTCGAATTTATTTTATAGTAATATTTTAGTAATTTTTAATTAAAATAGATTTCCAAATTTTATGATATTGTAATTATTTATTAAAAATTTTTAAATTTTTTTTTTTTTTAGCGAGCTTAAAATTTTGTAATTAACTTTCTCTTAACTGTCTTTAGCTTTACATTTTAATTTAGGTTTATAAATTTGTGTTAAAAAATTTGCGATTCATTAAAAAAAACCTTAAAATGAAATGTTTTGTGGAAGGACGCCAAAATGCTAGAAAACATCGAAAAATGGGATTATCGTTTCACAGGTAAGCGTAAATCATAATAAAAAAATTATAAAATTAATAACACAATGTGTGAAACCTAAATAATTTACAAATCATGCTATTTTATATGCAAAAAAAATTGCAATTTTGACAAAAGTCATGATGAAAAAATGTTTGTATCAGTGACGTGTGCTATTATTATAAAAATGTAAACTTTGTTCATATTTTCATTTTTTAAATATTTAATTTAAATTTTTTTTTTAATATATAAATTTATAATTCCCAACAAAAATTTAGTAGTTTATTCTTTTGATTTAAAGATTTCCCAAGAATGAAGGGCTTAAATCAAAGTGGATAGTAGCAATTGGAAAGAATAATCGGCAATCAAAAAGCAGTTCCATTGTATGTTCAGAACATTTTTTATCTGAGGACATTTTTACTTTAGGATCCAGGAAGCAACTTTTTCCGCTATACCCAAAGTTTTTCGAAATAATGAACTACTTGTCAAAGAAGTAAGTGCTTTAGTATTCAAATTGATGTTCAGACAACACAAAACACAACACAATATAATATAACACAAAACTTTAATATTTGTGCACACATTCGCCTTATGCAATAAGTTTTAAATGGATTAGTACCAGTTACAATGAACTATCAATGAGTTACGTGATAAACGTATAGCTGCTGTCAAGTGTTTTGCAGTTAATACCTTGCTCACGTGACCAGCTTGCTTTTGATAAAATTGACATGTTCATCTCCAGCTTGCTTTTCATAAAAGTGCTTTTAATTAAATCGCATAACATGGATTTTTATATTATGAAAATTATAAAATAAATAAATATTAAAATAAAATTGCTTGTACGTTATATTGTATTAAATTGGTTTTTCTGGATAGAGTTTCCGAGCCCTTCAACTGTTAGCTCATATAATCATGAAATTAACAATAACAAAAATTCGTAAAATTCTTAAAACAGAACAATAGTCACAACATCTCAAGAATCTATTCTTTGTAGTCCAAAAATCAAAAATTTAAAGTAGAATAACGGCTTTTGAGAGAAACAGTAAATAAGGATAGGAAAATTAAAACAAAACAATAGAAGAAAAATTAAAAAATTAAAAAATTTTGAAGATATTGTTAAATCATTAAAAAATAAAAATTTAATTTCAGATCAAATATCAGATATATTAGATGAAATTTCAGGACCTATTAAATTAATTTTAGAACGCCAAATATTAAGACATAATATATTACTACCGAAAAACTATTCTCCTGAGCTGCAAAAGTTTGCTTTGAATCTAAATTTTTTATCTCCAAAAGCTTATTCGTTTGTTCAGAATTCTTTTCAAAATTGCCTCCCTCATCCGCGAACTATCAGTAACTGGTACCAGTCCATAAATTCTAAACCGGGATTTACTTCCGACGCTTTTGTAACAATTATTTACGCTGTTGAAGAAGCAAAAAAAATGGTTATAAGCTTTTTTTAAATGTAGTATTTGATGAAATCTATATACGGCAACATATTGATTGGACCGGGAATGATTGTTACGGGTTTGTTGATATTGGTAGTGGAATTAACTCTAACATAAAGGCTACACAAATATTAGTTTTTATAGCAGTTTGTATGAACCGCAGTTGGAAGATTCCTTTGGGATTTTTTCCAATAGCTTCACTTGACTCTGTTCAAAAAAAAATTTAATTGAACATTGCTTTAAAATCTTTTACAAACTGGAGCGGATATAATTGGTTTCACTTTTGATGGCAGCACAGTTAATATTACAACGGCAAAACGTTTAGGGTGCGATTTGTGTAGCAGCGAAAAAGAGCCTTTTTTCCAATTACAAGGAAGGAAGGATAAATACACTATAATTTTAGATTCTTGCCATATGCTAAAATTAATTCGAAACTCCTTAGCAGAAATAGGTAGTTTAATAGATGATGAAGGTAATGCTATAGAATGGAAATATTTAATCAGCCTGAACAATTTACAAGAAAATGAACAGTTGCATTTAGAAAATATACTAAGGAAAGCCCACGTTTCTATCTTTAACCAAAAAATTAATGTTAAACTTGCAGTTCAAACTCTAAGTAAATCTGTTTCAGATGCTACAGATTTTTGTAGGAAGGTATTAATTCTACCCGATTTTTTAAATAGTAAAGCAACATCTAAATTTTTAAAAATTTTTAATAATATTTTTGACATTTTAAATAGTAGATCCATTAATCAATTTAGTTATAATAAGCCAATTTGTACCGAAAACTACAGTGAAATTAAAGCTTTTGCGGATAACGCTATTAGTTACATATCTAAACTAAAAGCAAAAGAAGGGGAGTTCTTAATAAATCATCGCCGACAAACAGGTTTTATCGGCATTTTGAATGGTTTAAAAGCTATCACCATTCTTTATCAAAAATTTATTGTTACTGGCTTGTTAAAGTATATTCCATTTTATAAGGTTAATCAAGATCATATAGAATTATTTTTTAGCTCAATACGGTCTTCATTGGGATATAATAATAATCCTTCTGTAAGGCAATTTATTTCTGCATATAAAAGATTATTAGTTCGTGTACAAATTAGAGAAAATGGCTGTGGTAATTGTACAGTTTTAGAAAATATTCCTATACTCCACTGCTCATATAATCCAATCAAGAAATTAAATAATACTGTCAAAAGATTTACCATGATTTCTGAAAATATTGAGCAAAGTGATACAGAAAATATCATTAGTTTTGAAGAACAATAATTTCTAAATGAGCACGACTACATATTAAATCCGTCAAATTTAACAGAATATGCTAAGCATATTATAGAGTATATTTCTGGATTTGTCGTTTTAAATTAGAAAAGCAATTAAAGTGTTCTGAATGTATATCGGTTCTAACAGGTCCAATTTTGGAAAAATCACTTCTAGCCTATAAGACTAAAGGACATCTTAAGCCTCCTTCTACATCAGTAATAATAATATGTACTACAGCTGAAAAAGAAATAAGACAAAAGATAAACTATTTAGATTCCAACCAAACACTACTTAATAAAAAATATTTCGATAGCATAGCTATAAATGTACAAAAAAATTTAACAAATCGTAATTTATTTCCTGAAATTTCTAAACATATTCTTGAAAATAATCATTATAGTTTACTAATAAAATCAATTATAATAAAATATTTATCTTATAAAATATTAGTTATTGAATTGTGGTATAAACTAAATTATTAAATATTGAATTGAAATATTAGATATTGAATTATGTTATAAAATAAACAATTAAATTGTAGATTTTATTAAACCAATTAAAAACGTTAAACAAACTTTTATTAAATAAATGCACTAGTAGAATCCTACATATATCTCAGCCAGAATCCTACATATATCTCAATCTAAAACAGCCAGAAGACCGGAAATTTTATTATCTAGATAAAGGAATATTAAAATTATGCAATATTTTGTAATTTACTCTTTAAATTTACCGTTATGTTAAAATCACATTTTGCATGAAATTTCGTTCTTCATAACTCCGGCACACCTTTAGATAGGAACCTGAAATTTTGAGACAAGAAAGAACTTTTAGAATTAGTGTAAGTTTCCTTAGAAAATTTTTTTCCACCACCTCCTGTGTGTCCTGTAGAAATTTTAAATTTAGTACAATGATGTTCCTTCCCGTTTGATTTATGTCTCTGATATTTAAGAGGATTTGGTCCATGGGTTTGGATTTTGGAAGCTTCCGAACGAGCCTCAGAGCAAACGAGATTATCTCCAAAACCAACAAAGATAAAATTTTTGAAATTGGTACAGTGGTGTTCTTTTGTGTTTTATTTATGTTTCTCAATTTTCTGAGTATTTTGTTCATGGGTTCGGATCTTGGAAGCTTCCAAACGAGCCGCAGAGCAAACAAGTATATCTCCACAACCAAAAAGATAGAACCTTCATTTTTAGTACAAGAGTGTTCTGTTATGTTTCCTTTTCTGTAAAATTGCATACTGACATTTGACAGAATTTGAACTATGGGTTCGTGTTTTGGAAACTTCCGAACGATCACAAGAGCAAACGAGCATATCTACAAAACCAACAAAAGTAGAACCTTTAAATTTAGTATAATTGTGTTCTGCTATGTCCCTGAGATGGATTTGCTGAACTGGAGAGGCAATTCGGGTACCTGACACACGCCTCCTAAGGCATAACCAGCATATTTTCGAAATTAATAAAGATAAAAACTTGAAATTTTGTACAGGGGTGTTTAATGTTCCTGAAATTCGAGTTGAATAAGGAAGAAGAGGAAAGAAGTTCAAGCAAATGCCAAAAAACTTATGGATTTTTAATTTAATTGGAATTATTCAAGTGTAGGATATTAATAAGTCGGTTGCATCGACTTACTGTTACATTTACTCTTTCATTTCTAAATTACTTTTTTTTACTTAAAAAAAAAACTGAATTTATATGTAGTAATAGTATAAATAGCGTTCACAATATATTAATTATTATTAGGCTTTCATATTCATATTAAATGTATTACATTTAATTTAACAAAAACATTTATATGATTATGAAATATGACTAAGAAAATATAATGTGACTAAATAAATTTATAAAGCATGAAATTTCTTCGAATAATATGAAGTAGAAAGAATAAACTTGCCACAAATAATAACTCTATCTTCATTGACGAATATGTTGTCATTACTCGAAGTTAAAATTTTTATATTCAAGCCTTTACTGCTTTTAGTCAATTCCGAGTAGTTATTTTCATCTTCAGTAAGCAAATTGGAGAAAACTGTGCATTTGCTTTCTTTTGATAACAATTGTGCTTTCATCAGTTCTGAGGATAATATATATTTGATTTGGTTTTCAAACTCATAACCAGAGAGGTATAATAATAATACCTATTATAATAGTTATAATCTCCTCTACATATTATGAGCCCAAAAAAATGTTCTAATGGATCTTGTTGTAGCTTACCGGCAAATTTCTAGAAGTTGTAGAAATTTAAAATTAAATTTAAAACTAGTTAGCCAATCAATTAGTTAAACAATGAAGCCTATCTCGAAAGACATTCCCTCAAAAAAAAAAATAATTCCTTTTTTATACAATTTTAGTTAATTTTCAATATAATTTGTTCAGTATAATTTCAAAAACTTTAGTCGCATTCATTAGTCAGAAGTGTTATAAGAATGTATGTATTACAAGTCTACTTACCTGCTCTTTCTGACATTATCATTTTTGGAAAAGTTTTGCGTGTTCACTTTTTTGTTGCATTAATTGCTGTATTTAAATTTTCTTTTACTTTTTTAATTAAAATAAATTTTTCTCTCAAATTGCGATATTGCTTTCGTAACGTCAAATATTTTTTCCTCCAATATTTCGTCAACTTTATTTGATTTTTATCACTTTGGTGCATATTATCTTTCGGTATTTCTTCTACAGCCATATTTAAAGTTTCAATTAGAAGTGGAGAACGATTTTTTTGAATTACCTTTTCTTTTGTCATTTCTGGAGTTGCTAATAAATTATAAATATCTTCGTCTGAAATATTTTCTAAAGGAACTAAAGAATAAGAGTTAGGTCCATTTTATTCACTTTCAAAGCAGAATTTTTTTTTTCGATCTCATACTTAAATTTATCATCCCAAAAATAAGGAACAGCAGTGTTAGATAGTTTTTTGGTTAATGTATTTTCCTTTTTAGAGTGCTTTTGCACATAAAATAAGTTTTGTCAAAACTTTCATCTATATTTAAGGCTTCAAACCATTTATTTTTATATCCTACATCTAAAGTATAGGGTATATTAACTTTGGTATGGAGTTTTGGTGGTTGCAAACGAGGTTGCAAGCGAGTTAGATATGGACAAGTATATATATTCTGAATCAGGATCAGCTTCTGAGTCGATTTAACGATGTCCGTCCCTCCGTCCGTCCGTCTGTTCGCACGATAACTCAAAAACTAGCAAAGCTATCTTGATGAAATTTATATTGTAGTTTACTAATTACGAAAGGAAGGCTAAAAAATTCGCATCTGGAGAAAATCGGTCCATGGGTTCAGATTCTGGAAGAGCAAACGAGATTATCTCCAAAACCAACAAAGATAGAAATTTTAAATTTGGTACAATGATGTTCCTGCTTGATTTATCTCTCTTAAATTTAGGAGGATTTGGTCCATGGGTTCGGATCTTGGAAACTTCCGAAAAATCGAGAGAAAACGAGTATATCTCCATTTCCAACAAAGATACAACCTTTATTTTTAGTACAAGGGTGTTCTGTTATGTTTCCTTTTCTGTAACTGACATTTGAGAGAATTTGAACTATGGTTTCGTGTTTTGGATTTGCTGAATTGGAGAGGCAATTTGGGTACTTGACACACGCCTCCTAAGGCTTAACCAGCATATTTTGGAAATTAGTAAAGATAGAAACTTGAAATTTTGTACAAGTGTGTTAAAGGATGCCTCTTTAATGTTCCTGAAATTCGAGTTGAATAAGGAAGAAGAGGAAAGAAGTTCAAGCAGCTGCCAAAAGCTTATGGATTTTTAATATAATTGGAATTATTCATGTGTAGGATATTAATAAGTCGGTTGCATCGATTTACTGTTACAATTACTCTTTCCATTCTAAAATATTTTTTTTACTTAAAACAAAACTGAATTATATGCGGTAATAGTATAAATAGCGTCCACAATATATTAACTATTATTAAGCCATATTCATATTAAATGTATTACATTTAATTTAACAAAAACATTTATATGATTATGAAATATGACTACGAAAATATAATATGACTAAATAAATTTATAAAGCATGAAATTTCTTCGAACAATATGAACCAGAAAGAATAAACTTGCCACAAATAATAACTCGATCTTCATTGACGAATATGTTGTCATTACATTAAATTTTTATATTCAAGCTTTTACTGCTTTTAGTCAATTCCGAGTAGTTATTTTCATCTTCAGTAAGCAAATTGGAGGAAACTGTGCAATTGCTTTCTTTTTTCTAATGCATCTTATTGTAGTTTACCGGTTAATAGAAATTTAAATTCCGCAATCTCATCATGCAAAAATACAATTAATTTTCCGAGTGCTTTAATGTTTTGCACAATTACCTAATAAAAATGTTTGTAAATGTGTTAAAATTCTTAGAATTTTAAAATCATTATTTAAGTTGATGTAATACAAATAAATTCAAAAGAACATATTTTCCGAATCAAAATTGTATACCTATTATAAAAATATATTAAATATTGTAATGAATAGATTATTATAAATTCTTTTATTTCTTACCAGATATACCAAATTTATTTACAAGACAGTTTTCTTTATATCTGCTTTCAATTTTTAAACCTTTTAACATTTCTTTCATTTCATGCAAATAATTAAAAATTATAGTGCTTTTCTTCGTGAGTTCGTTTTTATAAATATTCTTACTTTCAAAACTAGAATATTTAACATTAAAAATATTAAAAAAATTATTAATTTTTTCTAAAAAGTTTGCTGTTGAGTGTGAATTCAGAATATTTAGAGAGAGTTCCAAATTTGTTACTGGCATCTAAAGTTAGAATTTCAGTTGAAACAGTATGGATATATAAATATTTGGGTTGCATATTTTACTTTCATTCTATGAAAGGTATTTAGATACATATGCTCTGATTTTATTTTTGGACATAATCTCACATTTTGCACGCTGTTGATTTCAAATAGTTCCTCCACTAATATCCATGAAATAACCTCATCCTAAGATTTTAGTTTACAACTTAACAAAATGTTTCATAAAGCTTTTATTAGATGTAGGAAATAAAAGAAGCTAAAATTTTTTATTTAAAAAAAAAAAAAACAGGGGTTTGCTTCAGTAACGCCAAGACTCTTCTATAAAGATCCATTATTAGACGCTTGGCCACATATTAATGCTATGATATTATTATTGATTGACTTGTATTGGATCAAGATTCTTTTAAGGAAACACTCTAATCTACTAGCAGTAATGGTAGAAGCAGATACCAGATGGACCTTGTATATGATCATCAAGATATTAATCATCCAATCATAAATGGGCATATTTTTTGACCCTAGTAGGCATAGAGGCACTTTGGCATGGGAAAAAATAAGCCCATATCGCCCGACCTAGTTTTTAATAAACCATATCGCACGCCCACTCAAATTAACCTATATTTGAATGATCTTGAGTTTTAGAGAAACCGGAAGTGTTGTGACCTGGATTCTGTTAGAAATTGGGGTAAAACAAGTCTTTTAGAGCTCTTTGATTGTATATTATAATAGGTCAACATGAAAATAGTTAGCAAAACTATTATATGTAAATATTAAAGCACGTGTTATTTAATGTTGGTGAACTAGTTTTAAAGTATATCTTTAAGGAATGCGTGTTTTTTTTTTGTGTTGGTTAACTAGTTTTACTATAGGAAGAAATACAAAATAACAATTTGCATCTTCGTTTTTTTTTTTTTTAGCAGAATATCTGGTTTAGATTACTATGTAGTATTTTAAAAAGGTAGAAAAAGAAAGAGGCAAGAAAAGTTGAATGCAAATAGATTGGTATAGTATAATATAGTAAGAACGTAGAATCGTAGAATATATATCTACATATATATGTTGCATATAAAAAGGTTAAAAAGAAATTCAAACTTTATAAACTTTAATGTATAAAATATAAAGTGCATTTTATTTTTAGAGTATTCCAAAAATCTCTTTTTAAATATGTTTTTACGATGACTACTACTTAAAATTGTAGATATGATGGGTTCAATGATCTTTATTCGCCTTTGAAATCTCATTCTATCAATTGCATATTGTTGCCAATGATTTTTCCGAGAAGAATTGTAAGCAAAGCTCCATACATACATAACTTTAATTTGTAAAGTTGAATTAAATCGTACTTTTCTAGTTGGATTATTTAATTCCATATGATCTATATATTTATGTTACAAATAAAAATTATTTTTTTTTTTTTTTTTTTGTTTTTTATTTTAACACGTTTTCTTTAAGTAAGTACATATAGATATTAAAACTATTTTTAAATGCACATCTTAAACTTCAACTTACATTATGTGTTGGAATAGGACACATAGATTTAAAAAATGTTTCCTTTAACGTAAATTATATCAGCTGATTGTAAATAGTACTTAAGTATATCCCTCAAACATAAGTATTCTACTGTACCACTATTCCATTTTAATCCATTTATTTTATTTTCAGAATATTGAATATTGTATTTTGTTTCATGATTAAGTTCTTCTTCGGGATAAGGCGCTTTAAAATGATATACAATTGGAATCATACTCCCCTTTTTAAGAATAGCCAATTCCTTTATAAAATATTGCTTTTCATTTCCTTGTACAAATTGTAAGTCAACAATGAAAATTTGTTGGTTATCCATTATGAATGTTGATGAATGAATAACCTTTTGAGTGAATGAAGCAGTACTTTATATTCTCTTTCTGAGTGTACATTTTGGTATAAATATAGGTTTGCTATCATGAATAATTAATTATTTAATTATATTTTTTCACCCATTTACAATGGGTGGGTTTGCCAACTTGTTGTGGAAAAACTACTTTTATTCATAACCTAATAAAATTAAAAAATAAAATCATACATCCGCAAATCAATAAAATTATTTGGTGTAACCCAGATAAAAATGCAGTACCGAATGATATAACAGATCTTGAGTATAGCAACAGTATTCCTGATTTTAGTGATAATAGAAACTCTGTATTAATTGTGATAGATGATATGATGTTAAATTCTTATGATAGACATGTCTGCGAACTATTTACAAGAGGATCGCATCATAGAAATTTATCGGTAATATTTGTAACCCAAAATATATTTCATCAAGGTTAATTTTCCAGAGATATTTCACTGAATTGCAAATACATAATTCTTTTTAAGAATCCTAGAGATAAATCACAGATATTACCCGTCCCGTCCCGATTAGCCCGTCAAATATATCCGAATCAGGTCAAGGAATTTGAGAAAGTATATAATGAAGTGACATCTAAGCCATGTGGTTATATATTAATAGATCTTACTCAAGAAGTTAATGATTTATTTAGATTGAGAAGTGACATTTTCGAGCAAGATTTGTGTTATTGTACAACAAATCAGTTGGAACAATATGCAAAAGAATATGAAACGATTGAAAATCAACCGACATATATTGCACCTGTTAAAAAAACGATACTAATGGAATCAAAAAGTACTCAAACACGTGTAAAACCATTACTTAAAGATGCAAAGGTACAATCAGATTCTGTTCAATACAGAGACATTAAAATGCAATTCCCTGAGGAAGAAATATATGAGGATACTCCTGATAATGTGTTTGAAGACGAAGAAAATGAAGAAAATGTTTTATCAAAAGCAATGTCTGCTGCAACAGCGGGGGAACGGTTAAGAAAACGAAAATCAATTAAGAGTAAAAATGTTCAAATATTTGAAACAGATACTGGTGATATAATAACAGTTCCATTAGATAGTTCAAGTCCACCAACGAAAAAGGAAAACACTATAAATAGATCTCCAAAACGTTTATTGCGATCAACGAAAGCAGATGATACTCAAACACAACTTAATTTTCCAATTCGTAAAAATAAATCTACAAGTTCATGGACAACGTACAAGTAAATGATGAATTTTACGTCACATTACTCAGTGATTCATCTATGAATTTTTACCCCGAAAACACATTATCAACTTTTACGAATAAAATGGATAAATATATGATCGATTCTAATTGGAAAGTTGGTGTATCTGAAATATATGCTAATGATTTTATTCCAAATGTCTATGGCGAGGAATGGGAAAAAGTACTCAAATATATATCACTGGTATGCAGACAAATCGTATTGGTGTTGGGACTACTTATATAGTTGGGACTACTTATAACGATCAAATGATATGCGATTGGAAGGTTCTGTTACTTCCTACTTGAATTCAAAATATTCGACCATTATTAGGATTTTCAAGAAAAGAAGTTTTACGTCAACTAATTTGGGGTATTTTTAACTTTATAAATGACGATACAAACTATGTAATACCAAACAAAGCTGACGAGTTTCCAAAAACTTTATTATACACTACTATCTGTTCAAGTAAGCCAAAAGTTAACATCAAATTAAGAACAAATTTCACTTACAGCTTAGATGGACTTTTAAAAACATGTTTTAATCAAGCTTTCGTAAAATTAACTGACCCTAAAAAATATAAACCTCGTGTAATTGAAGTTTTTAAATTGTTTATTGATAGCATGAATTTAATTCCTGTAGAGAAACCAGATATGTTTTTTATATACACTGATATTATTGAACCACAAAATATAGGTGGTAAAAATGTAAGATGTTTAAGAACTGTTAATACAGAAAATGCTTTTACTAACACAGGAAAAGAATTTAACATAATTCAATATTGTAATGTTGAAAAATCATTTGATAGTATTTCAATGCTCTTATGTGATAAATATGGTTATAAAATAAATTTTAGTGATAGTAGTATTCCTACAAAAATTGTATTACATTTTAAAAAAGTATAAATAAATGTCAGTTTGTAAATTTTAATATTAATTTTATTTTAAACGTAATGGAGAAAGTGTATTACAGATATTATTTAGTACAATCCGGAGAAGGTCTTGATGATCTTGATTGGGCCTTTATTGCAGTCTACCAAAGAGCATACCTTATTGCATACCATTTCTATTATTGCATACCTTACCAAAGAGGTCGCAGATTAGGAAGTTTTTTTGGAGGTCTTTTTAAGTATTTGAAACCTATATTTGCTTCAGGTGCTAATATATTTAAAAAAGAGGTCATTAACTCTGGTATTAGCGCTTTATCTGATATTGCATCAGGGGCAAATGTAAAGGAAGTTGTTCAAGATAGAGGTAAAGAAATTATGAAAAATGTAAGACGCGGAGCTGTTAGGAAGCTTAATGAAATGTATGGATCTGGTAAAAGAAAAAGGAAAACTATAAAAAGACTTAACATTAGCAATTCAAATTATTCTATGTTAAAACGGTGTAAATTTAATAAGAAGAAGAAACTAAACGATATTTTTAACTAATCATGGTGGAATGTATGAAATGTGAATTAGATATTTTTAAAACTCAACCTATTCAATCCACTATTTTACGATCTGAGGAGGTTTCTTACAATCCAATTGCTTCCCTAGACAATCCGTCAACAATCGAATTTCTATCATTAGGTCATGGTGATACATATAGAGATTTGTCTTCTGTATATTTACGATTAAAAGTACAAATTTTAAAAAAAGATGGAACACATTGGAATAATGATAAAGGAACTGATGGAAGACTAATAGCACAACCAAGTGTTGTTAATAATCTTCTTCACTCTCTAATAAAACAGTGTAATGTACAGTTAAATGTTAAAAATATAATCCCCTCAGACGGTAATTACCACTACAGAGCTTACATTGAATCATTATTAAATTATGGTACAGATGCAGGAACAACACATTTGGAATGTGCCGGTTGGAATCTGGATAAACCAAATATAGCAAAATTTGACAATCTTAGTTCAAAGGAGCGCCAAAAAGCTTACCAAAATAGCAATGTTGTAGAGCTTATGGGCAAATTACATGTAGATATGTTCAATCAGTCAACTCTTCTGATAAATAATGTTGATGTTAGAATAGTTTTAACATTAGAAAAACCAGATTTTTTCTTTTTCGGAGATGATTCTGATGAATCTCAATTAAAAATTGTAGAAGCAACATTGTTTATGAGACATGCAACTTTAATCCTAGTATATTATTAACACATAATGCTGTTATTGAGAAGTCGAACGCCAAATATAATTATAAACGGGTAGAAGTAAAAAGTTTTACGATTCCTTCTAATAGTACAACTATTTCGCTTGATAATGTATTTATTGGGCAGTTACCAAACACGATATTATTTTGTATGACAGAGAATGCCGGTTACTCTGGAAAAAGATCAAAAAATCCATTTAATTTTAAACACTTTGATATTTCTCAATTCATGTTATATGTAAATGGAGTACAAATACCTAATACAATAATTGAAACCAGTTTTACGGAAGAAAATAATTGTTATACACGTCCATATCATACGCTATTTTCTGGTACAGGCATATATCATAATGATAAAGGTCATCATATTACAAAATCTATGTTTAGTAATGGATTCTTTATATTAGCTTTTGATTTAACTCCAGATGCATCAGGAAATGAAGTGTGTCATGGATTACTTAATCAAGGCACTGTCCGAATTGAAGCAAGGCTATCAAAACCGCTTCCATCAACTCTATCTGCTATAGTTTATGGAGAATTTGATGCAAGTTTACAAATTGATAAAAATCGAAATGTGTTCACAAATCTATAAATAGATTACTTAAGACTTGAATTTGAGTATTTGTTAAGATGTCATTAACCTGTGCACTTGTAGATGTAACATTTTGTTGTGATGATAAAAACAACTTATTCGCGAAAGATATTTGCTTACTTGGAATTAAAGAACCTTGTAAAAAATTAATAAAAGAGTTTACATACAAATTTCCAACAGAAGAACTTTTAAATTATCATCTTGAAAATTATACTTTTGGAACTGTTCACAATAATAAAATAAATAACGATCTTAAACAGATATTGGAGAAATTTGATATTATTATAACAAATGAAAAAATAAAAAAAGATTTAATAAATTACACTAACGAAATAAGTAAAGTGTATGATTTAAGTAAATTTGATTCATGAATACTTTAGAATTAACTAATATATTAAGATGTAACAAATACACAAACAAATTTTTGAAAGGAGTTTTTGCTGTGGATAAATTACCTAATATAGTTGAAAGGCCAACATTCATGACTGTAAACACTGATAAAGCCAAAGATCCTGCAACACATTGGTTAGTTATTTTTATTCCAAAAGATGGTTGTATAGAATATTTTGATTCTTACGGTGGCACACCAGATAAACCAGAAATTCTTCATTATTTAAAAAATCAATGCATAATATTTAATGATAGACAATTACAAAGTAACTTTTCAGATGTATGTGGACAATATTGTTGTGTTTACGCTTGGTGTAAGTGTAATAATATAAGTATGAATAAATTTTGAACACAATTTAGTAGTGTTAGTTATATCCATAATGATAATCTAATTTTAAAACTTTATAACAGCATATTTGGGAAAAAGTATATTCAGAGCTGTGTTTCTAAACAAAAAATATAAATATATATATATCTAAAATATTGCGGTTTTTTAACTCATTTTAAAACAACTGTGAGAGGAATAGTATCATATACAATATGTTATTGGCCTATACATACTTTTTAAACGAAGCACATACGGTAAAAATTGTTGTTGGTTTTCATACAGAATTAATAGAAGCAACAATTTCATTACACCGCATTGGGAAAAAATTAATGTTTATTAATTATGAAGATTGGTTGGAATTTTATCAGCAATATCATCTACATCCTAAAAATAAAGTTTCCTGCTTACAATTTGGTATAAAAGCTGGAAAATCACGGTCATTTGTACTAAAAGATGAGGAAATTGATAAATTTCGTAATCTATTTAATTTTATCCACTTAGTAATGGTTTACAACAAAAATGCTGAAGGATGTGTAAAAGATTACGTAAGAAAATATATTAGAACGTGTGTGGAAAACCAGCAAACTATATTAAAAGATGAAATATACATTCCATTAAACCGGTTTAATGTTCTATGTAATTATTTTAGATTATTTTTTGAGATTCCATTTTTATTAAAAGAATTAATAGATAAATATTTAAATATAAATCAAGAGAATAAAATGTTAGAATAAGATTAAACTGTAAAATAAATTTATAAAAAAAATTTTAAATAAACTTTATTTACTTTTGTTTTTACAATTACAATAAAATATGGCAATAGCAAAAACAACACAATAAATAAACAAAAATAAAAAAAATTATATTAAACATCTACAATAATACGGATATAATGTGGTTGGTTGCAAATACTCTTTATCATTGTCCAAAGATTCAGAAACTTGCCCTCTTTCTACAAAATTACTCTCCATTTGAAATGTTAAAATGTTGAATAACCAGACTTTTTGAGAAAATTAAGTATTTTTTTTTATTAATTTGCAGTGTTTAAGATTAGAACTGACAACTGACTGAATAAAAATTCAAATTTTGAAAAGGTATAAAAAGAATGCATTATCTTTATTGGTATTTATTTTAAGAATGGATGTGAAAGATTTCTTAGAAAAATACTCATTTACATTATTAGATGAACACAAAACTTATATTTCAAATTTATACAATTATTTAGAAAAATTTGATGGTAAAGAACAGTACAGTTCAAAATATGGTACACATTTTAGTTGCTGTCCTTGGGCTTATAATAATTGTACGTCAGGGCCTGACACTTGTGAATGCTATTTTGTAGAAAAATATAACAAAGAATTAGAAAAGTTAATTAAATGGTATAAGCATAATGTCAAAAGCTCAAATTGTAATGGAAATTCATAGACCAGTAGATATCCTAGAAGGAAATTCTTACAAAGAGGTTTAAATTATACTTGGCAAATTGATTTAGTTGAAATGATACCATACGCAAAGTTTAATAATGGCTTTAAATATATGTTAACTGCCATAGATATATTTTCTAAATACGCATATGCTGAACCTGTAAAAACAAAGAATGCTGAAAATGTTTTAAATGCCCTGAAATCAATTTTTGAGCGCGCTAAAGTTATACCCAAAAATATTCACTCTGATCAAGGCAAAGAGTTTTTTAATTCACAATTCCAAAACTATATGAGAGAAAAAGTAATCAATCACTATCATACATACAGTGAATTAAAAGCATCAATTGTTGAACGATTTAATCGTACAATGAAAACTTCTATGTGGAAAAAATTTAGTCTAAAAGGAAATTATAAATGGTTATCTGCAATCAATAATAAAAGATTATAATTCAAGAAAACATTCTACAATAAAGCTTCCACCTGAAAAAGTTACGCGAAAAAATGAAAGAAATATATTGAAAAATATATATATGCAAAATAAAATTTTTCAAAAAAGTAAATATAAGGTTGGTGAATATGTAAGAATAAGTAAATATAAAGGTCACTTCGAAAAAGACTATCAACCAAATTGGTCAACTGAAATATTTAAAATTGATAAGATCAATAACACCTATCCAGTTACATATCAATTATTAGATTATAAAAATAATCCTATTTCAGATGGTTTCTACAAAGAGGAACTCACTCCTGTTAAATATCCAAATTCTTACCTGGTAGAAAAAATTATTAAAAAACAAGGTAATAAAGTTTTTGTTAAATGGTTAGGGTTCAATGATGATCATAATACTTGGATTAATAAAAAAAAATAGTATTTAATAAATTTGAACATATTTGATACTTATTTGTGCTCTTTATACTAAAACTTTTAAATAAAAATTTAAACATTATATTTCTAATTAATTATTAACATTAGATCTTTTATATCCATAGGGAAATGAACTACCATCTTCCATAAATTTACATTTTTCTAACCTAGTTTGACATTTTTTTATTTCAGGAACTGTGATAACTTTATGCTCTTTATTACGTCGAATATTTTGAGAAAGTATGTATATATCGTTGTCTTCCTTCACATTTAGCACCGCTTCTTTAATTGTATTAAAATTAATTTTTTGGGAGGCTGTATAGTTTAAACAAATTCCTTTAACTTTACAAACTAGTTTTTCTTCATTGTCTTTCGTACTGTGAAGTTTATATGCATAGTTTTTAGGGCCTCCACTTATAAATTCTGTAATGTAACTTCCAACACCATAACATTCTAGTTCATCTGTCATATCTCCTATAAAATCCCCTGTTTGGGGTTCATATTCTCCTGTACGACTTATTTATATTACGGAATCAGTGTCATAATATAAAACTCTATCCTTTTTTTTTTTCTAAATAACTATATAATTTTAATCGAGCTTGAGTAGTTGTGTAAGCTGCAATACATACATTTACAGTAGATAATGATTCACCTGCTTCTTCCTTGTACTGCCAATTAAGTATAATGTTTTCCTCACTTACTGGAAGAATATCACAAACGTCTATAGATGGATTTGTTAACATACCATATAAATCCTTAGGTTGATTAATAATTATTGTTTTTTGTAAGTTTTCTCTCTGTCCAAATTTACCCCAAAGAGAATTAAGCATTAATTTTGCAAAAGATCGTAGTCCCTGATTATTTACAATTTCATTAAATTCTAGTTGAATATTTTCATTTCTAAGAAAATCCGTTATATACTTCTCTTTCTCTTCCTTTGTTATACAGTTACTAGGCCATCCCGATGCCTTGTTGTCCCGATATCTGTTTTTGTTACACCATTGTATTGACATATGTTGTAACTCCATATTTCTGAATTTCTAATATTTTATATTTCATATCAAGAGCTTTTAACACTTCATCAATAATCCATGTTCTAAGTAAAGCTCTTTCGTTATCATTATGTAAACAAAATTCATTTAGGTTTTTTTCCTCACTACATGTGCGACATAAGGAAAACATTAATTTGTTGTTTTGTTTTACAGGTAATACTGGATGTATAAGATTTTCTGGTGGTAAAATTTTACATTTTATAAGTCCATTCAAATCTTTTAAATTTTCATTAGTACAATTAACGTTTCCTACATAAACATCTGGATGACCGACAGGAAATTTTCCATATTTGCAAACCCATGGATATAAAGAACAAATATCTATATATTTTATTTTTTCTTCTTTTTTACATTTGTAGTAGTTGTAAACATTATCTGTACGACCCCCATAAAAAGAATCCCGAGGTTTTAATGGTGAAAGTTGTACTAATGGATGGTTATTTAAGTAATTCATTTTGCTTTTACTTATTTGAGAATAAAAATCACATTCCCACATTTCAATTACATTGTAATCTAATCTTTTCAACCTATCAGATTTTCTAATAGTTCTATCATATCGTTCATTCATTGTATCATTTTTATCATCATATAAATATGAATTACGATTACGTGGAAAACAGTTAGGATGACCGTGATAATAACATCCATAAAATTCAAAAACTTGATTAGTTTCTGAACAAAAACCATCAACTTTTACACCGGCTACGACAGCTTCTTTTTGTTTAGCAGCATGTCTAATGTTAATATTCCGTTTTTCCTCCTCCCAATCCAACCATTGAATAGCTGCCTTTGATTGGTTATCTGAATACCTATACCCGTTTTTGGGTATTAAACCAATCGTATCTGGTTTTAAAAAATTACGTCTAAATGCAAGATTACAAGCAGACGCTATAGTTGTGGCCTCTAGAAAAGGTTCAACGTAACATTCTCTAAGAAAAAATTCTCTGAACTTTAAGCATGATTGTGTTAGTATTGCTAGTATTGCTATTGTCATTTATACAATATTTTACAATATCATTTTCCATATAGAATTCATCATTTTTGTGATCTTCATACCATTTCAGAAATACTTCACGTTCGTTAGTTTTCATGGTATCTGGGTTATAATATTCAACAGGTGGTAATGGTCCAATATAATTTTTATTTTCCGTTGTATTGAAGAAATGCGGGAAATATCCTTTTTTCAAATCAAAAGCCTTTGGTAATTTTGATAATGCCATTGCAAAGTAATTAATTGAGTCTATAAATTTTATTTTATTAATAACATCATGATAATTTTTGAACCTCGCATAATTAGTTTAGTTTTTAAAAAGGTTTTTTCTAATATAATATTTAAAATAAATTGATGGTCAAAAGATTGTCCATTATGTGCTATTACCACAACAGTTTTGAATTCTTTTCTTATCTCCATTATGTACATCAGAAATTGCTCTATAATATTTCCCTCTTTAATTCCTCTTCTTCTAAATTTACATGTTTCACAAAAATATAACGAGGACAACGAAATACATGCGTCACATCTTTTCTCGAAAACACACAAATTTGGTTCATGTAGTTTAATATCGATAGAATGCCTCTTATGTACTTCTCTCCAAAAGCTTTTTCTTGTTGTGTTTCCAAATCGTAAAATATATAAATAAAATTTTTTAGTTTAGGTTGATTTTTGTTTTGTTGAATAAAGCATTTATGATTCTCAGGAACATAGTTACTGCAAATCTTGCAAAAGTATTCACCACATACATGGTTTCTGTCAGCTTTACTGCTGCATTTTTAGTTAGTTCGATAGCTTTTAAAGTTTGTAATTTCCCTGTATCATTACGAATTTTGTGTTTGTAGTTCTTATCATTTTTAGTTTGTGATATTGCCACAATTAAGGCCTGAGGTAGACATAAATTGTTTTTGTTTTTAATGCAAATTATTCCCTTTCGCTTTAAGCTTTCCTCATCATATGATGAATATTTTTGTGATCTTCCTCTCCCAAATGGTAGCCTTACAGAAGTAACTGAAAGACAAAATGAATCTGTGCTTAAACCTGTAACATAAAAACAAAATAAAAGTATTAATAATAAAAATAATAATGAAGTATTTATTTAGTAGTTACCTTCAGAATTACTTTGAAAAATTTTTGATATCATGTCCCATACATCAGAAAATGTTAGATCGCCTGCATTTCTAAAACTTAACCATCCATGTTGCTGAAAGCTTTATCCACAGAATGTTAATCCTACCTTATCTAGAGGGTGCAAATCAGTTGTAACATCTTGAATTATTTTATACAATGCGTTTTTTATCCAGTTAACCGGTTCTACGTTATTAGGAACTGAATTAATTATAAGCTTGACTTTACGTCCGCGTACGTTAAAACGTTTGACTACTGATGCTGAATCACTTTCAATCCTATAAGAAAGTGATTCTATCTCCGGTGAATGATTAAAACATCTTTCTGATAAAATTTTTTTTGACATTTTTTATTTTTTTCTCGCTTGCTGCAGCTATTTGACCAAACTAACCAAAACTAATTTAAATATTTCGTTTTTAGAGTAAAAAAAAAATTTCTTCAAGCAAATGTTTGCAACAATGTTTGTAACATGTATGAATTCTAAAAAAGTAATTACAATAAATTCAATTTTAATTAAATATACGTTAGTAGATTGTATATATTGCAAACAATTGCATTTAATATAAATTATCGAGAAGGAATTTATAGAATAAATTCAGGTTTAAACACAAATATTTTGTTTTTACAGTAAACACCTATCTTTAAACAAAGTATTTGCAACATTGTATTTTTAATAAATTATATCTTCCTTTTTTTTTCTAATTAAAACTACCTACATCTTTTGAATCTTTCTTTGAAATAGAAAATATTTCAACAATGTAGTTTGATTTATGAAGCCGAAAGCAGTTACAATAAATTAAAATTTTAATGAATATGCTCTGGTAAATTCTATAGATTTCTAACAATTTTATTTAATATAAATACTGCAGAATTTTATAGAAGAAATCATAGTCTTACTTAAAATCAAGCAAAGTAAACAACATAATCAAGCATGGACATTAACACTGAAGACATATTTTTCTTTACACAACCAACACAGGTTGTGCTTCCACCGAAGAGGAAGAAATCCCAGCATCAGCAACAACCTCAACACCAACAAGCATCACAGCACCAGCAACAATTACAGCACCAGCAACAATTACAGCACCAGCAACAATCCCAACAACAAGAACAACAATACGAACAACACCAATCATATGAGCAACCAAAAAGAAAAAGATGTTTGGAATCATTTAATGCAAAAATAAAAAGAAAAACTTTTTTAAAGGTAAAAGATATGGAGCCAGATGCGCTCTATACAATTAAAAAAGTGAAACTATTACCAACAGTTAATGGACCGTCTTGGGTTTTTGAAACAGAAAATTACATAATTTTCATACCAAAAACCTATCTGGACCTATTCGAAGATAAGGAATTCCGGGAGGAAATTCTAAAAGGCGATCTTTATTTAATTAGAGATAGCACTGAAAATTTAAAACTGCTTGATGAAACAAGCAATAAACATTTAGCAAATAATCAATAAAATTATAATAAAAATAAAATTAATAAATAAAAAAATTTAATAAAAAAAACAAAATTCTGTATTTTACTCGTTTACACTTTTTTTTTTTGCTTTTAAATTTCTTTTTTTTTACAGCTATTTAGATTATATATTTTAATTATAAATAATAGATGTTTAAAAAAAATGTTTAATAAAGAAAAAGTAATTACTTATATTTAATAAAAAACGTTTGCATTTTATTTACATTTTTTTTTCTCAGGCTTTTCAGTTTAAGCTCTGTGAGAGGTATTTGGCTATTTTAGAGAGTCATATAAAAAAAAAAAAAATTAGAATAGATGATTCAATATAAGTAGGCAATGTACTATTATATTTCGATCCACCTAATTAGAACGAAAAAAAGTAAAACGAGAAATTTATTTTTAAAATAAAAATTAGAAAAAATAAGCATACTCAACTTAATACATAACGAAAACGTAATTTGTCTACCATCTGTATGACATAATTACAAATTTCAATTTAAATCTTCTAATTACATAGTTTCTATTTTAGAATTTTCTACATAGAAATAAATATCTTTTTGATTTTCCTTTTTGTTTTGACCTTCTAATTTCATAACATACAAGCCATCCTATACCAGGTATTCAGAAATTTAAGAATGCAATATATTCTTAATAAATTTATCTTGATAATTCAATTTATTCTTTTACCTTTTTTTCTATCTTTTAAATAATATACAAATATTGTAAACAAAACCAGATTTAATCAAACGAAAAAAAGAAAAAGGTACATGTGGACGCTAATTTCTACTTTGAATTTCTTTTTAACCTTTTTATATGCAACATATATATGTAGATATATATTCTACGTTCTTACTATACTATACAACACCAATCTATTTGCATTCAACTTTTCTTGCCTCTTTCTTTTTCTACCTTTTTATACCCTACACATTAAGTATAGGGTATATTAACTTTGGTATAGTGTTTGTAACCACCAAAAGGAAGCGAGTTAGGTATAGACATGTATATATATTCTGAATCAGGATCACCGCCTGAGTCGATTTAGCGATGTCCGTCCGTGCGTCCGTCCGTCCGTCCGTACGCACGATAACTCAAAAAATAATGATGCTATCTTGATGAAATTTATACTGTAGGTTAACAATGACTAAGGTAAGGCGGGGATTGTAAATGGGCGAAATCGGACCATGCGTTCGAGTACCTCCCATACAACTCCCAAAACCTAATACGCATATTTTCGAAATTAATAAAGATAGAAACTTAAAATTTTGTACGAGGTTGTGTTTTTCTGAATCCCTGATATCCCCAAAATTTGAGATGAAATGGAGTGGTTGTTCGGGTACCTCCCATACAAATCCCAAAACCGAACAAGCATATATTCGAAATTAATAAAAATAGAAACTTCAAATTTGGTACTAGGGTGTTGTTTTCTGAACCCCTGATTTGTCCAAAATTTGAGATGAATTGGAGTAGCTGTTCGAGTACCTCCCATACAACTCCCAAAACCGAACATGCATATCTTCGAAATTAATAAAGATAGAAACTTCAAATTTGATACGAGGGTGCTGTTTTCTAAATCCCTGATTCGCCTAAAATTTGAGATAAATTGGAGTGGTCGTTCGGGTACCTCCCATACAACTCCCAAAACCGAACAAGCATATCTTCGAAATTAATAAAGACAGAAACTTCAAATTTGATACTAGGGTGTTGTTTCCTGTATCCCTGATTTGTCTAAAATTTGAGATGAATTGGAGTGGTCGTTCGGGTACCTCCCATACAACAACCAAAACCGAACAAGCATATCTTCGAAATTAATAAAGATAGAAACTTCAAATTTGGTACTAGGGTGTTGTTTCCTGAATCTCCGATTTGTCCAAAATTTAAGATGAATTAGAATGGTTGTTCGGGTATCTGCCACACAACTCCTAAGACCAAACAAGCATATCTTCGAAATTAATAAACATATAAACTTGAAATTTGATATAAGAATGTTCTACCCTGTTGATGTTTCTAAAATTTGAGATGAATTGGGGTGGTGGTCCGCGTGCCTTCACACACTTCCCAAGACCTAACAAGCATATTTTCGAATTTAATAAAGATAGAAATCTGAAATTTTGTACAAAGGTTGTAAAAGCATTAATTTTTTTAGCTTAGTTATATTAAATACCTAACTAAAATAACTTATGGATTTTTAATTTAATTTGAATTTTTTAGGTGTAGGGTATAAATAAGTCACTTGCATCGACTTACTGTTACTTTTACTTGTTAAAATACTACATAGTAATCTAAACCAGATATTCTGCTAAAAAAAAAAAAAAAAACAAAGATGCTAATTTTTATTTTGTATTTCTTCCTATTTACTATTACCAACACAAAAAAAAAAAAAACCCGCATTCCTTAAAGATACACTTTAAAACTAGTTCACAAACATTAAATAACACGTGGTTTAATATTTACATATAATAGTTTTGCTAACTATTTTCATGTTAACCTATTATAATATACAATCAAAGAGCTCTAAAAGACTTGTTTTACCCCAACTTCTAACAGAATCCAGGTCACAACACTTCCGGTTTCTCTAAAACCAAGGTCATTCAAAAATTGGTTAATTTGCGTGGGCGTGCGATATGGTTTATTAAAAACTAGGTCGTGCGATATGGGCTTATTTTTTCCCATGCCAAAGTGCCCCTATACCTACTTATATCAAAGCAAAATAACTTCTAATAATTTAATAACATTTTGTTTTATTTAATAAAAATAATTATATGCAATGAAATCGTAAAAATATATGTACATTCATTCATACATCCATTTATTATTATTATTATTGTAATGTAGATACATGATTTTGTTTTCATTCAAAAAATATTATTAAAAGTGAAAAATAATAAAAACTGTAA
Organism: Poecilobothrus nobilitatus; assembly: GCA_947095535.1. Lineage (NCBI taxonomy): Eukaryota > Metazoa > Arthropoda > Insecta > Diptera > Dolichopodidae > Poecilobothrus > Poecilobothrus nobilitatus. The sequence continues at coordinate 218,120,405 of OX352772.1, forward strand.
ACAAATGCAAAACAAACTAAGATTAATATTAAATCTGCTAACAAAAATTTTACCGTTTTAATTTTATGTCATCAACAAATGAATAATATGCATTGGCATAGATATAAGTACATACATATGTATGTATAAAAATTTTTAGAGATATAAAAAAAAAACAAAAAAAAATTGTTCATATAAATTCATATGGAGTGTTACGTATGAAATTTGGACTTAGAAAAATAATTAAATAAAAGTTAAAGTTAGTCGGATCAAAAAATGTTCTATGGCAAAGTTTTTCCTCTTGACTTGTGTAACAACTTTTTCTTAATAATTTTTCTCACAAAATTTTTCTGTTACGATTCGTAAAAAACTTAAAAAGTACACTAGTAAACTACCACTTGTGGTTGTCCGATTTGCTCCAAAAGCTTATCAATCTGAGATATTTACGTCAAAACCTTAAATATGAAATTTCAAAAAACTCCGCTCAGTCGTTTAAGCTGTACACGTGCCCACAGTAATACCCACATACACAAAAAACACAGACGGACATCATGCTGAACATTTTTTACAGCCTTCTCCACACCGGAGTAGTGCATTTGCGAAAATCTCGGGTACAAATTTTTAGTATGAAAACAATACATACCTTATACATTAATGTATGCGGTCGGTAAAAAAATATTGGCTCCCGCAATTGAAAAAAAAACAAACAGAAATACTTTTATGGTATTTACACATTTATACATAAATTATAAATACATTCATAATTCATAGGTTCGTTGCTAACACAATAAAGGTATTGAATTGATAATATATTATGTGTGATGTGAGTGTGATAAACATTAGAATTTAGAATTAGAAATAAAATAGTACAAATAAATATACGTTATTGTTGAATTTTCATTATTAAATTTTCAAGCATTAAAAAAGAAATAAATATCTTAAACAAAATATTCTGTACGTTTGATCATTTATTGAATCTTAAATTAATATTGATCTTATTAAAACTAATTTCATTTCAATTAAATCAAATTTTTTATTAGGATAACGATACAAAGTTAATTTAAATTTAGTTAAATATATGTATAAGATTTCATTTGTTGAATTCTAAACAACTTAGTGTGTGTTTAGATATGCAAGCAATATGAAAAAGCAAAGAAAAATATATCACTACAACCTTACAACCTATATCACTATACATATGTAGTAAAACATGCAATTTATTAACGGTTTTATTAAAATGTAAGTTAACAATAAATCTTATTAACCTAATCATAAGAACAACTATCTTAACCTAATTATTATATTGTAACATTTGTAACTATTCCATAATACCCACCCTAAGGTTAAATTTATAAATAACTTAAGACTGATACTTTTAATATTATTTAATAATTTTAAGTACTAGTATAGGTATAGGGTCGGTTGAGCATGGTTGTCGGTCGGTTGAACAACCGGTTTAGGCGTGTCAGGAAGGCACGTGCCATTAAGGTGATTTATGGTTTATGTCAACATGAAGGTTAAAATTAATTATTGGTGAATGTAAAATACATGTTTATTTCCTGATTAACTTGATTGTTGGATAGTGGGAGTATGTTAAGACAAGTTGTTGGGGGTAAAGACTCCTTCCCAAGTTTTTATTGTTTAGGGTCAATGCCCCTCCCTGTTCCCGGGAATTTAGTTTAAATACATTTTTGTGATTATTGTAATAGGCAGTAATGAAAACAGAAGGAAATTCTTTATAAAAAAAATGCGTGCATTTTATTTTATTCATATTTAAATTTCAACAAGCACAAAAAAACAAAAAATAATTATAGTTATGTTTAATAAAACGTCATGTAGGTATTAATTGAAAGAGAAAAAGATTTTTGAAAAATATAACTCGTTTGTCAAATAATTAAAATGAAAAAAAAATCTGTATAACACATTTTATTAAGTTAGTTTAAAAAACAAAAGAACAAAGTAAAAATAGTTTCAAGTTCAAGTTTAAGATGTTATTTTTGAACAATGCATTTAAACTTTTAAACTTAAATTTTTTACTGTAGGTTGAAAAGGAAAAAGATTGGATTGAAAGATTGAAAAGGAAAAAGATTATTTTTTTTTTTTTAAATATAACTCGTTTGTCAATAAATTTTAAAGAAGTTAAAATAACAAAACTTAAAAGGGCTAATAAGTATAAATTATAATATTTATATTATATATCTTAATACAAATAAAATAAATAATAACAAAAGTGAAAAAAATAGTTAAAGCTAAATATAAAATCGAAAGTTTGTTTACATTTTTGTTTTTACTTTATCTTTGTTAAATTTTGATTATACATAAAAATATTCATTTTAGTAGAAATTTAAAAAACAAGTATAAAAATAAATAGTGGGAACGTTTAATAATACAGATATTGTATAAGTTTTTAAAATTGGAAAAAACAGTTAGAAAAATTGGAACATTAAGTTTAAAATTGGAAAAAAACAACAACAGAAAATCATTAATTACTTAATTTATGTGTTATGCAAAATCAATGCAGTATCTGTAAAAATGTGTGAAAAAAATAAATTATATGAAAAATTCAATATGTTATGCTGAAAATTTATGGAAATTTGCATAAAAACATAATTCGTATATACTTATATAAAACCTGAAAAAATTAAACTAAAGAGATAATATTTTTTTATAAATATTACATACGCTTTTATTTTTACTATATCAGTAATATCAGTATTGTAATAGTATTCGTGTACTCATTGAAAAAAATTGGATAAAAAAAAAACACAAATAATAATATATAAATAAAAAAAATGTGGCTAAAAAAATTATTATGTCAAATTTTTTAAAATCTCTCGCTGTGCTTCCGTTTGGTTCAAGAGCGTACGATTCGTTGTCGCGATACATCGTAAAAGAAAATGTCATAACACGAGTTAAACGGTTCAATGTACTCGGTAAAAAAATTACAGTTGACGTATTACCGGTTCCTAATGAAATTGGATAAAAGATGCTGTTAGAAAAGTAGTAGCAGAAGCAACAAGGGAATTAGAACCTACAGATCTGGTTGAAATAACGTTTTGTGGAGCAGGTATTAACGAGAGGAACCCTGGATAGATAAATTATAAAAAGGCTTCTGAACTCACCTTTGAAGATATATGGGAAATGATTAGCAAAATTTTCGAAAGCAATTCTGAAGGTTTGAGTACTGATACGTTTTGTATTGGTATAACATCGGTAAGACTCCCTCAGGGGCGCGGAAATCCTAGTAGAAATTATTATATCTCTTTCAACGAGGAATGTAAAAAACGTAGATGAATTGTTGTAGAGGAATTGAATGATGACAATTTGTGTCTACCAAGGGCACTTGTAGTTGCCAGAGCCAATGTAGATAAGAATCCTGAATATACTATAACAATACCGATAAACTTCAAACAAGAATGACTCATGAACTCATAAGTAATGCACAAGTACAAATTCCTTTAGAGGGATGTGGGATACCAGAGCTTCAACAGTTTCAGCAATATCTGAAAGGATACAAGATTACTGTATTCCTATGCGCAACTAAAGGAAGAGATACTATATTTGTAGGATGTGGTGATGGTAAAGGTCTCAATCTATTGTATTATGAAGGGAATTACAACGTCATAACTTCATTGAGTGCTGCTTTTTGTTCATCTTATTATTGTGAGCTTTGTCATGTGCCTTACAAAAATAAGTATGATCATAGATGTATTAAAACTTGTCCTCAATGTCAACAATCTCCCATCAAACGTTTGCAATATATTATGTAAAGATTGCAATCGAAAATTTAGAGGTCAACAGTGTTTTGATAATCACATTGCTTCCAGTTCAGTAATGAGAAAAAATCTTTGCGAACAAATAAAGAAATATTCTTACTGCTTAAAAGTTTACAAAACTGTAAGACAACATACATGTAACGAATATTTTTGCAAAGTTTGCAATAAGCATGTGTCGCAAGATCATTTATGTTATATTCAACAAGATCTAAGGCAGCCCAAATTGAAGGATTTTTTATATATCATTTATGATTTAGAAACACAACAAGAAAAAAAATTTGGAGACAAAAATTATAAAAGAAAATCGAAAAGAAATCAAAGTACATGCACCAAACTTGTGTGTTTTTGAGCAAAGATGTGATTTATGTATTAATGATATTTCCCTACATTTTTGCCAGAAATGTAAATTTAGACGAAATGTAATTAAAAAAGGGAATATTATAAAACAGTTTCTCTCACACATATTGGAGACAAGAAAAAAATTTTAAAGCGTTGTTGTGATTGCTCACAATAGCCAATCTTTTGACCATCAATTTATATTAAATTTTTTATTGGAAAAAACAGATATAAAAATAAAATTGATTATGCGAGGTACTAAAATAATTATGATGTTGATGTTGAACGTCAAATTCATAGATTCAATTAATTACTTTCCAATGGGGCTATCAAAACTACCAAAAGCATTTGGTCTACCATCTATTTTTAAAAAGGGTTATTTTCCACATTTATTTAATACAACTAAAAATAAAGAATATGTTGGACCATTACCTGCTATTGAATATTACAACCCAGGCACAATGCATATGGAAGAGCGTAATACATTCATAAAATGGTATGAAGAAAACAAGGGTAATACATTCAATATGCAACGTGAAATAGTTGATTATTGTATTAGTGATGTACAAGTATTAACTCAAGCATGTTTATCATTTAGAAAGGTATTTCATGAACAATGTAACGTTCAGCCATTTTCAGAAGCAACAACTAAAGCTTCAGCTTGTAATCTAGTTTTTCGACGTAATTTTTTAAAACCAGACACTATTGGTTTAATTCCTAAAAACGGATATCGTTATACTGACAATCAATCAAAAGAAGAGTAGATAGGTAGGCACTTGGGTCAGATAGGTCAGTAGGTCAAGGTCACCCGGAAGTAGGTCAAGGTCGCCCGGAAGTAGGTCAAGGTCACCCAGAAGTAGGTCAAACCGTAATTAGGTCAGACAGAAAGTAGGTTAATGTCATAAAAATAGGTCAGACAGGAGGCGGCGGCCGCTAGATAAGTCTAGTTGTTTATAAAGATTGTATACTTGTTTTAAGAATTGATAAACATGGAAATAGTAAGAAAAAATTGCTTTTTATTTTTGCTTGCAATTTTGAGATGTTTTTGTTTGCATTTTTTATATGTTTGCATTCATTTCTTGTTTTCTTTTTCTTTCGTTTTTTTTTATGACAAGTATTTAAAGAAGAGGAAGGAAAAACCATTAATTAATTGTTATGTAAAAATGTTGAAAAAAAAAAAAAAACAGGAAATCAAAAAAATATCTAGCGTGGTACATGCTTACTTATTGATGTATACCTGGCTTAAGAAATAGGCGCATATGAAAGTAGAAAGAAAAAATGCTTTATAAAATTTAAAGAGAAAAATGAAAACAGAACAAAATAAGTGTAACTACATTTCTTTAAAATTTTGCAACTATTTTTAAAAATTAAAAGAAAAAGTGAAAACTGAATTTATTTAATTTTTATTTAAATCTTACATAAAGATTCAACCTTGACAAAATTGATGCAATTTTGAAAGAATTTATTTCTTATTGTTTTTTTTTTTTTTTTCTATGAAGTATTTAAAGAAGAGGAAAGAAAACATTGTTAGTATCACCGTATAAGATGTTATTATTATGTAAGAATGTTGGAAAAAAAGCGATTATAAAATAAGTTAATTGCTTTTGATACTTAGAGTTGTACATAGTAGTGTAAATAGTAGTAGTGTTTTTCAAATAACAAGCAAGACATTATGTATAAATTGTGTAAAAAGTTAAAAAATGATTAATAGAGTGAAAATTCTAAGATTTTAAAGAAGCAAAAGACCTTGACATTTCGGAAATTTGGGAAGTTATTTCAAAAATTTTCCAAAGCAACTCCGACGGATTATCTACAGATACGTTCTGTATAAATGTTACATATGTACGACTTTTAACCGGGAGATATAGAGGAAAAAGATACAACAATTTTGAAGAAGAATGTAATAAAAGAAGAGGCATAATTTCAATTAAAAACAAAGATAATCTATGCTTACTACGTGCGTTAGTTGTTGCTATCTCATTCATAGATCTGTTGACTACTGTAAAATGCGAAAAGATGTAGGTCAACTTCAATTGAAAGCAGCGTTACAACTAATTAGAAATTCAAATGTAAGCATCCCAGCAAAAGGTGCTAGTATCAGTGAGCTGAAAAAATTTCAACTGCACCTTTCTAAATATCAAATTGTAGTTTTTGATTTCAGAGGAAAAGGAAAATCGATTATTTTTCAAGGTAAAGAAGATAAGGAAAAAAGATTGAATTTGATATACGATTACGGTCACTTCAATGTAATTACATCATTAACAGCAGCATTTAGTTGTGATTACTTTTGCCAAACATGTAATGTGCCATATAACAATAGATTGTCTCACAGATGTAAACAGTCGTGTTTCTTTTGCAAATCATCTCCAGCATGTGACGCAAATTTTCCAAATATTAAATGTGATGTATGCAATCGAAGTTTTAAAGGTCAAACTTGTTTTGATAATCATAAAGCAACATAATCTACAAATAAAAAATATATTTGCACTCTAATAAATTCCTGTTCAAAATGCTTTAAAGTATACAGAGCTGATGTAAATCATATATGCTATGGACATTTGTGTAAAAACTGTAATACAAATGTTGCTTCTGCTTTATTATACCATGTAAAGAATTAGCTGAACTTAAGAATACATTTTATATTTTCTACGATCTCGAAACAACTCAAGATGATATCATCGGGGAGAAACTTCATGAAGGTGTTGCAATAGGGGATATAATTGAACATCAGCCTGATTTATGTATTTCTGAACAACGTTGCAGGCATTGTATATTATTCAATTCAATTCAATTGAATTTTATTTCCAACTAAAAATACATATGTGATATAACTAATAATAACAAAATATATATAATACAAGTTATAATTAGCTTAGGAATACTATTCAAAATTAGGAAATAATTAAAAAAGGTCCATCTTTTATACTAATATGTATAAGTAGCGATGGATCCCTCTAATACTAAATAAAAGGAAAAGATATATTTAAAATAAAATAGAAACTTACTAACTAACTGTGGGGTTAAAAAGAAGTAATAAAAAATAGAAAAATAAGTGTACAGTAATATAGAATTTTTAAAACAATTTTATGAATTTTAAAAATAATTTTATAAGCATTTCAAGATTTCAAAATTTGACGAAGAACACAAAATATAATAAAAATTACAAGAAAAAAGTAAAGATTAAAAAAATAATTATATTAAAAATGAAATTTATGTTTAAATTATATTAAATTCAGAGATAAATATTCAATTTCTGACATGCTAAATTGAAAAAGCCATTGACGTACATTAGAAGAAAAAGAAGATGGATTCCTGTCATTTCTTATAAAGCTAGGATGATTAAAAATTTTTGGAGCACGAATATCGAAGAAGTGACCAAAATGAGAAGTGCGGGCTCGAGGAATCACAGCAAAATTACTATGATTAATTCTTAAATTATAGTTTGAAATATGACGTTGAGTTAAATAGCCCGACTTTGTAAAGAATATTTTCAGAGTTTTATAGAAGTACAGGTGACGGAGCGGAAGAATATCAAGTTTTCTAAAAATAGGAAAGCTGGAAGTGAAACGATTTTTTCTTGAAATTATTCGAATGGCATGCTTATGACAATATAACAACCCACATATTCTGCTAAAATAATAATATTGAAGTTTAGAGTTAAATATACCAAAGTAAACCGTTTTTAATTTCTGCAAGTAGTACAGGTGACGGTTGACATTGTTTAGACTTTTTTTTAAACAAGAACAGTGATCTGACCAAATTAAACTATTATCAATTAAAATTCCAAGATATTTAAAGATTTTAACACAATCAATAGTAAAACACGATTCACAACAGGAGAAGTTCTCTATAAAAGAAAACATGTGTGTGTAATCAGGAGAAATTGGGAATTTTTTATAACTAGGAGAATAATACATTAGAGAATAATCTATATTGGAAAGATTTGAAACACTGAAACACATATATTTAGTTTTTGGACTGATAACTAATTTGTGCAAATGAAACCATTGTCTAATTAGGTTTAGATCAAAGTTTAAGTTACAAACAATATCAAAAAATTGTTACAAGAATAGGTGAGACAGGTGTCGTCAGCAAATGCTGTAAGTTTACCATAGAATTTCTGGGAGAATAGAGAATTAATATAAATGTTAAACAAGATAGGTCCTAGGACTGATCCTTGAGGTGCAGCAACCCGAGCATGTTTTAAAGAACTAAAACTTCCCTTAATTTTTGTTCCCTGTTTTCTATCATTGAGATAGGAGCTAAACCAATCCAAAATGAAGCCGCGAAAACCAGCTTTATATAGTTTCACTAAAAGAATCCGATGGCAAACAGTGTCGAATGCTTTAGAAATATCAATAAATAAGGCAGAAGTAGAATTACCATTATTTAAGCTATTGTATATTTCCCCGCAAAATTTTAAGAGGGCATCTTCAGTGCTTTTTCCAATACTGAAACCAAATTGATTAGTATTAAAAAATTTAGTATTATTTAAAAAGTTAACAATGCGTTTTTTGATAGCCTTTTCAAAAATTTTAGATATCGGAGAGAGAAGAGAGATAGGTCGGTAATTATTTACATTCAACGAAGAACCTTTTTTAAACAAAGGAATAACTTCAGCAATTTTTAAACCTGCAGGAAAATGACCAGAATGAACGCTGAAATTAAATATAAAGCACAACACATCTACAAAATACAAAGAAATTTCTTTGAGAATTCTATTTGAAACTTTATCGTAAGAGATAGAAACACTATTATCCAAATTACAGATTAGCTTGTGTACTTCCAATGAAGTAAAGTCAGCGAAATGAAAACTATTGCACTGAAAAGAATCATCGATAATTAAAGGAAAGGAGGACAGATCTACACTAATATCAGAATTTAAAACTAAATCATTTGTAACATTAATAAAGTATGTATTAAAATAATTAGCAGTAGTTAAAGGATTAGTTACAATATTATTTTCAATCTCAAGCGTGATATCATTATATAGAAGATTTTTATTTAAAATTTCATTAACTACTTTCCATTCATTTTTAGGATTACCACGATTCCTGTTCATTTTTAAAATAAAATAGTTATCTTTACACCTAATTACATTTGTTTTAATTTTTTTACAAAGTTTATTATAACATAGTTTAAGACGAATATTATTAGAATGAGATTTAACTAAGGAACACATTTTATTTCTACGTTTTATTAAATTTAACAAAGAACGAGTCATCCAAGGTTTTAATTTTGTTCCAGAATTACGAAAAACTTGACGAAAACAATTATTAATATGACTAAATAGAATCTCACAAAAATTATAATAAGCAAGAGAAGCATCAGCTGAATTATATACACTAGGCCAGCACTCAAACTTTAACCTATCCCTAAGTTCAGAAAAATTTATTACGGAAAAATTATAAGAATTATTTTTCCTTTTAAAAACTTTAATATTATTAAATAAATGAATAGATAGAGAAATTAAGCAATGATCAGTTATATGCAAATCTAATACTTCACAGGAATAAAAAAAATTATTATAAATTACCTGTCGTATAAAAAGATGGTCAAGGCAAGTACCAGAGGCTGGTCGTGTAGGTTCACAAATAACAGAACAGAAACCAAAGGATGATAAAAAATGATAAATAATTATCAACATCAGAATTATTGATCAGTAAAATATTAATGTTAAAATCATCTAATAAAATTAGATTTTTTGAAGAAATCGAAGATAAAAAACTTGATAATTCTTCCACAAAGACACCAATATTTATACCGTGTAATTTATAAATGCAAACGAAACAAAAACTCACTCCATTAAAATCAATTATAACTTTCAGCAAATCACACGAAACAAAATTGAAATTGAAAAACTTACAATTAAGATCACTTCTAAGATAAACAGCTACTCCACCAGCAGAATATGAATTATTACAGCAAACTTGAAGATTGAAATTAGGAATACAGTAATTCTCTTTTTCCTCGTCAAAAATCCAAATTTCAGTAAGAAATATAATGTCAGGCAAAATAACGAGTGACTCAAGATAGCTTACAAGATGAATAAAGTTCTTCCTCAAACTTCTGATATTTTGATGAAAAACTAAAATATTAGAAGGAGAGTTAGAGATTCTCAAATTCTCGTGCACGATGGAACAGCAATCGCGTATACTTTGTCAAGGAATCGTTAAAATAGACAGGAAACTCCTTATTTTTATCCTTATTAAAAATTAGCAATTTTTTTTTCTCCATAATTAATTGTTTTTTGCCAAAAGAACTAACACACAATATTATTGTTTGATTTATTCAAATTTTTACTTGTTTGTTTTGAATTTACATTTTTTATGAAACAGTATGAAATGTCACTTTCATTAATATTTTTATCCACCTTTGAGAAAAGTGATATAACCCGCTCTTTCACATTGCTTACATTGACATTAGGAATTCCAATTATGTCAATATCTTTCCTTTTTCTGTGTAGTTCAAGTTTATTAACTTTAAGTTCAAGAGAATTAATTTTCTCTCTTAAATGCTCTCTTTCTTCAAGTAAACTCTTAATTTGAAAATTATTTTCAGCAATTAAGTTTCTCATCTCTAAGTTTAAATAGTATAGAGAAGAGAGAGAAATATTCTCTTCAATATTACTATTTTGAGCTGAAGTGAAAGAGCTTGTTGTTTTTATCAAATTAAGATGATCACTGACTGTTGTTAGTGGTGGTGAAATAATATCAGTATTAGACGGTATATCCACATTTGAAATTGTAGTTTGTTGAGTAACAGCATTAGAAACAGCATTAGAGAAACTCGGAGTGATAGTAGTTGAAGGTGGTGGTAAACTGCTATCTCTGAGAAAAGAGTGTCGTCTCTTCATGCTGCATATGTTACATCTGTAGCCGCTCGAAGAAGCTTTAAAAAAAATCCAAATCTGCACTCGTAATATTGGCACAACTACAGTGAAAAGACTTTTTGCAAACACCGCATGCTATATATGAAATATGGCGTCCATTCTTCAACTTACAAATTCCGCAATTCATTATATTAATATAATTTATACTTTTCCAGCAATAAAAGATACAATTTTTGCAACAACTAAAATCAAAATCCCAATCTCAGTGCAAGACAAGTACAATAAATCCAAAATTAAGTTTAAAATAAAAAAAAAATATAAAAAAAATTCAAATTAAACAATCTCTCGCAGATGTTACCCCACATAACGTTAGTAAGAGAATGTTGAAAGATGCAATTTTTGTGGACTTCGACAACATGTGTTGAAAAAAAATCCAATACAAATGTTTTTAGAATATATACTCAACCAAAGAAAAATATTTGATAAAGTTGTAGTTATTGCACATAATGGACAAGCATTTGATAATCAGTTTTTATTAAACTATATCTTAGAAAAAACCATCATCAAACCAAAACTAATAATGAGGGAAACAAAGATAATTTTAATGCTGTTAGATAACGTGAAATTTATTGATTCATTAAACTATTTTCCAATGCCGTTATCTAGTTTGCCGAAAGCGTTTGATTTAGACATAAATTTTAAAAGATAAAATTAAAAAAGGATATTTTCCTCATATGTTTAATCGTAAAAACAATATAAAATATAATGAAAAGTTACCCGATCGTAAATATTACTGTTATAATTCAATGAGTGTATCGGAAAGAAAACAATTTCTTCAATGGTATGAAGAAAATAAAAACAAGTCTTTTATCCTCCAAAATGAACTTGTAGAATATTGTATGAATGACGCAAAAATTTTGACAGCAGCCTGTATTAAATTCAGACAACTAGTTTTGGAAGAATGTAAGGTTGAGCCATTTTTAGAGGCCACTACAATTGCTTCAGCGTGTTATTTGGTGTTTAGAAGGAATTTTTTAAAACCGTATACAATTGGACTTATACCTCAACAAGGATATCGCTTATCAAAAAACCACTCAATCATTGCCATAAAATGGTTAATGTGGGAAGAAAACAAAGAAAAATAAAAATTCAGCATAGTGGTAATGGAAAAGAAAAAGTTATTTTTGGTCTTCGTGTTGACGGATATTGTACAGACACAAAACAAATATTTGAGTTTTATGGTTGTTATTACCATGGCCATCCAAAATGTTTCAAAAATAATAATGATAAAAATATGAAACACGTTATGAGGCTACATTATCGAAAGCCAATAAATTACGATCTTTAGGTTATCAAGTAATTGAAAAGTGGGAGTGTGAATTTCGAAACGAAATGAGATCAAAAGAATACGAAGCATTTTTCTCAAAATTGGAGAACGAAAGTTTGATATCACTAAAACCACGTGACGCGTTTTATGGTGGTAGAACAGGAAACACAAGAACATATTATAAATGTGCACCTGGTGAGAAAATAATGTATATAAATATATGCTCACTATATCCTTGGGTGTGTAAATACGGAAAATTTCCAGTGGGTCATCCAAAAGTTCAGGTTGGACAAATTGAGTGCAATAAATTAAATTTAAATGATACTGAAGGATTAATAAAGGCATTGATACTTCCTCCAGAAAAACTTTATCACCCGGTTTTGCCTATAAATCAAAATAATAAGCTAATGTTTTCCTGCTGTCAAACATGTAGCTTGGAAATGAATAATGATGACTGCTCTCATAACAATCGTAGTCGGTCAATTTTAGAAACATGGGTTATAGATGAAGTAAGAAGAGCATTTAAACAGGGATACAAAATTGTGCAAATATACGAGGTATGGGAGTATACTGTTAAACAATTTAATCCCCTTACATCACAACAAGGAATTTTCACTGAAATGATGAACAAGTTCTTTAAAATTATACAAGAAGCTTCTGGCTGACCTAGCTTTTGTAGAACACCAAAGGAAAAGTGCAAATATTTAGAAAAATTTTCAAAGTGGAAGGCATAAATTTATAGTTTAACGAAATAGAAAAAAATCCTGGACTTAGATCATTAGCTAAATTAATGTTAACCTCTTTCTGGTGTAAATTTGGGCAGAGAGAAAATCAACCAAAAACAGAAATCATAAATGAGCCTTATGAATTATTTACTCTTCTTACTGATCCTTCCAAGAGTGTAAATCAAATAACTCACTTATTAACAGTTAACGTTTGTATAGCTGCTTACACTACCACACAAGCTCGTTTAAAATTGTATTCTTATTTAAACAATTTAAAAGAACGAGTTTTGTATTACGATACTGATTCAATAATATATGTAGCACGTGAAGGAGAATATAATCCTCCAACAGGAATTTTCATAGGAGATATGACAGATGAGCTTGAAGAATATGGAATAGGAAGTTACATTAAAGAATTTGTCAGTGGGGGTGTAAAGAACTATGCATACAAAATATATAATACCAACTCCAAATGTGAAAAAACTGTTTGCAAAGTCAAAGGTATTCGTTTAAATTATAACGCTTCACAAAAAATAAATTTTGGCTCTTTGAAACAATTAGTTAAAAAATTAAACAATAACATTTAAACAATACAATAAATACAATAAACAATAAATATAACATTTCCTAGTATTCGTCGAACATACGATCACAGAGTCATCACTGTTCCTGAAAGAAACACATATCGAATAAATTCCAGAAATGAAATGATGTTTAACTTTTCAATAATAATGTCAAAAGCACAAATAGTATCTGAAATTCATCGTCCAGTTAAACGTAGATTTCGAAGACGAAAAATATCTCAAATAGGGTTAAATGATACATGGGAAATTCATCTTGTAGATATGTCGGCCTATTAAAAAGTGAATAATGGATACAAGTTCCTTTTAGCTGTTATCGATATATTTTCGAAATATACATATGCCGAAAAAGTTAAATCAAAGGCAGCAGATGACGTAGTTAAAAGTATGGAAAAGATTTTTAAAAGGGAGGGGAAGTCTCCAAAAAATATTTATTCTGACCAGGGAAAAGAATTTTTCAACAACAAATTCCAAAATTTGATGAAAAGCTATAAAATAAATCACTATCATACTTATTCAGAAATGAATTAATAGAACATTAAAATGAATTATGTGGAAACAGTTTAGTTTACAAGGAAATTTTAAATGGATAGAACTTTTAGCAAAACTAATTGGAAAATATAATAACACAAAACACAGTACAATTAAGTTAAAACCAAACCAAGTTACATCACAAAATGAAAAACAAATTCTTCGTTCAATTGACAATTACCCTAAAATATTTAATAAGGGAAAATTTAATGTTGGTGATTTTGTTAGAATTGCTAGGTCTAAAGGTACTTTTCAAAAAGGATATGAACCTAACTATTCAACTGAAGTTTTTAAAATAGCTTTCAAAAACAAGACAGACCCGATTACATATAGTTTAAAAGATTATAAAAATAAATTAGTTCATGGTGGCTTCTATGAACAGGAACTAACTAGTGTCAAAGACATCAATGCTTATTTAATTGAAAAAATTTTAAAACGAAAAGGCAATAAAGTACATGTAAAATATTTAGGCTTTGGAAATAGTCATAATCAATGGATAAGTAAATATGATATTCTTTCATAAAAAAAGTATAATTAGAATTTATGTAAAAAACTTTTTCTTAACTTTAGAGGACTGTTAAATGCAACAATGTTGTAAAAATGCTAATAGAAAAAATAAAAATAGAAAAATATTTTTATTATACTAATAAAAATAAATAATTTAGGAATAGGTAAATAAAAAATAATATTAGTAGTATGTATATGCTGTTTGAGAGTCAGGAGGAGCTTTTTTAAAGCTTTTATTATGCCGTTACAGCGCCAGGAGGAGCTTTTATTCAACAGTTCTCCTAAATGTATGCAATAAAATTGTGATAAGTAAAAAGTTTTATGCTTTTGAGTATTTTAAATTAAGCTTAGCGGTTAGAATATCAGTTATGTTTAAATTTCAAATTAAAGCAGTAATAAGCTAAAGATATTGTTCTTACTGTTCTTAATTAAATATGAAAAGTTTTTAAAGTTTTGGTTTGGTTTGGTTTAAATACAAAGTTAATATTATCAAAGTTTAAACTTGATTTAATATTTCCATGAAAATTGAAAAAAAAGTTTAAAAAATAAAATAAGCTTAAGCTATTGAACGGAATATTCTTAATTAGATATGAAAAGTTTATTAAAGTTTAAACTTGATTTAATATTTCCGTGAAAATTGAAAAAAAGTTTTATAAATTAAAATAAAAAATAAATTTAAGCTATTGAGCTGAATATTTCTAATTAGATATGCAAAGTTTTTTAAGTTTGGTTTATTTTTAATATTATTAAAGTTTAAGCTTGATTTAATATTTCTGTGAAAAATGAAAAAAAAGTTTTATAAATTAAAATAAAAAATAAAATAAGCTTAAACTATTGAACGGAATATTCTTAATTAGATATGAAAAGTTTATTAAAGTTTAAGCTTGATTTAATATTTACGTGAAAAATTAAAAAGAGTTTTATAAAATAAAAAAATAAGCTTAAGCTATTGTGTTGAATATTCTTAATTAGATATGAAAAGATTTTAAAGTTTTGACTTTAATACAAAGTTAATATACAAAATTAATATAATATCAATGTTATTTATTTATTTATTTATATTAATATTACATACATAAATGTAATGCAATATTATTGAACCATCGGCTACCAAGGCCATTATAGGTTTTTTGTACTATTATTAAATTATATACTAATATTATTTATTTTGTTTATATTATATACTATATATTTACATTATATTTGGTCGTAAGGGGGGTATGTAAAGAAAAAAACACTTACGACCTGTGCAGGGATCGAACCCACACTCCTTCGGTTAATATGCCACACGCCTACCCACTAGGCTACCGAAGCCCCTATCAATGTTAAAATTCTTCTTCTACTCATAACACTTTTTTCTGCATACTTTTAGGCGAACGCTTGGTTATGTAACTTAAAACTTGATTTAAAATTGCTGAAATATTTTTATATGTGGGAAGCTATGAAAAGTTTTTCAAGCTTTTAGTTTGGTTTAAATACAAAGTTATTATAATCAAAGTTTAAACTTGATTTAATATTAACCTGAAAAATTGAAAAAAAGTTTTAAAAATTTAATCATAAAAAACTTCAGCTATTGTGTTGAAAATTCGAAATTAGTTATAAAAAGTTTTAAAAG
The DNA here is from genome assembly GCA_947095535.1 of Poecilobothrus nobilitatus. NCBI lineage: Eukaryota > Metazoa > Arthropoda > Insecta > Diptera > Dolichopodidae > Poecilobothrus > Poecilobothrus nobilitatus. The sequence goes on from OX352772.1 coordinate 218,136,614, forward strand.
TTTGGTTTATATTCAAAGTTATTATTATCATTAAGTTTAAGCTTAATTTAATAGTTACTTACCTAAAAATTTAAATATAAAACTTTTTATATTTAAAACAATAATAAACTTAAGAAGTTAAACTGTAGTACTGAGTATTAAAAAGATAATATGAAAAGTTTTTAAAGTAGGGTTTAAATACAAAACTATTATTAGGCAAGTTTAAGCTTGGTTTAAAATTTACTTGAAAAATTAAAGAAAAGTTTTTTAAATTAATAATATTAAGCTTAAGCTATAGTGCTGTTGAAAATTTTCAAACAGATTAGAAAAGTTTTCGAAGTTAATATTATTAAAGTTTAGATTTAGATGAATTAATATTTAACTGAAAAGTTAAAAGTTTTTTATGTTTTCAAATTTTAAAAGTTAAGCTGGTTAAAGTGAAGATATGAAAAGTTTATTAAGTCTTGTTTAAGTAATTAATAAAGTTAAAGCTTTTGGTTTAATATTTATCTGAAAAATTAAAAAAAATGTTTTTAAAAAATTGAAAGACACTTTTAATGTGTGTATAATATTTTTTTTAAACATCTTTAAGTAGGGTTTAAATACAAAACTATTATTAGGCAAGTTTAAGCTTGGTTTAAAATTTACTTGAAAAATTAAAGAAAAGTTTTTTAAATTAATAATATTAAGCTTAAGCTATAGTGCTGTTGAAAATTTTCAAACAGATTAGAAAAGTTTTCGAAGTTAATATTATTAAAGTTTAGATTTAGATGAATTAATATTTAACTGAAAAGTTAAAAGTTTTTTATGTTTTCAAATTTTAAAAGTTAAGCTGGTTAAAGTGAAGATATGAAAAGTTTATTAAGTCTTGTTTAAGTAATTAATAAAGTTAAAGCTTTTGGTTTAATATTTATCTGAAAAATTAAAAAAAATGTTTTTAAAAAATTGAAAGACACTTTTAATGTGTGTATAATATTTTTTTTAAACATCTTTAAATTGTGATTTTTATTATTAATATTAAGCTAACAAAAATTTGATTTTTTTATTTTGTTTTTTTATAACTATTGCTCAATGGCATAATGCCCCCAAGCATATGTTTTTATATTATCTTCAGTTACAAATCTTTTATTATCTAATGAACTTAAAGCTACTTTATTTAAATTTTGTGTATAAATTGTATGTAAATGTGATCTAAATATTTTCATTTGTTTTAAAGAAGTTTCATTTTTTAACAAACAATTTTTATAATTATCTAATGTTAAAGAATTAACAACATATTTCTTTATTCCTTTAGCTTTTTTAATAGTTTTATTTTCATATGTTTGAAGGAAATACATTTTAGATTTTAATCCAATAAATTCAGAAACAATTTTTCCATTAAATTCATCTTTAAAAAGACCCAGAACTTTTTTATTCATTAGAGAAAAATTAAATAAATTGTCGGATGGATAATCTGATGTATCAAAACGTTTTGGTATTTCATTAAATATGTCAGCGTAAAAATCATCTGTCTGTATAGTATAAATAAAACTGTCAGTGTCTGTATAATTTAATAAAGCCTTACTACCATATTTAGGTTTAATATAATCATAATGAAAATCATACATAAGAATTTTTGATTGTTCGAGTACCGTAAATCCCAAATATATAGGTTTGTCATAATATATCTTTGTATGATTAAGCTGAATGGCTATCAAGTTTTCAGTAAATCTAGAGTGGTCATGATAATTTGGTTTTGCTATTAGCGCTCGAGCACCTAAATGTCTTCTTTGACTTTCCCAAGACGTAGCTATTTTGACATTTTTTCTTTTATCTACATTTTCCATTGTTTTACCGAAAACAGCATTATTCATTAATTTAAAATAATCTTTTTCAAAAACATTTTTAGCCATTGACCTGTGTGCGTTATTTAAATCAATATATTTTTTTAGCCAATTGCTTTATGTGAATTTTAGTACTCTATAAATTTTTTTGAGAATCATGCCGTTTTGAAGACATTGTTTTAAATTTCGATAATGGATAATATATTTTCGTTTGTTTGTTAAGTCAACTAACAGTTTAGGAATTTTACCTTTCGGTGGAACTTTGTTTTCAGCACAAAAAGGAAAATCATTGTGCAAATAATGTAAATGTTGAGGGTAATCTAAATCCAATTCTAAAACGTAACCAGTTTGTGAATCATCGACAACTGAAAGCACATCAATATTTTCAGCAGTATCAACCCACTGAAAATCTTTATGTGGTAAATATTGTATCATTGCCCACCCATATAAATTGTTAGCATCTTCATATACTATGTATTTAGAAGGTTCGTTTTTTTTATAAGATTCCCCCATAAATTTATTAATTGCTACTGAATATCTAAGTGAGCACTGACTAATTCCACCACGTATCCCTTTTTTAAAAAAATTATACATATCAACATCAGTTAACAACTCTAACTTGATATCAGTGTATTTTAACATAGCCGCCCATGACAAACCTGGTGTAGTGTAAAAATTTGCAGGATCTAAAGAATAGATTTTGGAGCATATTTTTCGGAAGTTTTCAAAAACATCAGTCAAAATAAGTACATCTGTTTTAAGGTAAAGTTTAAGATAGTCCCATAAATTTTGACATTTAAACGTATTCTATACATATAACTGCATGAATGTAATCTTCATCGGAACATGATGTGTTTGTCATTTGATTGGTAAAAGCTTCTTGGGAAGGTAAACTTCTTTCGTCAAGTGGTTTAATGGAATTTAAATACATAGGGAAAAACTCCCTTTCGAGTCATAAGTATAAATTTTTCATTATTATTGAATTTTTTTTTTATATAAAACAAATAGTTTTCATTTAAATTTTTACACAATGAATCAAGGCTCGAAGCCATAAATCTGAAGCTATCAAGAAAACGTAAATAAAATGAATGATTATTATATATGGTAATATTTTTAGATAATGAAATATACGGTTCTTTATTCAAAGGAATAACACCAATATGTCCATTCACTTCGTTTAGCTCTTTAAATAAAAGATGACAATCATAGCCGGAAAAATTGTGAAAGAATATTGGGAAAAAATTTGATCGCCTATACAATAAGTTGCAATAAGAATGAGCAGGACCTCTATAATTGCCAGTAAAGTGACAATGGTCTCTAATTCTATTATTAAAATCTAAATGCTTACCACATATGTGACACGTTTCTTGAACCAATTGTTGCAGCTGCTCATCCAGTGTTAGTGGATGCATCGGCTTTGAACTCATAAAGAAGGTTGAATATAATTCACTGCATGTTTCCGTCAATGATTGGATAAATTCCTTAGCACAGTTAGCTCCAACAAATTCTTTGAAACAGCTTAGACTATCATCAAAAGAACACTTAATGTAGTACGAGAAAGCTACTGGAACATGTTGATGAATGTTTGTTGTTGAAGACATCATGGGATCAGGATTGCATGTTGCAATAGGCTGTAAAATACTCTCAGCATCGGCATAAATAACAAAAGGTGTTTTCAATTGTTGTTGATAATTCTTAAACTCTAGTGTATTTTTTTCAACAGATGGAAGCTTTGTAACTACTTTATTGCATTCGAGTATGTGTAAGTCACGTTGTTGTAATGTATGAAAGTGTTGCAAGCACATATTACAAATATAAATTTGATGAGTATTCTTTGTTACAGATCGACTTATCAATCTTGATAAATGTTTTATGTAAACAAAATGAAATTTTTCATTCCTTTCCAAAAGCAATGAAACATTTTTTTTCACATTTTGTCAAATAAAATGGCCCTACAACCTCATATTTCTTATTAATGACTTCCACTCCAAACAAATTTATGCTTATGTCATTATTAAGTTCTTCGAATAAATTTAATTCAGACAATTTAGCTGGAAATTGCATATTGCCAAAATTAAGTTGTAAAACATCTCCAAACTCAAGCTTGTCTGTGGGTTGCGAAATGTCACTAATTTTGTATGAAGATGTTCGTTTTGCATGTCCAGCACAAGTTTGTAAGGCTGATACCAAACTCCACTTAAAACAGAAGTTATCATTATTGTTGATATTAATGCAGGCTTTTTTATCTTCTATGTTTTTTGGTAACTTAATATAACTAGAAACGCGGATTGGTTCATATTTATTAATATTTATTTCCACGTGTAAAATTCTAATCAACGCCCAGCCACTATCCTTTTCTTGGAAGTCTTCTGCTTGTTGTTGAATAACTTCTTTAGCATTTTCAAAAAAATCATTAAGATCGTCTGCCTGTGTAATGCTAAACATTCGAGTTTGAAAAGATTTGATTGATATATTTTCAAACTCTTTTTCTGTTGGTTTTATATATTCGCCGAAAAGTTCAAGATTTACCTTAAAGGCATTGTGCTTTTTTAGTGATTGTCTCAACAATTCAATTATATCGGTTTGAGCCTTTTCTAAAAATTGTGATGGGTTTAATATGCCTTCATCATCATTATCTCTAATAAATGTTTCTAGTCTATTTTGAAAACATTCATTAATACACCTAACATTAGTTTTAATGACTTCTGCTGCATTTTCCTTATGTTTATTTGTCCGAATGTGGTAGTTCCACAAATTATTTGAGATGGTTGTTTTGCACTTCTCACAAAATTTTGTATTTTCATAACTTTCTCTGTGGTTTTTTATATGATCTAATAAAATTCTTTTTCTACTAAATGTTTTTTGACATAAATCACATTTATGTTTTAATTGTGTTCTACATTTATGTCTTTTTAGATTATCCGAGCTTGTAAAAATTTTTTTACACTCATTACATTCTAATTTCATTTTTTTGAATTTGTTGAATTCATTTTTTTTTTTTTTTTGTTTGTTTTTATTTATATAAAACGTTATTATTTCGTAACAAAAATTATTGCTAACTAAAAATGGATTTTAACATAAGATCATATATATATTTTTAAAAACCACCGAGTAAATACATTTAAAAAGCTCACTATGAATTTACTTACTGTAACTTATTAATTCTGCAACAATGTTGTATCGTATTAGCATATTAACTGCTTTTTTATGTTTTTTTTTTTTTTTTTGGAAAGGCAACCTTACTATTCTAATCATAAAAATAAATAAATCTATAAAAAGTTGTTGAGACACTACATCAACTGCCACACCCTTGACAACTATTTAATTTATATTATATTTTTCAAATACTGCAACAATGTTGCATCGTATTAGCATATTAACTTGTTTAGAAAGGCGTGCTCGCATTACTATTCTAATCATAAAATAAAATAGATCTATAAAAAGATGTTTTTTGGCACAGCAACCTTCATAACTTTTTAATTTATACGATATTTTTCAAATACGACAAAATTGTTGTATCGTATTAGAATATCAACTTTAAAAAACAAAAAAAAAAAAAAATTTTTACAGATTTAATATCAATTAGAGAAACAAAAACAAAACAAAAAAAATTGCTTAATTGCATAATGAGTTAGTATTTGGTTTTTGTTTTTGAAAACATAAAATTGTCTTTAAAAAAAAACAAAAAAAAAAAAAAAACTTGTGATTGTATACTATATAGCAGAGAAGTCATATATAAAGTTTTTCATATATAAAAACAACAATTTTTCTTTAATATCATTAGAAATTATTTACTTTATTGAGTATACATAACATTACAAAATAAAACAAACAATATGGTAAGATATTTGTTTTCTTTATTTTTAATTTTCTATTTTCTATTTTTTTAATGAAAATAGGCTGTCTTTTTAAAAAATTTAATGGAATTGGAAGTGAGTTCAAGTGAAAAATATCAAAATATTGATATTTTACAACAGAATAAAATATACGAGGTGATTTCCTGGCGCTTTTTAGAGACGATAAGAGGTCAAACGGTGGTGCTATGTGAGGTAGAAGATCCAATAACCAATGAAAAAATTATATTTTTCATGCCGGACAGGTTTTCAAAAAAAGTAACAAACGAACCGGAATTAGAGGAATTGAATAGAGCGCATTTCAAATTTTTGGGACGGGATAAAGACAAACGAAATATGGCATTATTTGAATTAATTCCATCGGATAATATCGAATCGCAGGAAAAATTTTTTGAATAAATAAAGTATAATATTAAAAATTTAATTTGTTTTTTTATTTTTTTATTTATTTTGAAAGAAAAGGAAAAATTTTTTATTTTGAGATACTTATGATGATGCTAAGGGGGCCCCTTGGCGCTAGGGGCCTGTATTCAAGACTAGTTTCGGTCTGTGAAAGTCCGAAACGGTCTGTGAAGGTCCGAAACGGTCTGTGAAGGTCCGAAACGGTCTGTGAGGTCCGAAACGGTCTGTGAGGTCCGAAACGGTCTGTGAGGTCCGAAACGGTCTGTGAGGTCCGAAACGGTCTGTGAAGCTCCGAAACGGTCTGTGAAGGTCCGAAACGGTCTGTAAAGGTCCGTTAATAGCTTTAAAAATTTACTGCTCTTTAGTATATCTAGGTATCCCCACTTTTCTTTATGTAGTATATCTAGGTATCCCCTTTTTTTTTTATGAAATCAAAGTTATAAATAAAAGGCTTGGTTATTAGTTTTTTATTATAATAAAGAACAAAATGAATAGCAACAACAACAACAACAACAGCAGCAGCAGTAGGTGTTGTGGTAGCAGGAAAGCTATAGTTGATTTACAATTTGTTATTGGAAATAACAAACAATATTTTTTGAAAGAATTCTCTTTGATAGCTGATGGTTCTCTAATACCAATGTTATTTATATTTAAAGCACCGTACTTATTTGAAGAGTTAAATAGTGATGTTAAACGGCAAAATGAGTACAACAAAAAGAACATTAATAACTTGGATTGGAATGATGGCTTTATAGAGTATTTAAAAGTTAAAAATGTCTTTGAGGAACATTTAACAACTATATTTGATGTTGTTTATGTAAAAGGTCTTTAAAAAAATCAATTTTTAGACACTTTTATTTCAAATTCAGTAAAAGTTATCAATTTAGATAACAAAATTCCATCTCTACAGAAACTAAGAAATTACATCACCATTTCCCCTCACCGTCATAATACAGAAAATTTGTTGCAAAGATGTGCTGTAAAAAATTATATAAACTTGTACATCTATTTAATAAAAGATAATAATAATTGGTTTTAAAAAATATTTGTTTTAGTTATTGTTGCACAATATATCTTTTCAGACATAAACAATGGTATTTCATAAAATAGTCTAGAATAATTGCACTGAGCTATATGTAAATTCATAGGAATGTAAAAATCTTCTTGTTCCAATTTCACTTTATTCCTTTCAATACATCTGTCGAAATACTTGAATACATATTCCCGCACATTTAATTCAGCTTCATTGTTATATGACATCACTGCTTGTATAAAGTCCAACATAAGGCAAAAGCGGGTGTACTCATCTAGTTCCAATGTTAGTTTTTTAGTTTGCTCTGTATGATTGAATTTGAGTGGAAATTTATTTAAACTTAATTTAGGTTGAATGTTTGTAAAATCTACATAAAAAGCATGCCACTGCAAATAATTCATCTCGCTAATGACTTTGCGATGACGTTGGAAAATTATTGTTGCAGCAAAATTTTCAACATTAAATCTAATTTGTATTTTTATTGTTTGTTTTTTATCCAAATAGTAAATATATCTTAATAAAAGATATTTTTTTTGTGCTTCGTCGTTGTTTATTTGTTTTTCGATAAATACTTCAGCATTTAATGTTGGCTCCATGTTTTTTTTAAACTGTTTAGTTTTATAGCTTGAAAGTTTTGTATTTATAGTGTTTAAACTTAACATTTTTTAAAAATTGTTCGAAACATTCTGTGTATTTTTTTATCGTTTTTGAGTGGGGATGATATTGTGTTGAATAAATTAATAAAATTTTTCATGCTCTTGCAGTTACATCGCATCCATAAATATACACAACAATATTGTCCACTGATGTAAGGTCACTTTGTAAACGCTTATTGTTGAAAACAAAACATTTTGATTGATTTTGTAGAAATTTCACAATCACATTGTGGAATGGTGGATTTCCAAATGAATCAAAATATTCTACACAACCTTGAACTGGCACGAAAATTGCTAACCAATGTGTTCCTTTTTTGGTAGAAGTGTCGGTGTTAATTACTAAAATACCAGGTTTTGAAATATTTTTCGGTATTTGATCAAGAGCAAAAACACCTTTAAACAATTTACGTGTGACACTATTACATTTCAGCGCTTTCGTTGTCTGAAGTGTATTCATTTTTTTGTAAACGAGAAATATCAATTAGCTGAGTATTTCCACTTATGTATGCTGTTAAAAATTCAACTTTAAGTTTACCATTTGTGAACACTATATCGAATTTTTCAAGCAAATTTATTAAATTATTAGTTGTGTTTTCATTGTCCATATGCCCAAAAGAGTAATTCTTGATGTCTGTTCTTTTTAAATCTTTGGTTGGGAATTTATACTTTAATTCCTTTACAATAGTTTTACATTTTTCTTTTATTCCAGCTACAGCTAGATTTTTTACAAATATTGTATGGTTATCGTCCGTACAGAACGATAAATCTACTACAGCGTATGCCATTTTCAAATGAATAGAGATGGTCCAATAAGCTTCCTTTTATATGTTTAAGTAGACGTTGCGATTTTTATCAATTTCGATACTGTCATCGAATTCTGCAAACACAATGCATATTAATGTTGAAGTTAATGGAGAACTGAGTCTTGCTTCAATCTTTACAACTCCCTGGTTTAATAAACTTTGACATGTATCAGTTCCAGAACCATCTTGTGATAAATCAAAAGCTAGTATTGTATAACCTTTTGAAAATAGTTCTTTTGAAATTTGATGCCCTCTATCAGAATGATGTATACCTGTTCCGCTAAATAATGTTAAATATGCACGAGAATTGCAATTGTTATTCGATGTAAAACTTGTTTCAATTGCAGAGTTTGTGTAGGCACTCCATTCACATATAATTGAAATTGTGTGAGATTTTGATGATCGAAAAGGTATGGATTTTTTGATCTTTTACCATTAAAATATTCATTATTAACCATGCAAAATACAAGAGCTTTTGGTATTTGCCCTATAAATTTATTATCCAATGATATGTTGGATGTGTTAGCTGAAATTGTAAATGTTTTGATTTCACTTCTCGTATAAAAATATTTTGCGTTAGCCTTTTCCAAAACAGTATTATGTGCTGTTAATATGCTTGGATTAATTAATTGTTAAATGATTCATGTATAATGTAGCTTCGAGAATTTTTAAATAACTATCATCGTTATCGTTAAAGAAAATAAAAAAATCTTGTTTTTCTAAGGCCAAAGCAATTCGAATGTCTACGTTATTTAAAAGTAATTTGGGAGTGTTGAAGAAATCTACATGTAATTTTCCCATTAATTCTACTATTGTAGAATTGTTGTATAATTTTTGCCTTGATTTAGAACCAGAATTGTTAAAATCATTTACATTTGGTTTATCCAATTCCCAACCAGATGCTTCCAGATGTGTTTGACTGGAATCTGTACCATAATTTAGTAAAGTAGTTAAGTATGCTTTATAATGGTATAAGGAGTCTGAAGGAGTGATGTTTTTCCCATTTAGAGTTACATTACATTGTTTAATTAAAGAGTGTAATAAATTATTTACAACACTAGGTTGCGGGGCTGCTTTTATATCAGCTCCGGTTCCTACTTTATCATTTGCACTCCAAACTTATCCATCTTTTTTTAATATTTGAATTTTAAATTTGATGTAGGTTGACGATAAATCTCGATATGTATCTCCATTTCCAAGCGAAACAAATTCAATAGTTGACGGTGACGCTTCTAAAGAAGCTAAAGGATTGTATGCTACCTCTTCTGAACGAATGCTACCTCTTCAGATTTCATACACTCCATATTTAATTGAATATATCAGAGGCTTTGCTTTGTTTTTTTCGTCGTTTCGACTTTAAATGTGTCTTTTTAGAAACTGATCGTCTTTTTATACCCTTTTGTCTTTTTATGGCTTTTCGCCTTCCACCATACATCGAATGCAGTTGATTAACTACTGATTTTCGAAGATTTTTCATGCCTCCTTTACTTTGATCAATTACAACTTCTTTTATGTTTGCACCAGATGCTATATCATTCAAAATATTTTTACTTGTGTTCACAGCCTCTGTTTTAATTAAGTCCCAACCTGATGTAAAAACTGGCTTTAAGTAACGAATTAAACTTCCGAATATATTTCCAAAACCACGACCTCTTTGAATAGCCGGATAAAATTGTAATAGGGGTCCAATATCGTTGATTCCTCCACCTACTTGAGAGGAATAATATCTCACGTAAGCTCTTTCCATGTTTGACAGGATATCATATTTGAGTAGTAGTATTTATATTGTTTCAATTGGGGAGCAATCAATGCTTTTTAAAATGTAATACAATTTTTGTTGGATAGTAACTGGAAACAAAATTTATTCCATCACCGTATGGATTGCAAATTTTAATCGCTATCGTTTCAAAACAATTTTTTTCTATAGGTATGTAATAAACATTTTCAAATTCAATATTTGTAGGTATTCTACAATTTTCGATGTTGATAGCTCTCAATGCACGCACTTTGCTACTTCCAAAACAGATGATTCAACTATATCTGAATAAATCATCACCATTCCATTCAATTCATCTTTATTATTAGCAACAGCTAATTTGAATAGTTCAGGTAATTTTGTTTTGAAATTTTTTATACCTTTTTTCTGTTGAAATAATTCTTTTAACAATGTTTTTATATTATAACTGTGATTAACTTTTATAAAGAAACTATCTTCATCAAAAGTCTGTGATATTCGAATTAAACCTTTTTCGTTTTGATCTGCTACTTTTCGAAAAGTTACATCATCGTAATTTTTAGTATTGGAGATATATACCAAAATTTAAATCCCTCATTAGGAGTTATATTTTTAATAAGCGTTGGCAAAAAAATTAAACTTCCAATCATCCAAATGCAATTCCGAATCATCATATGAATAATATGTGTAATCTATAGATTTGGTTACTTTGATTTTTTCAAGAGGTTTTTCAATGTTTCTTACATAAACATTATACTCCCCGATATTAATAAGAGCACAATTCTCTTTTTTAAATTTTTCCGTTTGTAGGAAATCGTTCAGATCAATTTCTGAAAGACCTACTTTCCAGTTTCCGTTTCTTAAATCAAAGTGAATAGGTAATTTATTTTCGAATGAAGCTAAAGTGTTGTCTGGAAACAGTTTTAAATTATCATTACTAAACAATGTTACATAGAAGTCATCTTGACCATTCATCTTTGTTAACTTCTTCTAAAACATAAAATGTTGCATTATTTATATATTGTCCATTCCGGTGTTGATGAAGTTGTAAGTTTTGGACTTCTTAGTAAAGGTTTATGTTTTTTTGTTTCAGGATACTGTGAAAGTATAGTTGAGGAAATTGAACTACCGGCTGATCTAAGTGTCTTCCTTTTTTCAGGGGATGGTACAGCAACGGTAATTACATCACCACTTGGTGTTTCAAACATTCGATAATCAGAGCTTAGAGATGGTTTTTGTATTAGTTTTTCGCCTTTCAACATTTCAATTTGACCTAATTTTTTAAATGAATTTTCATCATCATCTAAATCGTAATGTGTTAAATCGATCTCCATGTCTGAATGCTCTTTTTTAGGATCATATTCAAACACTTCATCAGTAACTAATGGTGCAAAATTAGTCTGTGCTGATGTTGATTTGTATTTAGGTAATTCAGTTTCTGTATATGCATCTCGTTTGGAAAAGAATTTTGTTTGAGTGCCTGTATCAAATGTAAGATTAGTAGTCTTTTCTGGTAATGTGTTTGCGTGTCTTTTGTTAATTCCATATTTGAGAAGATTTTGACGATATAAGTACCATTTTTGCAATGGTTTTAATTTTTTATCGTATAAAACTTTTTTCATTTTTTGATCTTATAAATAAATCCAAGTTTTTATCATCTTGAAATAATTTACTAAATTTTGAAAATATTTCTGGTGACATAACAATCATTCGCTGCATTATGTCTTACTGAGCAATTTCCCTATTACACCAGATAATACAGTTCCTATTAAAGTTGGTAAAAATCCACCATGTTGAACTAATATTTTTCTTTTGGCTTTTATACTTTTCTTAGCACAGGCTAGAAATTTTAATTATTTTTTATGTTTTTTCAATTTTGCTGGTGATATTTTATTATTGCCATTTAATATATTGATTGCAATTTCAGCAATAGTTTTTATAATATCATCATCACAATATTTAAGAATATTTTTACGAAATTTCTTCTTGTTGCACTTTCCTAGTACATGTAATATATGTTGGTTTTTCTTCAATCGTTTCATATTTTTGACAGCTGTTATTCAAATCACCCGTATCACATAAACATATACAATATTCTTTGGAAAAAATATTAGTTCTAATACGAAATAAATCGTTAATATCTTGTGTTAAATCCAACAGAATATAACCATGAGGTTTTGATGTTGACTCATTATATACTCTCAAGAAACTCTTTATATTTTCCGGATATAGTTGTCTAGCAAAAATCTGTGATTTATCTCGAGAGTTTTTGAAAAGCACTAAATGTTTACAATTTAATGAAATATCTCTTGAGAATTTTCCCTGATGAAAAACGTTTTGAGTTAACAATATAATAGATAAATTACGATGGTGCGAACCTTTAGTAAATAGTTCTAATACCTGTTTATTTGCAGAATCTAACATTAAGTCATCTAGAACAATTAAAGTAGGTTTATTTTCATTACTACTTATTTCTTTTGGGATACTGGTATAAAAGTCTATATCTGGAAAATCTATATTGTTCCGAATAGCAGAAATTTCTGGGTTACACCATTTTATTGTTTCAATTTTAGGATAAATCAATCTTTCAATATTTTCAATTAAATTACACACAAATGTTGTTTTTCCACAACCAGATGGTCCCGCTATCATCATTGTAAATGGATGAATAAAATTAATCATTTTTGGTCTGTGTCTAATAAGAAACTGAATTTAAAATATAATTTAGAGATCATATAAAAGCAGCGAACATATTCTTAGTACAGTCATTTTAAATTATGGAAGTAGAGGAGTTCTTAAATATTTATTCCTCCGTCTTATTAGATGATCATAAGAAAGTAATATTACATCTATATAAACACATTAAAAATTTTTCCGGAGTAAATAAATTCACTTCAATTTATGGTACTCATTTTGCCCTTTGTCCGTGGGCATATGATAATTCTACTTCTGGACCAGACACATGTGAATGTCATACAATAGAAAATTATAGAATCACTTTGGAAAATTTAATTAAATGGTACGAAAATAATGTCGAGGCTACAAGTTGTGTCAGAAATTCATAGAGGTGCTAGAAGAAAATTTACACGAAGAAAATTTATTCAAAAGGGTTTAAATGATACTTGGCAAATTGATTTGGTTGAAATGATTCCATATGCAAAATTTAATAAGGCATATAAATATTTATTAACAGTTATTGATACATTTTCAAAATTTGCGTATGCTGAACCGATTAAAAACAAAGGCGCTGATAATGTTTTAATCGCAATGAAAAATATTTTTAAGCGTGCTGGTAGAAAACCAAAAAATTTACAATCTGATCAAGGTACGGAATTTTTAAACAAAAAATTTCAAAATCTAATGAGGAAAAATAAAATTAACCATTATCATACATATTCAGAAGTAAAAGCATCAATTGTAAACGTTTCAATCGCACTCTGAAAAACATGATGTGGAAACAATTCAGTTTACAAGGCACATATAAATGGTTAACTATTCTACCATCGCTAATAGAAAAATATAACTCAACATATCATCATACAATTAAACTTCCACCTAAAAAGGTTAAAAGGTAGTTAAGGCTAAAGGCTAAAGGCTAATAAAAGGTAGTTTTTATGAACCTGAACTTACATCTGTCAAATTTCCTAATCTTTACCTTGTAGAAAAAATAATAAGAAAAAAAGGAAATCAAGTTTTGGTTAGGTGGCTTGGCTTTGATAAAAGTCATAATTCATGGATAAATAAAAAAGATATTATTTAATGAATAATAATTTATAAACTTTTAGTAAAAAAATGTAATGCTATTATTTAATATTAAAAACAACTTTTTAAAACCAAGTTTTTTATTTTTTTTTTACTTTTAACTTGAACTTGATCACGTTTTTAATTTCTATATCATAATCACACCTTATATTATTAACAATATATTAACAGCCGTTTAATTCAAAGCTTTTATTAAAGTAAAAACATATTTACCAAAAGTCATGAACATTCAACAATTTTACATTTTTATTATAGAGATCATAATAATTCTCCAAATTAAATCAAGCTTAAACTTTAATAAACTTTTCATATCTAATTAAGAATATTCCGTTCAATAGCTTAAGCTTATTTTATTTTTTAAACTTTTTTTTCAATTTTCACGGAAATATTAAATCAAGTTTAAACTTTGATAATATTAACTTTGTATTTAAACCAAACCAAACCAAAACTTTAAAAACTTTTCATATTTAATTAAGAACAGTAAGAACAATATCTTTAGCTTATTACTGTTTTAATTTGAAATTTAAACATAACTGATATTCTAACCGCTAAGCTTAATTTAAAATACTCAAAAGCATAAAACTTTTTACTTATCACACTTTTATTGCATACATTTAGGAGAGCTGTTGAATAAAAGCTCCTCCTGGCGCTGAAACGGCATAATAAAAGCTTTAAAAAAGCTCCTCCTGGCTCTCAAACGGCATATACATACTACTAATATTCTTTCATAAAAAAGTATAATTAGAATTTATGTAAAAGATCTTTTCTTAACTTTAGAACACTGTTAAATGCAACAATGTTGTAAAAATGCTAATAGAAAAAATAAAAACAGAAAAATATTTACTAATAAAAATAAATAATTTAGGAATAGGTAAATAAAAAATAATATTCTTTCATAAAAAAGTATAATTAGAATTTATGTAAAAGATTTTTTTTTAACTTTAGAACACTGTTAAATGCAACAATGTTGTAAAAAATGCTAATCAATTAGAATTTATTACATTAATAAACAACTTACCTTACAACTTTTGGTTTTTAACTAGTTTTCTTAAGAATTTTGATTTCTAAACAATGATAATACAATTATTTATAAGAAAAATTTAGTATAAATAAAGTGTGATATTTCTTAAGATACATCAATTCACAGAAAGAGCTCAACATAATAATACAACAAGAAAGCAAAATGGAAAACATAGCAGAGATTTTTGCCTACGCTCAACAAATAGAGTCAACGCAGGAGTTGGCTCCAATTAAAAGAAAAAGAATAAGAAGTTAGCAAGAATCGCAGACACATCAACAACAACATCAACATCATCATCATCAACAACAACAACAACAACAACCACAACATCAACAACAACAAGAAGAAATCATTCTTCTCCAAGAAGAAGAACCACCAGCTAAAAAAAGCTTCAAAGAAGCTTTTAATAAGAAAAATATAGAAACTAGAAAGAGTTTCTTACAAACAAAAGATGTGGAGCAAGATGCTCTATATCATATATTAAATGTAAAGTAAATTAAGACTACTTATGGTCTTAAGTGGGTCTTTGAGACCCGCAATTTAATTATTTTTGTACCTTATTTTTGTAATATACTGATATTTTTGAGAATTCTGATTTTGTAAAAGAAATAAAAGAAAAAGAACATTTTGTATATAAAGATAAAAATTTAAATTTAAGTATTGTAGATATATCTGAGTCTTTTGGTAAAATATATGCAAATTACCAATAAATAATGTAAATTGGTTTGTAGTTATAAGTTTTTATAATTATTAATAAATAAAAATAAAATTTAAAAAAGGTATAAATTTCTTTTATTTAGTTGCTTTATATTTTCAGATTCATGTTTATATGTACCTAAATTGATTTTGAAATTGAAATTGACAAAATTGATTTATTTAGTATTCTTTTTTTTCGTAAAAACACAGGTATTTCATAAAAGAGCCAAGAAAAATTACATCATACATTAAATTTTTGAACCGGAATAAAAATCTCTACTTGCTACCTTGTAACATTTTTTTCTGTACAGAAATATATGTATTTCTTTTACTATTTGAAATTTTGACATGATTTATACACCACCTAACTAAATTTAAAAATCCAATTTTACATTTCTTTATTTATATACTCTGAAAACTTCAAGTTTGACTGGGTGCTACGGTGTATAACGCAGTTCAATTTTATTGGCAAATCATTTTCAATTCAATTTTTGGTAAGATATTTAATTAAAATGGCAGCTGATTCAGCAACATTTCTTTTTACTGAAGAAACTGCAATAGTCAGTATACTAAATGAGGTCCAAGTTAATGAAATTACACCCACCGTAGATGAGGAGGAATTAATGGAAACTGAAGAATTCATACCACCGTTTCAAGTCTTAGATGAAGATATAGTGGACAAATTTGGGAAATAAATAACCAAGAAGGAGATCCTGACTATTTTGCAGAACTTTGTAGAAATAATATATAAGAATATTTGTGTAAATGTATCTACTATATATAAGTAATTCATAATAAAAAACAAATTAAATAAAATTTAAAAATTTTTTCATTTATTGTTGTTTTTGTTTAAAACATTAGAAATTTTATTTTCTAGTAGTACAGGTATTTCAAAAAACAATCTAGAATAATTGCATTGAACGCTACAACGTTGTGTTGGAATATATATTTCTTCGTGCAATTTCACGACATGTTTTTCTTGACACGTTTTTATATATTTAATAACATATTCTCCTACATGTGATTCAGCATTTTTATTGTGTATCATTACAGCTTGAAGAAAATCAATTAAGTTGTAAAATGTGTCGGCTTCCTCTTTGTTAATGCTAAGACATCGGCCAATAACCATTATTAACCCATATTGTAAACATAATTTTGTATTCTTTATTGATTGTTTTTTATAAAATTGCTGGTAAAATTTACACCAATCACGATATTTTAAAATAGCTGACTTTTTTCCAATACGATGAAAAATGCAAGTAGCTACAAGAGATTCTGTATCAAAACCAACAAGAATTTTTAATGACTGATTTTTGTTGAGAAAATATGTATAATTCAAAATCAAATTTGTGTTCGAACCTTAGTCTTCCATTACTACGTTTTAACTAAAGCTTTTTAATATTAATTATATTGCTTAGGTACACCAGATTGTGAAAAATTTAAATTTCCAAATAAGTTGTAAAACATAATAATAATCATCAGTCTGCTGATACCTCTCAAAGAGAGAAGTTCATGTCAAGCAATAAATATAATATTCTAAGTAAAATATTTTTTCTAATAAATTATCAAAAAACGGTATCTTTCTCTTTGTGATTTTGAACTAAACACGATTTATTAAAAACAAATTTTAATATACATATATCCAGAAATAACTTCATTTAAATTAAATTTTAAGAAACTATTACATTAAATAAATTTTTATTCTTTTTTGTTTTTTGTGTGATAAATAATATAATTGAACAAAACCTAATTTAAATAAAATGGGGGAGAATGGAACTCCCGACCTTTTGGGTCTAAATCCAAATGCGTTAATTTTTGATAAAACAAAAAAATTAAAAAATGATGTACCAGGTCCGAAATTTTTATTAATAGAAAGAACTGAAGCTAATTTAAGTATGGAGAAAATATCGCCTTTTCTACTAAAAGCAGTAATATCATCGGTAGCAGGTGATATTAAGAAATGTATCAAATTGAGAAATGGAAAAATTCTTCTTGAAACAAAAACTGTAAACCAAGCACAAAATTTAATACAACTAAAAAATCTAGATGCCACTACAAAAATTAATATTTATGAACATGAAACGCTTAATCAAAAAAAAGAAGTAGCATTTTGTCCAGATTTAAAGTATCTTGAAAAGCAACATATCTTGGATAATCTAAAAAATTAATTTGTAACAGATTATAGAAGAATAAAGCGAAAAAAATAAAGAAACAAATGAAATGGAAGAAGGTGACCTCTATATTTTTACTTTTACAACATCAGAACTTCCAGAATACATAGAAATTGGATATCAGATAATGAGAATACGTCTGTACATTCCTGCTCCTAAGATGTTACAATTGTTTACGTTTTGGACATATAACCAATAATTGTAAACTGGAAAAAAACTGTTCAAATTGTGGAAATAAAATTCATAATACTGAAAAAAATGAAATATGTAAATGTATCAACTGTCTTCAATCTCATCATGCATTTTCAAAAACCTATCCTATATTTCTAAAAGAAACGGAAATACAAAAAATCAAAACGTTAGAAAAAACAGATATACGTGAAGCAAATCGTAGATATAGACAGAGAAACCCTCTTTCTGTTAGAGAAAGAACTTATTCTAGTATTATTTTCAATAATAACAATTCAAAACAATGCACATGTAAATGTAACTGTAACTGTAACTGTAACTGTAACACTGAGACAAGAGTAATTTTAAAAGATAATGAAATGGAAATAGACGCTGATCATACAAATGAAACATTAATAAACTGACATTGAAAAAACTGAAGCAGATAATATTTTTTTAAATCAATATTAATAGTTTTTCTGAATCAGAAATATCTAATATAGATTATGAAGAGTTTAAATTATTAGAAAGTAAATACAATTCTTTTGTCTTCTGTTTCCAAGAAACTAGATTTAAATTTAATACTATTCCTAAATTTAAGAACTACAATACTTTTTATAAAAATGTTTTATCTGATACTTTGGCACACGGCGGAGTTGCTATTCTTGTAAATGATAAATATATATGTGAAGAAATAAATTTGCAATCCCCTGATATTATATTATCTCGCGGGAAGAGATAATGTATCCTATGGTGAAATTGAAAACCTAATTAAACAGTTTGACTGTCCTTTCATATTACTAGGGGATTTTAATAGTCATAATCCTTTATGGGGTTCTGACAAACTAGATAATAGAGGAAAAATGGTAGAGGCTATAATCAATGCGAACTCTTTGAATTTATTAAATAATGGAAGTCCCACGCATTTCAGTTTTGCTTATAAAACTTCTAGCTGTATTGACTTAACGTTAGTAACACCCATAATTGAACATTATTTTGATTGGTTTGTAGATGAAGATCTACATAATAGTGACCATTTCCCTATTATTCTCCCTTTGGTTCATACTTTTTGTAAGGATTCTTCAAGAAAAAAATACAACATTAGAAAAGCAAATTGGAACCTTAATTAAAAAATACCTCGGATAGGATTTAAAAATATAAATGAACATGAGTTATTTTTAAGGAATTAAATACTTTATGCAGCTGAAAAATCGATACCTCTGACAAAAATTACTCAACAAAAAAAAGTTGTACCATGGCGGAATAATGAGATACAAGAGCTTATTAAGCAACGTAAAAAACTTTTTAGGAAATATAAGAGAACTCTGGATTTGAACGATTTTAAAAATTTCATAGTTGCGAAATATAAAGCCCGTAAATCTATTAGGTATTATAAAGAAAAATCATGGAAAGAATATGTAAATTCTATAACAAGCAATACACCCGCTTCTGAAGTTTTTCTAAAAATACGGAAACTAAATGGAAAACATAAATCAACAAATATTACTTCAATTTTAGTAGGTAATAAAATAATAACTAATACAAGACATATTTCGGAAGAGTTTTCAAAAACTTTTTCTAATGCTTCAAGTAACGAAAGATACGACAGTTCCTTCTTGCTATATAAAGCACAAATAGAAACAAATCCACTGCTAATTCCTGAAAATAATAATGAAAACTATAATGTACCATTTACTTTGTCTGAATTACAAAACGCTTTAGCAGAGTGTACTGGATCATCCCCGGGTCCTGATCTAATTCATTATGAAATGCTCAAAAACATGAACACATCCAACCTAAAATAACTCTTAAATCTTTATAACGAAGTATACACAACTGGTACTTTTCCGTTGAGTTGGAAAAATGCCTTACTTATACCAATATTAAAGAAAGGGAAAGATCCGAAAAACACGGACAACTACAGGCCTATATCTTTAACTAACTGTCTATGTAAAGTTTTAGAAAGAATTATAAACAAAAGACTTCAATGGTTCCTTGAACAAAATAATAAAATTAATTTGTTTCAATCTGGATTTCGAAAAAATAGAAGCACAATAGACAACTTACTATTACTTGAATCTGAAATAATGGAAGCTTTTGCAACCAAGCATTTTCTTGTATCTATTTTCTTTGACATCAAAAGAGCATATGATACTGTATGGAAAAGAAATCTGTTAGACGAACTTATTAAAAATGGGCTAAAAGGAAACTTAGTAAAATTTGTTCAAAACTTTCTTTCTAACCGAAAATATGTTACATTAATAGGAAATACTTGTTCAACAGAAAAAGTTTTTGAAAATGGGGTTCCACAAGGATCTGTCCTTAGTGTAACACTCTTCTTAGTAACAATAAATAGGATGATTTGGTAATTTTTCTATCATCAAACAGTTTAAAATTCATTCAATCCGAACTACAAATTTGCGTAAATAATCTTCACCAATGGACATGCATGAATGGTTTCTCTTTTTCTAAAAATAAAACTGTATGTATGCTTTTTACCAGAAAAACAAAAAAGGTATATTACCCTGATATTAAATTAAATGGGTCACCCATCAAATATGTTGAAAAACATACATTTCTTGGCATGATTTTAGATCCTAAACTGAAGTGGACAGAACACATTTAAAAAATTAAAGTGAAAGCCAGCAAAAAATTAAACTTACTTAAAATACTCTCAGGTACAGACTACGGTTCAGATCGAAAACTTTTGCTTAGAATACATAGCCTGATTGTTTTGCCAACTCTTGATTATGGTAGTGTCCTATATAGTTCAGCAAGCAAAACTAGCTTGAAAATGCTTGACCCTGTACATAACATTGGTTTGAGAATATGCACCGGTGCTTTCCACACCAGTCCTGTCAATAGGATTATTGTTGATGCCGGACAATACCCTCTGAAGTATAGACGTGAGCAACAAAGCCTAAAATTGCTTATCAAATTATGTTCTTTTAATAAACATCCCGTAAAATCCAAATTAGAAAACGTAGAACAATTTGAAAAACTGAAAGAAAAATCTAATAGCTACCATCCATGTTATGTCCGACTCAAACTTCTAGGAGAAAAATACTCAATTCCTTATAAGTATAATTTTGACTGTAAGAAGTTCCAATCTACGCCACCTTGGCTTTCAAACTTAAATATTGATCTCTCTTTATCGAATTGCAGAAAAGAAAGCACATCAGCTGAAAAATTTCAAGCGCTATTCAATGAAAAAAGTAACTCAATTTATTTAAATTATGATAAAATATATACTGATGGGTCTGTCTATAATGGAGAAACAGGTTGTGCCTTCAAGCACAAGGGTATTGAAAAAATGTATCATATAAACAATTTTGCACAGCAGAGCTTTACGCTATCCAAAAAGCAGTAAAATATGCAACAAAAATTAACAAAACAAATTTCTTAGTATGTACCGACTCACTTAGTTCTCTTCAGATTATCCAAAAAATGTATTCTAAACACCCTATCAGCAATCAAATCAAACAAATCATTTACGAAAACCGAAAATTGAATTTTGTTTTCATGTGGATTCCAAGTCACATGAATGTTGGGTTTAATAAAGTGGATTTAATGGCCAAGGAATCTTTAAACTGCCTTATGACAAAAAATTCCGTTTTTTCCACGAAGATCTTAATGAAGTTTTAAAGCAAAACTTACAAAAAATGTGGAATGACAAATGGGAAAAAGCAACGCTAAATAATAAATTAAGGGATATTAAAGAAACTACTATGCATTGGAAGTCGATTTTCTCTTTGAACCGAAGAGAATCTGTAGTTTTAACAATAGGGCACACAAAACTTACCCACAGATT
The DNA here is from genome assembly GCA_947095535.1 of Poecilobothrus nobilitatus. Taxonomy (NCBI): domain Eukaryota; kingdom Metazoa; phylum Arthropoda; class Insecta; order Diptera; family Dolichopodidae; genus Poecilobothrus; species Poecilobothrus nobilitatus. The sequence continues at coordinate 218,158,528 of OX352772.1, forward strand.
CATAATTGGAAAACAAGATCACCCTACATGTGCTTGTGGTACTTTATTGACAGTCAAACACTTTTTTGAAAATTGCGTGCTTTGTGCTACTGCTCGGTCAACTTTTAATATACAGGGACTAAATAAATTATCTTTAGATTCTTTTGAAGAAAGTAAAAACAACTTAAATTTTATTAAGTACATAAAAATTCATGACAAAATATGAATCTAGCGTCTTGGAAATGGTTAATAATTTCACGTTCACAATATGAAATGTAAAATGAATAAATATTGGAAAATTATTAAGTTTATTTTTTATTTTTTATTACTATGTTTAAAAATTTTATATTTAAGAATATTATTAATTTAAGAATATTTTTAAGATGAAATATGTATTTTTATGTTCAAATAATTTTTATAAATAACTCTTTTGTAATAACTTGAAGAGCCCGAAAAAAACCTTTCTTGTGTTGGGTGGCTTTAAATAAATACAGTTTATTATTATTATTATTATATTAATAATCAGATTGTCGTTTTCTATATGATTATCTTTGCTAAATTCATTCAAAAAAGTTTTCATGCTTAAACCAAAACATCTATACCAACCATAAACGCAACAGTATTGTCCACATACATTCAAAAGAACACTCTGTATCTGCCAATTATTAAAAACTATACTCTGATTTTTTAAATATTTCAAATTTTCCGGTTTATCTGGAACTCCACCATACGAATCAAAATATTCTGTGCAACCATGCTTTGGAATATAAAGCGTAAACCAATGTGTTCCTGGATCTTTTATCTTGTCTGTATTTACAATTAAAAAAGTAGGTGTTTCTATTATTTTTGGAATTTGTCTAAAGCAAAAACTCCCTTAAAATATTTGTTATTACATTTTAAAACACTAGTTATTTCATAACTCAAACTGATTCAAATCATACTCTCTACTCATTTCATTAACGTAGTTCATTGAAAACTCCTTTTTTATTTTTTCATTTGTTATAATAACATCAAATTTTTCTAGCACCTGTCTTAATTATTTATTAATTTTATCATTATGTACAGTTTCAAAAGAGTAATTTTCAAAATTTATAATTTCTTTTAAGAATTTGTAAATAAACTCTTTTACAAATTTTTTACAAGGTTCTTTAATTCCAACTAAACAAATATCTTTTACCAATAAAGTATTTTTATCGTCACAACAAAACTTTACGTCCACAAGTGCACAGGACGGTGACATCTTGTTGAATATTCAAATACATGTTTCAATATTCTATTTATAGATTTGTAAATATATTTCGATTTTTATCAATTTGTATGCTTGCATCAAATTCTCCATAGACAATAGCAGTTAGTGTAGATGTAAGTGGTTTTGATAGCCTTGCCTCAATTCTAACTGTACCCTGGTTTAGTAAACCTTGACATACATTTCCAGATGCATCTGGAGTTAAATCAAAAGCAAGTATAAAAAATCCATTACTAAACATAGACTTTGTTATCTGATGACCTTTATCATTGTGGTAAATTCCAGTTCCTGAAAAAAGTGCACTGTATGCTCTTGTGCAGGAATTATTTTCATCTGAAAAACTGGTTTCAATTGCTGAATTAGGTATTTGAACACCATTAACGTTTAACACAAATTGTGAAATATCAAAATGTATAAAATTGTATGGGTTTTTTGATCTTTTTCCAGAGTAACCCACATTTTCTGTCATACAAAAAATTATTGTGTTTGGCAACCGTCCAATAAAAACATTATCAAGTGATATTGACGAGCTGTTCATTGTAAAACTTTTTACTTGAACGCGTTTGTAATTATATTTAGCATTGGATTCCCCAAGAACAGCATTGTGTGCTAACAGTACGCTTGGATTAACGGTAACATGCCTTAAAAATAGCGTGGCTTCCATAATTTTTAATTGTGATTCATCAGAATCGTCTGCAAATAGATAAAAATCTGGTTTTTCAAGTGTTAAAACTATACGAATGTCAACATTATTTATAAGTAGAGTAGGTTGATTAAACATATCTACCATAAGTTCCATAAGTAGTTTACCCATAAGTTCCACTACATTGCTATTTTGATACAATTTTTGGCGCTCTTTTGAACCATTATTATCAGATTTAGCTATATTTTCTTTATCTAAAATCCATCCTGCACATTCTAAATTCTATAGTGATAATTTCCATCAGATGGTGTTATATTTTTGCCACTTAATTGAACATTACATTGTTTTATTAAAGATTGTAAAATGTTATTATCTACACTTGGTTGTATTATTATTTTTCCTTCAGCAGTTTTATCATAATTCCAATGTGTTCCATCTTTTTTTAAGATCTGTACTTTTAATTTCAAATATGTAGAAGACAAATCTTTATATGTATCGCCATGATCCAGTGAAACAAATTCAATAGTTGAAGGGTTGTCTAAAGAAGCAATAGGATTGTAGGAAACTTCTTCAGATCGTGAAATGCTAGACTGAATGGGTTGGGTTTTAAAAATATCCAACTCAGATTTATTTATTTATTTATTATTATAACCAAAACAAGGTTTTTACATAATAAATCTTACGGTTAAAACTTAATAATAACAAGAACAAAATAAAACATGATAAATACAAATAAAAAAAAATTATTACATTGACTTATATGGTAAATTACAAATTGCTTACAAAGCAAAAACACAGTTAGATTTGAATTAATATAACTCAGTTAGGTAAAAATAAAATAATTTGTACAATATGAAGTGTAATCTAATATTATGAAGGTTAAAATTATTGTGTAAGGTTAGTAACAAATTTTTGTATTAATTTTTGTTTGAAAGTGTTCCTTGATATTTGTGTTGAAAAAAGATTACTGTGTTTGTTGAATGTAATCTGTTAATTGGTTCATTTTCTCCATATTCAGTTCTATGAGTATTTTCAATTAAATACTTAGTGTTCCGTGTAACTCTAACTGCATTGTTTAAGTTAAAACTATCTATTAAAAACTGAACGTCAATATTTTTATTTAAAACGTCAAAAGTAAAACAGGAGGACAGTATCTGCCTGCGTGAAGATAAAGTTAACATGTTCAAAGAATTTAATCTTACATTATAATTAGGTAGCATTGAATAGTCAATAGGGTTATATTGATTTCTCAAAGCAAATAATAGGAATTGTTTTTGAACAGATTCAATTCTATCGGAATGTATTTGAAATGCAGGATTCCAAACAATGTTGCCGTATTCTAGAATAGATCGTACTAAAGAACAGTAGAGAGATTTTGTCACCGCTATGTTACTGAATTCTTTAGCTCTTCTTTTAATGAATCCTAATATTTTATTTGCCTTGGAAATCATATGCTCATAGTGAAGATGGAAGTTAAGCTTATCATCCAAAACAATCCCTAGATCGGTCATACTGCTTATCCTTTCTAGAATTACATTATCAATAGAATAATCGAATAAAATAGTAGATCTTTTCCGTGTAAAACTAATAGCTTTGCATTTTTGAATATTCAACTCTAACTTGTGCGAAAAGCACCATTCTTGTAAAGAATGTAGGTTTGACTGAAGTAATGCAATATCAGAAATATTTTTGATAACGTGGTAAATTTTAAGATCGTCGGCAAATGCAATATGTGATACAGCCACTAGTTTGGCCGAAAGGTCTGAAATTAATATATAGTGGACCTAAATGGCTACCTTGTAGTACTTCTGAAGTAACGGTCACTTTGTTTGATAAAAAACATTGGAATTTTATATTATGAGTTCTATTTGTTAAGTAAGAGTAAAGCCATGTAAGAAATGTACCGGAAATACCTAATGCAACAAGTTTGTTAAGCAAAATAGTATGATCGACACGATCAAATGCTTTACTAAAATCTGTGTAAATAGCATCAACTTGGTGCCCATTTTCCATTTCATTAAGGATTTCAGATGTATAAACCAAAAGGTTTGTTGAGGTAGAACGACCTTTTCTGAAACCATGCTGCTGTTCATTTAATTTTGTCTTTATGATGGGTGTAATTTTGTTTACGACCATTTTTTCAAACAACTTAGGAATAGTCGATAAAATAGTTATACCACGGTAGTTTTTGACGTGTGCTTTGTCGCCCTTTTTGTGGATGGAAATTAAATAAGACGATTTCAGAGCATATGGGAAAACACCTGAGGAAAGTGATTTATTAAAAATGAGATGAAGTGGATAAGTCAAATAACTGACACTATTGTATAAAAAAGTCGGCGGGATTAAGTCAGGTCCTACCCCTTTTTTACTATCGATGTATCGATAATAGATTGTTAATTATAAGACCATGGCATTAACCGTATGGCCGAACAGTGATTTGAAATTGTTTAAATTTTACATTAATTCATAATTATATAATTCAATTATATTCTTTTGTTTTAAATTTTTAACATATTATTATATTCGTTTACTTTTCATTTTCACACATTCCACATCCCTCAACGCACATTCATGAAAATTTAATTACAATTTGAAAACATTAAATCTATAGGGGCAAAAAAAAATTAAATTAAAAATAAAAAATTCTTTTTTGTTTTTCTTTGTATTTTTTTTTTTCTTTGTATTTTTTTTTGTATTTTTTTTTTACTTTTCTTTTACTTTTTTACTTACAAATGTTACCCTGAAATGATATATTTTTTGATTTTCTTTTTGAAAAAATATAGGTTATTATGAAGTTTCAATTCATTTGGTAAGTCGTTGAAAACTTTAAAACAATTAAACAAACAATTCTTTTTTTGATTATCTGTTCTAAACAGCGTGAGATAGAAATTTATTTTGTTTCTTGTGTTCTGGTTATGAATGTCAATAGATCTATTAAGGATAAAGTTATGTTTGATATGATTATTAATAATTTTGAAAGCAAGAACATAGAGTTCACGTCTACAAATATTTTCAAGACTAAGATAACGAGAGGAATAAATTAGATTTGTTGGGTACATTACTGGATGAAAGTTAATTATTTTTATTGCTTTTTGTTCATTATATCTAATTTATTTAAGTAATACTTTTAGGACTCCATAATGGATTCAGATACGTTATATTTGATAATATATATTACGAAAATAAAAAATACAGAATATATTTGCTAAGCACTTTTCGTATTCTGTACATGATAAAAATATAAGGTGAGATCTTTTTAATGATATGTTCAATGTGATTGTGCCAGTTTCATTTACTGTCAATTAAGAGACCCAATAATTGAAAGATTGAACTATCTCGATTGAATTGCTATTGAAAAGAAAATTTGTTATTGAAGTTTTTATATTATAAAACAATAGAATTTTTGTCTTTTCAACATTCAATGCAAGGCGATGATTTACAAGCCATTCTTCCATGATCTTTAGGTCTGCAACGATAGCCCTTTTAAGTTTCGATTCAATTGATTCAGCGTATTTATAACAGCATTGTCGGCATATAATTAAATGTTTCCAGAAGGATTTAGTTTCACTATGTCATCAATGTAGATTTTGAATAAGTCTGGACCTATAATAGATCCTAGTACCACTTGTACCAATAGTTTCTTCATCACTAAAAGATTCACCTATTTTTACTTGTTGTTTTCTATTGAAAAGATATGATTGAAAAAATGAAATTTGGTTGGAAGAGAACTTTAGTTTTTTTAGTTTGAGTAACAAGACATAATGGTCAACACAATCAAAAGCTTTCTGAAGATCAAGAAAAACACAGGCAACATATTTTTTTCATAAATTTTTTTAGTAACAAAATTATTAAGACAAAGAGAAGCAGTTGTGGTATTGGACATTTTTTCAAAACCAAATTGTTCATCGCTTAGTATTTTATTTAGAGACATAAACAAGTGTAGACGATTTTTAATTACGAATTCGAATATTTTGGAAAAAACATTTAAAATAGAGATAGGTCTATAATTTGATTCACTTGAAGAACTACTTTTCAAAAATGGGCGTTATGATTGCTTTTTTAGTGAATTATGAAAAGTATATTATTCAAAAGATTTATTTATAAGGTTAACTATTACAGGAGTTAAGCGTTGTGAAAACTTTTTTATAAATTTCGTTGAAATCCTATCATAGCCTGTAGCTGCTCCTGCTTTTAATTCTCTTATGACATTGTTGGAGATAGTTGAAAGTTAGAAAAAACATTTGTTTGAAAGTTGTTTATATAAACTTCGTTAATTGGATTGTTGTTAATGTTTAGTTCCTTAGTTATATTAACAAAGTATTCATTCATAGCTTTCGCTATCTCAAAACTTGAGGTAATTGTATTATTTTTATGTTGCAGTACTTTAATGAGGTCTTCAGAAGAATTCGAATCAATGTTAAATATTACTCTCTTGTACACATTCCAAATTGTTTTGCTATTTCAAGGGTCAATTGAAATTTTATTAGAATAGAAATTAGTTTTGGCCTCTTTGATGAGTGTTTTTACTCTAATTTTGTATTCATCATACAGTTTCATAACATCAGAGTCTTCAGGACACTTTTTTTTGTATTTATAAAAAGAATCTCGAATTTTTATTGTTCTTAAAATATTATCATTCATTCACTCTTGGTTTTTTTTCGAACACTTCACTGGTATTTTAATTAAAATATCAATGGAGTCGTAGGAATTTATATTAGACCACAATTCGTTGTTTGAAATATTGTCATAGTCTAATATTGTTTTATATTCTCACAATATCAACTGCAGGTTTACTCTCTAGACGGAGTAATAACAATTGATGGACAGAGCAGTGTCAAGAGTGAAGAAATGGTATTTAAATTTTATTAGATCACTAATAAAGTGATCAATAGTTGATTTTTTATTTGCTCCAATTCTTGTTGCGAATTCTTCTGAAATTTTATTGTATATAATGTAGCCGTTTGAGAGAAGCAGGTTAATATAATTTTTAACATCCATATTGCGACTTTCCAACAAACCTAAATTATAGTCACAAATTATGATAGCTTTTTTATATGAATTTGCAAGATCTAATTTATTTAGGAATTCATCAATCTGAGTATTATGTGATCTCTAGACGGACATTACGCTAAATTCTTCCTCTAATAACTTTATCATTAAAAAGTGTGAATTTTAAAATTCTTCTTCAACAACTAAAGAGCTAGTGAGTTTTGTGGATACATAAATTACGCACCCACCATAAGACTCTTTTCTATTTGAAAAATATGCATTAAAATTAGGTAAATTAAAATATTTATTTTCTGACCTTTAACCAAGTCTCTGTTAAAGTAATTAAATGTATGTCAAATTTAAAATATTTATCAGGCATTCTAACTCACATAACTTATTTCATATGCTACGATAAAATATTCAAGTTGTTTACCATTTGTAAGTTTATTGAATTATTTACTGATTTAGTATAAAAATCAACCTTCATGCTTTTTGTAATATTACTCTTAGTTGAAATCATTTTTATTATTAATAATTGAAAAAAAAAAAAAAAAAGAAAAAGTAAATAAAAAAACTAGAGTGCAAAAAAAAACAAGCAAAATAAAAACAAACAAAATGAAATATAAGAAATACAAAACAAAAAAACGGGACAATATAGGCATATGACACCTTTCATTTATTAAGTAATAATTGGAGTAATAAATTTTTTGAAAATGCTTTTTTTGATCTTAATAAGTAGTTCGATTTTTTATTTTTTTAAAATGTTTAGAATAAAAATAAATATGATTGATAAAAAAAATTCAAATTAAATTTTTGGAATTATAAAATTAATTAAATTATTATTGTTATTAAGATATTTGGAGACTATTTAGAGTAATTAAATAAAAGTTTTTAATAAAATTGTATATAAAAATGTATGTATGTGTAAAAATAGTAAAATGTATAAAAATAAAATTATATTAGTAAATGCCAAGAATATGTAACAAAAGTTTGTAAATCCAAAATACAAATTATATTTAATGAAAAAATGTGTGTTTTGATTTTTTAGTGCTTAAAACTAGGTTAGGGTACAAGAACAAGACAGAAGATCAGTGAAATAAAAAATACTGTTTTTGTTTTTTAACTAAAGTATCTACCAGCGTGAATTTGTAGAATTTTGTGAATGTCATTAAAATTCCTAATATCATATATTTTACCCTTTTCTTTTTCACTTTCCTTTTCATGTTATTAGCTTCAAAGTACAATTTTTTTTGTAATTTCGATAGATGGTTTTGAAAAAATATTTCCTAGTTATCGTGATATTCTTCGGTTTCGGCTAAAAATTGTGATGTAAATAAGCGAATTTTTTTTTTTGCGTTAGATTCATCGTTCGTTTAGATTCATCGTGAAAGTGAATGATGTATCTTTGTTGTTGCCTCCTTGCATCTGATGTACCTTCAGAAAGTGGTGAAATAAGTGCAATTTCGTTTTCACTAATATCACTATTGAGATTGACTTTAATATTTTTAGAATTAAATCTTTATAATCGTTGTTATTCAGTCGTAAACCAGAAACAATCAATTTTTTTCGATTATTAAAAACTTCTTTTTCATCAAACTTAGCTTCCGTCATGTTATACTTATATTCCAAGTCAAGAGTGTTTTGTGATTTCATTTGCTGTAAGTTGTTAATGTCATTTGTGTTTTTATCCAGTTTTTTTTTGAAAATTTCTAATTTCAATGCTAGTTCTTTTGTTTTATTAGTTAGCACTTTTCTAATGCGATTGTGCAAATCAATTGTGATTTTTTTCTTTTTTTTTGTTAATTAATTATTGTATTTGTTTTTATATATATATTTCAGGAATTATAAACATGAAAAAAAAACACAATTTCTTGTTGTCTTGTTGTTTTTTGTATTATTAATTTGATATTAGTTTTTATATTAATTTAAAAAATTATTTTTTCCGCTAAAATAATACACGTCTGACCTTATTGACAGTTTGACAGAGCTTTGATTGGCAGCGGTACGAAATCTTGTTTTTTTTAAATCTGGCTTTTCGTAAAAATCTTGCTAAATCTTGTTTTTTATAGGTCAAGGTCAGTTCCAATGAAAGCAGCGCGTTTTTGCAAAGTCGCAAAATTGTACATTGTAACTACGTATTGTTATACTAGGATAGATAATAATTTGAATACTGGTAATTTAATGTACGTTTTTGTAAGTAATTTAGATTCGATTGTTTGAAATAAATTTTATTTATTCTAGTTATATAATATTACAATGCATTAACATAAAATTTACAAATGTATTACAATAAAACAATTTTTAAAATACAAAGAAAAGATTAGTTATCTGCATGCTGTGCTGTAACTGTTATAAACCGAATAAACGAGTACGTATGTTAAATATAATGTTAAGTTAACAATTAGCTACGTTGTCAGATTTATTGTATGGTTTTTATTATACCCGTACGATAGGATCGGGTATAATAAAATTACTCCTCCGTTTGTAACACCTCGAAATAAGCGAGCTAGATATACCTTCAAAGGTATGGATCGGATCAGAAAAAAATTCTAAGACTTTTGAGCCATGTCCGTCCGTCCGTCCGTCCGTCCGTCAGCACGCTAACTCAAAAACTAAGAAAGCTAGAATCTTGAAATTTACACAAAATATTTTGGGAGTAATTTGTAGGTTCCCTATTTTTTTTGGTTGAGTTTGGACCAAGCCTTAGGGTAGCTCTCGAACACCTAACTTTTAGATCCCCACATTTTTTTTGCAATAGAGCTATGAAATTTTAACTGCTGATATATCTCACAAAAATATTAATTTTATTTTTAATAACTTTTTTTTGTAGCCCCACCCGTTACGGAGCTCCAGCTCCCCAAAGGTTCAAAAAAGCTCTATATTTAAATTGTTATAGCACAAGTTGTATAAAGTATATCTTCATTTTGAAAACGCCAAACAATTACTACTTTCATTAGCTTTAAAAGTATATATACAATAAATATATATTTGTGGCATACGGTGTCTTAATTTATCGTTATGCGAAACTAAAATGTTGCAAAATTCTTCAACCCTTCTATCTTCTAAACCGTTTAAGATGGAAACTTAAAATTTTGACAGAAGTTAGATCTTTGAAAATAAGTATGAGTCATTTCAGAAATTTTTTTTGTATCGCCCCCCGTTTAGGAGCTGTAAGGGGCCAAAAACTGAAAATTTCCTATTTTTAAACACCTGTAACTTTAACACCTGTTAAAATTTTTTTGAAGTAATACACAAAAATTAAAGCTTCAACATTATACTCTTATTTCTGTTAATAACTTTTTTTAATAATATAGGGTTACTTTATAATTGACGAAAGTGTTACTTGATTTTTTCAAATTTTCTAACAAATTTCTTCAACAAATTTTTTGCATTTGTTTTATTCGATAATTTGAAATTGTTGAGGATATAATGCGTAGTACATAAAAATGTAAATAAATATACAACATAACGGTTGCTTGTAGAATTTTTATTTATATGATATTGATATACATACATACTTATATAATATCATGTTTATTTACATATCGTATATGTCACTAGTGAATGAATGATAAGATTATATATGTATATTATATAGCGCCGTATTTACATACATATATGTATTTTATTGTACTTATAAGAAATTATTCTGTCAATGGAATATTTAAATATAATATAATATAATATTTAAAATTATATTTACTATTTTGTACTAAGTAAATTTAGTATACATTTACCGCTTAGTATTAAATGGTACTATAGAATATTTGAAAAAGTTTTGGATTGATAATCGTTATGTGAATGGTTAAAATCTGCTTTCGAAGAATGTACATATAAACATATAGTTTGAATATATGTACAACCCATAGTTCTAGAAATTATAAAATTCACCCAAATAAAATATTAAAAAAATAATATTGTGAGCAGAGTGACAGGCTGTTAACATACTAACGGTTCGTACGGGTATCTAAGAGTTGACAAAGGCAACTGTATTCTTCCTCGTTTTTTAAATAAAATGAAGTTTTTTTCTAGATATGTGAAAAAATATACATGAGATTTCTTGATTTGTCACAGACAATTTGTGTAGTATATTTTTATATTTAAGTATATTTTTTTTTTACAAAATAAGCTAAAGAGTATATAAAAATGTGTTATTTAAAATGATTATTAACCAATAATTCCTCATTTCAATTGAAGTAAACTGTAATATATGAAGAAGGATTTAAATTTTTACTTTATAAATTTATAAAATTATAAAATTTATAAATGTATAAAATTATTAATTCACATATATGGGTATGTATGCATTTCATATGTACATACATATATTCACTATAGTAAACTATAGGGAAAAATATTCTTTTTTTTACTTTTATGATTTATTTTGTCGTTTTTTAATATAATAAAACAAATAACACAAATTTTAAAAATAAAGTAAATTATAAATATTTATCTTGTGTTTTTTTTTTCGACTTTTTAACAAAGTGATGTTGTCAGCCCGGCGGTAGAATGAAGAATCATAATTCATGAGTTGTTATTTCTTCTATGCTTTACCTACCATTTTAAAATTAAGCGCTTCAAAAAATTATAAAATTTTAACAACGCGCTGTATAGAAGTAAATCCTAAAATTGAAAAATGTTAATTTTTACACAAGAAAAAATTTTTAACTGTATATTATTTCGTCTTAAACAATTTTTCAAATTAAAAGCAAATTTTTATTGAAATATTTATAGGCAATATCTTACTCCGTTTTTAATAAAATTTTATTAACAAGAAGTTTTCAAAGGTAAATATTATCCTCACTTAATTTATTTCCACTTTCTCTTTACTCTTTTTTTTATCTTTTCTTTCTTTACGTTCTACGCTCTTATCATGACTCTTTGGTCGCCTTTTTACCTTGTCTCTGATCCTTGAATTATCTCTTCTAGATCTATGAATCAAATATGAATTTGAATTTTAATTAATTAAATTATAAAATTTCAATATTTTTTATAAAGTTAAATAATTTTACATTTAAAACAAAATTACCATGTACATACAAACATAGTTACAAATGTACGCATTTTAAAATATCACTATCGTGTTTAATTTATTACAATTAAGCAGTTAAAAACCTTAAATGGGGATAAAGATGCGGCTTTAGATGTTATTTTTATATTAATAACGGTAGAAAAAACCACAGAACATCTCGATCTCTTACAAAAGATCTCTCTGACTCATGGCGCAATGGTTAAGTCGCCAACCTTTCAATCGAAGGGTCTTGGGTTCAATCCCCGGTCAGGTCATAAATAAAAAATATGTAGTACTTTTATATCGTAATAGTGTATATCGTATAATTAATATTAGTAATAATAACAATAATAATATTAATAATAATAATAGTAATAATGATAACAATAATTATAATAATTATATTAGCTGCTACGGTGGAGCCATCTTTGGTTATATCATGCAAGTAAGGTGTTATATACTGCTGGACGTTGTAATCCACTGATGGCGCTGACTCTGTAGTAAAATAATAATAATATTAATAAGAATATTAATACCAACAATAACAGCCGCTACAGTGACAGTGAGGGTTGCCTTCAATAATTACCTCATGTAGTAATATATGTACTACTACATGTTGTAACTATTGTGACGGCTTTAGTCACTGTTAGCAAAATAATAATAATAGGCGGATTCATTGTTTCCTCAGAGTCCCACTCCCAATTCAATGTTTCCTTATTCATTTTCCAATCCTTTCCTATCCCTACTCCCTAGCCAATATACTGCTTTCGCAGGTAAGGGTTTCATCCCACTTTATTGGCTAATGGGGGAGGTAGGTTTAGTCAGTAAGAATCTGACACTACCAAGGGGTAATTCTTGGTGTCTTTGGAAGATTCCCACCTCCCTTAGGGAAAAAAAAAACAAAATTTTTGCGTTTGTAGATTCTAGAACTTTCCTCGCGACAATCTAACCTTGTCTGATTTATTTCTAATTCCAATATTTAAGGAACTGTTTTCGAAAGAGGTTTCAGTCTATTGTTGTAGATAGAAATACTGTCAAAACACCGCTTATAAGCAGTATAGTCGATTTGCCTTCTTATGACCTGCTTCAAATGATTTGCGTTCAATTCTCCTTTAGGCACTGAGATTTGAATGCAAATCATTTATTCATTGTCAAAACTATTTTCACATATTTAAACTCTCTTACATGCTTACTCAAAGTGGAATCAATATTTTCTGAGGAACAAACGTAATTCTGCATGGAACAAGTATATGGACACAAATTTTATTACCCATTATACCTTTCTTGATATCTAAAATAGTTTTAAAATTTTATTTGAAACTCTATATAAAATTATATTGACAGAATTAAACCCCAATTTTATTTCAATTCGCGACGTTATAATGATTTTTTTAATAGTATGATACGAAGAAATCACATCAAATAACTCTTAGATTGTTCCCAACTTGTTTACCACATTCTTCTCTAAAACTTATATAAAACGCATTTTTTGACCCAAATCAGTTATATTCAGATAAACTAATTTCTTCATCTCTTTCAAATTTTGACATTAAGACCATTCTAATAACTGAAAGCATCTTAATATCTTTTAGCTTTAAATATATCTTTATATCCATATCTTTTAGCTTTAAAAGATGACTTATTATACGAACCCGATGGAGTTCTACCAATAATATACACTGTGCTGAACATTTGGAAGGTTACCTTTGCAAATTATGTTGCTACAAATGCGATTTGTGAAACAATTTTGCTTGGAATGAGGTTATTTATTCCTCACTCCATGAGAACTATTAAACGGAAGTCCAAATCTTGGTTCAATCGCATTTGCAGTGAAGCCATTTTTCAAAAGCAGGAGGCTTTTAAACTGTATCCAAGCAATAGGTCGGAGGCTCTCAGGGCAAACTATATAGTGGTTCGAAGCAGGTGCAAGAGAATTATCAACAGGCAAAAATTCGTATTCAACCTAAAGTTTAAACGCAAACTTATCCACATGCCTAAGAATAGCAAATCCTTTTGGTCATTTGCAAAAAGTTTAAAAGAAGACGCTAGCGGGTCTTCTTTTCCTCCGCTTGTTGATATTAATAACATGATTGTGTCAGATTCCAAGGAGAAAGCGAACTTGTTTGGCAAGCAGTTCTCTTCCAACTCGACACTGCCTCAGTCAACTTTAAAGCCACCAACTGTTTCTGAAGTTGAATACTCCTTCGGTAAAATATACTTTAGGACGAAAGCAGTGATGAAATTCATGAAAAATCTTGATGCAAAAAAATGAGCCGGTCCAGATGGTATCACTACCATGGTTCTTAAAAATACCTATTCAAGTATTTCAAAACCTCTACGCAACCTTTTTTTATCTTTCCTTTTCTTCGGGTATTCACCCTACCCAATGGAAGGTTGCGCATGTTTTCCCAATTCCAAAAAAAGGTAATAAAAGCGATCCCTCTAACTACCGCCCTATTGCTATAACCTCGGTTCTTTCCAAAGTAATGAACAAAATAGTAAACCAGAAGCTTTTGAAAAATCTGGATCGTAGAGGTTTGCTTCCTGATCGACAATACAGGTTCAGAGCCCGTCGTTCAACCGGTGATCTCATGACTTACCCTTGCGAAAAGTTGGACATCAGCCTTCACAATTCTGGTGAGTCTGATGTAGTGGCTCTGAATATTTCTAAAGCGTTCGACCGAGTCTGGCATGATGCTTTACTAGCAAAATACAAAGCGTTAGGGCTAGGTAGAGTCTTTTTAAAATGGATTGGAGATTGCCTTTCGAATCGCATGATTCGGTAATGCTGGTATCCCTCAGGGATCGGTTTTGTCGCCCACTCTCTTCTTAATATTTATCAATGACCTACTTTCAATTACCTCCAATCCAATCCATAGTTTCGCAGATGACAGCACCCTTGTAGCACCACCTGACAGCACCAGCCGCCCCAAACAGCGCAGGGTCATCTCGACAAAGTGCAAAACAGAGCTATTCGCCTTATTGCAGACCCCAGTGTTACCTCAACGCTCACTCCATTTTCCTATCGCCCTACTGTTGTGTCATTAACCCTCTTTTCTTGATACCTTGTAGGAGTGAAATTCTGTTCTAAAGAAATAAAATAATTGATGTCTCCACTCAAAGTTTTCCAACGTGAAACGAAGCGTGCAACAGATGCCCACCCATACACTCTCGAACTGGCAAGATGGCGCAATGCAGCATTAGGAAATTCGTTTGGCATGTGTTGCCAAAAGTTGGTAATTCATTTGTGTACGATATATCGAAATTCAAGAAGAACACTAACATCCTTCTACAAAATAACTATCCAAATTTCCAACACATTTCCCTTTATCCTCCTTAATCCCAATTATCTTTCTCCAAATTCTCAAGTAATCCTTTCCTCATCCTTTTCCCCAAAACCAAGCTGTACATTATATTATTATGTATTAAAGGACCCATCCTATAGTTTGGTTTTAAAGAGTGGGTTTGGTTGGTTAGAGTCCAACACTACTCAGAGGAACCTCGTGCAGTTCCTTTAAGTGGCTTTTGATGTTTTCCACCGTCCCTCGTTAAAAAAAAAAAAATGTAATTTGTCAATTCAATGTAGCTCAATCGTTTAACCCTGGATTTTATTTATTTATCCAATACAGAATGGGCTTGCTGCGATGTAAGAAATTATAGATCCATTGTTAAACTGAACTCTTCCCAAATTATTTTAAAAATTAAAATTAAGTTATTTGAAAACGATAAATTCACAATTTCCAATCTGACTAAATACACCTCTGACATTTTAAATACCATTGAAACTAAAAAACAAGTAGATGTGGTATTTACAGATATCAGTAAGACCTTTGACTTAATTCCCTATAAAATTATACTTAAAAAGCATAAAGGAATAGAATTTAAAATTCATAGCCTTAAATGGTTATGATCTTATCTGTTATATAGGTCATGGCAAGACCTTTTTTTGTCTATCATTCTGTAACTTATGTTGCAAATTCAGCAGTATCACAGGAAAGCTATCTATGTCTTTTATTTTTAGCAGTGTCAACCTTATGACAGTTCCCCATGTCTATCTCATTCACAGAAAATTTTAAATTGTCTCTACCAGACTAAGTTTTTGGCATCTTTGGCATCTTAATATGCTACGCTTTTTAAACTATGAATAATTATCTAAATTTATTTTTTTTATTGTTTCGTTTTTAAATTTTTGAAGTACACAAATATGAAGTTTCCGTATTAACAATAAGAGAAAATATGTACGTATGTATATTTTATTAAGAAAAAGTAATTAAAAAATAAATATTTTTGGTTTGTTTAGTTCTAGGCTTAACGTCCCAGCAGCATAAATGTACTATTCAGATAGAGTATACAAAATTCGGTGCGTTCAAACTGGGTTGGGTACGAAATGTGCCTTTTCTTAATCCTTTTATTAAAATCTACCATATCAAAACCCTTGCTTTAAAATCTCTTTTTTAAAATCCTCTGTTTCAAAATACCTTTTTTAAAAATGAGGGAGATTTTGTAAAACAAAACTGTATTTGGGCGCCTAAATTACAAAAAAAAAAATTATTTAAAAAAATGGAAATTTGCTTTACTACAAAATAATTTCATAAAGGGAATTCTCCAAATTATTTTTATTCAGTTTTTTATTTTAATGGTGATTAAATTGTTTTATAATTATAATTATTCCTTTATTTTAAATTTTATTCTTACAAAAATTCAGATAAAATTAAAAATAAAATCTAAAAATAAAAATGCTAACATATGATTTTCAAAAAGAAAATTACAAAACAATGGATTTTAGGAGATAGATAACAAAACTGGGTATTTTGATACGGGAGATTTAAAGAGCGAGCGATTTTGAGGTAGTGTAGCTGTTCTTACACCTAGTTGTCCCTCCCATTGTGCTCAATTTGTTGTGTTCAATTATCCGCTCGCCTTCTACAGCGTTTCATCGAGCACCATTATTCCCTTCATGAAACGTATTATGTCTGCTTGATTAAGCATTCTCACTTCAGAAAAGCTTTCCCAGTATCTTCCCCCAAAGTTCTTCGCGTTTGAGATCTTAAGTTCGGGCATTAGTACGTGGAGTATTTTTTCTTGCCCGAAACTACCTTTAATAATCATTTTATTTTGTTTTTATTCTATTTTTAAATGTGAACACCACATATTTTTTTATGATAAAACTACGGTTAACAATATTAAAAGGCCATCGAATGAAACCATTTAAATATAATATAATGCAATGCAAAATTATGATTTTGTTGTTAGAGTTAACTTCTAAAAATCACATTTTTTTTGTCTGCATGTGTAAACACATGCTGTGTTCATGAAGCAAAAAACTTTTTTTTGTATTCTTGTTATTATACATAAATCAGCATAAATCAAAATTACATTTTATTATCGAATTAATTACCTAATCTTGTCAACGAAAATAATATGAATGATTATACTTTGTTCTGTTAGCTAGCACGTAAATTTATTTTTCATTTCTTGTTAGTCTACTCTAGAGTTAGTCTAAATGTCTTGCTGTTAACCTGTTCCATATCTATATATTATTATTTTTGGTCAATCGCTAATTTATTATTGTTACTGAATACAAGTAGCTTTGTTTTATTTTCATTTACAGTTAATCGTTCCCATTTGACTATTTTATGAATGTTTTTAGATCATTTTTAATTAGATCATCAGTTTTTCCTTATTTTTATTCTTATATAGTATGAAAGTTTTATCTGCAAAACTGCTGTAACTATCATCAATTTTGTAAATTTAATATTATAGATATATAAGATATATAATGTTCGTCCCACATTTGATCTCTGAAATACTTTACACTTAATCACACTTAATTACACTTAATAATCCTGCTTCACTTCCAAAATTTCTCACTTTTGTAATGACCATCCTATTAGTGAGATAACTTTTAAGGTTTAAGTAAGTTTGTGCGGTATTCCTCTTATATCCAGTTCACCCAATATCTGCTGTAATAAATTATAATCAATCTATGTGTAGTTCTTTTTTTATGCCTATAATTTGCTGCCAAGTAGCTATTTTTAGGTAGGTTGTCATTTATATAATTGATCATTCCAACTAAAGCGGCTTCCATGTTAGGGGTACTTTGTAAGCCAAATTGATTGTAACCGCGAAATATGTAGTTTGATTCGAATATTACAAGTTTGCTGTCAATAACTTTTTCATATATTCTAGCAAATTACTTAAAATCGTTATTAATCTAGAATATATGAAAATTAATCTAACATGCCACTTCGTCTATTTTTACAAGTAGATAAAATAACTGTTTTTTTAAGGATACTAGGAATTAAATCGTTTATTACTTTTGTGAGAATTATAGCAATAGTTGCACTAATGAATTTTAAATCTGTAGAAGCATTTTCGTTGCTCCAGGCGATGAATTCAATTTCAATTATTTTTTTGGTTAATAAAAGAGTAATTGCACTCATCACAGAACCATACGATGTAATCCTTAAGATCCATCAATTTTATATGTATATCGTCAGTCCACGTCTTTTGTTTTAACTTTTTTACTATATTTTGAACACGCATAATTTCAGTTTAACTTTATATGACAATACATAGTTCGATTACATAAAGCGACAAGTCTTGATTATGTTTTTCCAAAACAGTCACTCACCTTTTTTTCCAAAACGGTCTAAACCTTTTTTAAATGTTTTTTTTCTTTATTTTAAAATAATTTAAACTTAATTCTAAAAAAAACAACAAAATTTAAGTTTATATTAAATTCGGGCTTATTACTAAAATTCATGAAATTGTTAACTAAGTACTATTATAACTAAAATTAAGCTTAAGTTTGTATGTATAAAATAAAAATAATAATAAA
The DNA here is from genome assembly GCA_947095535.1 of Poecilobothrus nobilitatus. Classification (NCBI taxonomy): domain Eukaryota; kingdom Metazoa; phylum Arthropoda; class Insecta; order Diptera; family Dolichopodidae; genus Poecilobothrus; species Poecilobothrus nobilitatus. The sequence continues at coordinate 218,177,237 of OX352772.1, forward strand.
AGATTGTTTATTATAAGGCCTTGGCATTAACCGTATGGCCGAACAGTGATTTGAAATTGTTTAAATTTTACGTTAATTCATAATTATATAATTCAATTATATTCTTTTGTTTTAAATTATTAACATATTATTATATTCGTATACATTTCATTTTCACACATTCCACATCCCTCAACGCACATTCATGAAAAATGAATTACAATTTGAAAACATTAAATCTATAGGGGCAAAAAAAAAATTAAATTAAAAATAAAAAATTCTTTTTTTTCTTTTCTTTTACTTTTTTACTTACAAATGTTACCCTGAAATGATATATTTTTTGATTTTCTTTTTGAAAAAATATAGGTTATTATGAAGTTTCAATTCATTTGGTAAGTCGTTGAAAGCTTTTAAGCAATTAAACAAACAATTCTTTTTTTGATTATCTGTTCTAAACAGCGTGAGATAAAAATTTGATTTGTTTCTTGTGTTCTGGTTATGAATGTCAATAGATCTATTAAGGATAAAGTTATGTTTGATATGATTATTAATAATTTTGAAAGCAAGAATATAGAGTTCACGTCTACAAATATTTTCAAGACCAAGATAATGAGAGGAATAAATTAGATTTGTTGGGTACATAACTGGATGAAAGTTAATTATTTTTATTGCTTTTTTGTTCATTATATCTAATTTATTTAAGTAATACTTTGAGGACTCCATAATGGATTCAGATAGGTTATATTTGATAATATATATTACGAAAACAAAATATACAGAATATCTTTGCTAAGCACTTTTCGTAATCTGTACATGATAAAAATATAAGGTGGGATCTTTTTAATGATATGTTCAATGGGATTGTGTCAGTTTTATTTACTGTCAATTATGAGACCTAAATAATTGAAAGATTTAACTATCTCGATTGAATTGCTATTGAAAAGAAAATTTGTTATTGAAGGTTTTTTATTAGAAAACAATAGAATTTTTGTTTTTTTAACATTCAATGCAAGGCGATGATTTACAAGCCATTCTTCCATGATCTTTAGGTCTGTATCGATAGCCCTTTTAAGTTTCGATTCAGTTGATTCAGGGTATTTATAACAGCATTGCCGGCATATAATTAAATGTTTCCAGAAAGATTTAGTTTCACTATGTTATCAATGTAGATTTTGAATAAATCTGGACCTATAATAGATCCTTGTGGAACACCACTAATAATAGTTTCTTCATCACTAAAAGATTCACCTATTTTTACTTGTTGTTTTCTATTGAAAAGATATGATTGAAAAAATGAAATTTGGTTGGAAGAGAACTTTAGTTTTTTTAGTTTGAGTAACAAGACATAATGGTCAACACAATCAAAAGCTTTCTGAAGATCAAGAAAAACACAGGCAACATATTTTTTTCATAAATTTTTTTAGTAACAAAATTATTAAGACAAAGAGAAGCAGTTGTGGTATTAGACATTTTTTCACAGCCAAATTGTTCATCGCTTAGTATTTTATTTAGAGACATAAACGAGTAGACGATTTTTAATTACGAATTCAAATATTTTGGAAAAAACATTTAAAATAGAGATAGGTCTATAATTTGATTCACTTGAAGAACTACTTTTCAAAAATGGGCGTTGTGATTGCTTTTTTAGTGAATTATGAAAAGTATATGATTCAAAAGATTTATTTATAAGCTTAACTATTACAGGAAACCTTTTGTAAATTTCGTTGAAATCCTATCATAGCCTGTAGCTGCTCCTGCTTTTAATTCTCTTATGACATTGTTGGAGATAGTTGAAAGTTAGAAAAAATATTTGTTTGAAAGTTGTTTATATAAACTTCGTTAATTGGATTGTTGTTAATGTTTAGTTCCTTAGTTATATTAACAAAGTATTCATTCATAGCTTTCGCTATCTCACAACTTGAGGTAATTGTATTATTTTTATGTTGCAGTACTTTAATGAGGTCTTCAGAAGAATTCGAATCAATGTTAAATATTACTCTCTTGTACACATTCCAAATTGTTGTTTCAAGGGTCAATTGAAATTTTATTAGAATAGAAATTAGTTTTGGCCTCTTTGATGAGTGTTTTTACTCTAATTTTGTATTCACCATACAGTTTCTTAACATCAGAGTCTTCAAGACACTTTTTTTTGTATTTATAAAAAGAATCTCGAATTTTTATTGTTCTTAAAATGTTATCATTCATTCACTCTTGGTTTTTTTTCGAACACTTCACTGGTATTTTAATTAAAATATCAATGGAGTCGTAGGAATTTATATTAGACCACAATTCATTGTTTGAAATATTGTCATAGTCTAATATTGTTTTATATTCTCACACTATTAATTGCAGGTTTACTCTCTAGACTGAGTAATAACAATTGATGGTCAGACAGAGAAGTGTCAAGAGTGAAGAAGTGGTATTTAAATTTTATTAGATCACTAATAAAGTGATCAATAATTGATTTTTTATTTGATCCAATTCTTGTTGCGAATTCATCTGAAATTTTATTGTATATAATGTAGCCGTTTGAGAGAAGCAGGTTAATATAATTTTTAACATCTATATTGCGACTTTGCAACAAATCTAAATTAAAGTCACCAATCCTGATAGTTTTTTTATATGAATTTGTAAGATGTAATTTATTTAGGAATTCATCAATCGGAGTATTATGTGATCTGTAGACGGACATTACGCTAAATTCTTCCTTTAATAACTTTATCATTAAAAAGTGTGAATTTTGAAATTCTTCTTCGACAACTAAAGAGCTAGCGAGTTTTGTGGATACATAAATTGCGCACCCACCATAAGGCTCTTTTCTATTTGAAAAATATGCATTAAAATTAGGTAAATTAAAAAATTTATTTTCTGACTGCGTTAACCAAGTCTCTGTTAAAGCACTCAAATGTATGTCAAATTTAAAACTATTTATCAGGCATTCATTCTAACTCACATAACTTATTTCATATGCTACGAATGTTTAAATATAAAATATTCAAATTGTTTACCATTTGTAAGTTTATTGAATTATTTGGTGATTTAGTATAAAAATCAACCTTCATGCTTTTTGTAATATTACTCTTAGTTGAAATCATTTTTATTATTAATAATTGAAAAAATAAAAAAAGCAAAAAATAATTAAAAAACCAGAGCGCAAAAAAAACAAGCAAAATAAAGACAAAACTGAAATATAAGAAATACAAAACAAAAAACGGGGCAATATAGGCATATCACACCTTTAATTTATTAAGTAATAATTGGAGTAATAAATTTTTTGTAAATGCTTTTTTTGATCTTAATAAGTAGTTCGATTTTTTGTTTTTTTAAAATGTTTAGAATAAAAATAAATATAATTTTTGGAATTATAAAATTAATTAAATTATTATTGTTATTAAGATATTTAGAGACTATTTAGAGTAATTAGATTAATGTTTTTAATAAAATTGTATATAAAAATGTACAAAAAAAAATGTGTAAAAATGGTAAAATGTATAAAAATAAAATAATATTAGTAAAAGCAAAAAATATGTAACAAAAGTTTGTAAATCCAAAATAAAAATTATATTTAATGAAAAAATGTGTGTTTTGATTTTTTAGTGCTTAAAATTAGGTTAGCGTACAAGAACAAGACAGAATGAAATGAAGATGAGTGAAATAAAAAATACTGTTTTTGTTTTTTAACTAAAGTTTATACCAGCGTGAATTTTTAGAATTTCCTTAATGTCATTAAAATTCCTAATATCATATATTTTACTCTTTTCTTTTTCAAGCATCTTAATTGTGTTGTTCTTGTACCAGAGACATTCATAATTATATAATTTTTTTTATTTTATTAGATTCAAATTTACAATTTTTTTTGTAATTTCGATAGATGGTTTAGAAAAAATATTTTCTTGTTACCTTGATTACCGATTTATTCTAGTTATATAATATTACAATGCATTAACATAAAATTTACAAATGTATTACAATAAAACAATTTTTAAAATACAAAGAAAAGATTAGTTATCTGCATGCTGTGCTGTATGTTTTATAAACCGAATAAACGAGTACGTATGTTAAATATAATGTTAAGTTAACAATTAGCTACGTTGTCAGATTTATTGTATGGTTTTTATTTTTTAAATAAAATGAAGTTTTTTTCTAGATATGCGAAAAAATATACATGAGATTTCTTGATTTGCCACAGACAATTTGTGTATTTAAGTATATTTTTTTTTTGCAAAATAAGCTAAAGAGTATATAAAAATGTGTTATTTAAAATGATTAAGTAACCAATAATTTGTCGTTTCAATTGAAGTAATCTCTATTATATGAAGAAGGGTTTAAATTTTTACTTTATAAATTTAAATGTATAAAATTATTAATTAACATATATTGGATTAATGTTAATTAGTTTAAAAAAGTAGGTATAAATGTATGTATGTATATGTATGTATGCATTCCATATGTACATACATATATTCACTATAGCAAACTATAGGCAAAAATATTCTTTTTTTTACTTTAATAATTTATTTTGTAGTTTTTTAATATAATAAAACAAATAACACAAATTTTAAAAATAAAGTAAATTATAAATATTTATCTTGTTTTTTTTTTTTTGACTTTTTAACAAAGTGATGTTGTCAGCCCGGCGGCAGAATGAAGAATCATGAGTTGTTATTTCTTCTATGCTTTACTTACCATCTTAAAATTAAGCGCTTCAAAAAATTATAAAATTTTAACAAAGCGCTGTATAGAAGTAAATCCTAAAATTGAAAAATGTTAATATTTACACAAGAAAAAAGTTTTAACTGTATATTATTTCGTCTTAAACAATTTTTCAAATTAAAAGCAAATTTTTATTGAAATATGTATAGGCAATATCTTACTACGTTTTTAATAAAATTTTATTAACAAGAAGTTTTCAAAGGTAAATATTATCCTCACATAATTCATTTCCACTTTTTCTTTACTCTTTTTTTTATCTCTTCTTTCTTTACGTTCTGCGCTCTTATCATGACTCTTTGATCGCCTTTTTACCTTGTCCGATCCTTGAATTATCTCTTCTAGATCAATAAATAAAATATGAATTTTAATTGTAATTAATTAAATTATAAAATTTCAATATTTTTTATAAAGTTAAATAATTTTACATTTAAAACAAAATTACCATGTACATACAAACATAGTTACAAATGTACGCATTTTAAAATATCACTATCGTGTTTAATTTATTACAATTAAGCAGTTAAAAAAACTTTAATGGGGATAAAGATGCGGCTTTAGATGTTATTTTTACATTAATAACCGTAGAAAAAACCAGAGAACATCTCGATCTCTTACAAAAAAAAATAAGAGATCTCCGTACTAAAACGCACTTTGCGTTTGTAGATTCTAGAACTTTCCTCGCAACAATCTAACCTTGTCTGATTTATTTCTAATTCCAAAATTTAAGGAACTGTTTTCGAAAGAGGTTTTAGTCTATTGTTGTAGATAGAAATACTGTCAAAACACCGCTTATAAGCAGTATAGTCGATTTGCCATCTTATGACCTGTTTCAAATGTTTTGCATTCAAATCTCCTTTAGGCATTGAGATTTGAATGCAAATCATTTATTCATTGCCAAAACTATTTTCACATATTTAAACTCTATTACATGCTTACTCAAAGTGGAATCAATATTTTATGAAGAACAAACGTAATTCTGCATGGAACAAGTATATAGACACAAATTTTATTACCCATTATACTTTTCTTGATATCTAAAAGTTTTAAAATTTTATTTGAAACTCTATATAAAATTATATTGACAGAATTAAACCCCAATTTTATTTCAATTCGCGACGTTATAATGATTTTTTTAATAGTATGATACGAAGAAATCACATCAAATAACTCTTAGATTGTTCCCAACTTGTTTACCACATTCTTCTCTAAAACTTATATAAAACGCATTTTTTGAGCCAAATCAGTTATATTCAGATAAACTAATTTCCCCATCTCTTTCAAATTTTGACATTAAGACCATTCTAATAACTGTAAGCATCTTAATGCCATACCTTTTAGCTCTAAAAGATGACTTATTATACAAACCCGATGGAGTTATACCAATAATATACACTGTACTGAACATTAGGAAGGTTCTCTTTGCAAATTATGTTGCTGCAAATGCGATTCGTGAAACAATTTTACTTGGAATGAGGTTATTTATTCCTCACTCCATGAGAACTATTAAACGGAAGTCCAAATCTTGGTTCAATCGCATTTGCAGTGAAGCCATTTTTCAAAAGCAGGAGTCTTGTAAAATGTATCAAAGCAATAGATCGGAGGCTCTCACAGCAAACTACATAGTGGTTCGAAACAGGTGCAAGAGAATTATCAACAGGCAAAATTCGTATTCAAGCTAAAGTTGAAACGTAAACTTATCCACATGCCTAAGAATAGCAAATCCTTTTGGTCATTTGCAAAAAGTTTAAAAGAGGACGCTAGCGGGTCTTCTTTTCCTCCGCTTGTTGATATTAATAATATGATTGTGTCAGATTCCAAAGAGAAAGCGAACTTGTTTGGCAAGCAGTTCTCTTTCAACTCGACACTGCCTCAGTCAACTTTAAAGCTACCAACTGTTCCTGAAGTTGAATACTCCTTCGGTAAAATATACTTTAGGACGAAAGCTGTGATGAAAATCTTAAAAAATCTTGATGCAAAAAAATCAGCCGGTCCAGATGGCATCACTACCATGGTTCTTAAAAATACCTATTCAAGTATTTCAAAACCTTTCAAAACTCAACCTTTTTTATCTTTCCTTTACTTCGGGTATTCACCCTACCCAATGGAAGGTTACGCATGTTTTCCCAATTTCAAAAAAAGGTAATAAAAGTGATGCCTCTAACTACCGCCCTATTGCTATAACCTCGGTTCTTTCCAAAGTAATGGAAAAAATAGTAAACCAGAAGCTGTTGAAAAATCTGGATCGTAGAGGTTTGCTTCATGATGATCGACAATACGGGTTCATAGCCCGTCGTTCAACCGGTGATCTCATGACTTACCCTTGCGAAAAGTTGGATTCACCATTCTGGTGAGTCTGATGTAGTGGCTCTGAATATTTCTAAAGCGTTCGACCAAATCTGGCATGATGCTTTAATAGCAAGATGCAAAGCGTTAAGATTAGGTAGAGTCTTTTTAAAATGGATTGGAGATTTCCTTTCGAATCGCATGATTCGAGTACTTGTCGATGGTTATTCGTCTGACAATTTTATAATTAATGCTGGTATCCCTCAGGGATCGGTTTTGTCGCCCACTCTCTTCTTAATATTTATCAATACCTACTTTCAATTACCTCCAATCCAGTCCATAGTTTCGCAGATAACAGCACCCTTGTAGCACCACCTGACAGCACCACCCGCCCCAAACAGCGCAGGGTCATCTCGACAAAGTGCAAAACAGAGCTATTCGCCTTATTGGAGACCCCAATGTTACCTCAACGCTCACTCCATTTTACCATCACCGTACTGTTGGGTCATTGACCCTCTTTTATTGATACCTTGTAGGAGTGAACACCTGTTCTAAAGAAATAAAACAATTGATACCTCAAAAGTTTTCCAACGTGAAACGAGGAGTGCAACAGATGCCCACCCATACACTCTCGAACTGGCAAGATGGCGCAATGCAGCATTCGGAAATTCGTATGGCATGCGCATGTCGCGTTTATAGAAGCTTATGCCCGCACATGTGTTCCCAAAAGTTTGTAATTCATTTGTGTACGATATATCGAAATTCAAGAAGAACACTAACATCCTTCTTCAAAATAACTATCCAAATTTTTCCCTTCATCCTCCATAATCCCAATTATCCTTCTCCAAATTCTCAAGTAATCCTTCCCTCATCCTTTTCCCCAAAACCAAGCTGTATATTATATTATTATGTATTAAAGGACCCATCCTATAGTTTGGTTTTAAAGGGTGGGTTTGGTTGGTTAGAGTCCAACACTACTCAGAGAAACCTCGTGCAGTTCCTTTAAGTGACTTTTGATGTTTTCCACCGTCCCTCGTAAAAAAAAAAAAAAAATGTCAATTCAATGTAGCTCAATCGCTTAGCCCTGGATTTTATTTATTTATCCAATACAGAATGGGCTTGTTGTGATGCAAGAAATTATAGATCCATTGTTAAACTGAACTCTTCCCAAATTATTTTAAAAATTAAAATTAAATTATTTGAAAACGATAAATTCACAATTTCCAATCTGACTAAATACGTCTCTAACATTTTAAATACCATTGAAACTAAAAAACAAGTAGATGTGGTATTTACTGATATCAGTAAGGCCTTTGACCTAATTCCCTATAAAATTATACTTGAAAAGCATAAAGGAATAGAATTTAAAATTCATAGCCTTAAATGGTTATGGTCTTATCTGTGATATAGGTCATGCCAAGACCTTTTTAGTCTATCATTCTGCAACTTATGTTGCAAATTCAGCAGTATCACAGGAAAGCAATCTATCATGCTTATTACAATTGTCAAAATTTTTCCAATATACGATATTTAGCAATAAAAATTCTCTATATCTATTACGTATGTCATTTCTTATCGTTTAACGTATTTAAAAAGAAAGCTTTAGCGTTTATCAAAAAAGTTTTTAAGTTTGTATGAGTTTTTTAAAATTTACATTACAGATGTCAAAAGGTATCGTTTTCTTTGTGTTTTTTTATCAATTAGGAATTTACTTACGATAGGAAATGATTTAAAAATTTTTTTATTAGAAAAATGTAAGTATTTAAAATAAAAGTAAAGAAACCTAAAATTATTTGAAAAATAAAAAAAAAACTCAGCAGATAACATTTTATAATTTTTTTTAAAAACAAAGCTGTCTAAACCTTTCAGATAAATTTGAAATAAAATTAACTTTTGAAATTTCCAAATGTTTATACCCGTACGATAAGGATCGGGTATATTAAAATTGCTCCTCCGTTTGTTACACCTCGAAATAAGCTAGCTAGATATACCTTCAAAGGTATGGATCGGATCAGAAAAAAATTCTAAGTCGATTGAGCTTTGTTCGTCCGTCCGTCCGTCAGCAAGATAACTCAAAAACTAAGAAAGCTACAGTCTTGAAATTAACACAAAGTATTCTTACAATAATTTGTAGGTTTCCTATTTTTTTTGGTTGAGATCCGATGATCAGATTTCCGATCGGATGGTCCGAGATCCGATCCGATCCGATTTATGTGTGTTAATGGTTTCTTTTACTTTTATGGGGTTCCTAAGTTACAGCCCCTAAAATTGCAAAAAAGCTCTATTTTCAGATGGATATATCTCAGGCTCTGCGTAGTAGTTTTACAATCTAAAAACACTAGAAGATCGGAAATATTCTTGCCTCTACAAAAAAATATCAAAATTATGCAATAATTTGTAATTTACTATTTAAATTTACCGTTATGTTAAAACCAAATTTTGCATGTAATTTCTTTTTTTATAACTCCGGCACACTTTGAGATAGCAACCTAAAATTTTGAGACAAGAAGGAACTTTTAGAATTAGTATAAGTTTTCTCAGAAAATTTTTTGAAAGCACCGCATCTTTAAGAGTTATTACGCCTCAAAAATTTAAAATTTGCTGTTTTTAGAGACCTGTAACGCACCTGTAAAAAATTTTCTTCGGCAAGACAAAAAATTGAAAGCTCCAATAATATATCTTAATGTGTGTTAATGATTTCTTTTCATTGTATAGGGTTCCTAAGTTACAGCACCCTCAAATTGCAAAAAGCCCTATTTTCAGATATATATATCTCAGGCTCTGCGTAGTTTTACAATCTTCCAAATGGTTTAAGTTAGAAACTTGAAATTTTAAGAGAAGTTAGGTCTTTCAAAATAAGTATGAGTCATTTCAGAAATTTTTTTTGTATCACTCCCCGTTTAGGAGCTATAAGAGTTCAAAAACTGAAAATTTCCCATTTTTAAACACCTGTAACTTGAACACCTGTTAAAAATTTTTTGAAGTAATACACAAAAATTAAAGCTTCAACATTATACTCTTATTTCTGTTAACAACTTTTTTTAATAATATAGGGTTACTTTATAATTGACGAAAGTGTTACTTGATTTTTTCAAATTTTCTAACAAATTTCTTTAACGAATTTTTTGCATTTTGTTTTATTCGATAATTTGAAATTGTTGAGGATATAATGCGTAGTACAAAAAAATGTAAATAAATAAACAACATAACGGTTGCTTGAAGAATTTTTATTTATATGATATTGATATATATACATACTTATATAATATCATGTGTATTTACATATCGTATATGTCATTAGTGAATGAATGATAAGAGTATAGATGTATATTATATAGCGCCGTATTTACATACATATATGTATTTTATTGTACTTATAAGAAATTATTCTGTCAATGGAATATTTAAATATAATATAATATAATATTTAAAATTATATTTACTATTTTGTACTAAGTAAGTTTAATATACATTTACCGCTTAGTATTAAATGGTACTATAGAATATTTGAAAAAATGTTGGATTGATAATCGTTATGTGGAAGGTTAGAATCTGCTTTTGAAGAATGTACATATAAACATATAGTTTTGAATACATGTACAACCCATAGTCCTAGAAATTATAAAATTCACCCAAATTATTTTAAAATAATAAAATATTAAAAAAATAATATTGTAAGCAGAGTGACAGGCTGTTAACATACTAACGGTTCGTACGGGTATCTAAGAGTTGACAAAGGCAACTATATTCTTCCTCATTTTCATGTTATTTTATGTCATACATAAAAAAGGTTTTTCGTTAGATTTAAGTTTATCTTATATCGTTTTGTAATACTTCGCAATACCAAGAAAAATGATAGCATTTTTAGACGAATTAAATCGTTTATTACTTTTGTGAGAATTGTAGCAATAATTGCACTAATGAATTTTAAATCTCTAGAAGTATTTTCGTTGCTCCAGGCGATGAATTCTTTTTAAGCCGATTTATTTTTTGCTTGACCTTGATTAATATCGTAGTTTGCATGTTTTTATGTCCATTACAAGATTGCTTATATATATTTCGTGATGTTTTGTTCGATTTTGGCAAATACGTAAAAAGAGTAGTGCTATAGTTCATATAGTAGTAGTAGAAGTAGCAGTAATAATTAGAATGATTTAAACGATTAGCATCATTTACTTGAAAAATTAAAAATTAATTACAATTTGAAAACATTAAATCTATAGCAGAAAAAAAAAAAAAACTAAATTAAAAAAAAAAAATTCTTTTTTTTTTTTTTTTCTTTTACTTTTTTACTTACAAATGTTACCCTAAAATGAAATATTTTTTGATTTTCTTTTTGAAAAAATATAAGTTATTATTAAGTTTCAATTCATTTGGTAAGTCATTGAAAACTTTTAAGCAATTAAATAAACAATTCTTTTTTTGATTATCTGTTCTAAACAGCGTGAGATAGAAATTTGATTTCTTTCTTGTGTTATGGTTATGAATGTCAATAGATCTATTAAGAATAAAGTTATGTTTGATATGGTAATTAACAATTTTGAAAGCAAGAATATAGAGTTCACGTCTACAAATATTTTCAAGACTAAGATAACGAGAGGAATAAATTAGATTTGTTGGGTACATTCGTAGATATATTAACTAATAGATGGGAAGTTAGCTATAGTCGTTTCTTTTTTTCTTATGTGTTTTAATATCTTAAGGTATTCAGTCAAAAAAATACAGCCTTTTATAATATGTATACATAACGTCGTCAGCTGTTTATATTTATTATTTGATAATATATATTACGAAAAGAAAATATACAGAATATCTTTACTAAGTACTTTTCGTAATCTGTACATGATAAAAATATAAGGTAAAATCTTTTTAATGGTATGTACAATGTGATTGTGCCAAATTTACTGTCAATTTTGGGACCCAAATAATTGAAAGATTTAACTATCTCGATTGAATTGCTATTGAAAAGAAAATTTGTTATTGAAGTTTTTTTATTATCAAACAAAAGAATTTTTGTCTTTTTAACACTCAAAGCGATGATTTACAAGCCATTATTCAATGGTCTTTAAGGTCTGTATCGATAGCCTTTTAAGTTTCGATTCACAGCATTGTCGGCATATAATTAAATGTTTCCAGAAAGATTTAGTTTCACTATGTCATCAATGTAGATTTTGAATAAGTCTGGACCTATAATAGATCCTTGTGGAACACCACTAATAGTTTCTTCATCACTAAAAGATTCACCTATTTTTACTTGTTGTTCTCTATTGAAAAGATATGATTGAAAAAATGAAATTTGGTTGGAAGAGAACTTTAGTTTTTTTGGTTTGAGTAACAAGATATAATGGTCAACACAATCAAAAGCTTTCTGAAGATCAAGAAAAACACAGGCAACATATTTTTTTCATAAATTTTTTTAGTAACAAAATTATTAAGACAAAGAGAAGCAGTTGTGGTATTGGACATTTTTTCAAAACCAAATTGTTCATCGCTTAGCATTTTATTTAGAAACATAAACAAGTGTAGACGATTTTTAATTACGAGTTCGAATATTTTGGAAAAAACATTTAAAATAGAGATAGGTCTATAATTCGATTCACTTGAAGAACTACTTTTCAAAAATGGGCGTTATGATTGCTTTTTTAGTGAATTATGAAAAGTATATGATTCAAAAGATTTATTTATAAGCTTAACTATTACAGGAGTTAAGCGTTGTGGAAACTTTTTTATAAATTTCGTTGAAATCCTATCATAGCCTGTATAGCTGCTGCTCCTGCTTTTAATTCTCTTATGACATTGTTGACTTCCCTATCATCAGTAGGAGATTTTTTGTTGACTTCCCTATCATCAGTAGGAGAAAATTAGAAAAAACATTTGTTTGAAAGTTGTTCATATAAACTTTGTTAATTGGATTGTTGTTAATGTTTAGTTCCTTAGTTATATTAACAAAGTATTCATTCATAGCTTTCGCTATCTCAAAACTAGAGGTAATTGTATTATTGTTATGTTGCAGTACTTTAATGAGGTCTTCAGAAGAATTCGAATCAGTGTTAAATATTACTCTCTTGTACACATTCCAAATTGTTTTGCTATTTCAAGGGTCAATTGAAATTTTATTAGAATAGAAATTAATTTTGGCCTCTTTTATGAGTGTTTTCACTTTAATTTTGTATTCATCATACAGTTTCTTAACATCAGAGTCTTCAGGATACTTTTTTTTGTATTTATAAAAGGAATCTCGAATTTTTATTGTTCTTAAAATATTATCATTCATTCACTCTTGGTTTTTTTTCGAACACTTCACTGGTATTTTAATTAAAATATCAATGGAGTCGTAGGAATTTATATTAGACCACAATTCGTTGTTTGAAATATTGTCATAATCTAATATTGTTTTATATTCTCACACTATCAACTGCAGGTTTACTCTAGACTGAGTAATAACAATTGATGGTCAGACAGAGAAGTGTCAAGAGTGAAGAAGTGGTATTTAAATTTTATCAGATCACTAATAAAGTGATCAATAATTGATTTTTTATTTGCTCCAATTCTTGTTGCGAATTCATCTGAAATTTTATTGTATATAATGTAGAGAGAAGCAGGTTAATATAATTTTTAACATCTATATTGCGACTTTCCAACAAATCTAAATTAAAGTCACCAATTATAATATTTTTTTTTATATGAATTTGTAAGATGTAATTTATTTAGGAATTCATCAATCTGAGTATTATGTGATCTCTAGACGGACATTACGCTAAATTCTTCCTTTAATAACTTTATCATTAAAAAGTGTGAATTTTGAAATTCTTCTTCGACAACTAAAGAGCTAGTGAGTTTTGTGGATACATAAATTGCGCACTCACCATAAGACTCTTTTCTATTTGAAAAATATGCATTAAAATTAGGTACATTAAAAAATTTATTTTCTGACCTTTAACCAAGTCTCTATTAAAGCAATCAAATGTATGTCAAATTTAAAATTTATTTATCAGGCATTCTAACTCACATAACTTATTTCATATGCTACGAATGTTTAAATATAAAATATTCAATTTGTTTACCATTTGTAAGTTTATTGAATTATTTGGTGATTTAGTATAAAAATTAACCTTCATGTTTTTTATAATATTACTCTTAGTTGAAATCATTTTTATTATTAATAATTGAAAAAACAAAAAAAAAAAAATGAAATAAAAAAACCAGAGTGCTAAAAAAAACAAGCACAATAAAGAGAAACAAAATGAAATATAAGAAATACAAAACAAAAAAACGGGACAATATAGGCATATGGCACCTTTCATTTATTAAATAATAATTGGAGTAATAAATTTTTTGAAAATGCTTTTTTTGATCTTAATAAGTAGTTCGATTTTTTATTTTTTTAAAATGTTTAGAATAAAAATAAATATAATTGATAAAAAAAATTTAAATTAAATTTTTGGAATTATAAAATTAATTAAATTATTATTGTTATTAAGATATTTAGAGACTATTTAAAGTAATTAGCTTAATGTTTTTAATAAAATTATAAAAACTATATAAAAATATAGAAAAATATGTGTAAAAATGGTAAAATGTATAAAAATAAAATAATATTAGTAAAAGCAAAAAATATGTAACAAAAGTTTGTAAATCCAAAATACAAATTATATTTAATGAAAAAATGTGTGTTTTGATTTTTTAGTGCTTAAAATTAGTTTAGGGTACAAGAACAAGACAGAAGATGAGTGAAATAAAAAATACTGTTTTTGTTTTTTAACTAAAGTATCTACCAGCGTGAATTTGTAGAATTTTGTGAATGTCATTAAAATTCCTAATATCATATATTTTATCCTTTTCTTTTTCACACATCTTAATTGTGTTGTTCTTGTACCAGAGATATTGATAATTATATAATTTTTTAATTTTATTAGCTTCAAAGTACAATTTTTTTTTGTAATTTCGATAAAAAAAATTTTTATCTTTTGTAATTTCGTTTTGAAAAAATATTTTCTTGTTACCTTGATATTCCTCGATTTCGGCTAAAAATTGTGATGCAAATAAACGAATTTTTTTTTTTAAGCGTTAAAGATATAATTTTTTGTATCTTTGTTGTTGCCTCCTTGCAATTTCGTTTTCACTAATATCACTATTGAGATTGCCTTTAATATTTTTAGAATTAAATCTTTATAATCGTTGTTATTCAGTGGTAAACCTGAAATTTACCAAAGTTTAGTCAAATTTTTTCGATTATTAAAAACTTCTTTTTCACCAAACTTAGCTTCCGTCATGTTAAACTTATATTCCAAGTCAAGAGTATTTTGTGATTTCATTTGCTGTAAGTTGTTAATATCATTTGTGTTTTTATTCAGTTTTTTTTTTTGAAAGTTTCTAATTTCAATGCTAGTTCTTTTGTTTTATTAGTTAACACTTTTCTAATGCGATTGTGCAAATCAATTGTGATTTTTTTCTTTTTCTTTGTTAATTAATTATTGTATTTGTTTTTATATATATATTTCAGGAATTATAAACATGAAAAAAAAACACCATTTCCACCATTGTTGTCTTGTTGCTGTTTTTTTTATTATTAATTTGATATTAGTTTTTATATTAATTTAAAAAATAATTTAAAAAAATTTTTAAAAAATTATTTTTTCCGCTAAAATAATACACGTCTGACCTTATTGACAGTTTGACAGAGCTTTGATTGGGTTGGGAGCGGTACGAAATCTTGTTTTATTTAATCTCGTTCTTTAAAATCTTGTTTTTTTTTATGTTTCTAAAAATCTTGTTTTTTTTTAAATCTGGCTTTTCGTAAAAATCTTGCTAAATCTTGTTTTTTATAGGTCAGTTCCAATGAAAGCAGCGCGTTTTTGCAAAGTCGCAACATTATTTCAAATGAATGAGTTTATATCCGCAATTTTTCGGCGCCGCAAAGTGTGTAGGTACTTTAAAATTAGGGACGAGTATTTTTGTATGTATGTATAATATGCATATGTATGAGAAAATTTTGTATTAGCAGGGATTATATAGTTATGGTTACAAAATCAGAGTTGCATACACGCTTTTTCCAGAATGTGTATGTATAAGCAAAGACTATACATATATATAAGACATTCCAAGTAGAACAAATTTTTTAGTATAGAAAATAAAAATAAAGCTGTGCCCCAAATAGTCGCGACATCTATCAATATGAAATTTATTCATCTTTTATGTTATGTTAAATTCGTTTTTTTTTAATTTTAAATATACATAAAAGTTTTTTATTCTTTTCTTTGATATGCAAATCATATACAATTTAACCTTGAATAAAAAAAAAGTTTTCTAAATAAAATAAATTTGGTGTGTATGTACATTGTAACTTCGTATTGCTATACTAGGATAGATAATGATTTGAATACTGGTAATTTAATGTACGTTTTTGTAAGTAATTTAGATTCGATTGTTAGTTTTAAATAAATTATATTTATTCTAGTTATATATATATATTATATATTCTAGGTATATATATATATATTCTAGTTATATATATTATAATATTACAATGCATTAACATAAAATTTACAAATGTATTACAATAAAACAATTTTTAAAATACAAAGAAATGATTAGTTATTTGCATGCTGTGCTGTATGTGTTATAAACCGAATAAATGTATGTTAAATATAATGTTAAGTTAACAAGTAGCTACGTTGTCTGATTTATTGAATGGTTTTTATTTTTTAAATAAAATGAAGTTTTTTTCTAGATATGCGAAAAATATACATGAGATTTCTTGATTTGTCACAGACAATTTGTGTATTTAAGTATATTTTTTTTTTTGCAAAATAAGCTAAAGAGTTTATAAAAATGTGTTAGTTAAAATGATTAAGTAACCAATAATTCGTCGTTCCAATTGAAGTAAACTGTATTATATGAAGAAGGATTTAAATTTTTACTTTATAAATTGTTCAAATACAAATGCTGCTCTATTTGATTTAATAACTGAAGTTCAAGCAGGAGTAAGTAAAAAGCAGAGAGTGGCTGTAGTATTTCTCGATTTAGCCAAAGAATTTGACTCAGTCGACAGGAAGATTCTTCTACGTATACTATTTGAATGTGGAGTTTTTGAAAAGGAACTTAAGTGGTTTAAGAACTACTTATCTGGAAGAAAACAGTATACAGAATGTGAGCAGTATAAAAGCAAAATAGAAGATGTTGAATTTGGAGTTATTCAAGGCAGTTCGCTCGGCCCTAGACTATTTGCGTGCTATATAAGTGGTTTTTCTAAATTAAAATTAAAAGCTAAGGCTTTTTTATATGCAGATGATATAGCGATTGTTTTTAGAGAAAATAATTATACTGAATTAGAAAAACAAATAAATCTAGATTTAAAAGAAGTCAGTGAATGGATGCAGATTTATAAGCTGACGGTAAATATAAAAAAAAACAAAATATATGTTAATTGTTTCTTTATTAACACACACTTTGCGACAGCAAAAGTAAAAATTATGTATAGTGGTACTGAAATAGAGAAAGTGGATATATTCACATATTTAGGAATATATATTGACGCCAAATTAAAATGGAACCAACAGTCAAATGAAATTGCCAAAAAAACTTGACGTATCGCAGGTGTTTTCAAATTAGCAGAAAAAAGAGTAGCATATGAACAAAAAAGTTCGATATTCTATTGCTTATTTCATTCCACCATATCATATGGCATAATTGTGTGGGGCAATACTTACCTAAAGAATATCGCTAAGCTACAAAGAATACAAAATAAAGCGATTAAAAATCTTTATGGGCTGAATCATCGTTCTTCAACCACAGAAATACATCAGCGCTTTGGAATACTAACATTAGAATTACATAAAAAAATGATGCAAGCTATTCAAATACATAATATGAAAACAAAAAAAATAAAAACTAATGTAGATATAATCCAGAACAATGAAATACATAGCTATAGTACCAGGACAGCGAATAATATACACTCACACAACTCGGAAACTTTCAATATAGCATCTAAGATCTACAATGAATTACCATTAGAAATTAAAATTACGGAAGATAAGAAAATTAAAAATGAAACAATACTTTTTAAACTTTTTATTATAGCTTTTAAATGTAAATAATACAGGCTTAATAATATGACAAATTTTTCCTAATGTTTTTGTGAATTAAAAATTAATGAATTGCTATATCTCTTTATTTTGACTAGTTTTTGTATTTTTGTATTCTTAATGTTTCTATTATTATTATTATTTTGTTTTTTCTTTTTGTAGTTAAATCTTAAATTTTTTACCGCTTTGATCAAATTTTTGTTTTTAATATACATATTATATTAATGTGTTTTAAAAACTGTATATACTCTGTATGAGCTGCAAGCTCTTTTAGAGAGATAAATAAATAAATAAATAAAAACATATATTGGATTAATGTTAATTAGTTTAAAAAAGTAGGTATAAATGTATGTATGTATATGTATGTATGCATTCCATATGTACATACATATATTCACTATAGTAAACTATAGGGAAAAATTTTCTTTTTTTTACTTTTATGATTTATTTTGTAGTTTTTTAATATAATAAAATAAATAACACAAATTTTAAAAATAAAGTAAGTTATAAATATTTATCTTGTTTTTTTTTCGACTTTTTAACAAAGTGATGTTGTCAGTCCGGCAGTAGAATGAAGAATCATAATTCATGAGTTGCTATTTCTTCTATGCTTTACCTACCATTTTAAAATTAAGCGCTTCAAAAAATTATAAAATTTTAACAACGCGCTGTATAGAAGTAAATCCCAAAATTGAAAAATGTTAATTTTTACACAAGAAAAAAGTTTTAACTATATATTATTTCGTCTTAAACAATTTTACAAATTAAAAGCAAATTTTTATTGAAATATTTATAGGCAATATTTTACTACGTTTTTAATAAAAATTTATTAACAAGAAGTTTTCAAAGGTAAATATTATCCTCACTTAATTCATTTCCACTTTTTCTTTACTCTTTTTTTTTATCTCTTCTTTCTTTACGTTCTGCGCTCTTATCATGACTCTTTGATCGCCTTTTTACCTTGTCTCTGATCCTTGAATTATCTCTTCTAGATCTATAAATCAAATATGAATTTGAATTTTAATTAATTAAATTATAAAATTTCAATATGTTTTATAAAGTTAAATAATTTTACATTTAAAACAAAATTACTATGTACATACAAACATAGTTACAAATGTACGCATTTTAAAATATCACTATCGTGTTTAATATATTACAATTAAGCAATCAAAAAACTTTAATGCGGATTAAGATGCGGCTTTAGATGTTATTTTTATATTAATAACCGTAGAAAAAACCAGATATCATCTAGATCTCTTACAAAAAAGATGAGAGATATCCGTACTAAAACGCACTTTGCGTTTGTAGATTCTAGAACTTTTCTCGCGGCAATCTAACCTTATCTGGTTTATTTCTAATTCCAATATTTAAGGAACTGTTTTCGAAAGAGTTTTTAGTCTATTGTTGTACATAGAAATACTGTCAAAACACCGCTTATAAGCAGTGTAGTCGATTTGCCATCTTCTGACCTGCTTCAAATGTTTTGCATTTAAATCTCCTTTAGGCACTGAGATTTGAATGCAAATCATTTATTCATTGCCAAAACTATTTTCACATATTTAAACTCTCTTACATTCTTACTCAAAGTGGAATCAATATTTTATGAAGAACAAACGTAATTCTGCATGGAACAAGTATATGGACACAAATTTTATTACCCATTATACTTTTCTTGATATCTAAAATAGTTTTAAAATTTTATTTAACACTCTATATAAAATTATATTGACAGAATTAAACCCCAATTTTATTTCAATTCGCGACGTTATAATAATTTTTTTAATAGTATAATACGAAGAAATCACATCAAATAACTCTTAGATTGTTCCCAACTTGTTTACCACATTCTTCTCCAAAACTTATAAAAACGCATTTTTTGAGCTAAATCAGTCATATTCAGATAAACTAATTTCTCCATCTCTTTCAAATTTTAACATTAAGTCCATTCTAATAACTGAACACATCTTAATGCCATACCTTTTAGCTCTAAAAGATTACTTATTATACGAACCCGATGGAGTTCTACCAATAATATAAACTGTGCTGAACATTTGGTAGGTTCCCTTTGCAAATTATGTAATTTGTCAATTCAATGTAGCTCAATTGCTGATTTTATTTATTTATCCAATACAGAATGGGCTTGTTGCGATGTAAGAAATTATAGATCCATTGTTAAACTGAACTCTTCCCAAATTATTTTAAAAATTAAAATTAAATTATTTGAAAACGATAAATTCACAATTTCCAATCTGACTAAATACGTCTCTAACATTTTAAATACCATTGAAGCTAAAAAACAAGTAGATGTGGTATTTACTGATATCAGTAAGACCTTTGACCTAATTCCCTATAAAATTATACTTGAAAAGCATAAAGGAATAGAATTTAAAATTCATAGCCTTAAATGGTTATGGTCTTATCTGTGATATAGGTCATGCGAAGACCTTTTTTGTCTATCATTCTGCAACTTATGTTGCAAATTCAGCAGTATCACAGGAAAGTTATCTGTCTTTTATTTTTAGCAGTGTCAACCTTATGACAGTTCCCCATGTCTATCTCATTCACAGAAAATTTTAAATTGTCTCTACCAGACTAAGTTTTTGGCATCTTTGGCATCTTAATATGCTACGCTTTTTAAACTATGAATAATTATCTAAATTTATTTTTTTTATTGTTTCGTTTTTAAATTTTTGAAGTACACAAATATGAAGTTTCCGTATTAACAATAAGAGAAAATATGTACGTATGTATATTTTATTAAGAAAAAGTAATTAAAAAATAAATATTTTTGGTTTGTTTAGTTCTAGGCTTAACGTCCCAGCAGCATAAATGTACTATTCAGATAGAGTATACAAAATTCGGTGCTTTCAAACTGGGTTGGGTACGAAATGTGCCTTTTCTTAATCCTTTTATTAAAATCTACCATATCAAAACCCTTGCTTTAAAATCTCTTTTTTAAAATCCTCTGTTTCAAAATACCTTTTTTAAAAATGAGGGAGATTTTGTAAAACAAAACTGTATTTGGGCGCCTAAATTACAAAAAAAAAATTATTTAAAAAAATGGAAATTTGCTTTACTACAAAATAATTTCATAAAGGGAATTCTCCAAATTATTTTTATTCAGTTTTTTATTTTAATGGTGATTAAATTGTTTTATAATTATAATTATTCCTTTATTTTAAATTTTATTCTTACAAAAATTCAGATAAAATTAAAAATAAAATCTAAAAATAAAAATGCTAACATATGATTTTCAAAAAGAAAATTACAAAACAATGGATTTTAGGAGATAGATAACCAAACTGGGGATTTTGATACGGGAGATTTAAAGAGTGAGCGATTTTGAGGTAGTGTAGCTGTTCTTACACCTAATTGTCCCTCCCATTGTGCTCTCCTCTTCAAAGATCCGGTCGCCTTCTACAGCATTTCATCGAACCACATTATTCCCTTCATGAAACGTATTATGTCTCCTTGATTAAGCATTCTCACTTCAGAAAAGCTTTCCCAGTATCTTCCCCCAAAGTTCTTCGCGTTTGAGATCTTAAGTTCGGGCATTAGTACGTGGAGTATTTTTTCTTGCGCGAAACTACCTTTAATAATCATTTTATTTTTTTTATTCTATTTTTAAATGTGAACACCACATATTTTTTTATCACATTTTTTTTGTCTGCATGTGTAAACACATGCTGTGTTCATGAAGCAAAAAAATTTTTTTTTTATTCTTGTTATTATACATAAATCAGCATAAATCAAAATTACATTTTATTATCGAATTAATTATCTAATCTTGTCCACGAAAATAATATGAATGATTATACTTTGTTCTGTTAGCTGGCACGTAAATTTATTTTTCATTTCTTGTTAATCTATTCTAGAGTTAGTCTAAATGTCTTGCTGTTAACCTGTTCCATATCTATATATTATTATTTTTGGTCAATCGCTAATTTATTATTGTTACTGAATACAAGTAGCTTTGTTTTATTTTCATTTACAGTTAATCGTTCCCATTTGACTATTTTATGAATGTTTTTAGATCATTGTTGATTAGTTCATCCAGTTTTTCCTTATTTTTTTCTTATATAGTATGAAAGTTTTATCTGCAAAAATGTTGTAACTATCATCAATCTCGTAAATTTCATATTATAGATATATAAGATATATAATGTTGGTCCCACATTTGATCTCTGAGATACTTTACACTTAAGTAATCCGCTTCACTTTCAAAATTTCTCACTTTTGTAATGACCATCCTATTAGTGAGATAACTTTTAAGGTTTAAGTAAGTTTGTGCGGTATTCCTCTTATATCCAGTTCACCCAATATCTGCTGTAATAAATTATAATCAATCTATGTGTAGTTCTTTTTTTATGCCTATAATTTGCTGCCAAGTAGCTATTTTTAGGTAGGTTGTCATTTATATAATTGATCATTATAACTAAAGCGGTTTCCATGTTAGGGGTACTTTGTAAGCCAAATTGATTGTAACCGCGAAATATGTAGATTGATTCACGAATATTACAAGTTTGTTGTCAATAACTTTTTCATATATTTGCTAGAGTACTTAAAATCGGTATTAATCCATAACATGCCCCTTCGTCTATTTTTACAAGTAGATAAAATAATAAAATGTTTAATAATGTAAAATGTTTTTTTAAGGATACTAGGAATTAAATCGTTTATTACTTTTGTGAGAATTGTAGCAATAGTTGTAAAAATAATAATAAATGAAAATAAATATTAGAAGATTGTTAATTATAAGGCCTTGGAATTAACCGTATGGCCGGCCGAACATGCATAGAGTGCACATCGCGAAGGCTGTCGGTCATTTGTTAATGTTATTTTTTGATATTAATATTATCAGCAACCTCATTATAAAGGAAACAAAAACGACAATTAACGAAACTTAACGAAATTTCATTGGTAATGCCAAATACTGTCAAGCAGCAACAAGGAGACAAAAATCCAGATGGCTTTATTGAAGTTTTGAAAAAAACAAATAAAAACTCCATCGACAACAACAAAAAAAATCAACAACAACAAGCTTCAACCAGTAATTCTGAGTTAATGGATTATGATGTAAGTCAGTTAGTGAATCCTATGGAAATTCCTGATGTAATTGAAAATAATGTTAACCAACATCAAAAAGAAAAAACTCCAGATAATCTTATCGAAGCATTGAAGAAAAAAAAATAGAAAAAACAGAGACACAAAAAAAACAACAACAACAAGCACGAATTAATAACAACAAAACGTCAACAATGAATGGAAACGTAACAAGTTTATCAATAAAAGAAAGTATTAACATTAACTGTTTAGAAAATAATTTTGTAAAGTTTAAAAATAAATTACCACCTATTAACACTTTTGGTTTAGAACCAATTGACATAATACAATTATTAACAAATAGTTATAAGTTAACAAAAAATTCTTTTTTATTAAAAAAATTAATAATCAAAAGCATGCTATATATGTAGATAATATTAGTAATTTTAAAACTGTCAAACAGGCTTTAAATGAAATAGAAGCTAACTTCTTTTCCTATACACCTAGAGAAGAAAAATGTAAAAGAATTTTATTACAGGGTTTACATGTAAACGAAACAGAAAAATCTGTTAATGAATATTTAAATGAGTTTAGGTTAGAAAATGTTGAAATTGTAAAAATCACAAGACTTATAATTAAGAAATCTCAAACTGAAGGTAGACTCTTACCCATTTTTTTAATTCAGATTTCAGCTAATTCAAATATCCTCGAATTATATAAAATCAATATAATTAATAACCAGGTCATTCACTGGGATAAATTAAAAAAATACGAAACAATGCAATACAAACGTTGTCAACGTTTCGGCCATACTGCAACTAATTGCTCTATGGCCTATAGATGCGTGAAATGTGCGCAAAGTCATGAACCTGGTAAATGTGAGATCGTGTCCGCTACGGATAGTAAACAAAACTTACTATGCGTACTATGTAATTCTAACGGTCATCCCGCTTCCTTTAGGGGATGTCCTAAATATAAAGAAATGGTTAAAGATATGAAAGATAAAAAAACAAGAAGAATTTTCGAGCAAGTTAAACAGTAATAAGATCTCAAATAATTTCTCACCTGTAATGAAAAAAGTTTCGCAGACATACTAAAATCAAACACAAACCCTTATAATGGTAAGGCTAACCATTCTATAGAACAATCGCTAGAAATCATCCTAAAAAAAATAAACTCTTTAGAAGATTCAATAAAAGAAAATGCTAAAAAAAATTGATTTCTTATTTACTACTTTTGACACATAAATAATGACAATAGAAAATATTCCTCACTATATAAAAAATAAATTAAATGTAATAACTATTAATCCAAACTCTATAATATCAATACAAAAACAATATTCTTTAAAATATTTTTTAAACGAGCATAACCCTGACATTGTGTTTCTATCTGAAACTAAACTAAATTCATCAAAAAAATTAAATCTATCTAATTACAATATTGTTCGCAGAGACAGACCTAAGGCTCAACAAGGAGGGGGGTAGCTATTCTAATAAATAAACTACTTAAATTCAAACAAATTTTTAATAATGAAATAAATAATTTCAATCACTTAGAAGTGGTTATCATATTAGTTAAAATAAGTAAAGATGCTGATAAGTAAGCTGAGGGCAATGCTGAAAAATTCAATGACAAATTTGAACAATTATTCAAAAAATTAAAATTAGAGAAACCTGAAAATTACTATGTTATTGGAGGCGACCTTAACGCTAAGCATGTTAACTGATCTAACCGCTTAAACAACACAAGAGGAAATTTTATTAATAATTGGTTAATAAATAATAGAGTAACGTACAATTATGGCATAGCGAAAACCCTTCGCGACCAATTTCAAATAGTTTTTTAGATGTGTTTTTAGTTGATTGTAGATTAGAAGTGAAGAATAGGCTAAGTAGAAATAGATTACCAACATTACATTACGATAGCGATCATTGTGCAGTTCAGTTAGAAATAGGTAGCGATAGTAACCAAACAATTTCTTTTGAAATAGTAGAACAAAAAGAAAGGTTTAATTTTAAAAAAACAAATTGGAAAATTTTAAAAAAAAATCTCAATAAACATTTCAAAGAAGAATTAGGAAGGGAGCCATACCTTATAGATAATGCTCGCAATTTAACTGAAACAGAAATAGATAACCATAGTAAAACTAAACCATATTATTAATAAAACTATAAAATGTACAGTAGCAATTCTTAAGGACCAGCATATCGTAAATAACTATTCTAATAAATTAATTGAGAAACTACATAAAACAAAGAGCCAATTTATTAGCAAATTAAATACATTATACCGATGAGCCGGTTTCAGAAAAGATGATCCCAGAATATTAACCTTTAAATCTCAAATCAATAACGTTAACATATTGATAAAAGATAACTTAAAAAAAATATTAATAGCTACTGGGAAAATAGATTAAAAGCTATAAACACTAATTCACAAAATATGTTTCCAGAGATAAACAAAATATTCAGAAAAAAAGAAACCTTACATATTGACAAGTTCATTATAGACAAACAGAATTCGACCTTGATAAATAAAATCAATAAGAAAACTAGCCTAACAGAAATAGATAATAATAACAATTTCATCATAAGACAGCCAAATGACTTAGGGTTAGTACTAGGAGAAACATTTCAATCTAAACATAATGACGTTAACAACGTACAAGATACCAATACAAAGAAAAAAGTGAATGATTTAATAAACCTAAATAAAGTCTATTTGCTAAACAAAAACGGTTTAATACAATTTTCCGAAAGCATTAAAGCAGATAATGTAAAAGATACATATCAAAACAATAAGTTTATATCAATAAATGACCTTCAAAAATTCCTCCAAAATTTGAAAACTAAAACATCTGTGGGAATGGATGGGATCCCAAATATAGTTCTAAAAAACCTAACAAATGATTTTGTAACACAGTATTGTATTATTTTTAATAACTGTATTAATATAGGTTACTTTCCCAGAAAGTGGAAGGAGGCCAAAATAATACCACTCAAAAAACCAGGTAAAGAGAAATCAGAACCGAGAAATTACAGGCCTATAAATTCACTATTTAATATTGAGAAAGGTTTTGAAAAAATAATTAATAAACATATAATATTCCATACAGAAAAACTAAACATAATTTCAAATAACCAATTTGGCTTTCGCAAAAACATATCTACTACACATGCAGCTAACAAATTGATGAATGACGTTTGTTGGCACATTTCAAAAAAAGAGTGCGTGGGTTGCATGCTACTAGATCTGACAGATGCTTTCACATCGGTATGGATCGATTGACTTATATATAAACTTATTATGTATCAATTTCCGAAATATCTTATAAGGCTAATATTCAATATGATTAGGGATAGATCATTTATAATAGAGGTAAACCGCGAGATTTGTGATAACTCATATATTATCTTAAACGGCTTACAACAGGGGACCGTTAATTCGCCAATTCTGTTTCTAATCTACATAAACGAGCTTTTACACATAATGAATAACCAAAATGAAAATACATACGCCATAGCGTTTGCAGATGATTTGACTATTTACGTAACGAATAAGAACCTTCATTTTCTAACACCCGAAATAAACTAATTATTTGACAAGGTCATAAATTACACTAATTCTTGGAGATTAAGAATTAACTGTAGTAAATCCGAACTGTTTCGCGATCTTGTAGAAAACTGCCATATTTCTATCAAAAGAAATTGGAAACAGTTTGCACTAAATAAAAATACTTCGTCTGAAATAAAAAGCAAACAATTTTTAAACTTATTGGGGATTTGGTTACAACATAACTGTAAATTTATAAATCATGTTAAAAAACAAATTGAAAAAGCCAACAAAGCTTTTTTCATAGCCAAAAAACTGTTTTATTCAAAAAATACTAACCCAAGAGTAAAAACAAGTAAATGTAACAGTAAGTCGATGCAACCGACTTATTAATACCCTACACCTGAATAATTCGAATTAAATTAAAAATCCATAAGTGTTTTTGGCAGCTGCTTGAACTTCTTCCCTTTTCTGTCTTATTCAACTCGAATTTCAAGAACGTAAAAGAGGCATCCGCTTGGGATATGCTTGACACCCTTGTATAAAATTTTAAATTTCTATCTTAATTATTTTCGAAGATTGGTAGTCCTTGGGAGGTTTGTGTCAGCTACCCGAATTGCCACTCCAATTCATCGAATCCATCTCAGGAACATAAAGAAAACTTGCCAGAACACCATTCTATTAAATTTAAAGGTTCCACTTTTGTTGGTTTTGGAGATATGCTCGTTGCTCTTGTGCTCGTCCGGAAGTTTCCAAAATACGAACCCATGGTTCAAATTCTTTCAAATGTCAGTTTCCAATTTTACAGAAAAGGAAACATAACAGAACACCTTTGTACTAAAAATAAAAGTTCTATCTTTGTTGGTTGTGGAGATCTACTCGTTTGCTCTGGGGCTCGTCCGGAAGCTTCCAAGATTTGAACCCATGGACGAAATCCTCACAAATTTCAGAAACATAAATCAAACATGAAGGAACACTATTCTGCCTAATTTAAAGGTTATATCCTTGTTGCATTTGGAGATAATATCATTTGCTCTGAGGCTCCTTCGGAAGCTTTCAAAATCCGAACCCAAGGACCAAATCCTCTCAAATTGCAGAGGCCTAAACCATACATGAAAGAACACCATTATGCCAAAAGTAAAGGTTATATCTTTATTGGTTTTGGAGATAATCTCATTTGCTCTGGAGCTCGTTCGGAAGCTTCCAAAACCAAACCCATGGACCAAATCCTCTTAAATTTCAGAGACATAAATCAAACACGAAAGAACACTATTGTACCAAATTCAAAGGTTCTACCTTTGTTCGTATTGGATATAATCTCATTTGCTCTGCGGCTCGTTCGGAAGCTTCCAAAATTCGAATCCACTGTTCAAATTCTTTCAAATTTAAACCCATGGCCAAATCCTCTCAAATTTCAGAGACCTAAATCAAATATGAAAAAACACCATTCGGCCAAATTTAAAGGTTATATATTTGTTGTTTTTGGAGATAATCTCATTTGCTCTGGGGCTCGTTCGAAAGCTTCCAAAATCCAAACCCATGGACCACATCCTCTTAAATTTTAGAGACATAAATCAAACTGGAAGAAACATCATTATAAAAAATTTAAAGGTTCTATCTTAATTGGTTTTGGAGATAATCTCGTTTGCTCTGGGGCTCGTACGGAAGCTTCCAAAACCCGAACCCATGGACCACATCTTCTCACATTTCAGAGACTTAAATAAAACATGAAAGAACACCACCCTGCAAAATTTAAAAGTTATATCTTTGTTGGTTTTGGAGGTAATCTTATTTGCTCTGGTGCTCGTTCGGAAGCTTCCAAAACCAAACTCATGGACCAAATCCTCTTAAATTTCAGAGGCCTAAATCATACATGAAAGAACACCATTCTGCCAAAAGTAAAGGTTATATCTTTATTGGTTTTGGAGATAATCTCATCCGCTCTGGGGCTCGTTCGGAAGTTTCCAAATCCAAACCCATGGACCAAATCCTCTTAAATTTCAGAGACATAAATCGAACGGGAAGAAACATCATTCTAAAAAATTTGAAGGTTCTACCTTTGTTGCTTTTAGAGATAATCCCGTTTGCTCCGGAATCATTCGGAAGCTTCCAGAATCCGAACCCATGGACGGATTTTGTCCAGATTCGAATTTAGCCTTTCTTTCGTAATTAGTAACGTACTACATAAATTTCATCAAGATAGCATCATTATTTTTTGAGTTATCGTGCGTACGGACGGACGGACGGACATCGCTAAATCGACTCCGGCGGTGATCCTGATTCAGAATATATATATACATGTCTATACCTAACTCGCTTCCTTTTGGTGGTTACAAACACCATACCAAAGTTAATATACCCTATACTTTAGGTGTAGGGTATAAAAAATGTGTAAAAATGGTAAAATGTATAAAAATAAAATATATTAGTAAAAGCAAAAAATATGTAACAAAAGTTTGTAAATCCAAAATAAAAATTATATTTAATAAAAAAATGTGTGTTTTGATTTTTTAGTTCTTAAAATTAGGTTAGGGTACAAGAACAAGACAGAATGAAATGAAGATGTGTGAAATAAAAAATACTGTTTTTGTTTTTTAACTAAAGTTTATACCAGCGTGAATTTGTAGAATTTCCTTAATGTCATTAAAATTCCTAATATCATATATTTTACTCTTTTCTTTTTCAGGCATCTTAATTGTGTTGTTCTTGTACCAGAGATATTGATAATTATATAATTTTTTAATTTTATTAGCTTCAAAGTACAATTTTTTTTGTAATTTCGATGGTTTAGAAAAAATAATTTCTTGTTATCTTGATATTCCTCGGTTTCGGCTAAAAATTGTGATGTAAATAAGCGAATTTTTTTTTTAGCGTTAAAGATATCATTTTTTTTAAATTCATCGTGAAAGTGAATAATGTATCTTTGTTGTTGCCTCTTTGCATCTGATGTACTATTATTAAATTATATACTAATATTATTTATTTTGTTTATATTATATACTATATATTTGCATTATATTAGGTATTAAAATATTTTTAGAATTAAATCTTTATAATCGTTGTTATTCAGTGGTAAACCAGAAACAATCAAATTTGTTCGATTATTAAGAACTTATTTTTCTTCAAACTTAGCTTCCGTCATGTTAAACTTATATTCCAAGTCAAGATTGTGATTTCATTTGCTGTAAGTTGTTAATATCATTTGTGTTTTTATCCAGTTTTCTTTTTAAGTTTCTAATTTCAATGCTAGTTCTTTTGTTTTATTAGTTAACACTTTTCTAATGCGATTGTGCAAATCAATTGCGATTTTTTTCTTGTTTTTGTTAATTAATTATTGTATTTGTTTTTATATAAATATTTCAGCAATTATAAACATGAAAAATTTTTCAATTTTTCGGCGCCGCCCCAAATAGTCGCCACATCTATCAATATGAAATTTATTCATCTTTTATGTTATATTAAATTCGTTTTATTTTAATTTTAAATATAGATAAAAGTTTTTCATTCTTTTCTTTGATATGTAATCATATACAATTTAACCTTGAAAAAAAAAAAAGTTTTCTAAATAAAATAAATTGATGTGTATGTACATTGTAACTTCGTATTGCTATACTAGGGATAGATAATAATTTGAATACTTGTAATTTAATGTACGTTTTTGTAAGTAATTTAGATTCGATTGTTAGTTTTAAATAAATTTTATATATTCTAGTTATATAATATTACAATGCATTAACATAAAATTTACAAATGTATTACAATAAAACAATTTTTAAAATACAAAGAAAAGATTAGTTATTTGCATGTTGTGTTGTATGTTTTATAAACCGAATAAACGAGTACGTATGTAAAATATAATGTTATGTTAACAATTACCTACGTTGTCAGATTTATTGTATGGTTTTTATTTTTTAAATAAAATGAAGTTTTTTTCTAGATATGCGAAAAAATATACATGAGATTTCTTGATTTGTCACAGACAATTTGTGTATTTAAGTATATTTTTTTTTGCAAAATAAGCTAAAGAGTATATAAAAATGTGTTATTTAAAATGATTAAGTAACCAATAATTCGTCGTTTCAATTGAAGTAAACTGTATTATATGAAGAAGGATTTAAATTTTTACTTTATAAATTTAAATGTATAAAATTATTAATTAACATATATTGGATTAATGTTAATTAGTTTAAAAAAGTAGGTATAAATGTATGTATGTATATGTATGTATGCATTCCATATGTACATACATATATTCACTATAGTAAACTATAGGGAAAAATTTTCTTTTTTTTACTTTTATGATTTATTTAGTAGTTTTTTAATATAATAAAACAAATAACACAAATTTTAAAAATAAAGTAAATTATAAATATTTATCTTGTGTTTTTTTTTTCGACTTTTTAACAAAGTGATGTTGTCAGCCCGGCGGTAGAATGAAGAATCATAATTCATGAGTTGTTATTTCTTCTATGCTTTACTTACCATTTTAAAATTAAGCGCTTCAAAAAATTATAAAATTTTAACAACGCGCTTATAGAAGTAAATCCTAAAATGTTAATATTTACACAAGAAAAAAGTTTTAACTGTATATTATTTCGTCTTAAACAATTTTACAAATTAAAAGCAAATTTTTATTGAAATATTTATAGGCAATATCTTATTACGTTTTTAATAAAAATTTATTAACAAGAAGTTTTCAAAGGTAAATATTATCCTCACTTAATTCATTTCCACTTTTTTTTTACTCTTTTTTTTATCTCTTCTTTCTTTACGTTCTGCGCTCTTATCATGACTCTTTGATCGCCTTTTTACCTTGTCTCTGATCCTTGAATTATCTATTCTAGATCTATAAATCAAATATGAATTTGAATTTTAATTAATTAAATTATAAAATTTCAATATTTTTTATAAAGTTAAATAATTTTACATTTCAAACAAAATTACC
Source organism: Poecilobothrus nobilitatus (assembly GCA_947095535.1). Taxonomy (NCBI): domain Eukaryota; kingdom Metazoa; phylum Arthropoda; class Insecta; order Diptera; family Dolichopodidae; genus Poecilobothrus; species Poecilobothrus nobilitatus. The sequence goes on from OX352772.1 coordinate 218,208,845, forward strand.
ATGTACATACAAACATAGTTACAAATGTACGCATTTTAAAATATCACTATCGTGTTTAATTTATTACAATTAAGCAGTTACAAAACCTTTAATGGGGATAAAGATGCGGCTTTAGATGTTATTTTTATATTAATAACCGTAGAAAAAACCAGAGAACATCTCCATCTCTTACAAAAAAAAATGAGAGATCTCTGTACTAAAACGCACTTTGCGTTTGTAGATTCTAGAACTTTCCTCGCAACAATCTAACCTTGTCTGGTTTATTTCTAATTCCAATATTTAAGGAACTGTTTTCGAAAGAGGTTTTAGTCTATTGTTGTAGATAGAAATACTGTCAAAACACAGCTTATAAGCAGTATAGTCGATTTGCCATCTTATGACCTGCTTGAAATGTTTTGCATTCAAATCTCCTTTAGGCACTGAGATTTGAATGTAAATCATTTATTCATTGCCAAAACTATTTTCACATATTTAAACTCTCTTACATGCTTACTCAAAGTGGAATCAATATTTTATGAAGAACAAACGTAATTCTGCATGGAACAAGTATATGGACACAAATTTTCTTACCCATTATACTTTTCTTGATATCTAAAATAGTTTTAAAAGTTTATTTAACACTCTATATAAAATTATATTGACAGAATTAAACCCCAATTTTATTTCAATTCGCGACGTTATAATAATTTTTTTAATAGTATAATACGAAGAAATCACATCAAATAACTCTTAGATTGTTCCCAACTTGTTTACCACATTCTTCTCCAAAACTTATAAAAACGCATTTTTTGAGCTAAATCAGTCATATTCAGATAAACTAATTTCTCCATCTCTTTCAAATTTTAACATTAAGTCCATTCTAATAACTGAACACATCTTAATGCCATACCTTTTAGCTCTAAAAGATTACTTATTATACGAACCCGATGGAGTTCTACCAATAATATAAACTGTGCTGAACATTTGGTAGGTTCCCTTTGCAAATTATGTAATTTGTCAATTCAATGTAGCTCAATCGCTGAGCCCTGGAATTTATTTATTTATCCAATACAGAATGGGCTTGTTGCGATGTAAGAAATTATAGATCCATTGTTAAACTGAACTCTTCCTAAATTATTTTAAAAATTAAAGTTAAATTATTTGAAAACGATAAATCCACAATTTCCAATCTGACTAAATACGTCTCTAACATTTTAAATACCATTGAAACCAAAAAACAAGTAGATGTGGTATTTACTGATATCAGTAAGACCTTTGACCTAATTCCCTATAAAATTATACTTGAAAAGCATAAAGGAATAGAATTTAAAATTCATAGCCTTAAATGGTTATGGACTTATCTGTGATATAGGTCATGCGAAGACCTTTTTTGTCTATCATTCTGCAACTTATGTTGCAAATTCAGCAGTATCACAGGAAAGTTATCTGTCTTTTATTTTTAGCAGTGTCAACCTTATGACAGTTCCCCATGTCTATCTCATTCACAGAAAATTTTAAATTGTCTCTACCAGACTAAGTTTTTGGCATCTTTGGCATCTTAATATGCTACGCTTTTTAAACTATGAATAATTATCTAAATTTATTTTTTTTATTGTTTCGTTTTTAAATTTTTGAAGTGCACAAATATGATGTTTCCGTACTAACAATAAGAGAAAATATGTACGTATGTATATTTTATTAAGAAAAAGTAATTAAAAAATAAATATTTTTGGTTTGTTTAGTTCTAGGCTTAACGTCCCAGCAGCATAAATGTACTATACAGACGAGTATACAAAATTCGGTGCGTTCAAACTGGGTTGGGTACGAAATGCGCCTTTTCTTAATCCTTTTATTAAAATCTACCATATCAAAACCCTAGCTTTAAAATCTCTTTTTTAAAATCCTCTGTTTCAAAATACCTTTTTTAAAAATGAGGGAGATTTTGTAAAACAAAACTGTATTTGGGCGCCTAAATTACAAAAAAAAAAATTATTTAAAAAAATGGAAATTTGCTTCACTACAAAATAATTTCATAAAGGGAATTCTCCAAATTATTTTTATTCAGTTTTTTATTTTAATGGTGATTAAATTGTTTTATATTATAATAATTCTTACAAAAATTCAGATAAAATTAAAAATAAAATCTAAATAAAAATAAAAATGCTAACATATGATTTTCAAAAAGAAAATTACAAAACAATGGATTTTAGGAGATAGATAACAAAACTGGGGATTTTGATACGGGAGATTTAAAGAGTGAGCGATTTTGAGGTAGTGTAGCTGTTCTTACACCTAGTTGTCCCTCCCATTGTGCTCTCCTCTTCAAAGATCCGGTCGCCTTCTAGAGCATTTCATCGAACCACATTATTCCCTTCATGAAACGTATTATGTCTCCTTGATTAAGCATTCTCACTTCAGAAAAGCTTTCCCAGTATCTTCCCCCAAAGTTCTTCGCGTTTGAGATCTTAAGTTCGGGCATTAGTACGTGGAGTATTTTTTCTTGCGCGAAACTACCTTTAGTAATCATTTTATTTTTTTTATTCTATTTTTAAATGTGAACACCACATATTTTTTTATCACATTTTTTTTGTCTGCATGTGTAAACACATGCTGTGTTCATGAAGCAAAAAAAATTTTTTTTTATTCTTGTTATTATACATAAATCAGCATAAATCAAAATTACATTTTATTATCGAATTAATTATCTAATCTTGTCCACGAAAATAATATGAATGATTATACTTTGTTCTGTTAGCTGGCACGTAAATTTATTTTTCATTTCTTGTTAATCTATTCTAGAGTTAGTCTAAATGTCTTGCTGTTAACCTGTTCCATATCTATATATTATTATTTTTGGTCAATCGCTAATTTATTATTGTTACTGAATACAAGTAGCTTTGTTTTATTTTCATTTACAGTTAATCGTTCCCATTTGACTATTTTATGAATGTTTTTAGATCATCCAGTTTTTCCTTATTTTTATTCTTATATAGTATGAAAGTTTTATCTGCAAAAATGTTGTAACTATCATCAATCTCGTAAATTTCATATTATAGATATATAAGATATATAATGTTGGTCCCACATTTGATCTCTGAGATACTTTACACTTAAGTAATCCGCTTCACTTTCAAAATTTCTCTCTCTTGTTATGACCATCCTATTAGTGAGATAACTTTTAAGGTTTAAGTAAGTTTGTGCGGTATTCCTCTTATATCCAGTTCACCCAATATCTGCTGTAATAAATTATAATCAAGTAGTTCTTTTTTTATGCCTATAATTTGCTGCCAAGTAGCTATTTTTAAGTAGGTTGTCATTTATATAATTGATCGTTATAATAACTAAAGCGGCTTCCATTTTAGGGGTACTTTGTAAGCCAAATTGATTGTAACCGCGAAATATGTAGATTGATTCACGAATATTACAAATTTGTTGTCAATAACTTTGTCATATATTTGCTAGAGTACTTAAAATCGGTATTAATCCATAACATGCCTCTTCGTCTATTTTTACAAGTAGATAAAATAATAAAATGTTTAATAATGTAAAGTGTTTTTTTAAGGATACTAGGAATTAAATCGTTTATTACTTTTGTGAGAATTGTAGCAATAGTTGTAAAAATAATAATAAATGAAAATAAATATTAGAAGATTATTAATTATAAGGCCTTGGCATTAACCGTATGGCCGGCCGAACATGCATAGAGTGCACATCGCGAAGGCTGTCGGTCATTTGTTAATGTTATTTTTTGATATTAATATTATCAGCAACCTCATTATAAAGGAAAAAAAAACGACAATTAACGAAACTTAACGAAATTTCATTGGTAATGCCAAATACTGTCAAGCAGCAACAAGGAGACAAAAATCCAGATGGCTTTATTGAAGTTTTGAAAAAAACAAATAAAAACTCCATCGACAACAACAAAAAAAATCAACAACAACAAGCTTCAACCAGTAATTCTGAGTTAATGGATTATGATGTAAGTCAGTTAGTGAATCCTATGGAAATTCCTGATGTAATTGAAAATAATGTTAACCAACATCAAAAAGAAAAAACTCCAGATGATCTTATCGAAGCATTGAAGAAAAAAAAATAGAAACAAAAGAGACAAAAAAAAACAACAACAACAAGCACGAATTAATAACAACAAAACGTCAACAATGAATGAAAAAGTAACAAGTTTATCAATAAAAGAAAGTATTAACATTAACTGTTTAGAAAATAATTTTGTAAAGTTTAAAAATAAATTACCACCTATTAACACTTTTGGTTTAGAACCAATTGACATAATACAATTATCAACAAATAGTTATAAGTTAACAAAAAATTCTTTTTTATTAAAAAAATTAATAATCAAAAGCATGCTATATATGTAGATAATATTAGTAATTTTAAAACTGTCAAACAGGCTTTAAATGAAATAGAAGCTAACTTCTTTTCCTATATACCTAGAGAAGAAAAATGTAAAAGAATTTTATTAAAGGGTTTACATGTAAACGAAACAGAAAAATCTGTTAATGAATATTTAAATGAGTTTAGGTTAAAAAATGTTGAAATTGTAAAAATCACAAGACTTATAACTAAGAAATCTCAAACTGAAGGTAGACTCTTACCCATTTTTTTAATTCAGATTTCAGCTAATTCAAATATCGTCGAATTATATAAAATCAATATAATTAATAACCAGGTCATTCACTGGGATAAATTAAAAAAATACGAAACAATGCAATGCAAACGTTGTCAACGTTTCGGCCATACTGCAACTAATTGCTCTATGGCCTATAGATGCGTGAAATGTGCGCAAAGTCATGAACCTGGTAAATGTGAGATCGTGTCCGCTACGGATAGTAAACAAAACTTACTATGCGTACTATGTAATTCTAACGGTCATCCCGCTTCCTTTAGGGGATGTCCTAAATATAAAGAAATGGTTAAAGATATGAAAGATAAAAAATTAAGAAAACAAGAAGAATTTTCGAACAAGTTAAACAGTAATAAGATCTCAAATAATTTCTCACCTGTAATGAAAAAAGTTTCACAGACATACTAAAATCAAACACAAATCCTTATAATGGTAAGGCTAACCATTCTATAGAACAATCGCTGGAAATCATCCTAAAAAAAAAAACTCTTTAGAAGATTCAATAAAAGAAAATGCTAAAAAAATTGATTTCTTATTTACTACTTTTGACACATAAATAATGACAATAGAAAATATTCCTCACTATATAAAAAATAAATTAAATGTAATAACTATTAATCCAAACTCTATAATATCAATACAAAAACAATATTCTTTAAAATATTTTTTAAACGAGCATAACCCTGACATTGTGTTTCTATCTGAAACTAAACTACATTCATCAAAAAAATTAAATCTATCTAATTACAATATTGTTCGCAGAGACAGACCTAAGGCTCAACAAGGAGGGGGGGTAGCTATTGTAATAAATAAACTACTTAAATTCAAACAAATTTTTAATAATGAAATAAATAATTTCAATCACTTAGAAGCGGTTATCATATTAGTTAAAATAAGTAAAGATGAAAAAATATTTTTTATTTCTGTATATGCAGCTGAGGGCAATGCTGAAAAATTCAATGACAAATTTGAACAATTATTCAAAAAATTAAAATTAGAGAAACCTGAAAATTACTATGTTATTGGAGGCGACCTTAACGCTAAGCATGTTAACTGATCTAACCGCTTAAACAACACAAAAGCAAATTTTATTAATAATTGGTTAATAAATAATAGAGTAACGTACAATAATGGCATAGCGAAAACCCTTCGCGACCAATTTCAAATAGTTTTTTAGATGTGTTTTTAGTTGATTATAGATTAGAAGTGAAGAATAGGCTAAGTAGAAATAGATTACCAACATTACATTACGATAGCGATCATTGTGCAGTTCAGTTAGCAATAGGTAGGGATAGTAATCAAACAATTTCTTTTGAAATAGTAGAACAAAAAGAAAGGTTTAATTTTAAAAAAACAAATTGGAAAATTTTTAAAAAAAATCTCAATAAACATTTCAAAGAAGAATTAGGAAGGGAGCCATACCTTATAGATAAGGCGCGCAATTTACCTGAAACAGAAATAGATAACCATAGTAAAACTAAATCATATTATTAATAAAACTATAAAATGTACAGTACCAATTCTTAAGGACCAGCATATCGTAAATAACTATTCTAATAAATTAATTGAGAAACTACATAAAACAAAGAGCCAATTTATTAGCAAATTAAATACATTATACCGATGAGCCGGTTTCAGAAAAGATGATCCCAGAATATTAACCTTTAAATCTCAAATCAATAACGTTAACATATTGATAAAAGATAACTTAAAAAAAATATTAATAGCTACTGGGAAAATAGATTAAAAGCTACAAACACTAATTCACAAAATATGTTTCCAGAGGTAAACAAAATATTCAGAAAAAAAGAAACCTTACATATTGACAAGTTCATTATAGACAAACAGAATTTGACCTTGATAAATAAAATCAATAAGAAAACTAACCTAACAGAAATAGATAATTATAACAATTTTATCATAAGACAGCCAGACTTAGGGTTAGTACTAAGAGAAACATTTCAATCTAAACATAATGACGTTAACAACGTACAAGATACCAATACAAAGAAAAAAGTGAATGATTTAATAAACCTAAATAAAGTCTATTTGCTAAACAAAAACGGTTTAATACAATTTTCCGAAAGCATTAACGCAGATAATGTAAAAGATACATATCAAAACAATAAGTTTATATCAATAAATGACCTTCAAAAATTCCTCCAAAATTTGAAAACTAAAACATCTGTGGGAATGGATGGGATCCCAAATATAGTTCTAAAAAACCTAACAAATGATTTTGTAACACAGTATTGTATTATTTTTAATAACTGTATTAATATAGGTTACTTTCCTAGAAAGTGGAAGGAGGCCAAAATAATACCACTCAAAAAACCAGGTAAAGAGAAATCACAACCGAGAAATTACAGGCCTATAAATTCACCATCTAATATTGGGAAAGTTTTTGAAAAAATAATTAATAAACATATAATATTCCATACAGAAAAACTAAACATAATTTCAAATAACCAATTTGGCTTTCGCAAAAACATATCTACTACACATGCAGCTAACAAATTGATGAATGACGTTTGTTGGCACATTTCAAAAAAAGAGTGCGTGGGTTGCATGCTACTAGATCTGACAGATGCTTTCACATCGGTATGGATCAATTGACTTATATATAAACTTATTATGTATCAATTTCCGAAATATCTTATAAGGCTAATATTCAATATGATTAGGGATAGATCATTTATAATAGATGTAAACCGCGAGATTTGTGATAACTCATATATTATCTTAAACGGCTTACAACAGGGGACCGTTAATTCGCCAATTCTGTTTCTAATCTACATAAACGAGCTTTTACACATAATGAATAACCAAAATGAAAATACATACGCCATAGCGTTTGCAGATGATTTGACTATTTACGTAACGAATAAGAACCTTCATTTTCTAACACCCGAAATAAACTAATTATTTTACAAGGTCATAAATTACACTAATTCTTGGAGATTAAGAATTAACTGTAATAAATCCGAACTTATTCTGTTTCGCGATATTGTAGATAACTGCCATATTTCTATCAAAAGAAAGTGGAAACAGTTTGCACTAAATAATAGTCCGTCTGAAATAAAAAGCAAACAATCTTTAAAGTTATTAAAGGGATTTGGTTACAACATAACTGTAAATTTATAAATCATGTTAAAAAACAAATTGAAAAAGCCAACAAAGCTTTTTTCATAACCAAAAAACTGTTTTATTCAAAAAATACTAACCCAAGAGTAAAAATAATAGCTTATCATTCATTTATAAGATCGATACTCTGCTATTGCTGCCCAATATGGTTTAATATTAGCGCCTCGCTAATGCAGAAATTCAGAAGTTTTGAAAGAAAATACCTTAGGTTATGTCTGGGAGAACACAGAAAGTTAGATACACAAGATAAACACTTCATTTCAAATAAAGTAATTTTAAGTAAATCAAAAATAATAGAATAGATAATTTTATAATCTCACTAATAAGAAAATTGTGGAATAAAGCTTATGAGATAGAAAATAATAATATGGTAAAAAATTCAATCTACTTCAACAACTTATTCATAGAACATACAATGTCTAGGGGTTTCGTTCCGCCGGTAGGATTCATCTATTTAGATAAACACAATTATATCCAAAATGCAAATAAAATTTCAATATTTTATCATTACCACAGAAGAGCTACCGATACAAAAATCTATTTAGATTATAATTTTATAATTCAAAACCACAAATATGAAAAATCAATCTCGGATAGAGATATGTCAATAAAAGACAACTTTTACTGGTGGATGAATGAACAACCAGATTGAGATTTCTTATTTTGTAAGTTAGGTTAAGATTAGATAAGTTAGGGTATAAGTTTTATAATTCATAAAATTCAATTTGATTTTTTATAAATTTTTTTACAAAATGAAATATAAATTAAAGCTGTAAAATAGAGAGCATAAAAAAGATATATATACGTATTGTGAAAGCTAAATTCATAAAAAACATAACAATATAATATAGGGTATGTACTCCAAATAAGAGGGTCGTTATATTAAATTAAAATCTTAAGTAATTTGGTGTTATTTAGATTCTTCTCCAAATGTATAAAACAGAACAAATAAATCTAAAAATAAAAAAAAAATAAAAAAACAGTGATTTGAAATTGTTTAAATTTTACGTTAATTCATAATTATATAATTCAATTATATTTTTTGTTTTAAATTATTAACATATTATTATATTCGTATACATTTCATTTTCACACATTTCACATCCCTCAACGCACATTCATGAAAAATTAATTACAATTTGAAAACATTAAATCTATAGGGGCAAAAAAAAAATTAAATTAAAAATAAAAACTTCTTTTTTTTTTTCTTTTTTTTTACTTTTTTAATTACAAATGTTACCCTGAAATGATATATTTTTTGATTTTCTTTTTGAAAAAATATAGATTATTATGAATTTTCAATTCATTAAGCTTAAGTTTGTATGTATAAAATAAAAATAATAATAGAAGATTGTTAATTATAAGGCCTTTGCATTAACCGTATGGCCGAACAGTGATTTGAAATTGTTTAAATTTTACGTTAATTCATAATTATATAATTCAATTATATTCTTTCGTTTTAAATTATTAACATATTATTATATTCATATACATTTCATTTTCACACATTCCACACCCTCAACACACATTCATGAAAAATTAATTACAATTTGAAAACATTAAATCTATAGGGGCAAAAATAAAATTAAATTAAAAATAGAAAATTCTTTTTTTCTTTTCTTTTACTTTTTTACTTACAAATGTTACCCTGAAATGATATATTTTTTGATTTTCTTTTTGAAAAAATATAGGTTATTATGAAGTTTCAATTCATTTGGTAAAAAAATTGAAAGCTTTTAAGCAATTAAACAAACAATTCTTTTTTTGATTATCTGTTCTAAACAGCGTGAGATAAAAATTTGATTTGTTTCTTGTGTTCTGGTTATGAATGTCAATAGATCTATTAAGCATAAAGTTATGTTTGATATGATTATTAATAATTTTGAAAGCAAGAATATAGAGTTCACGTCTACAAATATTTTCAAGACTAAGATAACGAGAGGAATAAATTAGATTTGTTGGGTACATTACTGGATGAAAGTTAATTATTTTTATTGCTTTTTTGTTCACTATATCTAATTTATTTAAGTAATACTTTGAGGACTCCATAATGGATTCAGATAGGTTATATTTGATAATATATATTACAAAAATAAAATATACAGAATATTTTTGCTAAGCACTTTTCGTAATCTGTACATGATAAAAATATAAGGTGAGATCTTTTTAATGATATGTTCAATGGGATTGTGCCAGTTTTATTTACTGTCAGTTATGAGACCCAAATAATTGGAAGATTTAACTATCTCGATTGAATTGCTATTGAAAAGAAAATTGGTTATTGAAGGTTTTTTATTATAAAACAATAGAATTTTTGTTTTTTTAACATTCAATGCAAGGCGATGATTTACAAGCCATTCTTCGATGATCTTTAGGTTTGTATCGATAGCCCTTTAAAGTTTCGATTCAGTTGATTCAGGGTATTTAATCGGGCATATAATTAAATGTTTCCAGAAAGATTTATTTTCACTATGTCATCAATGTAGATTTTGAATAAGTCTGGACCTATAATAGATCCTTGTGAAGCACCACTAATAATAGTTTCTTCATCACTACAAGATTCACCTATTTTTACTTGTTGTTTTCTATTGAAAAGATATGATTGAAAAAATGAAATTTGGTTGGAAGAGAACTTTAGTTTTTTTAGTTTAAGTAACAAGACATAATGGTCAACACAATCAAAAGCTTTCTGAAGATCAAGTAAAACACAGGCAACATATTTTTTTCATAAATTTTTTTAGTAACAAAATTATTAAGACAAAGAGAAGCAGTTGTGGTATCAGACATTTTTTGAAAACCAAATTGTTCATCGCTTAGTATTTTATTTAGAGACATAAACAAGTGTAGACGATTTTTAATTACGAATTCGAATATTTTGGAAAAAACATTTAAAATAGAGATAGGTCTATAATTTGATTCACTTGAAGAACTACTTTTCAAAAATGGACCTTATGATTGCTTTATAATGTATGAAAAGTATATGATTCAAAAGATTTATTTATAAGCTTAACTATTACAGGAGTTAAGCGTTGTGAAAACTTTTTTATAAATTTCGTTGAAATCCTATCATAGCCTGTATAGCTGCTGCTCCTGCTTTTAATTCTCTTATGACATTGTTGACTTCCCTATGATCAGTAGGAGATAGTTGAAAGTTAGAAAAAATATTTGTTTGAAAGTTGTTTATATAAACTTCGTTAATTGGATTGTTGTTAATGTTTAGTTCCTTAGTTATATTAACAAAGTATTCATTCATAGCTTTCGCTATCTCAAAACTTGAGGTAATTGTATTATTGTTATGTTGCAGTATTTTAATGAGGTCTTCAGAAGAATTCGAATCAGTGTTAAATATTACTCTCTTATACACATTCCAAATTGTTTTGCTATTTCAAGGGTCAATTGAAATTTTATTAGAATAGAAATTAATTTTGGCCTCTTTGATGAGTGTTTTTACTCTAATTTTGTATTCATCATACAGTTTCTTAACATCAGAGTCTTCAGGATACTTTTTTTTGTATTTATAAAAGGAATCTCCAATTTTTATTGTTCTTAAAATATTATCATTCATTCACTCTTGGTTTTTTTTCGAACACTTCACTGGTATTTTAATTAAAATATCAATGGAGTCGTAGGAATTTATATTATACCACAATTCGTTGTTTGAAATATTGTCATAGTCTAATATTGTTTTATATTCTCACACTATCAATTGCAGGTTTACTCTCTAGACTGAGTAATAACAATTGATGGTCAGACAGAGAAGTGTCAAGAGTGAAGAAGTGGTATTAAAATTTTATTACATCACTAATAAAGTGATCAATAATTGATTTTTTATTTGATCCAATTCTTGTTGCGAATTCATCTGAAATTTTATTGTATATAATGTAGCCTTTTGAAAGAAGCAAGTTAATATAATTTTTAACATCTATATTGCGACTTTGCAACAAATCTAAATTAAAGTCACCAATTATGATAGTTTTTTTATATGAATTTGTAAGATGTAATTTATTTAGAAATTCATCAATCTGAGTATTATGTGATCTGTAGACGGACATTACGCTAAATTCTTCCTTTAATAACTTTATCATTAAAAAGTGTGAATTTTGAAATTCTTCTTCAACTAAAGAGCTAGCGAGTTTTGTGGATACATAAATTGCGCACCCACCATATTGTGCTCTTTCCTATTTGAAAAATATGCATTAAAATTAGGTAAATTAAAAAATTTATTTTCTGACTGCGTTAACCAAGTCTCTGTTAAAGCAATCAAATGTATGTCAAATTTAAAACTATTTATCAGACATTCTAACTCACATAACTTATTTCATATGCTACGAATGTTTAAATATAAAATATTCAAATTGTTTACCATTTGTAAGTTTATTGAATTATTTGGTGATTTAGTATAAAAATCAACCTTCATACTTTTTGTAATATAACTCTCAGTTGAAATCATTTTTATTATTAATAATTGAAAAAATAAAAAAAGCAAAAAATAATTTAAAAAACCAGAGTGCAAAAAAAAACAAGCAAAATAAAGACAAAACTGAAATATAAGAAATACAAAACAAAAAACGGGACAATATAGGCATATGACACCTTTAACTTATTAAGTAATAATTGGAGTAATAAATTTTTTGTAAATGCTTTTTTGGATCTTAATAAGTAGTTCGATTTTTTGTTTTTTAAAATGTTTAGAATAAAAATAAATATAATTTTTGGAATTATAAAATTAATTAAATTATTATTGTTATTAAGATATTTAGAGACTATTTAGAGTAATTAGATTAATTTTTTTAATAAAATTGTATATAAAAATGTACAAAAAAAAAATGTGTAAAAATGGTAAAATGTATAAAAATAAAATAATATTAGTAAAAGCAAAAAATATGTAACAAAAGTTTGTAAATCCAAAATAAAAATTATATTTAATAAAAAAATGTGTGTTTTGATTTTTTAGTGCTTAAAATTAGGTTAGGGTACAAGAACAAGACAGAATGAAATGAAGATGAGTGAAATAAAAAAGACTGTTTTTGTTTTTTAACTAAAGTTTATACCAGCGTGAATTTGTAGAATTTCCTTAATGTCATTAAAATTCCTAATATCATATATTTTACTCTTTTCTTTTTCAGGCATCTTAATTGTGTTGTTCTTGTACCAGAGATATTGATAATTATATAATTTTTTAATTTTATTAGCTTCAAAGTACAATTTTTTTTGTAATTTCGATGGTTTAGAAAAAATAATTTCTTGTTATCTTGATATTCCTCGGTTTCGGCTAAAAATTGTGATGTAAATAAGCGAATTTTTTTTTTAGCGTTAAAGATATCATTTTTTTTAGATTCATCGTGAAAGTGAATAATGTATCTTTGTTGTTGCCTCTTTGCATCTGATGTACCTTCAGAAAGTGGTGAAATAAGTGCAATTTCGTTTTCATTAATATCACTATTGAGATTGCCTTTAATATTTTTAGAACTAAAGCTTTATTTATTTATTTATTTATTTACATTAATATTACATACATTAATGTAGTGCAATATTATTGAACCATCGGCAACTAAGGCTATTATAGGTTTTTATACTATTATTAAATTATATACTAATATTATTTATTTTGTTTATATTATATACTATATATTTGCATTATATTAGGTATTATAATAATTGAATTTATACAATGAATTACTTCAGTGCAGTGCTGACAATACAAATTTATCCTCATCTAAACTGACACTATCAACAATAAAAGTTGCACAAATTTCCGCATCTACTTCGACATCTTTGAGCTCTGATACTTTGGATCAATTACCTTCTGTTACTAAGCCTTCTTCAATTAAAAAATGCTCTTCAAAAGCTTCCAAATTACCAACCAAGAAGGTTCAATTTTTACTTCCGAACGAAAAAGAAAAAGAAATTACTGCAGATGGTAGGCAGACGTCAACTGAGGAAGAATCTAAACCGGATTCGGATCTCCAGTCACTGTACTTTACTAAATTTGCAGCTTACACAACTTCTAATTATCTCAGTAAGTTTTTAAAGAATAAGTTTAATTTAAGTACTGTAATAATAGTTAACATTACTCCTAAGAATCTTAGATTTAAACCGAAATATAAATCTTTTAAAATTATGGTACCTCAATCCAAAGTTTGTGAAATAATAAATTACAAACGATGGAAAAAAGGTACTATAATTAAGCTTTTTAAAGAAGAGTCTAATTCTAATAGTAATACAACTAAATCTATTTCTCATATTAATACAAGTTTAAACATTAACACAAACATTAATAACAAGCATTCTAAAACACTTCTTCTTAATCCTTTCGCTGTTCCTTTTAGTAATAAAGCTAAAAAGAAATTTTCAATTCAGAGTACATTATCTACCAATAGCAAAATGTACTCTAATTTCATCCAAGAAGATACTTTAAGACCGGTTACCAGTAGCTATAACATTAATAATAATAAAGTTCATAGTAATAACAATAATAAATTTATAAGTAACAATAATAATAATAATCGAATTAAAAATAATCAAAATCAAAATAATAATAATAAAAATAATAATAATAAAAATAAAAATAAAAAAAAGAATAATAATAATAATAATAATAATAATAATAATAATAAAAATAATAATAATAATAATAATAATATTAATAATAATAATAATAATAATAATAATAATAATAATAATAATAGTAATAATAATAATAATAACAATAATAATAATAACTATAACGATAATAATAATAATAATAATAATAATAATAATAATAATAATAATAATAATAATAATAATAATAATAATGTTAGTAACGACAATAATAATATTAATAATTATAACGATAACGATAATAATGATAATAATAATAATTATAACTATAATAATAATAATAATAATATTAGTAACGGCAATAATAATAATAATCAAAATAATAACAATACTAATTTTAATAATAATAACAATAATATTAATAATAATAACAATAATATTAATAATAATAACAAACTAGTATTACAAGATCCGCTTGTTTCTCCAATCGTTAGAATGACAAAGCGATCTCTAACAGAAGATTGCAAATATGCTCTGTCAAGATTCAGAGATGAGAGGATTCTCTACAACGTTAGACTTTTCCTAGCCTATTTACATAATGATTCGTATAACACCGTTATAGAAGGTAAAACTAGGACTCACCTGTCAGTTCTCATTCACAATGAGGGGCTGGCATCTAATTATAAAGATTTATACGATCTTTATCTCAGATATCATAAAAATATAGGCTTCTCTGTTAAAGAGGTCGAAGAGGATCTTAAGGCTTATCGTAGTCATTGCAATAGCAACTACTACAATCATTTGAATCAATCACGTGAGAGTTATAACAAGTTTTTTCGTCCAAACTCTAAGTAATTACTCAAGTTTCAACCAAACTTCAAATCTCATTTCTTTATCTAACGTTACTTACTCTAAAAAGACCTCTCAAACTTTCAACAACATAAACAACATTAAAATGTTTTACCACAATTGTAGTGGTATGAGAGGCAAGCTAAAGAAGCTTTTTGTTGATGCCAAGTCGTGTAATTTCAATGTTTTAGTTATAACTGAAACATGGCTCAACGATTCGTTTACAAACGAGGAAATTCTGGATGGTAATTGGTCCATTTACAGAAAGGATCGTGATTATCTATCTGCAAATTGTTCGCGAGGAGGTGGTGTTCTACTTGCTGTAAAGAATAACTTATCTAGTGTACCATTAATCACTGGTACACATCATTCTTTCGATCACCAATTTGTTAAAATTAAATTAGGTACAAATAATTTATACCTAGGTATAGTTTATTTCCCTCCGAACTCTGACAATTCCTCATATTCTGATTTTTATAGTGTATATCACAATATTATTTCAGAAATGCATGAGGATGACTCAATTTTTGTGTTTGGCGATTTTAATCGTCCTTCTATTTCTTTTATCGTTGACGACGCTGATAATTTGTTATTACCGGTTAACTTTCATGACGAAATTGACTTCGGTCTTATTAGCGAGTTCTACGGTAACGATTTACAACAAATTATCAGTTATCCTAATAGTAATAATAAGTGGTTAGATCTTGCATTTTCAAATGCATATGATAGAGTGTCGGTTAAACTCGCTGATGATGTTGATAATCTTTTTACCAACTCTTTTCATCATAACGCACTTATTTTCGAGTTCTCCACTTCTATCCCACTCTTGGACAAATCTTACAATAATGAAATTGTATACGATTTTTTTAATGCTGACTATCAAAGTATTAATTATGCTTTGTCATTAATCACATGGGACGAACTGTTAGTTCAACAGGATGTCAATTTACTAATCTCTATCTTTTACTCTAATCTGTTTCAAATTATTGATACCTTTGTTCCTAAAATTCGCAAAAAGCATAAAATAACAGAACCATGGTTAGATAGAGATCTTAGGAACTTGAGAAATCGGCGCAATAAAATATACAAAAAACTCAAACATCATCAAGCACCATGCGACGACTTATTGAATATGTATAAGCAACTTGCAATTGAATTTAAACAAAAAGCCAATGTAGCATATGAAAACTATGTCACAGATATTGGCAACAAACTTGTTACTGATCCTAAAAAATTTTTTGATTTTGTTAACACAAAACGGAAATTATTTGGGTATCCCAATTCAATGTTATCAAAAGACAATGTGGTTTCTGATTGCCCAAAAGAAATTTGTAACTTCTTTTCTGATCATTTTCAACAAGTTTATCGTCAAACAGCACCAGTTACTACATCGACTAATTCCTTATCTAATAGCTCAAATTTCCTACTTACAGACGTGTATCTTTCTGAAAATGATATTCTTGAAGCAATTTTGAGCCTTGATTTAAAAAAGGGTGCTGGTCCGGACTTAATTCCCCCAATCTTTTTACATAATTGTTCTCACAGTCTAATCTTCCCTCTTCATCTTATTTTCAATAAGTCACTTTCAATTGGGATTTTCCCACAAAAGTGGAAATCCTCCCACTTAACCCCTATTTTTAAAAAAGGGGATAGAGCATCGGTGGAAAATTATCGAGGTATAGCAATCCTCTCGACTATACCTAAATTATTTGAAAAAATTGTCGTTGATAGAATTACTCCTATCATAAATGCAAAACTAAATGAACAACAACATGGTTTCAGAAAAGGTCGTTCAACTACTACGAACCTGATGGTTTATACATCTGAAATCCTGAATCAAATGGAGAAAGGGTACCAAGTTGATGCAATTTACACTGATTTTAGCAAAGCTTTCGATCGTGTAGATCACTTCACTTTGCTAAACAAACTATCAACTTTTGGCATTTCGGGTTCATTTCTTGGGTGGCTTAATTCTTATCTTTTAGAAAGAACTCAAAATGTTAAATTTCGTGGTGTATTATCCAACACCATTGGGGTCACTTCCGGTGTACCGCAAGGTAGCCATTTAGGCCCGCTTCTGTTTAATGTTTTTATTTCAGATCTTTCGGAATATCTAAGCAATATATCTCACATTTCGTTTGCTGATGACCTAAAAATATATCAAGTGGTTAAAGATAATCCTGATGCAGCTAAACTTCAATCAAGCTTATCAGTGTTACAAACTTGGTGCACGTCAAATAAATTAGAACTCAACATACAGAAATGTAAAGTTATTAGCTTTACACGTAAACGGTCTTCTTTAATATATGACTACAAAATAGATAATGTTTCTCTTGAAAGGGTTTTTAGCATTACTGATCTGGGAATTCTTCTCGATAATAAACTTAATTATAATCTTCACTATGACCTAATTGTTTCAAAGGCTAATAAAATGTTAGGTTTCATTAAGAGAAGAGCTAAAGAATTTAGCGACTTAGCTGTGACAAAATCTCTTTATTGTTCCCTAGTTCGTTCTATCTTAGAATACGGTAACATTGTTTGGGATCCAGTCTTTGCAGTTCATTCCAATAGAATCGAATCAGTTCAAAAGCAATTTCTTTTATTTGCATTAAGGAATCAATATAACCCTTTTGATTTTGCTAATCTACCTAGTTACACCACAAGACTTGATTCATTAAACTTGCTTTCTTTATCTTTACGTAGACAACTATTGTCATCATGCTTTACTTTTGATATTTTGAATAATAGTATTTCTATCCAATCTCTTAATAACAAGTTTAGACTTAACGATAGTGTTAGGCAAACTAGAAATACTAAATTTTTAATGGACTACAAACATAATACAGAGTACGGTAGAAATGAACCCATCAACAGATGTTGTACTACTTTTAACAAAATTAGTCATCTCTATTCTACATCTATCTCCAGAAATACGTTCAAACACATTTTACAACAACATTTTTCCAATTTAATGACCTTAGACAATTAATTCTTACTTAAGCAAAAAAAAAAAATTTTTTTTTTTTTTTTTTTTTAATTATGATATAATTTTAAACATAGCACATTTATTGTATTGCATTATAATACAATTAATGTTTTTCATTTAGATCATTTTTTTTTTTTTTGTACATTTTATAAATAGTAATTTAATGCTTTCAAGTACTGTTAATAAAAAAAAAATGTTCATTTTTTTTTTTAATTTTACTTCTACGTAATAATAAGATATTTATTTACGTTTAATTTGCTACATAAGTTATTACATAAAATTTTAAATTGATTGTCATTATATATATGTACATATCTGTACTGATATCATATTTCAATTTTTTTTGTTAAAATAAAGTTGTTAATGTAGTTTAAATAAAAAATTAATAAGAACAATAACAATAAATTAACTTTTTTTAGGTTTTAAGTTACTATAAATGTAGTTTTAAGTCATTGTTTTGTTTAATTTTAATTATAAGCATTAATTTAAGAATTTTTTTTGTAACGACCTTGCTTAGGTTTTGTAAAATAAAATAAAATAAAAAAAAAATAATATTTTTAGAATTAAATCTTTATAATCGTTGTTATTCAGTGGTAAACAAGAAACAATCAAATTTGTTCGATTATTAAGAACCTATTTTTCATCTAACTTAGCTTCCGTCATGTTAAACATATATTTCAAGTCAAGATTGTGATTTAATTTGCTGTAAGTTGTTAATATCATTTGTGTTTCTATCCAGTTTTTTTTTTAAGTTTCTAATTTCAATGCTAGTTCTTTTGTTTTATTAGTTAACACTTTTCTAATGCGATTTTTTTTCTTTTTTTTGTTAATTAATTATTGTATTTGTTTTTATATAAATATTTCAGCAATTATAAACATGAAAAATTTTTCAATTTTTCGGCGCCGCAAAGTGTGTAGGTACTTTAAAATTAGGGACGAGTATTTTTGTATGTATGTATAATTAGCAGGGATTATATAGTTATGGTTACAAGATCAGAGTTACATACACGGTTTTTCTAGAATGTGTATGTATAAGTAAAAGCTATACATATATATAAAACATTCCAAGTAGAACAAATTTTTTAGTATAGAAAATAAAAATAAAGCTGTGCCCCAAATAGTCGCCACATCTATCAATATGAAATTTATTCATCTTTTATGTTATATTAAATTCGTTTTATTTTAATTTTAAATATAGATAAAAGTTTTTCATTCTTTTCTTTGATATGTAATCATATACAATTTAACCTTGAAAAAAAAAAGTTTTCTAAATAAAATAAATTGATGTGTATGTACATTGTAACTTCGTATTGCTATACTAGGGATAGATAATAATTTGAATACTTGTAATTTAATGTACGTTTTTGTAAGTAATTTAGATTCGATTGTTAGTTTTAAATAAATTTTATTTATTCTAGTTATATAATATTACAATGCATTAACATAAAATTTACAAATGTATTACAATAAAACAATTTTTAAAATACAAAGAAAAGATTAGTTATCTGCATGTTGTGTTGTATGTTTTATAAACCGAATAAACGAGTACGTATGTTAAATATAATGTTATGTTAACAATTACCTACGTTGTCAGATTTATTGTATGGTTTTTATTTTTTAAATAAAATGAAGTTTTTTTCTAGATATGCGAAAAAATATACATGAGATTTCTTGATTTGTCACAGACAATTTGTGTATTTAAGTATATTTTTTTTTGCAAAATAAGCTAAAGAGTATATAAAAATGTGTTATTTAAAATGATTAAGTAACCAATAATTCGTCGTTTCAATTGAAGTAAACTGTATTATATGAAGAAGGATTTAAATTTTTACTTTATAAATTTAAATGTATAAAATTATTAATTAACATATATTGGATTAATGTTAATTAGTTTAAAAAAGTAGGTATAAATGTATGTATGTATATGTATGTATGCATTACATATGTACATACATATATTCACTATAGTAAACTATAGGGAAAAATTTTCTTTTTTTTACTTTTATGATTTATTTTGTAGTTTTTTAATATAATAAAACAAATAACACAAATTTTAAAAATAAAGTAAATTATAAATATTTATCTTGTTTTTTTTTTTGACTTTTTAACAAAGTGATGTTGTCAGCCCGGCGGTAGAATGAAGAATCATGAGTTGTTATTTCTTCTATGCTTTACTTACCATTTTAAAATTAAGCGCTTCAAAAAATTATAAAATTTTAACAACGCGCTGTATAGAAGTTAATCCTAAAATTGAAAAATGTTAATATTTACACTAGAAAAAAGTTTAAACTGTATATTATTTCGTCTTAAACAATTTTACAAATTAAAAGCAAATTTTTATTGAAATATTTATAGGCAATATTTTACTACGTTTTTAATAAAAATTTATTAACAAGAAGTTTTCAAAGGTAAATATTATCCTCACTTAATTCATTTCCACTTTTTCTTTACTCTTTTTTTTATCTCTTCTTTCTTTACGTTCTGCGCTCTTATCATGACTCTTTGATCGCCTTTTTACCTTGTCTCTGATCCTTGAATTATCTCTTCTAGATCTATAAATCAAATATGAATTTGAATTTTAATTAATTAAATTATAAAATTTCAATATTTTTTATAAAGTTAAATAATTTTACATTTAAAACAAAATTACCATGTACAAACAAACATAGTTACAAATGTACGCATTTTAAAATATCACTATCGTGTTTAATTTATTACAATTAAGCAGTTAAAAAACCTTTAATGGGGATAAAGATGCGGTTTTAGATGTTATTTTTATATTAATAACCGTAGAAAAAACCAGAGAACATCTCGATCTCTTACAAAAAAAAATAAGATATCTCCGTACTAAAACGAAATTTGCGTTTGTAGATTTTAGAACTTTCCTCGCAACAATTTAACCTTATCTGGTTTATTTCTAATTCCAATATTTAAGGAACTGTTTTCGAAAGAGGTTTTAGTCTATTGTTGTAGATAGAAATACTGTCAAAACACCGCTCATAAGCAGTATAGTCGATTTGCCATCTTGACCTGCTTCAAATGTTTTGCATTCAAATCTCCTTTAGGCACTGAGATTTGAATGTAAATCATTTATTCATTGCCAAAACTATTTTCACATATTTAAACTCTCTTACATGCTTACTCAAAGTGGAATCAATATTTTATGAAGAACAAACGTAATTCTGCATGGAACAAGTATATGGACACAAATTTTATTACCCATTATACTTTTCTTGATATCTAAAATAGTTTTAAAATTTTATTTGACACTATATAAAATTATATTGACAGAATTAAACCCCAATTTTATTTCAATTCGCGACGTTATAATGATTTTTTTAATAGTATGATACGAAGAAATCACATCAAATAACTCTTAGATTGTTCCCAACTTGTTTACCACATTCTTCTCTAAAACTTATATAAAACGCATTTTTTGAGTCAAAACAGTTATATTCAGACAAACTAATTTCTTCATCTCTCAAATTTTGCATTAAGACCATTCTAATAACTGCATGCATGTTAAAGCATGTTAATGCCATACATTTTAGCTCTAACAGATGACTTATTATACGAACCCGATGGAGTTCTACCAATAATATACAATGTGCTGAACATTTGGAAGGTTCTCTTTGTAAATTATGTAATTATATCCTCAGGGATCGGTTTTTTCGCCCACTCTTCTTAATATTTATCAATACCTACTTTCAATTACCTCTAATCCAATCCATTGTTTCGCAGATGACAGCACCCTTGTAGCACCACCTGACAGCACCACCCACCCCAAACAGCGCAGAGTCATCTCGACAAAGTGCAAAACAGAGCTATTCGCCTTATTAGAGACCCCAATGTTACCTCAACGCTCACTCCATTTTACCATCACCGTACTGTTGGGTCAATGACCCTCTTTTATTGATACCTTGTAGGAGTGAACACCTGTTCTAAAGAAATAAAACAATTGATGCCTCCACTCAAAGTTTTCCAACGTGAAACGATGTGCAACAGATGCCCACCCATACACTCTCGAACTGGCAAGATGGCGCAATGCAGCATTCGGAAATTCGTATGGCATGCGCACGTCGCGTTTATAGAAGCTTATGCCCGCACATGTGTTCCCAAAAGTTGGTAATTCATTTGTGTACGATATATCGAAATTCAAGAAGAACACTAACATCCTTCTACAAAATAACTATCCAAATTTTTCCCTTCATCCTCCATAATCCCAATTATCCTTCTCCAAATTCTCAAGTAATCCTTCCCTCATCCTTTTCCCCAAGACAAAGCTGTACATTATATTATTATGTATTAAAGGACCCATCCTATAGTTTGGTTTTGAAGGGTGGGTTTGGTGGGTTAGAGTCTAACACTACTCAGAGAAACCTCGAGCAGTTCCTTTAAGTAACTTTTGATGTTTTCCACCGTCCCTCGTAAAAAAAAAAAAATGTCAATTCAATGTAGCTCAATCGCTTAGCCCTGGATTTTATTTATTTATCCAATACAGAATGGGCTTGTTGTGATTTAAGAAATTATAGATCCATTGTTAAACTGAACTCTTCCCAAATTATTTTAAAAATTAAAATTAAATTATTTGAAAACGATAAATTCACAATTTCCAATCTGACTAAATACGTTTCTGACATTTAAAATACCATTGAACCTAAAAAACAAGTAGATGTGGTATTTACTGATATCAGTAAGGCCTTTGACCTAATTCTCTATAAAATTATACTTAAAAAGCATAAAGGAATAGAATTTAAAATTCATAGCCTTAAATGGTTATGGTCTTATCTGTGATATAGGTCATGCCAAGACCTTTTTAGTCTATAATTCTGCAACTAATGTTACAACTTCAGCAGTATTACAGGAAAGCAATCTATCATGTTTATTACAATTGTCAAAATTTTTCCAATATACGATATTTAGCAATAAAAATTCTCTATATCTATTACGTATGTCATTTCTTATCGTTTAACGTATTTAAAAAGAAAGCTTTAGCGTTTATCAAAAAAGTTTTTAAGTTTGTATGAGTTTTTTAAAATTTACATTACAGATGTCAAAAGGTATCGTTTTCTTTGTGTTTTTTTATCAATTGAAAATCTCTCAAACCAGATCAATGAAATTTTGAATTCATATCCAGGAACTGAAATTGTTTCAATATTCATAATAGAGACTGGCTTCACTTTTCTAGTAACACTTCTCTGAGTCAAAACTCAATTGGGAAATAAGTTGAACTATTCTCATCTCTTTTCCACCTTTCTCAACTTGTCCAAAATCCCACTAGGATCCCAGATCGTGCTGATCAAGAAAGCTACCTCTTGGATCTGTTCCTGACCACACACCCTGAAAAATATGTGGTTTCAGTTGGTTGCCCCCTGGGTGGCTCCGACCATTGTTTGGTTAAAACAAGTTTCCGGGTAGGGCCAATTACCAATCAAAGGACTCCTTCCAGAACATTAGTATGGCGATACAGCCATGCGAACTGGGAGGGTCTTAACAGTTTTTTCAGATCCTTTGATTGGTCATTGTGCTTCCCCGATAGTAATGTCGACTTTGCTGCAAATGTGATTTGTGAAACAATTTTACTTGGAATGAGGTTATTTATTCCTCACTCCATGAGAACTATTAAACGGAAATTCAAATCTTGGTTCAATCGCATTTGCAGTGAAGCCATTCTTAAAAAGGAGGAGACTTTTAAACTGTATCAAAGCAATAGGTCGGAGGCTCTCAGGGCAAACTATATAGTGGTTCGAAACAGGTGCAAGAGAGTTATCAACAGGCAAAAATTCTTATTCAACCTAAAGTTGAAACGCAAACATATCCACATGCCTAAGAATAGCAAATCCTGTTGGTCATTTGCAAAAAGTTTAAAAGAGGACGCTAGCGGGTCTTCTTTTCCTCCGCTTGTTGATATTAATAACATGATTGTGTCAGATTCCAAAGAGAAAGCGAACTTGTTTGGCAAGCAGTTCTCTTTCAACTCGACACTGCCTCAGTCAACTTTAAAGCCACCAACTGTTCCTGAAGTTGACTACTCCTTCGGCAAAATATACTTTACAACAAGAGCAGTGATGAAAATCTTGAAAAATCTTGATGCAAAAAAATGAGCCGGTCCAGATGGTATCACCACCATGGTTCTTAAAAATAGCTATTCAAGTATTTCAAAACCTCTACGCAACCTTTTCTATCTTTCCTTTACTTCGGGTATTCACCATACCCAATGGAAGGTTGGATCCCTCTAACTACTGTCCTATTGCTATAAGCTCGGTTCTTTCCAAAGTAATGGAAAAAATAATAAACAAGAAGCTTTTGAAATATCTGGATCGTAGAGGTTTGCTTCATGATCGACAATACGGGTTCAGAGCCCGTCGTTCAATCGGTGATCTCATGACTTACTGGATATTTCTAAAGCGTTCGACCGAGTCTGGCATAATGCTTTATTAGCAAAATGCAAAGCGTTAGGACTAGGTAGGGTCTTTCTAAAATGGATTGGAGATTTCCTTTCGAATCGCATGATTCGGGTACTTGTCGATGGTTATTCATCTGACAATTTTATAATTAATGCTGGTGTTCCTCAGGGATCGGTTTTGTCCCCCACTCTCTTCTTAATATTTATCAATGACCTACTTTCAATTACCTCCAATCCAGTCCATAGTTTAGCAGATAACAGCACCCTTGTAGCTTCCTATGAATTTCGTAGCCGCTGTGGTATTAATCACCAAACTAATAGAACAGCAAGAAACTTCACTATCAGTGAACTAAATAATGATTTAGCGAAAATCCAAAAATGGGATGAAAGCAACAGAGTTGATTTCAACACCAAAAAAACGCAATGCTGTTTAATCTCGCGTAAAGTAACTACTACTACACCCAACCTGACTTTTCAGGGTGAGGCTTTGCCGCACTCAGCAGACTTAAACATTCTGGGCATCAAGTTAAATCAGAAATTGACCCGGTCAAATCATATTTTTGGTATAGCTAAAGATGCTGCTAAATGTCTAGGTTTCTTATACCGCTGTAAAGCTTACTTCTCTCCTTCCGATCTTCTCAACATCTATAAAATGCAAATTAGGCCCAAAATGGAGTATAACGAACATATTTGGGCTGGAGCGCCCCAAACAGCGCTGGGTTTTCTCGACAAAGCGCAAAACAGAGCTATTCGCCTTGTTGGCGACCCCAGTGTTACCTCAAC
Organism: Poecilobothrus nobilitatus; assembly: GCA_947095535.1. NCBI lineage: Eukaryota > Metazoa > Arthropoda > Insecta > Diptera > Dolichopodidae > Poecilobothrus > Poecilobothrus nobilitatus. The sequence goes on from OX352772.1 coordinate 218,234,180, forward strand.
GCTGACTCCACTTTGCCATCGCCGTACTTTTGGGTCATTGATCCTCTTTTATAGTTACCTTGTAGGGGTAAACACCTGCTCTAAAGAAATAAAACAATTGATCCCTCCACTCAAAGTTTTCCAACGTGAAACGAGGAGTGCAACAGATGCCCACCCATACACCGTCGAACTGTCAAGATGGCGCAATACAGCATTCGGGAATTCGTTTGTCATGCGCTCGTCGCGTATATGGAACCTTATGCCCGCACATGTGTTCCCAAAAGTTGGTAATTCATTTGTGTACGATATATCGAAATTCAAGAAGAACACTAACATCTTTCTTCAAAATAACTATTCAAATTTTTCCCTTCATCCTCCATAATCCCAATTTTCCTATATTCAAACACCCAAGTATTCCTTCCCCCATCCTTTTCCACAAAACCAAGCTGTACATTATATTATTATGTATTAAAGGACCAATCCTATAGTTTGGTTTTAAAGGGGGTGGTTTTGGTTGGTTAAAGTCCAACACTACTCAGAGGAACCTCGTGCAGTTCCTTTGGGTGAATTTTGATGTTTTCCACCGTCCCTCGTAAAAAAAAAAAAAAAATTAGGAATTTACTTACGATAGGTAGATTTAAAAATTTTTTTATTAGAAAAATGTAAGAATTTAAAAGAAAAGTAAAGAAACGTAAAATTATTTGAAAAATAAAAAAAAACTCAGCAGATAGCATTCTAAAATTTTTTTTAAAAACAAAGCTGTCTAAACCTTTCAGATAAATTTGAAATAAAATTAACTTTTGAAATTTCCAAATGTTTTTCATGTTATTTTATGTCATACATAAAAAAGTTTTTCGTTAGATTTAAGTTTATTTTATATCGTTTTGTAATACTTCGCAATACCAAGAAAAATGATAGCATTTTTAGACGAATTAAATCGTTTATTACTTTTGTGAGAATTGTAGCAATAATTGCACTAATGAATTTTAAATCTCTAGAAGTATTTCCGTTGCTCCAGGCGATGAATTCTTTTTAAGCCGATTTATTTTTTGCTTGACCTTGATTAATATCGTAGTTTGCATGTTTTTATGTCCATTACAAGATTGCTTATATATATTTCGTGATGTTTTGTTCGATTTTGGCAAATACGTAAAAAGAGTAGTGCTATAGTTCATATAGTAGTAGTAGAAGTAGCAGTAATAATTAGAATGATTTAAACGATTAGCATCATTTACTTGAAAAATTAAAAATTAATTACAATTTGAAAACATTAAATCTATAGGAGCAAAAAAAAAAATTCTTTTTTTTTTTTTCTTTTACTTTTTACTTACAAATGTTACCCTAAAATGAAATATTTTTTGATTTTCTTTTTGAAAAAATATAGGTTATTATTAAGTTTCAATTCATTTGGTAAGTCGTTGAGAACTTTTAAGCAATTAAACAAAAAATTCTTTTTTTGATTATCTGTTCTAAACAGCGTGAGATAGAAATTTTATTTCTTTTTTGTGTTATGGTTATGAATGTCAATAGATCTATTAAGAATAAAGTTATGTTTGATATGGTAATTAACAATTTTGAAAGCAAGAATATAGAGTTCACGTCTACAAATATTTTCAAGACTAAGATAACGAGAGGAATAAATTAGATTTGTTGGGTACATTCGTAGATATATTAACTAATAGATGGGAAGTTAGCTATAGTCGTTTCTTTTTTTCTTATGTGTTTTAATATCTTAAGGTATTCAGTCAAAAAAATACAGCATTTTATAATATGTATACAATTCATTCACTCAGCTGTTTATATTTATTATTTGATATATATCACGAAAAGAAAATATACAGAATATCTTTACTAAGCACTTTTCGTAATCTGTACATGATAAAAATATAAGGTGAGATCTTTTTAATGATATCTTCAATGTGATTGTGCCAAATTTACTGTCAATTTTGAGACCCTAATAATTGAAAGATTTAACTATCTCGATTGAATTGCTATTGAAAAGAAAATTTGTTATTGAAGTTTTTTTATTATCAAACAAAAGAATTTTTGTCTTTTTAACATTCAATGCAAGGCGATGATTTACAAGCCATTCATTCTTCAATAGTCTTTAAGGTCTGTATCGATAGCCTTTTAAGTTTCGATTCATAGCATTGTCGGCATATAATTAAATGTTTCCAGAAAGATTTAGTTTCACTATGTCATCAATGTAGATTTTGAATAAGTCTGGACCTATAATGGATCCTTGTGGAACACCACTAATAGGTTCTTCATCACTAAAAGATTCACCTATTTTTACTTGTTGTTCTCTATTGAAAAGATATGATTGAAAAAATGAAATTTGGTTGGAAGAGAACTTTAGTTTTTTTGGTTTGAGTAACAAGATATAATGGTCAACACAATCAAAAGCTTTCTGAAGATCAAGAAAAACACAGGCAACATATTTTTTTCATAAATTTTTTTAGTAACAAAATTATTAAGACAAAGAGAAGCAGTTGTGGTATTGGACATTTTTTCAAAACCAAATTGTTCATCACTTAGTATTTTATTTAGAGACATAAACAAGTGTAGACGATTTTTAATTACGAGGTTCAACTATATTTGGAAAATTTTTTTTATAAATTTCGTTGAAATCCTATCATATCCTGTATAGCTGCTCCTGCTTTAAATCTCTTATGACATTGTTGACTTCCCTATCATCAGTGGGAGATAGTTGAAAGTTAGAAAAAACATTTGTTTGAAAGTTGTTTATATAAACTTCGTTAATTGGATTGTTCTTAATGTTTAGTTCCTTAGTTATATTAACAAAGTATTCATTCATAGCTTTCGCTATCTCAAAACTAGAGGTAATTGTATTATTGTTATGTTGCAGTACTTTAATGAGGTCTTCAGAAGAATTCGAATCAGTGTTAAATATTACTCTCTTGTACACAATCCAAATTGTTTTGCTATTTCAAGGGCAATTGAAATTTTATTAGAATAGAAATTAATTTTGGCCTCATTCACTCTTGGTTTTTATTCGAACACTTCACTGGTATTTTAATTAAAATATCAATGGAGTCGTAGGAATTTATATTAGACCACAATTCGTTGTTTGAAATATTGTCATAATCTAATAGTTTTATATTCTCACACTATCAACTGCAGGTTTACTGTAGACTGAGTAATAACAATTGATGGTCAGACAGAGAAGTGTCAAGAGTGAAGAAGTGGTATTTAAATTTTATCACATCACTAATAAAGTGATCAATAATTGATTTTTTATTTGATCCAATTCTTGTCATCTGAAATTTTATTGTATATAATGTAGAGAGAAACAGGTTAATATAATTTTTAACATCCATATTGCTAGACTTTCCAACAAATCTAAATTAAAGTCACCAATTATGATATTTTTTTTATATGAATTTGTAAGATGTAATTTATTTAGGAATTCATCAATCTGAGTATTATGTGATCTGTAGACGGACATTACGCTAAATTCTTCCTTTAATAACTTTATCATTAAAAAGTGTGAATTTTGAAATTCTTCTTCGACAACTAAAGAACTAGTGAGTTTTGTGGATACATAAATTGCGCACTCACCATAAGACTCTTTTCTATTTGAAAAATATGCATTAAAATTAGGTAAATTAAAAACTTTATTTTCTGACCTTTAACCAAGTCTCTGTTAAAGTAATTAAATGTATGTCAAATTTAAAATATTTATCAGGCATTCTAACTCACATAACTTATTTCATATGCTACGATAAAATATTCAAGTTGTTTACCATTTGTAAGTTTATTGAATTATTTGGTGATTTAATATAAAAATCAACCTTCATGTTTTTTGTAATATTACTCTTAGTTGAAATCATTTTTATTATTAATAATTGAAAAAACAAAAAAAAAAATGAAATAAAAAAACCAGAGTGCTAAAAAAACAAGCAAAATAAAGAGAAACAAAATGAAATATAAGAAATACAAAACAAAAAACGGGACAATATAGGCATATGGCACCTTTAATTTATTAAGTAATAATTGGAGTAATAAATTTTTTGTAAATGCTTTTTTTGATCTTAATAATAGATTTTTTATTTTTTTTAAAATGTTTAGAATAAAAATAAATATAATTGATGAAAAAAAGTTAAATTAAATTTTTGGAATTATAAAATTAATTAAATTATTATTGTTATTAAGATATTTAGAGACTATTTAGAGTAATTAGATTAATGTTTTTAATAAAATTGTATACAAAAATATATAAAAAAATGTGTAAAATTGGTAAAATGTATAAAAATAAAATAGTATTAGTAAAAGCAAAAAATATGTAACAAAAGTTTGTAAATCCAAAATACAAATTATATTTAATGAAAAAATGACTTTTGATTTTTTAGTGCTTAAAATTAGGTTAGGGTACAAGAACAAGACAGAAGATGAGTGAAATAAAAAATACTGTTTTTGTTTTTTAACTAAAGTATCTACCAACGTGAATTTGTAGAATTTTGTGAATGTCATTAAAATTCCTAATATCATATATTTTACCCTTTTCTTTTTCACACATCTTAATTGTGTTGTTCTTGTACCAGAGATATTGATAATTATATAATTTTTTAATTTTATTAGCTTTCAAAGTACAATTTTTTTTGTAATTTCGATAGATGGTTTTCAAAAAATATTTTTTTGTTACCATGATATTCCTCGGTTTCGGCTGAAAATTGTGATGCAAATAAACGAATTTTTTTTTTTATCGTTAAAGATATAATTTTTTTTTAGATTCATCGTGAAAGTGAATGATGTATCTTTGTTGTTGCCTCCTTGCAATTTCGTTTTCACTAATATCACTATTGAGATTGCCTTTAATATTTTTAGAAATAAATCTTTATAATTGTTGTTATTCAGTGGTAAACCAGAAACAATCGAATTTTTTCGATTATTAAAAACTTCTTTTTCACCAAACTTAGCTTCCGTCATGTTAAACTTATATTCCAAGTCAAGAGTGTTTTGTGATTTCATTTGCTGTAAGTTGTTCATATAATTTGTGTTTTTATTCAGTTTTTTTTTTTTAAAGTTTCTAATTTCAATGCTAGTTTTTTTGTTTTATTAGTTGACACTTTTCTAATGCGATTGTGCAAATCAATTGTGAATTTTTTCTTTTTCTTTGTTAATTAATTTTGTTAATTAATTATTGTATTTGCTTTATATATATATTTCAGGAATTATAAACATGAAAAAAAAACACCATTTCCACCATTGTTGTCTTGTTGTTGTTTTTTTTATTATTAATTTGATATTAGTTTCTATATTAATTTAAAAAATAATTTAAAAAAATTTTTAAAAAATTATTTTTTCCGCTAAAATAATACACGTCTGACCCTATTGACAGTTTGACAGAGCTTTGATTGGGTTGGGAGCGGTACGAAATCTTGTTTTATTTAATCTTGTTCTTTAAAATCTAGTTTTTTTTTTATGTTTTTCAAAATCTTGTTTTTTTTAAATCTGGCTTTTCGTAAAAATCTTGCTAAATCTTGTTTTTTATAGGTCAGTTCCAATGAAAGCAGCGCGTTTTTGCAAAGTCGCAACATTATTTCAAATGAATGAGTTTATATCCGCAATTTTTCGGCGCCGCAAAGTGTGTAGGTACTTTAAAATTAGGGACGAGTATTTTTGTATGTATGTATAATATGCATATGTATGAGAAAATTTTGTATTAGCAGGGATTATATAGTTATGGTTACAAAATCAGAGTTACATACACGCTTTTTCCAGAATGTGTATGTATAAGCAAAGACTATACATATATATAAGACATTCCAAGTAGAACAAATTTTTTAGCATAGAAAATAAAAATAAAGCTGTGCCCCAAATGGTCGCGACATCTATCAATATGAAATTTATTCATCTTTTATGTTATGTTAAATTCGTTTTTTTTTAATTTTAAATATACATAAAAGTTTTTCATTCTTTTCTTTGATATGCAAATCATATACAATTGAACCTTGAATAAAAAAAGTTTTCTAAATAAAATAAATTGGTGTGTATTATATACATTGTAACTTCGTATTGCTATACTAGGGTAGATAATGATTTGAATACTGGTAATTTAATGTACGTTTTTGTAAGTAATTTAGATTCGATTGTTAGTTTTAAATAAATTTTATTTATTCTAGTTATATAATATTACAATGCATTAACATACAATTTACAAATGTATTACAATAAAACAATTTTTAAAATACAAAGAAATGATTAGTTATCTACATGCTGTGCTGTATGTGTCATAAACCGAATAAACGAGTACGTATGTTAAATATAATGTTAAGTTAACAATTAGCTACGTTGTCTGATTTATTGAATGGTTTTTATTTTTTAAATAAAATGAAGTTTTTTTCTAGATATGCGAAAAATATACATGAGATTTCTTGATTTGCCACAGACAATTTGTGTATTTAAGTATATTTTTTTTTTTTGCAAAATAAGCTAAAGAGTATATAAAAATGTGTTATCTAAAATGATTAAGTAACCAATAATTCGTCGTTTCAATTGAAGTAAACTGTATTATATGAAGAAGGATTTAAATTTTTACTTTATAAATTTAAATGTATAAAATTATTAATTAACATATATTGGATTAATGTTAATTAGTTTAAAAAAGTAGGTATTAATGTATGAATGAATGCATTCCATATGTACATATATATATTCATTATAGTAAACTATAGGGAAAAATATTCTTTTTTTTACTTTTATGATTTATTTTGTAGTTTTTTAATATAATAAAACAAATAACACAAATTTTAAAAATAAAGTAAATTATAAATATTTATCTTGTTTTTTTTTTCGACTTTTTAACAAAGTGATGTTGTCAGCCCGGCGGTAGAATGAAGAATCATAATTCATGAGTTGTTATTTCTTCTATGCTTTACCTACCATTTTAAAATTAAGCGCTTCAAAAAATTATAAAATTTTAACAACGCGCTGTATAGAAGTAAATCCTAAAATTGAAAAATGTTAATTTTTACACAAGAAAAAAGTTTTAACTGTATATTATTTCGTCTTAAACAATTTTACAAATTAAAAGCAAATTTTTATTGAAATATTTATAGGCAATATTTTACTACGTTTTTAATAAAAATTTATTAACAAGAAGTTTTCAAAGGTAAATATTATCCTCACTTAATTCATTTCCACTTTTTCTTTACTATTTTTTTTATCTCTTCTTTCTTTACGTTCTGCGCTCTTATCATGACTCTTTGATCGCCTTTTTAACTTGTCTCTGATCCTTGAATTATCTCTTCTAGATCTATAAATCAAATATGAATTTGAATTTTAATTAATTAAATTATAAAATTTCAATATTTTTTATAAAGTTAAATAATTTTACATTTAAAACAAAATTACCATGTACATACAAACATAGTTACAAATGTACGCATTTTAAAATATCACTATCGTGTTTAATATATGTATTACAATTAAGCAATTAAAAAACTTTAATGCGGATTAAGATGCGGCTTTAGATGTTATTTTTATATTAATAACCGTAGAAAAAACCAGAGAACATCTAGATCTCTTACAAAAAAGGAGAGAGATATCCGTACTAAAACGCACTTTGCGTTTGTAGATTCTAGAACTTTCCTCGCGGCAATCTAACCTTATCTGGTTTATTTCTAATTCCAATATTTAAGGAACTGTTTTCGAAAGAGTTTTTAGTCTATTGCTGTACATAGAAATACTGTCAAAACACCGCTTATAAGCAGTGTAGTCGATTTGCCATCTTCTGACCTGCTTCAAATCTCCTTTAGGCACTGAGATGCTATTTATTCATTGCCAAAACTATTTTCACATATTTAAACTCTCTTATATGCTTACTCAAAGTGGTATCAATATTTTATGCGGAACAAACGTAATTCTGCATGGAAAAAGTACATGGACACAAATTTTATTACCCATTATACCTTTCTTGATATCTACAATAGTTTTAAAATTTTATTTGACAATCTATATAATAAAATTATATTGACAGAATTAAACCCCAATTTTATTTCAATTCGCGACGTTATAATGATTTTTTTAATAGTATAATACGAAGATATCACATCAAATTACTCTTAGATTGTTCCCAACTTGTTTACCACATTCTTCTCCAAAACTTATAAAAACGCATTTTTTGAGCTAAATCAGTCATATTCAGATAAACTAATTTCTCCATCTCTTTCAAATTTTAACATTAAGACCATTCTAATAACTGAATACATCTTAATGCCATACCTTTTAGCTCTAAAAGATTACTTATTATACGAACCCGATGGAGTTCTCCAATAATATAAACTGTGCTGAACATTTGGTAGGTTCCCTTTGCAAATTATGTAATTTGGCAATTCAATGTAGCTCAATTGCTGATTTTATTTATTTATCCAATACATAATGGGCTTGTTGCGATGTAAGAAATTATAGATCCATTGTTAAACTGAACTCTTCCCAAATTATTTTAAAAATTAAAATTAAATTGTTTGAAAACGATAAATTCACAATTTCCAATCTGACTAAATACGTCTCTGACATTTTAAATACCATTGAAACTAAAAAACAAGTAGATGTGGTATTTACTGATATCAGTATGACCTTTGACCTAATTGCCTATAAAATTATACTTGAAAAGCATAAAGGAATAGAATTTAAAATTCATAGCCTTAAATGGTTATGGTGTTATCTATGATATAGGTAATGCAAAGACCTTTTTTATCTATCATTCTGCAACTTATGTTGCACATTCAGCAGTATCACAGCAAAGCTACCTATGTCTTTTATTTTTAGCAGTGTCAACCTTATGACAGTTCCCTATGTCTATCTCATTCACAGAAAATTTTAAATTGTCTCTACCAGACTAAGTCTTTGGCATCTTTGGCATCTTAATATGCTACGCTTTTTAAACTATGAATAATTATCTAAATTTATTTTTTTTATTGTTTCGTTTTTAAATTTTTGAAGTGCACAAATATGAAGTTTCCGTACTAACAGTAAGAGCAAATATGTACGTATGTATATTTTATTAAGAAAAAGTAATTAAAAAATAAATATTTTTGGTTTGTTTAGTTCTAGGCTTAACGTCCCAGCAGCATAAATGTACTATACAGATAGAGTATACAAAATTCGGTGCTTTCAAACTGGGTTGGGTTCGAAATGTGCCTTTTCTTAATCCTTTTATTAAAATCTACCGTATCAAAACCCTTGCTTTAAAATCTCTTTTTTAAAATCCTCTGTTTCAAAATATCTTTTTTAAAAATGAGAGAGATTTTGTAAAACAAAACTGTATTTGGGCGCCTAAATTACAAAAAAAAAATTATTTAAAAAAATGGAAATTTGCATCACTACAAAATAATTCCATAAAGGGAATTCTCCAAATTATTTTTATTCAGTTTTTTATTTTAATGGTGATTGAATTGTTTTATAATTATAATTATTCCTTAATTTTTAATTTTATTCTTAAAAAAATTCAGATAAAATTAAAAATTAAAATAAAATCTAAAAATAAAAAATATGATTTTCAAAAAGAAAATTACAAAACAATGGATTTTAGGAGATAGATAACAAAACTGAGGATTTTGATACGGGAGATTTAAAGAGCGAGCGATTTTGAGGTAGTGTACCTGTTCTTACACCTAGTTGTCCCTCCCATTGTGCTCTCCTGTTCAATGATCCAGTCACCTTCTACAGCGTTTCATCGAGCCACATTATTCCCTTCATGAAACGTATTATGTCTCCTTGATTAAGCATTCTCACTTCAGAAAAGCTTTCTCAGTATCTTCCCCCAAAGTTCTTCGCGTTTGAGATCTTAAGTTCGGGCATTAGTACGTGGAGTATTTTTTTTTGCCCGAAACTACCTTTAATAATCATTTTATTTTGTTTTTATTCTATTTTTAAATGTGAACACCACATATTTTTTTATGATAAAACTACGGTTAACAATATTAAAAGGCCATCGAATGAAAACATTTAAATATACAATGCAATGCAAAATTATGATTTTGTTGTTAGAGTTAACTTCTAAAAATCACATTTTTTTTGTCTGCATGTGTAAACACATGCTGTGTTCCTGAAGCAAACATTTTTTTTTGTATTCTTGTTATTATACATAAATCAGCATAAATCAAAATTACATTTTATTATCGAATTAATTATCTAATCTTGTCCACGAAAATAATATGAATGATTATACTTTGTTCTGTTAGCTGGCACGTAAATTTATTTTTCATTTCTTGTTAATCTATTCTAGAGTTAGTCTAAATGTCTTGCTGTTAACCTGTTCCATATCTATATATTATTATTTTTGGTCAATCGCTAATTTATTATTGTTACTGAATACAAGTAGCTTTGTTTTATTTTCATTTACAGTTAATCGTTCCCATTTGACTATTTTATGAATATTTTTAGATCTTTGTTGATTAGATCATCCAGTTTTTCCTTATTTTTATTCTTATATAGTATGAAAGTTTTATCTGCAAAAATGTTGTAACTATCATCAATCTCGTAAATTTAATATTATAGATATATAAGATATATAATGTTGGTCCCACATTTGATCTCTGACATACTTTACACTTAAGTAATCCTGCTTCACTTTCAAAATTTCTCACTTTTGTAATGACCTTTTGTAGTGAGATAACTTTTAAGGTTTAAATAAGTTTGTGCGGTATTCCTCTTATATCCAGTTCACCCAATATCTGCTGTAATAAATTATAATCAATTTATGTGTAGTTCTTTTTTTATGCCCTAATATGCCTTCCATATTAGGGGTACTTTGTAAGCCAAATTGATTGGTACCGCGAAATATGTAGATTGATTCACGAATATTACAAGTTTGTGGTCAATAACTTTTTCATATATTTGCTATAGTACTTAAAATCGGTATTAATCCATAACATGCCACTTCGTCTATTTTTACAAGTAGATAAAATAATACAATGTTTAATAATGTAAAATGTTTTTTTAAGGATACTAGGAATTAAATCGTTTATTACTTTTGTGAGAATTGTAGCAATAGTTGCACTAATGAATTTTAAATCTGTAGAAGCATTTTCGTTGCTCCAGGCGATGAATTCAATTTCAATTATTTTTTTGGTTAATAAAAGAGTATTTGCTCTCATCACAGAACCATACGATGTAATCTTTAAGATCCATCAATTTTACATGTATATCGTCAGTCCACGTCTTTTGTTTTTACTTTTTTATATTTTGAACACGCATCATTTTAATTTAACTTTATATGACAATACATAGTTCGATTACATAAAGCGACAAATCTTGATTATGTTTTTCCAAAACAGTCACTCACCTTTTTTTCCAAAACGGTCTAAACCTTTTTTAAATGTTTTTTTTTTCTTTATTTTATAATAATTTAAACTTAATACTAAAAAAACAACAAAATTTAAGTTTATATTAAATTCGGGCTTATTACTAAAATTCATGAAATTGTTAACTAATTACTAACTAAAAATCATAACTATAATAAGATAATAATAATAAATAACTAAAATTAAGCTTAGGTTTATATGTATAAAATAAAAATAATAATAAATGAAAATAAATATTAGAAGATTGTTAATTATAAGGCCTTGGCATTAACCGGCCGGCCAACATTCATAGAGTGCACATCGCAAAGGCTGTTGGTCATTTGTCATTGTTATTTTTTGATATTAATATTATCAGCAACCTCATTATAAAGGAAAAAAAAAACGACAATTAACGAAACTTAACGAAATTTCATTGGTAATGCCAAATACTGTCAAGCAGCAACAAGAAGAAAAAAATCCAGATGGCTTTATTGAAGTTATGAAAAAAAGAAATAAAAACTCCATCGACAACAACAAAAAAAATCAACAACAACAAGCTTCAACCAGTAATTCTGAGTTAATGGATTATGATGTAAGTCAGTTAGTGAATCCTATGGAAATTCCTGATGTAATTGAAAATAATGTTAACCAACATCAAAAAGAAAAAACTCCAGATGATCTTATCGAAGCATTGAAGAAAAAAAATAGAAACAACAGAGACAAAAAAAAACAACAACAACAAACACCAATTAATAACAACAAAACGTCAACAATGAATGGAAACGTAACAAGTTTATCAATAAAAGAAAGTATTAACATTAACTGTTTAGAAAATAATTTTGTAAAGTTTAAAAATAAATTACCACCTATTAACACTTTTGGTTTAGAACCAATTGACATACATACAATTATTAACAAATAGTTATAAGTTAACAAAAAATTCTTTTTTATTAAAAAAATTAATAATCAAAAGCATGCTATATATGTAGATAATATTAGTAATTTTAAAACTGTCAAACAGGCTTTAAATGAAATAGAAGCTAACTTCTTTTCCTATACACCTAGAGAAGAAAAATGTAAAAGAATTTTATTAAAAGGTTTACATGTAAACGAAACAGAAAAATCTGTTAATGAATATTTAAATGAGTTTAGGTTAGAAAATGTTGAAATTGTAAAAATCACAAGACTTACAACTAAGAAATCTCAAACTGAAGGTAGACTCTTACCCATTTTTTTAATTCAGATTTCAGCTAATTCAAATATCCTCGAATTATATAAAATCAATATAATTAATAACCAGGTCATTCACTGGGATAAATTAAAAAAATACGAAACAATGCAATGCAAACGTTGTCAACGTTTCGATCATACTGCAACTAATTGCTCTATGGCCTATAGATGCGTGAAATGTGCGTAAAGCTATGAACCTGGTAAATGTGAAATCGTGTCCGCTACGGATAGTAAACAAAACTTACTATGCGTATTATGTAATTCTAACGGTCATCCCGCTTCCTTTAGGGGATGTCCTAAATATAAAGAAATGGTTAAAGATATGAAAGATAAAAAATTAAGAAAACAAGAAGAATTTTCGAACAAGTTAAACAGTAATAAGATCTCAAATAATCTCTCTACCTGTAATGAAAAAAGTTTCGCAGACATACTAAAATGAAACACAAATCCTTATAATGGTAAGGCTAACCATTCTATAGAACAATCGCTAGAAATCATCCTAAAAAAACTAAACTCTTTAGAAGATTCAATAAAAGAAAATGCTAAAAAATTTGATTTCTTATTTACTACTTTTGCCACATAAATATTGACAATAGGAAATATTCCTCACTATATAAAAAATAAATTAAATGTAATAACTATTAATCCAAACTCTATAATATCAATACAAAAACAATATTCTTCAAAATATTTTTTAAACGAGCATAACCTTGACATTGTGTTTCTATCTGAAACTAAACTAAATTCATCAAAAAAATTAAATCTATCTAATTACAATATTGTTCGCAGAGACAGAACTAAGGCTCAACAAGGAGGGGGGGTAGCTATTCTAATAAATAAACTACTTAAATTCAAACAAATTTTTAATAATGAAATAAATAATTTCAATCACTTAGAAGTGGTTATCATATTAGTTAAAATAAGTAAAGATGAAAAAATATTTTTTGTTTCTGTACATGCAGCTGAGGGCAATGCTGAAAAATTCAATGACGAATTTGAACAATTATTCAAAAAATTAAAATTAGAGAAACCTGAAAATTACTATGTTATTGGAGGCGACCTTAAAGCTAAGCATGTTAACTAATCTAACCGCTTAAACAACACAAGAAGAAATTTTATTAATTGGTTAATAAATAATAGAGTAACGTACAAATCCGAATTATGCCATAGCGAAAACCCTTCGCGACCAATTTCAAATAGTTTTTTAGATGTGTTTTTAGTTGATTGTAGATTAGAAGTGAAGAATAGGCTAAGTAGAAATAGATTACCAACATTACATTACGATAGCGATCATTGTGCAGTTCAGTTAGAAATAGGTAGGGATAGTAACCAAACAATTACTTTTGAAATAGTAGAACAAAAAGAAAGGTTTAATTTTAAAAAAACAAATTGGAAAATTTTAAAAAAAATCTGAATAAACATTTCAAAGAAGAATTAGGAAGGGAGCCTTATAGATAATGCGCGCCTTACCTTATAGATAATGCGCGCAATTTAACTGAAACAGAAATAGATAACCATGTAGTAAAACTAAACCATCTATAATATAATTCACAAGATGTTGGCGAGACCTTGCCAACATGTAAAAAAAAATATTTTATATCTATAATAAAACACTCACACGGAATGTAAACTAAACTGGCAATGATGATATTTCTGTATATTTATTTAATAATTTAAAATTTTATTACCAGAGACACGAATCTTTAACTCAAAGTATTATCAAGAGACACAAACCGTTCATTAAAAATATAAATAAATTTAGTAAATATTATTACCAGAGACCAAATTTTTCACTAGAAGTATTGTCAGAGACACAAACCGTTCATTAAAAGTGAGTACAGTAAAAAAGGAACATACTTAAACATACTTAAAAAACACATTTTGAATAAAAATAAATTCAGCAAATTTTTAATTTTTAAATTTGACCGCCACATCCATTATGAACTGGTCGCAGCGGTAAATTAAAAATAAATTATTAATCTTCTGTTGGCGTTTTCAATCTTTGTTTTGAAAAAAAAAAAATAAAAATAGGTACTATAAAATTAAAACGCCTGAAAGTGAAAAAGTGAGAGTGAGCAAAGTTTATAGTAAACCTCATATTTATAAGAAAAAAATAATAGGCCGATTTTACTCTTGATTTTGTTTTCATTAGTATGAAAGCTGGTAAAAGCTTCGTAACAGACTTTAAAATAGTTTTGTTTATTTAGGTTGAAATTTAGATTTTTAAGCTAAATTTTCGGTAGAACTGGTATAACATAAAATATTCGAAATTTTTTTATTAATATAAAATTCGCAGACTTAAATAATTATATTTCATAACAGAAGTCAGAAACTTACTAAATATTATAGAAAACATTATCTTAAGAAAAAAAGAAAAAAATAACATAGAAAATATCATTTAGAAGCCTTCTCTCACAATAGATTCATAATTTTGTACTAATTTATTATTAGACTATTAAATTGAAAAGCTATCGAAAACGCCCGTCACAAAAAAAAGGCCCCGAAAATTTATGAAATTACATTATCAGAGACATGAATCTTTTATTAAATATACCAAAGACTTCTTCCAAAGTACATTTAAATAAAATAAATTCAACAAATTTTTTTCAAGCAAAAAAAAATAAACGCAAAAGACTTGAAAGTAGTTTTGGTAATTAAAGTAATTTCGCGGCGAAAACAACTGTTTTTCATCGACAAAAAAATTTTTTTTTTAAACTAAAGAAATATAGTGAGTCTGGGTTAACAAATATTAAAATTATTTCGATTATTGGGATTGTTTTAAATGTAACAAAAAAAAATGTCGTAGCGGTTGGTGTTGGTTGGTTTTTCGCCTGTTTTTACTGAGCATATATAATTATACATGTGTTTCAAACAATTTTTGAGATATCGGCACGAACTTTTACCCTGAATGTGTTTTTAGCTTGGACCATTTTTTCTCAATGATTAAAAAACTGTCAAAAATTACCGCCACGAAAAAACGACGAGAAAAAATTAATAAACTGTACGTAACATTTTTAATTTTATGTGTTTAGATTTATGTTTTTTTATTTTGTTTTATGTTTTTTTCTATTACATCAAGTAAGTAAGTGATTCCTAAGTTTTTTTAATGGTGCTGATGTAAAAATGAAATTTTTAGGTTTATTAAGGGAGTCAGTATGATACCGTAAATGTTTTTGAATCTATAGAAATTGTGCAATTGCACAGGGGATTTTCTAGTATTGTTAATAAAACTATAAAATGTATAGTACCAATTCTTAAGGACCAGCATATCGTAAATAACTATTCTAATAAATTAATTGAGAAACTACATAAAACAAAGAGCCAATTTATTAGCAAATTAAATACATTATACCGATGAGCCGGTTTCAGAAAAGATGATCCCAGAATATTAACCTTTAAATCTCAAATCAATAACGTTAACATATTGATAAAAGATAACTTAAAAAAAAATATTAATAGCTACTGGGAAAATAGATTAAAAGCTATAAACACTAATTCACAAAATATGTTTCCAGAGATAAACAAAATATTCAGAAAAAAAGAAACCTTACATATTGACAAGTTCATTATAGACAAACAGAATTCGACCTTGATAAATAAAATCAATAAGAAAACTAGCCTAACAGAAATAGATAATAATAACAATTTTGTCATAAGACAGCCAAATGACTTAGGGTTAGTACTAGGAGAAACATTTCAATCTAAACATAATGACGTTAACAACGTACAAGATACCAATACAAAGAAAAAAGTGAATGATTTAATAAACCTAAATAAAGTCTATTTGCTAAACAAAAACGGTTTAATACAATTTTCCGAAAGCATTAAAGCAGATAATGTAAAAGATACATATCAAAACAATAAGTTTATATCAATAAATGACCTTCAAAAATTCCTCCAAAATTTGAAAACTAAAACATCTGTGGGAATGGATGGGATCCCAAATATAGTTCTAAAAAACCTAACAAATGATTTTGTAACACAGTATTGTATTATTTTTAATAACTGTATTAATATAGGTTACTTTCCCAGAAAGTGGAAGGAGGCCAAAATAATACCACTCAAAAAACCAGGTAAAGAGAAATCAGAACCGAGAAATTACAGGCCTATAAATTCACTATTTAATATTGAGAAAGGTTTTGAAAAAATAATTAATAAACATATAATATTCCATACAGAAAAACTAAACATAATTTCAAATAACCAATTTGGCTTTCGCAAAAACATATCTACTACACATGCAGCTAACAAATTGATGAATGACGTTTGTTGGCACATTTCAAAAAAAGAGTGCGTGGGTTGCATGCTACTAGATCTGACAGATGCTTTCACATCGGTATGGATCGATTGACTTATATATAAACTTATTATGTATCAATTTCCGAAATATCTTATAAGGCTAATATTCAATATGATTAGGGATATATCATTTATAATAGAGGTAAACGGCGAGATTTGTCATAACTCATATAATATCTTAAACGGCTTACAACAGGAGACCGTTAATTCGCCAATTCTGTTTCTAATCTACATAAACGAGCTTTTGCACATAATGAATAACCAAAATGAAAATACATACGCCATAGCGTTTGCAGATGATTTGACTATTTACGTAGCGAATAAGAACCTTAATTTTCTAACACCCGAAATAAACAAATTATTTGACAAGGTAATAAATTACACTAATTCTTGGAGATTAAGAATTAACTGTAGTAAATCCGAACTTATTCTGTTTCGCGATATTGTAGAAAACTGACATATTTCTATCAAAAGAAATTGGAAACAGTTTGCACTAAATAATAGTCCGTCTGAAATAAAAAGCAAACAATCTTTAAAGTTATTGGGGATTTGGTTACAACATAACTGTAAATTTATAAATCATGTTAAAAAACAAATTGAAAAAGCTAACAAAGCTTTTTTCATAGCCAAAAAACTGGTTTATTCAAAAAATATGAACCCAAGAGTAAAAATAATAGCTTATCAATCATTTATAAGATCGATACTCTGCTATTTTCTGCCCAGTATGGTTTAATATTAGCGCCTCGCTAATGGAGAAATTCAGAAGTTTTGAAAGAAAATGCCTTAGGTTATGTCTGGGAGAACACAGAAAGTTAGATACACAAGATAAACACTTCATTTCAAATAAAGTAATTTTAAGTAAATCAAAAATAATCAGAATAGATAATTTTATAATCTCACTAATAAGAAAATTGTGGAATAAAGCTTATGAGATAGAAAATAATAATATGGTAAAAAATTCAATCTACTTCAACAACTTATTCATAGAACAAACAATGTCTAGGGGCTTCGTTCCGCCGGTAGGATTCATCTATTTAGATAAACACAATTATATCCAAAATGCAGATAAAATTGCAATATTTTATCATTACCACAGAAGAGCTACCGATACAAAAATCTATTTAGATTATAATTTTATAATTCAAAACCACAAATATGAAAAATCAATCTCGGATAGAGATATGTCAATAAAAGACTACTTTTACTGGTGGATGAATGAACAACCAGATTGAGATTTCTTAGTTTGTAAGTTAGGTTAAGATTAGATTAAGTTAGAGTATAAGTTTTATAATTCATAAAATTCAATTTGATTTTTTCTAAATTTTTTTACAAAATGATATATAAATTAAAGCTGTAAAATAGAGAGCATAAAAAAGATATATATACGTATTGTGAAAGCTAAATTCATAAAAAACATAACAATATAATATAGAGTATGTACTCCAAATAAGAGGGTCGTTATATTAAATTAAAATCTTAAGTAATTTGGTGTTATTTAGATTCTTCTTCAAATGTATATAATAATAAAACAGAACAAATAAATCTAAAAAAAACAGTGATTTGAAATTGTTTAAATTTTACGTTAATTCATAATTATATAATTCAATTATATTCTTTCGTTTTAAATTATTAACATATTATTATATTCATATACATTTCATTTTCACACATTCCACACCCTCAACGCACATTCATGAAAAATTAATTACAATTTGAAAACATTAAATCTATAGGGGCAAAAAAAAAATTAAATTAAAAATAAAAATTTTTTTTTTTTTTTTTTGTTTTCTTTTACTTTTTTACTTACAACTGTTACCCTGAAATGATATTTTTTGATTTTCTTTTTGAAAAAATATAGGTTATTATTAAGTTTCAATTCATTTGCTAAATCGTTGAAAACTTTTAAGCAATTAAACAAACAATTCTGTTTTTGATTATCTGTTCTAAACAGCGTGAGATAGAAATTTGATTTGTTTCTTGTGTTCTAATTATGATTGTCAATAGATCTATTAAGGATAAAGTTATGTTTGATATGATTATTAATAATTTTGAAAGCAAGAATATAGAGTTCACGTCTACAAATATTTTCAAGACTAAGATAACGAGAGGAATAAATTAGATTTGTTGGGTACATTACTGGATGAAAGTTAATTATTTTTATTGCTTTTTTGTTCATTATATCTAATTTATTTAAGTAATACTTTTAGGACTCCATAATGGATTCAGATAGGTTATATTTGATAATATATATTACGAAAATAAAAAATACAGAATATCTTTGCTAAGCACTTTTCGTAATCTGTACATGATAAAAATATAAGGTGAGATCTTTTTAATGATATGTTCAATGTGATTGTGCCAGTTTTATTTACTGTCAATTATGAGACCCAAATAATTGAAAGATTTAACTATAAAAGAAAATTTGTTATTGAAGTTTTTTTATTATCAAACAATAGCATTTTTGTCTTTTTAACATTCAATACAAGGCGATGTTTTACAAGCCATTCTTCAATGATCTTTAGGTCTGCAACGATAGCCCTTTTAAGTTTCGATTCAGTTGATTCAGCATTGTCGGCATATAATTAAATGTTTCCAGAAAGATTAGGTTTCACTATGGTTATCAATGTAGATTTTGAATAAATCTGGACCTATAATAGATCCTTGTGGAACACCACTAATAATAGTTTCTTCATCACTAAAAGATTCACCTATTTTTACTTGTTGTTTTCTATTGAAAAGATATGATTGAAAAAATGAAATTGGGTTGGAAGATTAGGTTTAGTTTTTTTAGTTTGAGTAACAAGACATAATGGTCAACACAATCAAAAGCTTTCTGAAGATCAAGAAAAACACAGGCAACATATTTTTTTCATAAATTTTTTTAGTAACAAAATTATTAAGACAAAGAGAAGCAGTTGTGGTATTGGACATTTTTTCAAAACCAAATTGTTCAGCGCTTAGTATTTTATTTAGAGACATAAACAAGTCTAGACGAATTTTAATTACGAGTTCGAATATTTTGGAAAAAACATTTAAAATAGAGATAGGTCTATAATTTGCTATACTTATAGAACAACCATTTTTAATAATGGGCGTTATGATTGCTTTTTTAGTGAATTATGAAAAGTATATAATTCAAAAGATTTATTTATAGGCTTAACGCTTATACAGGAGTTAAGCGTTGTGAAACCTTTTTTATAAATTTCGTTGAAATCCTATTATAGTCTGTATAGCTGCTCCTCCTGCTTTTAATTCTCTTATGACATTGTTGACTTCCCTATCATCAGTGGGAGATAGTTGAAAGTTAGAAAAAACATTTGTTTGAAAGTTGTTTATATAAACTTCGTTAATATGATTGTTGTTATTGTTTAGTTCCTTAGTTATATTAACAAAGTATTCATTCATAGCTTTCGCTATCTCAAAACTTGAGGTAATTGTATTATTGTTATGTTGCAGTACTTTAATGAGGTACTGCATTGAATCAGAAGAATTCGAATCAGTGTTAAATATTACTCTCTTGTACACATTCCAAATTGTTTTGCTATTGCAAGGATCAATTG
Organism: Poecilobothrus nobilitatus; assembly: GCA_947095535.1. NCBI lineage: Eukaryota > Metazoa > Arthropoda > Insecta > Diptera > Dolichopodidae > Poecilobothrus > Poecilobothrus nobilitatus. The sequence continues at coordinate 218,254,557 of OX352772.1, forward strand.
AAATTTAATTTTGTATTCATTATGCAGTTTCTTAACATCAGAGTCTTCAGGATACTCTTTTTTGTATTTATAAAAGGAATCTCGAATTTTTATTGTTCTTAAAATATTATCATTCATCTACTCTTTTTTTTTCGAACACTTCACTGGTATTTTAATTAAAATATCAATGGAGTCGTAGGAATTTATATTAGACCACAATTCGTTGTTTGAAATATTGTCATAGTCTAATATTGTTTTATATTCTCACACTATCAACTGCAGGTTTACTGTAGACTGAGTAATAACAATTGATGGTCAGACAGAGAAGTATCAAGAGTGAAGAAGTGGTATTTAAATTTTATTAGATTACTAATAAAGTGATCCATAATTGGTATTTTATTTACTCCAATTCTTGTTGCGAATTCATCTGAAATTTTATTGTATGTAATGTAGCCGTTTGAGAGAAGCAGGTTAATATAATTTTTAACATCTATATTGCGACTTTCCAACAAATCTAAATTAAAGTCACCAATTATGATACTTTTTTTATATGAATTTGTAAGATCTAATTAGGAATTCGTCAATCTGAGTATTATGTGATCTGTAGACAGACATTACACTAAATTCTTCCTTTAATAACTTTATCATTAATAAGTGTGAATTTTGAAATTCTTCTTCGACAACTAAAGAGCTAGTGAGTTTTGTGGATACATAAATTGCGCACCCACCATATTGTGCTCTTTTCTATTTGAAAAATATGCATTAAAATTAGGTAAATTAAAAAATTTATTTTCTGCCTGCGTTAACCAAGTCTCTGTTAAAGCAATCAACTGTATGTCAAATTTAAAACTATTTATCAGGCATTCTAAATCACATAACTTATTTCGTATGCTACGAATATTTAAATATAAAATATTCAAGTTGTTTACCATTTATAAGTTGTTTACCATTTAAATTATTTGGTGATTTAGTATAAAAATCAACCTTCATGCTTTTTGTAATATTACTCTCAATTGAAATCATTTTTATTATTAATAATTGAAAAAATAAAAAAAAACAAAGTTATTAAAAAAACCAAAGTTCAAAAAAAAACAAGCAAAATAAAGAGAAACAAAATGAAATAAAAGAAATACAAAACAAAAAAACGGGACAATATAGGCATATAGCATCTTTAATTTATTAAGTAATAATTGGAGTAATAAATTTTTTGTAAATGCTTTTTTTGATCTTAATAAGTAGTTCGATTTTTTATTTTTTTAAAATGTTTAGAATAAAAATAAATATAATTGATAAAAAAAATTTAAATTAAATTTTTGAAATTATAAATTAATTAAATTATTATTGTTATTAAGATATTTAGTATTTAGAGTAATTAGATTGTTTTTAATAAAATTGTATATAAAAATGTATAAAAAAAAGGGGTAAAAAATGTAAAATGTATAAAAATAAAATAATATTAGTAAAAGCAAAAAATATGTAACAAAATTTTGTAAATTCAAAATAAAAATTATATTTAATGAAAAAATGTGTGTTTTGATTTTTTAGTGCTTAAAATTAGGTTAGGGTACAAGAACAAGACAGAAGATGAGTGAAATAAAAAATGCTGTTTTTGTTTTTTAACTAAAGTTTCTACCAGCGTGAATTTGTAGAATTTTGTGAATGTCATTAAAATTTCTAATATCATATATTTTACTCTTTTCTTTTTCACGCATCTTAATTATGTTGTTCTTGTACCAGAAATATTGATAATTATATAATTTCTTAATTTTATTAGTTTCAAAGTACATTTTTTTTTGTAATGTCGATAGATGGTTTTGAAAAACTATTTTCTTGTTACTTTGATATTCCTCGGTTTCGGCTAAAAATTGTGAAATAAGTAAGCGAATTTTTGTTTTGCGTTAAAGATATAATTTTTTTTAAATTCATCGTGAAAGCGAATAATGTATCTTTGTTGTTGCCTCTTTGCATCTGATGTACCTTCAGAAGGTGGTTAAATAAGTGCAATTTCGATTTTATTAATATCACTATTGAAATTGCGTTTAATATTTTTAGAATTAAATCTTTATAATCGTTGTTATTCAGTGGTAAACCAGAAACAATCAAATTTTTTCGATTATTAAAAACTTCTTTTTCATCAAACTTAGATTCCGTCATGTTAAACTTATATTACAAGTCAAGAGTGTTTTGTGATTTCATTTGCTTTAAGTTGTTAATATCATTTTTGTTTTTATCCAGTTTTTTTTTTGAAAGTTTCTAATTTCAATGCTAGTTCTTTTGTTTTATTAGTTAACACGTTTCTAATGCGATTGCGCAAATCAATTGTGATTTTTTCCTTTTTTTTTGTTAATTAACTTTAATCATTATTAAAGATATTTTTTATATTTTTTTTATTATTGTATTTGTTTTTATATATATATTTCAGCATTTATAAACATGAAAAAAAGTCTAGTTGTTGTTTTTTTTTATTATTAATTTGATATTAGTTTTTATATTAATTTAAAAAATAATTTAAAAAATTTTTTAAAAAATTATTTTTTCCGCTAAAACAATACACGTCTAATTTTATTGACAGTTTGACAGAGTTTGGGTTGGAAGTGGTACGAAACCTTGTTTTATTTAATCTCGTTCTTTAAAATCTTGTTTTTTTTTTTTATGTTTTTCAAAATCTTGTTTTTTTTAAATTTGGCTTTTTGTAAAAATCTTGCTAAATCTTGTTTTTTATAAGTCAGTTCCAATGAAAGCAGCGCGTTTGCAAAGTCGCAACATTATTTCAAATGAATGAGTTTATATCCGCAATTTTTCGGCGCCGCAAAGTGTGTAGGTACTTTAAAATTAGGGACGAGTATTTTTGTATGTATGTATAATATGTATGTATGAGAAAATTTTGTATTAGCAGCGATTATATAGTTATGATTACAAAACCAAAGTTACATACACGCATTACAATAAAACAATTTTTAAAATACAAAGAAAAGATTATCTGCATACTGTGCTGTATGTGTTATAAACCGAATAAACGAGTACGTATGTTAAATATGTTGTTAAGTTAACAATTAGCTACGTTGTCCGATTTATTGTATGGTTTTTATTTTTTAAATAAAATGAAGTTTTTTTCTAGATATACGAAAAATATACATGAGATTTCATGATTTGTCACAGACAATTTGTGTATTTAAGTATATTTTTTTTTTTGCAAAATAAGCTAAAGAGTATATAAAAATGTGTTATTTAAAATGATTAAGTAACCAATAATTCGTCGTTTCAATTGAAGTAAACTGTATTGACTATAATATATGAAGGATTTAAATTTTTACTTTATAAATTTAAATGTATAAAATTATTAATTAACATATATTGGATTAATATATGTATGTATGTATATGTATGTATGCATTACATATGTACATTTATATATTCACTATAGTAAACTACAGCGAAAAATATTCTTTGTTTTACTTTTATGATTTATTTTGTAGTTTTTTAATATACATAACATTCTTTATGATCATATCAAAGTACCAATACATACATTATTATGTACATATAAAATTTATTCACTTTTTTTCTCGATTGACATTCAATAATTAATATGCTTTTTAACTTTTTGCCTTTATGGTCTACGTGGTGTAAAATTTTTCTAAGAAAAATAAGAATTTATTGAATTTTAGAATGTGGGATGCATACATAATATACTTACATAGGTACAAATCATAATATTAATTTTGATGCAATCTTCAACAAATAATTTTGTGAATTGCAAGAAAACTATTTTGCACATTTATTATAATTTTTAAAGATCTACCATTAAATTTTATTTTCAAAAAAGTTGCAAAATTATATACCTACCTATTCAATTCAATTCAATTTTTTAAGTAAAAATACAAATAATTTTTCATATTATATTTCCTTAATGGAAGCAAGATATTTTTATTAGAATAATCACTAATACTATACTCATTTTAATAATAGCAAATTTCTATATACAATCAATCGGTCCAGAAATTTTTTAACTTAAGTTATTTTTACAAAATGTACTTCCATACACAATTTGTCTTTGATGTATGATATAACATATATTAATAATATATGTTATATCATACATCAAAGATAATATATACAATATCCAAGATAATACAATAATATAATATTATATATGTATATGCTATGGTTTTAGTGTTTGTTTTGTTTTCATTCTTACACAACAGAAAAAAACAAAAAAAGAACATAATAAAATAAAAGTTACGTAAATAGATACCAACACTACGTAGCTCTATAAATACAACAGTATATCATTCATATTCAAACTATGTATGTATGTGTATGCTGTAAACTATGTATGTATGTGTATATGTTATGACTAATATATGGTATAGAAAAGAAACATAAAAAAAATTACGTAGCTATGGATACTTAACACTTCATTGCTCTATAAATATAAATATTATATATTACCATTTGTATAGTATAATCAAACTATATGTATAGCAATATATGCTATTGTATAAAAACATAAAATTCCGAAAAAAAAAGAAAAATGAAGGAAAACAAAGGCCCATTTCTTTGAGAGTAAATTGAGTCGTAAATTTTACCACTATTTTCTGTGTAATTCATGTGCCTTCAATTTTAGAAAAATAAAAATATAAATTTGTTCATTAAACAAAAAAGTCTTATAATAAAATTAGGAAAACTCTAAATAAAAAAAATTAAAGGAAATTAAGAAAAATAACTTTTTACATTCAATTTGACAACGTAAATATGTACATATAACTGTATATATGCACATACATATGTATAACAATATAAATATGTATATATAACTGTATAGTGAGTTATGCATATTGTTAACAAAATTCGAAATTTGTAATATTTATACATACATACATAATATGTATGTAATCTTATTTTGTATTAAGAAAATTTTACACCACGTAGACAATCAATGTTAAAAAATAAAAGAGCATATTAATTATTGAATGTGAATCGAGAAAAAAAGTGAATAAATTTTATATGTATGTATAAATGGTACTTTGATATGATCATAAATAATATTATCTATATTAAAAAAACTACAAAATAAATCATAAAAGTCAAAAAAAGATTTTTTTGCTATAATATAACAAGGATTTAAATTAATAAAGTAAAAATTTAAATCCTTTTTCATATATTATAGCAAAGATTATATACATAAGCAGTATAAGATGTCGCATTAGTTTTTTTTGTATGCATATTTAAGTACGTTAGTATTTTATTTGATATTATACTTATTATTTAGTTTATTATATGTACATCAATTCTGGTGTTCCTAAAATTTAATATTCAAAAACTAAAATTTCTCAGTGGACCGAAAATAAAAATTTGGAAATATTTTTAAATTATGCAGATAAAAATATTTATTTTTTTTAATATTATTTATTATTGAGACAAAATTATTGTTTTATTTAATATTATTGCTATTTAAATTCAAAAAAGAATTACATAATTATTAATTTTATTAAAAAATAACAAAATATAATAAACATAACAAAATAAAAATAATTGATTTTTATTCATATAAATCATACATCTACATTCATCTACAACAAAAATTGAAAAAAAGTAAATGAAAAATTAAATCATATAAAAGCAATAAATAAAACCCGTAATCTTCACATTCACCTTACTTTTCTTTCTTTTTCTCTGGCAAGCCTTCTCCAACTGAAACCACATTTTGATAAAGTTCGATTAACAGATACCTATATTTTATTTAAAATATAAAAAAATTATAACCTGTCAAAAAATAAAGCAAAGAGAAAGGATAATTAATAAATAATATAAAAATCGTCGTATAAAAATATCAATTTCCCATATTTGCATTTGCATTTTGAGTTAAATTTTTGAGTCTACTTGTTTGATTAGAAAATGTTTTGATTGTAGCCCAACGAAAATGTTTTCGTAACAATACAGTTAATAAAAATTTTAAAATTGATATTTTATGCTCATAACAGGGGTTATTTTCTTCAAACCAATCCTTCAAATTTTGATCTTCTCCTGTAATACGGATGCATTCTTTTATCAGAAGCTCGCGAATATTTTTTATAAATTTTTTATGTCTAAAAATATCTTGAAAAACAGAACAGTGTATTTGGCATACTTTAAAAAAACTATCTGATGGTGCATACAATTTACCGAAATCATAAGATTTGGCATAACTTTTGGCAAAAATTAAAAATTCAGATGGGCATGTCAAAACTTCATGTGGTTTTCTGAGTATTTCTTCACATAGTTCACAAGGACATTTTGAGAGTTTATTAGATGCTATATAGCTTGCAAAATAACGATTAGATGTAAGGTTAATATTTGTTTCATCATTTTCAAATGATTCATTTGCAAAAATATCTTCATCTCTGCTTCATTAGCAAAATTTAAATCGCTTGCATCTATCTCAATTGAATCATCAGTGTCCGCAAGACATTTTGTGTTTATGTTTATCAAGATAGAATTTCAATTTACTTCTAACCTGTCTTTTCCATTCAATTTTAAAATAGTTAGGTAGCTAGGTAGCCATACATAAGTGATTTTGGTTATGTAATTTTCAAATTGAAGCGACTAAGCGAGACTGGGAGGTAGGTATACTTAAAAAAATCTCGCAAACACATTAAATTCATATTATTGATGTCATCAAATATTTTTAAACACCTAATATAAACATTTTAATGTTTTTAATGAATTAAAAAATATGTAATATTTGTTTTCAAAACTAAAAAAAAGACGGAAAAACATTTAATTCATATTATTTTTGATGTCATAAAATATATTTATACACCATTAACCATATAACCAAATAAACATTTTAATATGTTATGTAGTATTTAATATTTTTTTTCAAAAGCAAATTATTATTTTACGGCCATGTACGATTTTTTTCTTCGGTTATTTGATTTTATTCTTTGATTAGCTATTTAAAAAAGAATATCATGGCATATTACAATACTAGTAAAAAAGCCCGTCATACGACGGGTATAAGTAGAAAAATATAGCTTTTGTGAAAGTTTCCTCAGTTTTATGAACAATTTAATTTTAGTAAATTTATTCAAATACTTATATGTATTATATTTAGATATTGATAAATGTAAAATTTATTGCTAAAGTGTTTTAAATAATGAAAAACCTCAATGATGCTGTGAAGTAGTTTCTTTCAAAAATGTAATAAAAATGATTATTTAATAAATCTCATCTCCTGTAAATTTTTTTGTCAAGCTTTGGATTAAAAAACCAAAGCTTGGATTAAAAACCAATGGTAAATAAATTTTTGCCAATAGTAACAAAAATTTTCGCTCCGAAAAATATACAGTATCAAACTTTATAATTTTGAAACTAAACTATACTGATCTGATGCATTTACCTAATTATAATATATAGTACACTTGTTATATTTTTCTATGGTTGCCATAGCAAATGCTTCAAAACTTTCTTTGTTATATTTTTCAAACAAATTTTTACTCTATCCGTAATAATATTCTGTCTCTTTATCTATCGCTTTCTCTACAAAATCTTCACACCGTAAGTTTTACGCACCTTTTATGTAAAACAATAAAAATTGGCTGTGCATATAATGTTGAAGTTTTAGAAAATAAAAATCATAAAAGAAGCATAAAATTAAGAAAATGTTACACATTCAAAATTTAATTGAAAATTGTGATTTTATAATTTAAATTGCGCTCCTTTAAAAGCTTTGGTTTTACGCACCGCTTTATTTTTTTATAATTTCTACTTAAAAATGCAACTCTTTAAAAACTTTGATTTATGCACTGCCTTGTTTTTTCATTCTTTTTATAGCATAACATTTTAGTTCTTTTTTTCTATCTGTTATGTACCTGCATATCAGATGTACGTTTCTTTCTTTTCATAGCATAACATTTAATATTTCTTTTTTCTATCTGTTATGTACGTAAATATCAGAGGTATGTTTTTTTCTTTTAAAATCATAACATTTTAATAGTTCTTTTTTTTCTTTAAAAATATTTAAAAACAATCAAAGTAACATTTTTGTTCTCTTTTTTTTCTATTCGTTTTTATTTTTCTTCGCAGTATTACATTTTACTTTTTTTTTTTGTTTTCTGTTCTTTTTTTTAAATATTAAATTTATACATCAGTCTATTTAAAAAATATAAATTATAACGTATAGAACATTCTGAATTTTTTTTTTGTTCGTTTATATTTACCGTCCATTCATTAATATTAATAACTGTTGCCTATATAAAAATTAATAAATCTATAATAAATCTAATATATGTATACCCATATTTTTATTCATATATCTATATTATGGGCTAAACTTCTGATTCTAAAATTGTACTATATTATGGCAAAATTTTTAAAAAATTTAGAAAATGTTACTTAGCAAAATTTAAATAAAATTATTATTGCAATTTTATAATGTTCTACTTAAAAATCCGAACCTTTAAAAACTTTGATTTATACACTGCCTTGTTTTTTCGTTCTTTTCATAGCATAACATTTTTTTTTTTCCTTTTTCTATCTGTTATGTAGGTACGTAAATATCAGACGTATGTTTTTTTCTTTTAAAATCATAACATTTTAATAGTTCTTTTTTTCTTTAAAAATATTTAAAAACAATCAAAGTAACATTTTTGTTCTCTTTTTTTTCTATTCGTTTTTATTTTTCTTCGCAGTATTACATTTTACTTTTTTTTTTTTGTTTTCTGTTATTTTTTTTAAGTATTAAATTTATACATCAGTCTATTTAAAAAATATAAATTATAACCTATAGAACATTCTGAATTTTTTTTTGTTCGTTTATGTTTACCGCCCATTCATTCATATAAATAACTGTTGCCTATATAAAAATTAATAAATATAATAAATCTAATATATGTATAGCCATATTTTTATTCATATATCTATATTACGGGCTAAACTTCTGATTCTAAAATTGTACTATATTATGGCAAAATTTTTAAAAAATTAAGAAAATGTTACTTAGCAAAATTTAAATAAAAATATTATTGCAATTTTATAATATTCTACTTAAAAATCCGAACCTTTAAAAACTTTGATTTATACACTGCCTTGTTTTTTCTTTCTTTTCATAGCATAACATTTTGATATTTCTTTTTTTCTATCTGTTATGTACCTCAATATCAGATGGACTTTTCGTTCTTTTCATAGCATAACATTTTTTTTTTCCTTTTTCTATCTGTTATGTAGGTACGTAAATATCAGACGTATGTTTTTTTCTTTTAAAATCATAACATTTTAGTAGTTCTTTTTTTCTTTAAAAATATTTAAAAACAATCAAAGTAACATTTTTGTTCTCTTTTTTTTCTATTCGTTTTTATTTTTCTTCGCAGTATTACATTTTACTTTTTTTTTTTTGTTTTCTGTTCTTTTTTTTAAATATTAAATTTATACATCAGTCTATTTAAAAAATATAAATTATAACCTATAGAACATTCTGAATTTTTTTTTTTGTTCGTTTATGTTTACCGTCCATTCATTCATATAAATAACTGTTGCCTATATAAAAAATAATAAATCTATAATAAATCTAATATATGTATACCCATATTTTTATTCATATATCTATATTATGGGCTAAACTTCTGATTCTAAAATTGTACTATATTATGGCAAAATTTTTAAAAAATTAAGAAAATGTTACTTAGCAAAATTTAAATAAAAATATTATTGCAATATTATAATGTTCTACTTAAAAATACGACCCTCTAAAAACTTTGATTTATACACTGCCTTGTTTTTTCTTTCATTTCATAGCATAACATTATAATATTTATTGTTTTCTATCTGTTATATGGGTAAATATCAGATGTACGTTTCTTTCTTTTCATAGTATAACATTTGTTAAATTAACATTTAACATAACAGTAGGGCACGCTACTCAGCAGCAGCAACTTGTCTTTTATTATATTTAGATTACATACAAACTTTATCTGATCCTAAAATGTTTGGTTTTTTTATTTTCTATGTATGTGCATATACTGGACCATCAGACAAAAATCTAAAAAAAAATTACAAATATGAAATGAATGAAATATGTATAGTAAAATTCAACAATCGAAAAACAAATTCATTATTATTGGTGAAAATGATCTATATTTGATATGTGTCTAGTCTGGTTATGCAATAGCAAATCTTGTCAACATTTTTTTTATAATTAATGATTTATTTAAAAAAAGCACTATTATATTTGAAAGGAGTTTTCATGGTATACCCTTCCCGTACACTTTTTTAAAAATACTACTTATATAATTTTTGATTATAGTCAATACAGTTTACTTCAATTGAAACGATGAATTATTGGTTACTTAATCATTCTAAATGACACATTTTTATATACTCTTTAGCTTATTTTACAAAAAAACAAATATACTTAAATACACAAATTGTCTGTGACAAATCAAGATATCTCATGTATATTTTTTCGTATATCTAGAAAAAAACTTCATTTTATTTAAAAAATAAAAACCATACAATAAATCTGACAACGTAGCTAATTGTTAAGTTAACATTATATTTAACATATGTACTCGTTTATTCGGTTTATAAAACATACAGCACAGCATGCAGATAACTAATCTTTTCTTTGTATTTTAAAAATTGTTTTATTGTAATACATTTGTAAATTTTATGTTAATGCATTGTAATATTATATAACTAGAATAAATAAAATTTATTTAAAACTAACAATCGAATCTAAATTACTTACAAAAACGTACATTAAATTACAAGTATTCAAATTATTATCTATCCCTATATAGCAATACGAAGTTACAATGTACATACACATCAATTTATTTTATTTAGAAAACTTTTTTCAAGGTTAAATTGTATATGATTGATTACATATCAAAGAAAAGAATGAAAAATGTTTATGTATATTTAGTATATTTAAAATTAAAAAAAAAAATGAATTTAGTATAACATAAAAGATGAATAAATTTCATATTGATAGATGTCGCGACTATTTGGGGCACATTCTACTTGGAATGTCTTATATATGTATAGTCTTTGATATAAATTTATGCCAGGTTTTAAATTAGGAGTGATTTAATAATTAATGATAAAGCAATTTTGTTTTATTAGAAATACTAAAATAATCACAATTTGTGTTTTAACATTGTGTTGAAACATATGGGATAAAAAACTATTTTTAATATTTTTTTCTTAACTTGTCAGTTTCTACATATTTATTCAGTTATTGACTTAGGTAAATTAGATTATTAGTTTAAAAAAAAAAACAAGATTTCGTAGGTAACTCGTTTTGGTTTTATAAAAGTAAATAGACAGTTATATCAACCGTACTGAGTTAAGAATTGTGAGCGCACCAAGTTTCCACAAGATATTTTGGCTTATCGTGATTACCGCAACCGTGCAAAAACGATAAACGTAGAAAATTAATATCGTGATTCGTAGATAACGCAATTCGCAAAAACAAACGTAAGACGTAAAAATGCAGTTTTCGAAAATGTGTCATTGAAAAAAACGTTGAAATTTATTTGCGGTGGTAAGTCATATACGGAAGTTTAAATTTTAAAAAATGTTGCGGTGGTTGGTGAAGTATAAAAAAAAAATTTCAAGAATTTCCAAAATGTTTAAAGTTTAAAAATTATTTTATTTAGTTATGTTATAGCAAAATGGTAACAAATCACGACCAATGTGAAAGCTTGGTCAGAATAATGAAAGAAAATGCTGATATTGGTCAGGCACATTGAAGCAAAGCCCCATGTGATATTTTAATTTTTTGGGAAGGAACAACTAAAAAATTAAATAGTTTAGGACCACCACATAGAGAGTTAAAAGAATGGAAAAAAGTAGTTTTATATAATTTTAATTTATTTGTAGAAATTTATATATTTTTTTTTGATTTAAGGTGTGGACGGATTACAATGCGTTTGCAACACTATCCATTATTTTATTTATTTATTTATTATTAACATTTCAGTAATACAATAAAATTTTTGTAAAGTGTAATTTTTATTAGCACCAGTTTTCCAGTAAATTCCTTCCAGTCAGCTGTTAGCTGGTATAAGCAAGTGTAGAATTTGACTGCTATTAGTTGAGATGACGTAAAAGTAGTTTAGAGATTTGACATAATGTGTTAAGTTTACATCAATGAGTGTAGAGCATGTGTAGAGTATTTAATTGACTATCGTGTTTTGATTTTAGACATGTGTATTATTTAGTTTATGTGTATTAATTAGTTATTGTTATAATGTGTTTTAATTAATAATTATTTGTATTATATGGCTTACTTATAGTTTTAATTCATGTATATTACTTTTTTTATATTAAGGATTTTATTTTTAGAGTTTGGATTGTTTAAATTATTGTGTTTATATTTATGTTTATTAAATTTAATTTATTTGTTATTATGTTTTGTTCTGAATTTTTAGTTTGCTTAAATGGGCGCTTGTGATGTTAGAGTTAGGGTTTAGATTGTTTAAATTATTATATTTGTGTTTTATAAGTAATATATTATATTAAGAATTTTATTTTTAGAGTTTAGATTGTTTAAATTATTGTCTTTAGGGTTATTTAATTAATTTGTTTGTTATTATATTTTGTTCTGAATTTTTAGTTTGCTTAAATTGGCTCATGTGATGTTGTTTTTATTATTGTGATTATGTTTGTAATGTAATTTTTAATTTGATTTGATGCTATAAGATATATTGATTGAATCGGTTTTTGTTATTGCTTCTATTAATTTTGATATGTTATTTTTAGGTGTTTAGGTATAACAAATGAATCCACGAAGCAATTATGTAAATGAGAAGCCATTTCAAGCCACGATTATCGCTGTTGCATAAATAATGATTTGTTGAGTCTTACTGGTTAGCCGAGTTTATTTGACTATCATGTAAGTATTTTTTTAGTTCCTTTTTAAATTTTTCCAATGATTGCTGGTTTGTTATGTGCGTTGGAAGTGAGTTGAAAATCCCTATAACTGAAGAGAGTAGGGTATTCCTGATGAATTCTCGTCTAGTTAATCTTGTTATAATTAGGCCGGCTGATCTCGTGTTGTGATGGTGAATATCTCCTTGGCTGGGTAGTGTGATGCTTGTTTTTGATTTTATAAATATATTTGGCTTTTTCTTGTTTTATTATATGGTAGATATTGAGAAATCGTGTCTTCATGTATAGTTCCCACGTATGAGCTTCCGCCGTGAATTGGTATAGCCTCTTTATGGCTAGGTCGTGGACTTTGTTAATAACATATAATGGGCAATTCGACCAGCTTATTATGTTATACAGGATGTGCGATTTTATGTGTGCATTGAATATATGATCTGCAGTTCTTCTCGTAAGTTTAATCCCGTTTCTTCTTATTGCTTCGATTAGTGCCGCTATTTTGTTCAAAAAAGCCTCCACATGAAGATCCCATCTTAATCCTTCTTCTAACAATAGTCCCAGATATTTGAATTTCGTGACTTACTCAATATTTATCCCCAATCATTTTGACGTTAGCTTTAAGTTTTATTATTCGTCTAGGTGTAAAAATAATAAATTTGGTGTTGGTACAGTTTAGTGTTAGTTTATTGCCAAGTCTCCACGTGTTATATTTTTCTAGATCATTATTTGTCCTTTGTTCGAGTTCCTCTTTGGTTTTTCCCTCTGTATAATAGGCAAGTATCGTCAGCGAATATGACGTCTATGAAGATCTATGAAAATTGCCGCTGTTGAGTAACCTTCTTCCATCTGATCTGTGATGTAACGTATCACCGCTGTAGTCGCGATTTCCGTGCTGCATGCTTACTGAAACCCGTACTGATTTTTGTCAAACCCAACTGTTTTGTCGATGCAGCTCCGAATTCTTGCATTTATAATTTTTTCGTATATTTTACCAATATTGTTTATCAGAGTTATGGGCCTGTAGTTACCTAATTCATCCCTGCTTCCTCCTTTATATAGCGGTATTGTGATTGCTTCTTTGCATTTTTCAGGGAATTGGCCATTGCCCATCAGATTGTTGAAGATTCTTACTAATGATGACGAAATCAGCTGTCCAATAAGTTTTAACTGTTTCGTCGTGATTCCATACCGTCCTGCTGCATTTGTGTTTTTTAGCTTGCTGATGTTAGATACTTCTGCTTCGTTGGTTGGTTGAAAGAATAATGAATGACTGTTGACCACATTCGGCATCGGTGTTATGATTGTTCCTATATTTTGATAGAGTTTAGCGCCTATAGTAGCGAAATGTGTGTTTAGCCCCTCCAGTATTTCCTCTTCTGCGTGAGTGTTTAGTCCTTGAATATTCATTTTCTCTATTGTTGTGTCATCTTTTGTATCCGCGTTATTCCTTAATAAATTATTGATAGTGTTGAATAGTTTTTTAGAGCCATTCCCCGCTAGTAGTACTTCGTTGTTGAATTGCCGCTGCTTTGCAGACCTAATAGTATCTGTTATCTTATTTTTTAACCTTTTTAAATTATTTTTTATGTTGGTGTCAGTTGGATTTCTCTTAAATTGTTTATATAGTTTGTCTCTGCTTTTCATCATGTAGAGGATTTCTTGAGTTATCCATTTGTTATTCCTAGTTCTCAGCTCTTATATATGTGACCATTTTGCTTTGGCGTTTTGTATTATGCCAAGACCTAAATAAACAGGCCAAGAACTGAAAACGCATGAATGTAGTTGTGAGACAATGGCAATCGAGTCTCGCATACATTCAAACAAATGACATTAAAATTTCATTTTAAAAGATTTTTTTTTGTTCTTATTATTTTGTTTTTTTTCTCAAAATATGTTGAATTTTATATGAAAATAAAATTTGGAATTTTTCCTACAACATAACAAAAAATTAGTTTTCAACTCGTAATTTTAACTTAATATTTAATAAAATTATTTTTAGGTCTTTTTAGTTATTTTTTTCCGCTTGCTTTTTGACATTTGTAAAAGTAGAAGTGATTTTTTTTTCAAAAAATAAGAGTGGGATTGAAAGTTTTATTTGAAAGCTTTTAACCATAACCTAAAATTTATATAAAAATTGTATGTGAAATGGGTAATACTTTTATAACCAAATTGAGTTTTTATATATTTAATTTTATTTAAACATTTTAAAAATGTCATATAATTAAAATTTAGAATTTTTTCTTTCCTCTTGTAAGAAAATCAATTTTCAACTCGTATTTTTCAGCCATATTTGGAGGACATAAAAAAGGCAGTCACAAATTCTGGTAAGCAAATATATAAAATATAAAAAAAAGTAGTGGAGGAGGAGATATAATTAATTTTAATTTTTTTTGTTCGTTATAAGATATAATTAATTAGTTATTACTTATTATAATTAGTTTTTTTTTGTTTTGTTTGTTTTTTGTGCTAAATTAGTTTTATAATTTTGTATTTACACTTTTTTTGTTTTTTATAAGTTGTTATATTTTTTTATCTTTTATCTAATCTTATTTTTTTATATAGCCCTCTTTAATTATCTATATCTTTTATATAGCCCTTTAATTATCTATAAAAGAACCAGCCAAAAAGTTTATAAATATTTTATCACAAAATATGAAACTTGTATTTTGATCTCAGCTATGGAATTTAATATCGTTTTTCAACAATCAAGAATTATCCGATTCTAATAAAACTCACCTACTTCTAGAACAAGCTCACTTTCTTCTAGAAGCATAACTAAATTATGAGGATAATTCTGAAAAACGAGAGAAATTAAATATTATTATTGACCAAATTCAGCTTACAAACTCGAAACAACGCTGATATAGTTTTAGTACCATGGTAATGTCTTTAATTTTTGCTCATTCTAGAGCTACTTATTCAATTATTTCTCTACATTTTAATCTTTCAAGCAGTACACATCTTTTAAATCATTATTCCTGAAAAAACGCGGGACTGCAGGTTCATTTTACTTTGACGAAATTAACAGAGAGGGTCTTGCTTTACCGACAGATCAGACAAATTATGTTTTATTTCATATGACAGCGATTTTCAGGAGATTTTACGGGAAAGAAATTTAAAAAAAAAATTCTGAACAAAGTAATCAAAAAAGAATACTAATTGAACTGACGTTAAATAGTCTTCGTTTGGGCAACAATGACATTGATTTGGAATCGACGTGTAAATGCAATAGCAGCCGCAATATTTTTTTCCAAATAAGTAAAACATTTGCAAATATTTTATTAAATAATTACACAAAACGGGAAAATGACATATTAAAATCTAATAGACAAAATCGCATATTAAAAATACTTCAAAATTAAGAGGGTTATACAGTTTTTTGTAATATTTTTTTAATTTTTAATTTTGTGATATTTTTTTTATTTATTGTTTTTTTATTAATATTTTTGTTTCTATTTATTATTTATTCATAAATATTACACTGTTTTTTTTTTAGAATTTCAAGGTGCTGTGGAAATGGGAAAAAATTCAAGATATTATAAATTATTACTTATATAAATATTTTTTAATTATTGCTTTTTTCACAATAACTTATATTTATTTCAGTTAATAATTTTTTATTTTTAAAATTTAATAAAATTTTTTACTAAGTTAATTAAATCAAAATTGTGCTGTGAAAGGTACTGTGGAAATGGGAAAAATTTCAAGATATTATAAATTATTACTTATATAAATATTTTTTAATTATTGCTTTTTTCACAATAACTTATATTTATTTCAGTTAATAATTTTTATTTTTAAAATTTAATAAAAATTTATACTAAGTTAATTTTAAATCAAAATTGTCATTAAGACTTTTTTGTTACCAGTAGTGTACTATAAAAACACTCTCATCGACTTTCACGAGACTCACATTTAAGAACTTTAAGAAGCTTTTAAAATAAAAAATTTAAAGGAAGACAATTTTTTAAATGCATATTTATGAATGAAAATATTATATTTTAAAATATTTTTCTTTAATGAATTATGCAAAAAAGATGCGACTTTAATTTTTCTTTGGACCAAATTGAATAAAGTAAATGGTTTTTGTGTTATTTCAAGATTTATGGTCGGCCCCTATTTTCTCCATAAGACTGCGTGTAAATTTGTTAGGCTGGCCCCTTATTAAGCTTTTACTCTCTGCACTTCATGGCCTGAAAATTGATGTGAGTCTCGATTATGCTGGTTAGTTGCTCGACGCTATCGATGTTAACACCTGCCATGATATTCCTAATTTCATCCTGGTATTTTTGACTGGTTTAATATGTTACTGGTTACGTTTGTTTTCAGCATTCTATGTATTGACGTCCCAATTCTTGATAGTGTAGTAGATATCATCTTATGATCGAAGAGGGGATTATCGTGCAAAGTGAGATTTATGCCATATCTGTTGATGTCTATGTTTGTTTTTACGTGATCGATGATAGTATTCGAGTTCCCCGTGCTTCTGTGGCTCCATCCAAATTCCTCTCGTTAATCAAGCTGATACCATTCGCACTTAGCATGGATTGGTATTGTTTAGCTGCTTGCGTCTGACTTAAGACGTCTACGTTAGTGTCCGCTACCATAATGTGTTGTTGTATCTGTTAAACAGCTCTTCGATGTGGCATATGTAGTCCATATCGTCATCCGATTTGTATGTAGTAAGAATCCTTAACTTCCCTTTATTTGTTGGTAGTTCCGCTACTATCGGGTTAAATTTACTATTAATTTCTATGATGTTGAAGTTTATATTGTTTTTGAAGAAAATCGCTGTTCCTCCTCCTCTGTTCGAGTCCCTGCAGTTGAATGTCGCTTTGTAATTCGGTAGATTGTAATACTTTGACTCGTGTGTGAAGATCCATGTTTCAGTTATAATAATGTCTGCTTCGTTGCATAATCTCACATTGCACGTTTCTATTTCGGCTGGTTTGTTTCTGATGCTTCTCGCGTTTGTATATAAATGCTTTATTTTTTCAATCATTATTTATTAATTTAGTAGATTTATAAGCTGTTGTTTCCCTTTCCCTTTTTTCTGTTATGTGTTTTTTATTAGTTGACAGTGTATGCTGGTTGCCTTGTGATTAGTGTCCAGTGTACCTCCTTTCTTCTGGTGCTTATTGTAAAGCACAGTTTTTGCATGTAGTCCTGTTGCTCTTGTAGTCCTTTGTGTGATGCTCCTCCCTGCAAGTAGCACATGCTAATTGTTTTGTGCAGTCCTTGGCCTTGTGGTTGAATCCTAAGCAATTAAAACATTGCATCGCTGTTATGTCCTCCCTTATGTAATATAATTTCCAGTCAATATTCAAGAATTTGTTCGCCATTTTATCGAATGTTGTATCCGCTACCTCCAGGAAGAGTATCCATTTATTTGTTATATTACTGAGTTTAGCATGTACTATTTCCAATTTATCGTCTTCCTTTACATTCTGATTTAGTTGCATTATTTCGTTTTTTAATTCTTCTGTTGTATAATTTCTCTTGAGGCCTATTATTTTGACTCTGGGGTTCAGTTGTTTCGAGTGGGTGATCGTATAGTTGTTTCCTAATTTCCTTTCCAATTCTGTCTTTAGTTTGCAGTTATTCCCGTCTGTATTAGAGCTGATTACTATTCCTCCTCCTTTAATTCTTTTGAATAGTGTAACTGGTGTCTTCAGGTTAGCCGGTGTTATGTTATCCTTAATTGTTTTTTTGTTACATCTGCTGTTTGGGACTCCTTGTGTTTAACTATGATTGACTTAGTGCAGGCCGTAGGGCTCATCGGTTTCTGCGGAATTCTTGCTATTTCGGCATAAGATGTTGTAATTTTAGAGCTAGTGCTGTTCTTGATAATTGAGTTAATTTTTTTGTTCAGATCTCCCAGGTGTTCGCTTATTTCCTTGAATTTATCATCCATAGATTTCCCGTTCCTGTGCACCGCTTGTTCCAATTCTGCATTATTAAGTTTTTTAACTTTTTTTAGTAGTGTTGTGCACTCTTTGCACATCCAAAGCACGAGAGTTCCAACTTCTTTAATTTTTTTGTATTTATTGTCTGTTATATTGACGCATTTAGTATGGCACCATTATTCGCAAAAACCGTCGCAATCCAGCGCAAATTGGTCATCTGATACTTCCTCATTGCACATCTTGCACGGATATTCTTTATTCCCTTTTCTCCTTTCTTCAGCCATTATTCAAAATTATTGACATTAACAATTAGGCGGGACACTTTGTGTTGCACTCGTAAATGTTTGAATATATAATACAATTATGGATGTTGGTGTGCTATATTATTATTAAGCTTTGTGGGCGTTTACTTTACTATGTTGTGTTAATTCTATATATGTATTTGTGCAGAGAATTTATTGCTGTTGTTATACTTTGACTACTATGAAACAGTATCGTGTACTAAATGAAGATGTAATTGTGTGAATGAAGTTTTTATATTTTGTGAATCCCCGCGAGTATTTGAGATGAATGCTGCTTATTGTTGCTGTATGTTAAATTATACTTACTACTTGATGTTACTGTACCTTTTTATGCAATTATGTAATACAGGTGAACCCCGATAAATATTATGTTAGTTATTAGAAATATTATAATACTATTTAGTCTTTATTATTGTATTTGTATTTAAACTTATTATTTGGTGTTTGTTATTACTGTAATCAGTTACTTAATTAATTATTATTGAATTTTGAATTTTTGTTATTATTGTTTTTGTATTTAAACTTATTATTTGGTGTTTATGACTGTAATTAGTTACTTAATTAATTATTATTGAATTTTTGTTATTTAGTTGCCAAGCAAGCTTAAGCAAACGTAATTAAAAAAACGCTTATAATATCCGTGTATTTGTAAAATCAACCTAAGGTATTTAAATATTAGCGTGTATTGGAGTATTAATATGATTATAATCAACCTTTATTATTTTATATTAATTATGATTTTATTTTTATTAAATTTTCCTAAACAGCTCACTTCTCACGTCCTGTCTGTTTAACTGATAGAATGAGAATGATTAATTTTTATTCAAATGTAGTGTAGTTCAAATTCCCAGATGGCATAATTCGGCTTATGGAAATTCGTTTGTAGTACGAACATCGCGAATGTGGAACCATCTTCCACCTTATGTGTTCTCAGGATTGGTTATGTTGACATCTACAACGTGCAAAGATTCAAGGTGAATATTAACAAATGTGCAATATGCCTGCCAATTTGAAATCTATTCACACTTTTCTATTCTTCATATCTAAAAAATAGTTAGAGATAGAGAAAAGGTTATTGGGTGCTAATTATAGGGTTTGAAAAGCTGTCTCGAAATATGCTATAAAAGGTACCCCAAATACAGGGTGTTTCAAAAGAAAATTGAGTTTGAAACATAATTTTTTCATTTTAAATCATTTTGAACCTTCATAACTTTGTAACTGTTGGGTATATGTGGATCATCAGTATACAACAATTACAGCTGACAATTTACTCTACAAAATGTATTTTTTTTTATCTCTCTACAGTAAGCCGTTCAAAAGTTATAGATTTTTTTATGAAAAGTCTCTAAAAAATCTTTAATCCCTCATATCTCGAAAAGGGTCCACAATAGACCCCCCCCCCCCCACCAATACAATTTTTTTTTTGTTTTAATGCCCCCAATCACTGAGTGCAGTGCGCGTACTTGAGTCCCGGACACCCTGTATAGTAGGTATTTGTTTTTTTTCATTATTTATTTATTCAGTTATAACTAAACCTAAAAAAAATTACAAAAAAAATGGTTATATGTCACAAATTAACATTATTAGCTTTAAAAATAACAAAAATTTTTTTTTCGCTAATCTTAATCTAATCTTAAATGAAATTATTTAAAAGAAGTCTTTTTGAATATTTATTTAACAATATAAGTTTTTTTTATTTGCTTTTTTTTTTCCTTGCAGTCACAAAAAACCAAGGTTATTTCAAAAAATTTTAAAAGTATAATTAAACTTAATCCTAATAAAACAAACTTAACTTAACCCCGACCCCTTTTTTCTTCATGGGCTTTTTCCGAACTGTTAAATATTCGGGAAAAACCAACAAGGAAAAAATTATTTCTAAAATTTAAAATAAAAAAAAAAATAAAAAAATTATTTTTGATATTTATGTATACTAATAAGTATCTTCTAACCACCAATATCTTCTGTTGAATGTTTTATCCCTATCCGGTATATACATGTTATATTTTATGTTGATAGAACTCATGCCATTAGGATCATAACTAATTTTTTTCCACGTAGCCCTTCTATTATTGTGAAATAATATTGGGACGTATTGCTGGTTCTGTATATAACCCTGCATGTCTCAGAATATAAAATGTTCCGGTGCGATGAACCCTATATTTAACGATTTTTGAATATATTCATTGTTGTGATAATATATTCTTGAAATTAAGCTATTTTCTACAACTAGCAGGTGACCTATTGAAATGTTTTCTAATAAGATTGATAATGAAATTATCGATACGGTATACATTAGATTGCTCGTAAATATATTTATTAGAATAGAAATGTAAATAATTGGTTTCAGGTTTCCTAATTTTATTTATGCATAATCTAATACATTTCCTCTCAAATTTCCGGAAAAGTTCCATTACATTACTACTTATGTTAAACCAAATAGGTGCCCCGTATATTAAAATTGGTCTGATTAATGACTGATATGCAATTATTTTAACTCTCGAATTAATTGTTTTATTGTAAAATAACTTTTTGCACATCATGAATACTTTGTTTCCTTTTGATATTGCCATTTTTACATGTTGAGAATAATTTAGTAAATAGTGCAAATGAACACCTAAATATTTCACAATACTTTTATTTGCTATTATAATGTTGATAGGACCTTTAATCGCAAAACTTCTCCAATTTCTTTTTGTATTTTCGTTGCAGTGTGCGTAAGAATCTCTGAACAAAATCGACTCGCATTTATTATAATTGATTTTTAACAACCAAATTTTACAATAATCTGCTGTAAGATTAAATAAGTTTTGAACATTGTTTTGGATTACGTCTCTTTGGCTCCAGAGTATAAAATCAAATCGTCAGCAAAAGCGATACAAAAGTTATTACCTGCGATTCTATGTAAAAGCTTTAATAGTTCTACAATATTCTCTGTTCTCTGGAAGGATCTTGTTATTTCCTAGAAAAGTTGTGATGTTATCATTAATTAACATTTCGAAAATTTTACTGATATTCGGTAATAAACTAATGGGCCGGTAATTGCTTGGGTCATGAGGGTCTTTACCGGGCTTTTTAATAAATATAATTTTCGCTTCTTTCCAACTCTTTGGATAATACGAGAGATTTCGGCAGTTATTAAAAAGTATTACATATTGTTTAATAATATTAGGACTGACGTTCCTTAGAACAATATTAGGAATGTTGTCGATACCGGTTGATGTTTTGTTCTTAATGTTCATGAACTTCTCAGTTAGTTCGGTTTGGTTAGTGAAATAATTATTTACACGTGAAATATTGGTTGCCAAATTTATTTCCGAAAACTCGCAAATAGATATATTATTTGATTGCCTTTCTTCGCATCCTATACGAAAGTTATCTATTTTGATCGTTTTCTTCATAAAAGACCCTAAAATATTACATATATATGTATTATTACTAACTATGAATTCTCCGTTTACTGTTTTTTCCAAATTGTTAATATCAATATTGTTATCTTCTAATAACTCTCGGTCACCATTCTCTATTTTTAAATATTTTATATTTTTACTCGTTCCATTAAATATCTTTGATTTCTGGAAACATGTTATGGTTTTTTGGGGTTATCTTTAATATACGATTTTTCCAATATGCGTTAACTTCCAGTTGAATTTGTTTATTTATCAATGTGTTAACGTTATTTAATAAACTTTTAAGAAGCAGAATTTCATAAGAAGAGAAGTTTAAGTTTTGTTTGTATAAGTTAATGAAAATAAAAAGCAGGTGTTTTATTTTACTCTAAATTTTATTCTAAAGAACATTTTAAAATACAGACATTTTTATATATTTAATGTAGGTTACATTTTTGATAACGCACCAATTTTTATATTACTTTTATTAAAAATTATAAGTGTATTACATTACAGGTCATTGCATTATTATTAATATAAAAATGATAATACAATGAATGGATTTAATATTGTGCAATGATTAAAAAAATTAACATATTTGATTAGAGCATTAAACTTTATTTAAGGTTTCAAATTTAATTTAATTTTTTGTTAGTTAATAAAAGATTTTTTGTAAGTAGAATAATAATATTGATGACTGTTCACTTATATTCTGTTTATATCGTTCAGAATTTTACTTTTAGTTTTGAATAGTTTTCTCAGAGTTCTTGACTCAAATTTTTTTAAAGCGTTAACCTTCTTTTGTAAAAGAACTGTTTCTTAGCAGAATAATATTTTAATTTTTTTGAGGTGATAATAGATTTGGTCTATTTGAATATTTTGGTTATTTTTTATTTTATTAGAATTATTATTGTGATTATACTTTTTCAAAATTTATATCTAATCGCCGGCGAAATTTGTCCCAATTGGTTTTGTGGTATAACATTATTTTATTAATATCAGTATTGTATCTATATAATTCATTATCACGTTCTATGTTAAAGGGGAACAGTACTGCCCTATGGTCACTGTCAAAAGGGTATGTTTGCAAACGCTTGTAAGTTTGATTTTGAACTGTTTCAATTCATATCTAAGTGCGAATTACTTCTGGGAAAAGAAGGTGAGTCAGATTTATAATTTTGGGTTCTGTACCGAATATTGTTTTGTTCTAACCAGTTATTTAACTGGATACCTCTAATATTATTGTTGGCGTTTAACCAGTTTTGGTGTTTTGCGTTTAAGTCCCCTCCTAGTATGATAATTATTAAGGTCACTTAGGTTTAATATATTAAATATTTTTGAAAATTCCAAAATAAACTTATCCTGATTTTGATTAGAAGCATATGCAAATATTATGAATAGTTTTTTGTTGCAATTTAAATTAAGTAGAATGATAATTGGTTCAATACATTGAAATTGGTTAAATTCGGGGATATTAATTATTTGGAAATTTATTAATTTTTTAATAAATATTGCCACCCCACCACCATTATTATGGATTCTATCACGCCTGATTATTTTATAATTTTCCATATTCATTAAATGTTTGGGTTCAATTTATTTTCGCAAACACATAGGATTGTCAGTATGTTTTTTATTAATTAAGTCATTTAAGGCGAATCTCTTATTATAAGAAACTAAAGAATTTACGTTAATTAAAATTAATTTAATTAATTCAAAGTTAAAATGGGTTTAGTTCATTAGAATTCATTATTGGTAATTAGAAGGTACCATAAAATCAAATAAATAATTGATATTTTCTGTATTTTTCGATAATTAACTTTTTAACTCTTTGTGTATAGAAACTAAACTAGATTTAATGTAATATGTATATAATATTCTACAAAAATTAATCTATTTATGATTAAATTTTATTTGAATTTTTAATTTAATTTAATTTGTTTTTATTTCATACGCAATTCTCTTTTCGTTGGACGCCTTAAAATTTCATGTTCAATATATGTATATCATTTATGCTCTTTTAATATTGTTAGCCTTAAACCACGGATAAAGAATAACTTATTCGCATATAAATAGAACAGTAAAATACGAGCAACTTTCATTTATATAATATATACGATATTAAAGTAATTTTAAAATAAAAAAACTTACATTACATCTTACATCTTCTATTCTAAATGAATATTCTAAAGGGTGTTCAAAATTGAGGTATCATTTTGATTTTGCCGCCATTTTTTTTCTAGCTGGAATTTTTATACGAGGTTTCTTTAGGTATATTCTAAATACATTCCGGTTAGTTAATATGGAACGTTACACGAAGGAACAACATGTTTTTGTTATTACAACATTTTTTGAAAATGGTAAAACTTTTCAAGATGTAATTAGGAAATTTCGAACAAAATTTGGTAGAGAGAATGCTCCAACAAATCGTGACATCAAGCTGATGGTTGATAAATTTCTAGAAACTGGATCTGTTCTTGATAACAGAGGCAACATTTATCAACGTAGTGGCCGTTCAACCGAGAATGTAGCAGAAGTGTTGAAGAAGATCCAAAAATGTCCACTCGTCATCGTTCGCAGCAATTAAACATCAAACCATCCACATTATTCAACATTTTGCATCGTGATTTCCATTTAAAGGCTTATAAGATCCAGCTGACGCAAGAATTAAAACTATACATTACGTCGGCAATTCGTTTCTTGGGCAATCGAAAAACAAGAAGAAAATGAAAATTTTTTTAACAAAATAATCTTCACCGACGAAGCTCATTTCCAGCTCAATGGCTACGTCAATAAACAGAATTGCCGCATTTGGGGTGAAGAGAATCCAAGGGTTATCTTAGAGCAACCAGTACATCCACAAAAAGTTATGGTTTGGTGTGGTTTGTGGTCAGGAGGAATCATCGGACCATATTTTTTTGAAAATGCAAATGGAAATGCGATTACGGTCAATAGAAATCGCTACAGGGAGATGATCCGAAGCTTTTTGTGGCGGGAAATTGATGATTTGGACGTTTTGGGGTTTCAACAGGACGCTGCGCCACACAGCAAGGGAAACAATGGATCTTTTGAAGGAAAAGTTCGAAGATCGCATTATTTCTCGTAGAGGAGGAGTGATGTGGCCACCAAGATTGTGCGATTTGACACCGTTGGATTTTTTTTTGTGGGGTTTTGTGAAATCGAAAGTGTACAGCAATAATCCCACAAGAATTCAAGAGCTTAAAAACAACATTATCGAGCAGATTTCAACCATTGAGAACAGTTTATTGAACAACGTGATTCAGAGTTTTGGTAAAAGATTGGAAGCCTGCCGAACTAGTAGAGGGGGCCACTTGGCCGGCATAATTTTTCATTATTAACCGGAACCTATTTGTAATTAATTAAAATAAAAATATATTTAATATTTCAAAAAAATTAAAGAAATTGTTTTTTTTTTTTCCTTACACTACAAAATTAAGTTATATAAAAGGAAGCATAAAAGTCCGTCATAAATACTCGTGTGCCTTGGCTGATTGGGAACTTAATTTGAAGTACAAGTACAAAGTATATTTGAACACACTTACACACCCATACTAACCTCTCTTTTTCTCGCTCTCTTTCTCTTCCACGATCTTTGCGACGTTTTTCTCTGGCTTCATCAGATATTCTTTCATTTTCCTTTGAAAAAATAAAATTAATAAGTAGAATATTTAAAACCAACTGGCTTAAAGTCTTTTGAATCGACGAAATAAATAATACAAAACATCAAATTTTTTTACCTAAGTAATATTCGTATGAAAAATAAAATGAAATTCTAGTTATTTTTAAAATGAAAATCTTCAAAAAATAAAATAAAACGCACCTGACTATAAAAACTTAGTAATTATGATTCATTCGTATTATTTATTTAGTCCGATCAAAATACCTAAAATATTATTTACCTCTGACTTTTCTTTATTTCTTTCTCTACTCTTATCTCTGTTTCGCTTTTTATCTTCTGATCTTTCCTTTTCTCGATTCCATTCTCTTTCAGATCGATCTTTATCTAATCGGTCTATAGGTTGGTCGCGTTCTCTGCCTTCTCTAATCCGATCTTTATCACGATTTCGGGTATCTCTTTCCCGGTCTTTAAAATGTAATTCTTTTTCACGTTCCCATTCTTTATTCCATTCCCTACTGCTAAAGGGAGATGTCTTCGGCGGTAACATAAGGTTTTCTATAGGTCGCGACACCTACATTAAAAGTAAGAAACTTTAGTGTTGTTTTTAATATACAAGTAGATATATGTATGTGTATATATATTTTAATATACAAGTAGATATATGTATAAGCCAAATACAAAATATACAAACATTTATTTACAGAAAGGTTTATGTTAAGGGTTTTTAAAATAATTCGCGCATAAAAATTGTTTTAAAGTAATGAAAATTATATTCTTTTTTAGAAATGATTGAAATAATCTTAAGGTTTAAAGGATTGTAAAATTTTTATATAGTTAATAACATGTCTTTCAAATTGAGTTTTCAAAAGTAGGCGCCTCTGCAACACACTTCAAACATTGACAACACCCATATTACATGTCATTTTGAAGGTTTGCCATTTATAAAAATGGAGTCGTATACATTACAACAACGTGATTTATTGAATTATTTTATTGTGATCATTATTGAATTATTTTATCAAAATGGTCGTTCTGTAAGAAATGTATTTCGCAAATTACGCGATGTTTATGGTCAACATAATCGTCCAACTGAGCAACAAATTGGTAGTATTGTGCGGAAATTTCAAGAAACTGGTGCAGTACAAGATCGAGAAAGGCATCAGTATGCTCGAGTCGGTCGTTCACAAGAAAATATTGGTGCTATGAGTGATAGTGTTACAGCTGACCCCACCATGCCAATTTCCTGACGTTCACAACAATTGGGACTTTCTGAGTCAAATGTCCGGCGTATTATGCACAAAGATTTAGCGTTGAAGGCCTACAAAGTTCAATTTAAATTGCTGCCACAAGATCATTTCATGCGTCGGGACTTTGACAATTGGATACTGGAACAAAACAACGATTTTTTAAAAAGAGCAATCTTTTCGGACGATGCACAGTTCGAGATCGGTGGCTACGTGAATAAACAAAACTACCGTATTTGGTATGTGAAAGGACAGGTCTGCAAAGATAATCCTCGAAAAGTTGAAGCATTGAAAGCAGAAATTATTTGAGTTATTGGTGAGATAAAGCCGCAACTATGCCAGAATGTGACCGAAAATTTTGATAAAAGAATCAGGTATTGTAGAGACGCAAAAGGTCTGAGAGATATCATTTTCAGAGTATAAATAGCAAACATTGTACTTCAAAAATAAATAAAAACTTTTCCAGTTTCAATTCAAATTCTATGTCTTTTAATTATTTACTTTTGAAAACTCAATTTGAAAGACCATTTATTTATATTACCAAAGGTGATATACATAAGTAATTAAAGATGTCGCATTACGAATAAAATTTTGTCACAATGAAAACAGTTTTTAACTTAATACTTATGTTGCTAAATTATTTTGTATCGTAACATTTGATAAATAATTGAAATTAGAAATATGTCGCCAAAATTAAAATTTTCTAACGTGTATGTAATTTATTTTGCTGGTATTATAAGATAATATTATTATACATAAGATATTATATTATCATATAATACTAATGCTCGTACACATACATATTATGATATGCAAATATAGTTTCAAGTGCATATTATTATTTCTTTTTTTGCTAAAAAAATGAATTATTTTAATGTTCAAAGCGAGAACACATCTATCGTTTTTTACAGATGCATTAAAAATTTGAATTTTGTATAAGAAAGTCTACGCGAAGAGTATATCATGAAAACTCCTTTAAAATATATAAGTGCTTTTTTAAAATAAATCATTAATCATAAAAAAATGTTGACAATATAACCAGATTTACTATATAACCAGAAATTATACATATGTATATAGATAAAGCAAGTAGAACAAAAACTCTCTGTCATTTTTTTTTAGATACCCATTGCCCAATAAAATAGTAGAAATATATACTTTTCTCATCCTTTACGTTGCTTTATATTATTATTATTTTCTTAAAAAATGACAGTCGCTCTTTAATTCTCATAGAGTGCAGACGTATTTATTGTATTTCGCTTAATTTTTTATCTTCTTCAATCTAAGTTTTATAGTTGTTGTTTTATTATTTGAAATATAATTTTAACCTTATTACTTTGATCATATTTTGATTTTACTTTTTCTTCTTTTTATTTTTGGATTCGTACATATTTGACTGTAAACAGGTAAGCGTTACAACTTAATTGTAATTGAAATTGAACTTAAAGTAATTGTCATCTTCCGAAAATGGGGGTACTGGGTGAAGACCCAGGGGGTAGTTCAAACTACTTCAACATTCTGGATCCTATAGATAAACCTAAAAGAAAACAAAAAAAACTTTCACAATCACCCAATTTAGACTCAGTAATCAACTTTCCAGTGTTAAAAAAACCAGATATAAAAATTAATTTTACAAACAATAGTAAGAATCAATCAAAGTTTATTTTAATTAAAAACAAAGATCCATCAAAACCATTAAAAAACCTAAACATTTTTGCCTTAACAAAAGCTATTCAAGGTGTGGTAGAAAACATAGAAAGCATGTCTTTCACTAGAGAAGGTCACTTGCTAGTACTTCGTAAAAACGAATATCAAGCAAGCAAATTTATAAAAACAAAAGTATTGGCCAATTTATGTGAAATTGAAGAAGTCCTACACCCTACACTAAAATCATGTAGAGGTGTTATATATGCCCCTATAATTACAGATTTGTCTGAGAATGAAATTGTAGAACGTATGGCAGATCAAGAAGTTGTAGCTTGTAAAAAACTAACCAACTTTGCAAACGGTTCAGTTGTAAATACACCTTTACACATACTTACTTTCGACTCATATGAACTTCCTAAAAAAGCTAAAATTGGTTTCATGATATTTTCTGTTGAACATTACATACCTAAACCAATTCAGTGTAAAAATTGTTTTATGTTAAATCATACAACTAAAAGATGCACAAATGATAAAAAGTGTGAAATTTGTGGATCAAGTTATCATGAACCTGAAAAATGTGAAAAAGTTTCTTGTAGCAATTGCAAAGACGAACATAGATCTACCAACATAAAATATCCAGCTTTTCAAAAAAAAAAAACCATTTTAAAACATAAAACTATAAACAAATATTCCTATAAAACTGTCATAGAATACGTAAACAAAAACCAATACCAATTTCCTAAATTCGATACTCCTAAAGAAGAACTTTCTACTGCTATAAATTTAGTAAAAGAAAAACAAAATTTACAAATAAAATACTTAGCCAATAATGAAAATAAACAAATTAATCCACAAAACGCAGTTAATTATAACAACACCCAACAAACAAACACTTAAAAAAATTACTCAGTCAATAATATTTCAAATGAAAAACTTATATCCCCTAACACCACATCTCAGAATAATCAAAACAGCTCCACTTTAATTCTAAAAAATATTCAATATAAAACAACATCAGAATCAAATATAAATATAACTTTAACTTCCAATTTCCAAATTCTTTTAAACGCAGCAAGTAATACAAATTTTCCAAATATTGAAAACGATTCTTTCCATATGGAATTTAATTAAGATTTAGAATACCAAGTAATTTCTCACAGTAATTAATAATTTTCTTTAATTTAATTTTTTTCTAAATATGAATTTAATAATTTTACAATGGAATATCAATGGTTTTCAGAACAATTTGGGGTTTGGGGTTCAGAAATTACTAATCAAAGAGGAACAATAATAGAAAATTTCATATTAGCTTCTGATCTCTTAATTCTAAACAACGGCAATCCAACACATTTTTCTACCCACAATTCCTTCACACACGTTGATTTATCAATTTCTTCAAGTATGTTGGCGCCAAAATGCACCTGGAATATAATCGAAGATCTTCATGGCAGTGATCATTTCCCAATTTCAATTAAAATACAATCAATCAAACCAATTACCTAATTTTATTCCTAAATTTAAATTACATTTGGCTAATTGAAAAAAATATCAAGACAATATTAACACATCGCTCTCTAATATCTCCGCTTCTGGAAATATTAATCGAGATGCAACAAAACTGAAAAAAGTTATTCGAGTTTCTGCTACCAATGCAATACCTCAAACCACGCCTCATAAATCAGCAAAGCACCTACCATGGTGGACTAAAGAGCTGGCTTCTTTATGCATATTAAAAAGCGTTATTTTAATCTTTTACGAAAACAGCCTACAACCGAGAACCTTATTAACTTTAAAAAAAATAGAGCTATTTTCAGACGTAAACTTAAAACAGCCAAATCCGAATTTTTTGTTAAAATAACCGCCGAAATAAACCCATCCACACCTATTTCAAACATCTGGAAAAACATACAATCCCTAACTGGTAATTTCAAAAGTAAAATAATTAGAATAATAAACAATAATAACATTAAAACCACCAACTCTATGGACATTGCAAGTCTCTTTGGTGAAGAATGGTCCTCCGCCTCTGAAGATGACAATTTCTCTAGTGCCTTTGTTAATGAAAAATCGGAATGCTTATCAGTAGAATTATCCGACATTTATGTCGATTCAATTGGCGGGGAGGATAGAAAACAAAATTGATATGTTAGAATTGGAATCTACGCTTAACACATTAAAAGGTGATACGCCAGGTTTTGACCGTATGTCATTTCCAATGATTAAAAATATGCCACCTGAGCGGAAAAAGTTCCTATGTACTTTATACAATAAAATCTTCAGCACCGGTTACATTCCTCAAGGCTGGAAAGTAGCCACAATCATCCCCATTCCCAAACCAAACAAACCAATAGACCAATTAGAAAGTTACAGGCCTATTTCACTACTGCCCTGTCTAAGTAAAGTTCTTGAAAAAATTGTTTCTACTCGGATACTTTGGTATCTTGAGAAAAAAAAACTAATAAAAGATAACCAAGTGGCCTTCAAACCCTCAAAAGGTACAATGGACTCCCTCTTATATATATATCACCTACTAACAAACTCTCTATCAACAAAAAACCATTTTCAATTTTATCTATAGATTTCAAAAAAGCTTTTGATCGTATCGGTATGCACGTCATTTGCAATCAACTTAAAATTTGGGGAATGAACAGTAAAATTATTAAACTTGTAAAATCCTATTTAAGCAGCCGGAAATTTAGAGTAAAAATTCACAACAACTATTCAAATATATTTTCCTTAAATAACGGCATTCCCCAAGGTTCACCTTTGTCGGTGACTCTATTTCTTATTGCATTTAACAAACTAGGCGAAATTATTTTCCAATATAACTCAACAATTAAACATACACTGTATGCCGACGATCTCTATTTAATTTTCAAGATAAATGATATTGATAATATAAAATCTATTTTACTTAATATTTTTAATAAAATTTCTGATTGGTCCAATAACTCAGGTGCGACTATGTCCTTAAGCAAATACAAACATCTTCATATTTGCAAAAAACAAAAATGCAATGATTTAAAATTTTATATAGAAAACCATTTGATACCTAACGTATTTGATCAGAACTAAAAATTTTAGGTCTATTATTCGCTAAAAAGTACAGCTGGAAAAGTCACATTGAAAATTTAAAAAAATCAATATTAATTAGGCTAAATTGTAAAATTTTTTTCTAACAATAAAAGCTTAGCACATATCAACTCCAAAATCAACATAATACAGAACCTAATATTATCAAAAATCGACTACGGCTTACCAATATACGGAAAGAACAGATCCAAAACACATTTACAGAAACGAAATGCAGTCTACCACGCAGCAATTCGTATAGCTACTGGTGCTTTTCGTACAACACGTGTGGCCAATATGTTAATTGAAACGGGACTTCCATCCTTAAAAAACCGTTGCAGAATACTCACAATGAGAATCATACCTAAATTATTGTATTCTTATAACTCTTCCATACAAAATGAATTAAAGAATATTCTGAAAAGGAAAAAATGCTCAAAAATTGAATCTGCAATCTCACTTGCCACGAATCTAGCTAAGAAGCAACAAGTTCCACTAAAGATTACCAAAAAATCAGTTTCTATCTATCCTCCATGGAACTTGTGTAATACTGCAGTTAATCTTACACTTGCCAATCATCCAAAAGAATCAACCGACAATTCAATATTCAGACAAGAATTCCTAGAAATTTCGCTTAACCTACACAACAAAGGATGGAAAATTTTCTACACTCATGGGTCAAAAACAAAAAATGCAACCGGATACGCAATCATAAATGACAAAAACCAAGTAACAACGCTTGGTAGATTACACCCAGACGCATCTATATTCCACGCTGAAAGTCATAGCATTTTGTCAGCCCTACTGGTAACATCAAAACTTAAGTGCAAATTTTGTATTTGCTCTGACAGCCTCTCAGTACTAAAAGCCATAACAGATCTCAAGAATCACACTCCAATAATTAATTCCATCAGCGATATTCTAATCAAAAATCGTACGAAACTTCAACTTTTTTGGATTCCTCGCCATGCTAATATTCTTGGCAATAACACACCTGACAAGGAAGCAAAATATTCAACTATAGCCCCAATAATTACAGCAGACTGGTCCCTAAATAAACAAGATATGAAAAGGTTTCTTAAACAACAGTTCAGTAATATAAACTATGTAAACTGCAATCAACACTACAATTCAATAAACCCAAACAAAATCAAGGCTAACTTTCCCACGCAGCTAAGCAAAAAAGAAATTACAAACTTTATTCGTCTTCAACTAGCCCACAGAAAACTAACCAAAGATTACCTGTTCTCAAAACCAATAATTAAACCAACTTGTCAATTTTGCAAAACACATAACAATAGTACACTTTCTTAATAGTTGTCGATATTTTGATAATCACAGGAAAAAACTTTTTTCAAATGACCCTACAGAACTTCTCAAAGCTACAACTACAGAAAATATTATTCTAATAAACAAATTTTTAAAACTAACAAATCTATTTCACATGCTTTAATTATTTTGTTTACTAGTTAAAAATGTTTGTAAACTTTCCAGCCGCACTTCGTTAAAACTAATTCAATTGTAACATACGTTATAATAATAAAAAAAAAAAAAATGTAACAAATTAACAAAGCATAAAATAATATGCATATTTTTTATTTATATTCTAGAAAATTCTTATTTTTAATTTTATTTTTGTAATTTTTTTTTTTTCTTTTGTTAATATTATTTGTATATAGAATATTATTCAAAAAAAAAAAAAAAAAGAAAGGAAAACATGTTTTTCGTTATTAACCTTCTGATAACAGAGCAAAATACGACCAAAGACCATGCAGTTAGTACTCTTAATTCTTTTAAAAGCATAATATGTTTTTATTATAAAATTTATATTATATTATGTAAATAAAACTAAAAAAAAATAAATTCTTAAAAAATAAAAAAAAAGTTATAGAGATGCTACAACATTCATTTTATTGGTCGCATTCAGTAGCATCTAGCGCTACAAAAAAAACTGCAGCGCTCGATCAAATTTTCTACTGAACAATTTATTTTAGTTAGCGCTACATGAATTTTGTAGCAAGAAAATTTTACGGTAAATTATGTAGCGCTATTTATCGACGTTTATGTGTTTTTTTAATATTATAATATATGTGTTTATTTAATGTGTTTTATTTAATATTAAACTTATAATTTAAACATTGAAAACCTGTAAAATTAAAAAAAAAAAAAACAATGTATGTCTAATTTTCATATGTATTTACAAAATTAATTTGTGTAAATAATTCGTCTAATGAATGTAACAAAGTTGCAGAATTATTCTTAATAACTATTAAGATTATTCTTAAGACCGGTTCTGGCAAAGGACTTCCGGAGGAGAGGTTCTGGTAACGGACTTCCGGAAGACTGGCTCCAACAACGTTCCCGGTCTTGGGATCTTGGGATAAACTTTAATAATATATTCTGTAATGGTTCCAAAATGTTCGGTGTCTGGATGTAAATCCAACTATTTTCCTAGTGTGCAAAAAGTTCCAGCTTTTCGATTTCCCAAAGAAGAACCTTATAGAACATTGTGGATAAAAGTAATATCCAAACCAAATTGGCAACCTTCGGTATGCAGTTACATATGTTCTCCGCATTTCTCAGAATCGTATTTTTCTAATATTGGTAAACGGCACCGCTTATTTCCAGATGCTGTTCCAAGTATCTTCCCTAATTATCCGGTAGCTTTATCAAATAATAACGCAAAAACTTCTCATGATAGTGATTTAATTTTAAGTTTTACTAATTTAGTTTCAAATATTGATAAAATAATTAATGTGAATGGCTGGTCTGTATATAAAAATGAAACTAATATTATTTTATATTTTTTACAAAATGATAATTATTTCGGTTTTAATTTTAAATATAGAATTATCATTGATAATAATTTATTAGTTACTTGCTTTTCAGGCTGAATAAAAGAACCAGTTAAAAAGTTCATTAATAGATTTAGTTCATTTATCCTTAACGGAGCTTCAAATTGACTATGTTTTATTAATTATTAGGTAAATTTCAAACTGATTCTTTAGAAAATAGATTCCGTTTATATCGTTCCTTAGCTGGGTGCAATTACAACGTATCATATTATATTTTTGTAAATATAATATAGATAATGATAAAATAATGTAAAATTTTTATATTTTGTAAACATAATATAAATAATGATATAAATAATAAAATAAATATAAATATTACACTGTTTTTTTTTAGAATTCAGTGGATTAGGCCTATTGGGGATACAACTTAAAAAAACCCTCCATATTCCCTACCTCAAGGGTGGTGTGGAAATGGGAAAAATTTTAAGATATTATAAATTATTACTTATATAAATATTATTTAATTATTGCTTATTTCACAATAACTTATATTTCAGTTAATAATTTTTTATTAAAAATTTAATAAAAAATTATTTAATTTTTTAAATAAAAATTAAATTATTTTAATTTTTATTTAAAATTTAATAAAAATTTATACTAAGTTAATTTTAAATCAAAATTGTCATTAAAATTTCATTTCTACACTTTTTTTGTTACCAGTAGTGTACTATAAAAACACTCTCAACGACTTTCACGAAACTCACATCTAAAGAACTTTAAGAAGCTTTTAAAATAAAAAATTTAAAGGAAGACAATTTTTTAAATACATATTTATGAATAAAACCATTGTATTTTAAAATATTTGTCTTTAATAAATTATGTAAAAAAGATGCGAGTTTAATTTTCTCTTTGGACCAAATTGAATAAAGTAAATGTTTTTTATGTTATTCCAAGATTTATAGTCGACCTCCTATTTTTTTCCATAAAACTGCGTGTACATTTGTTAAAAGCTGGCCCCTTTTTAAGCTTTTACTCTCTGCACTTCATGGCCTAATAATTGATGTGAGTCGCGGTACACAATTATAATAAATTAGTAAACATAATCTAATAATTTAAAAGCTTTCTAATAGATTGTACTGCAAATTTGGTAAATATATTTTAGGTCAAACTAGTAGTATGGATATGCCGGTTCTTGTGTAAGAGCGGCTTTTTTAAAAACTTTTAATCGTCCTAAAAGTATGCAGCAAATTATTTGCATATATTCGTCGAAAAAGTATGCAAAATGAGTAAAAAGGATTGTGTCTTTGATATTTTAAATTAAAAAAGCTATAGTGCTGAATATTTTAAATTGAGATAAAAATATGAAAACTTTTTAAAGTTTGGTTTAAAAATTTCAAAGTTTGGTTTAAATACAAAATCATTATAAAAGTTTAAACATATTTAGAAAAGTCAAATTTACCTTCTATTATTACAATTTGAGTTCTCCTAACCTTATGCAAAAAAATTAGTAGGGTGAAGATATGAAAAGTTTTTAAAGTTTGGTTTAAATACAAAATTATTATAAAAGTTTAAACATATTTACCAAAAGTCAAATTTACATTCTATTTAACAATTTGAGTTCTCCTAACCTTATGCAAAAAAATTAGTAGGTTGAAGATATGAAAAGTTTTTAAAGTTTGGTTTAAAAGTTTTTAAAGTTTATTATTATTAAAGTTTATTGATTATTCTAAATTTAACTTAGTGGTTAGTACATCAGTTATGTTTTAATTTCCAATTTAAAAGGCTTTATTAATCTATAGTGCTGAATATTTTAAATTAGGATAAATATATGAAAAGTTTTAAAAGTTTGGGTTTAAATACAAAATTATTAAGAAAGGGTAAACATATTTACCAAAAGTCAAATTTATATTCCATTATAACAATTTAAGTCCTTCTAACCTTATGCAAAAAATTAGTAAGGTGACGATATGAAAAGTTTTTAAAATTTATTATTATTAAAGTTTAAAATTTAATATTTACTTGAAAAAAAAGTTTGATTTGAATAGGTACATAAATAAATGTATACAAAATAATTTTAAATGAAATGTTTTGTTATAATAAATATATTATTTATAAAATAAATAATAAAAGTTTTGAGCTAAACACGGTTGAAATATAATGAAATATTATGAACTTTGAGAAGTTTTATAGTTAAATTAAAAGTTATAAATAATCAGATAAATTCGAATTTTATCTAAACTTTTACTGTCAATTATATTTTTATATTTAACAAACATTTTTTATTTGTCTCTGGTTTTATTTAAAGTTTTCAACAGCTTAAAAACTTCGCTAAGCTAAAAGTGATTAAACACACTTAAGATTCGATTTTTTTTGTAATAATAAAAAAACAAGTTTGTTTCGGTTGTTTTGAATTATATATATATATTTTTTTTTTTATCGATCTTTAAATTATATTTTTTATTAAGACTAACTTTTATATTATATATTTTATTATTATAAAACTAACTTTTAAATTATATTTTTATTATTTTTTATATAACTTTATTAAAATTTCGTATACACATGAATTTTTGACAGTATCTATATAGGACAAACTGGTAAAAATCTCGCGATTCGTTATTCGGAACACATTAAGAACTTAATAAAGTGGATTCCAAGTCCAATTTTGCCAATTACTTAATGGAAAAAAACCATTCTAGTTCAATATAAATAATAACCTGAAAATCTTACATATTGATAAAAAAGGTAAAAAGTTGGATTTATTGGAATCTCTAGAAATTAAAAAAGCTCTTAAATAAATCAATTTTGAACGAACAATTAGAATTGCGACATTCACCTATGTTAAATATTTGTTTAGATTTGTGATTATTTAGTAGGTATAAATGTAATATTAAAAAATAGGAAAATTATTCATGTTTAGTATTAAATTATATTCGCCCTGATGATGACAGTAATGCCGAAATATATATAGGCTTTATAATAAATAAATATAATATTTTAAGAATTATAAAAATAAAATATTAATAAAATTATTTTGTGGACAAAAAGTATAAATAATAAACAATATTTACTAAATACATGTTCTAAATAGATGTTCCACAAACTTACGGTTGAAAAAATTCAAGGATTATGTATTCCCTTGAATTTTTTCAACAATAAGTTTGTGGAACATCTTAATTGGATTTATTGAGTAAAAAATTGTTTTTTATTTATACTTTTTGTCCACAAAATAATTATTTTATTTCAATAAATCCGATTATGTATTTGTTTGTTAAGTCAACTAAGAGTTTGGGAATTTTACTTGTTGGTGGGACTTTGTTTTCAGCACAAAAAGAGAAATCATTTGCAAATCATGTAAATGTTGTGGGTAATCTAAATTCACTTCTAAAATGTAACCAATTTCCGAATCATCGGCAACTGAAAGCACATCAATATTTTCAGTAACGTTAACCCACTGAAAATCTGTACGTGGTAAATATTGGATCACTGTCCATTCATACAAATTGTTAGCGTCTTCATATACTATGTATTTGGAAGGTTCGTTTTTTTTATAAGATTCTCCCATGAATTTATTATTTGCTACTGAATGTCTAAGTGAGCACTGACTAATTCCACCACGTATCCCTTTTTTAGGGAAATTATACATATCAATATCAGTTAATAATTATAATTTGATATTAGTGTATTTTAACATGCCCATGACAAACCTGGGGTAGTATAAAATTTGTAGGATCTAAAGAATAGCTTTTGTAGCATATTTTTCGAAAGTTTTCAAAAACATCAGTCAAAATAAGCACATCTGTTTTAAGGTAAAGTTTTAAATAGTCCCATAAGTTTTGTAAATTAAACGTATTCCATACATATAACTGCATGAATGTAATCTTCATCGGAAGATGATGTGTTTGGCATTTGATTGGTAAAAGCTTCTTGTAAAGGTAAACTTCTTTCGTCAAGTCGTTCAATGGAATTTAAATACTCATAGGGAAAAACTCTCTTTCGAGTCATAAGTTTAATTTTTTCATTATTATTGAATTCTTTTTCTATATGAAACAAATAATTTTCATTTAAATTTTTACATAAAGCATCAATGCTAGAAGCCATAAATTTAAAGTTATCGAGAAAACGTTAATAAAATGAATGATTTTTATCTATTGTAATTTTTTTAGATAATGAAATATAACGTTCTTTATTCAAAGGAATGACACCAATATGTCCATTCAATTCGTTTAGTTCTTTCAATAAAAGATGACAATCATAGCCGAAAAAATTGTAAAAAAATATAGGAAAAAAATTTGGCCGCCTATATTATAAATTACATTTAGAATGAGCGGGCCCTCTATAATTACTAGTAAAGTGACAATTGTCTCTAATTCTATCATTAAAAGCTAAATGCTTACCACAATGTGACAATTTTCCTGAATTAATTGTTGAAGCTGCTCATCAAGTGTTAACAGATTCATTGGCTTTGAATCATAAAAATATTTTTATATAATTCACTACATGTTTTTGTTAACGATATGACAAATTCCTTAGCACAGTTAGCTCCAACAAACTATTTGTAACAGCTTTGACTATGATCAAAAGAACATTTAATGTAGTACGAGAAAGCTACTGGAACATGTTGATGAATACTTGTTGTTTTAGACATCATTGGGTGAGAATGTTGAAATAGGTTATAAAATACTCTCAGACTCGGCATAAATAACAAAAGGTGTTTCTAATTGTTGTTGATAATTTTTAAACTCGAGTGTATTTTTCTCAATAGATGGAAACTTTGTAACGGCTTTATTGCACTCAATTTTGTGTAAATCACGCTGTTGTAATGTATAAAAATGTTGCAAGCACATATTACAAATATAAATTTCATGTATATGTTTTGTTACAGAACTACTTAATCTTGATAAATTTTTAATATAGACAAAATGAAATTTATCATCCTTTTCCAAAAGCAATAAATTTACATAGGATTTTTTCACATTTTGTTAAATAGAATGGTTCTACAACCTCATATTTTTTATTAATGACTTCTAGTCCAAACAAATTAATAGTTATTTCACTATTTAGTTCTTCAAATAAATTTAACTCGTTCAATTTAGCTGGAAATTGCATAGTGCTAAAATTAAGCTGTCGTACATCGCCAAACTCTAGCTCGACTATGGGTAGAGAAATATTATTAAGTTATATGAAGATGTTCGTTCAGCATTTTGTTCTGTTTCAGAAGATGTTCGTTCAGCAATACAAGTTTGTAAAGCTGATACTAAACACCACTTCAAACAGAAGTTATCTTTATTTTGAATATTAATGCATGCTTTTTTGTCTTCTATGCTTTTCGGTAGTTTAATATAACTAGACACACGTATTGGTTCAAATTTATTGATATTTATTTGAATATGTAAAATCCTGATTAACGCCCAGCCACTGTCTTTTTCTTGGAAGCCCTCAAGCAGAAGCTTGTTGTTGAATAATTC
Organism: Poecilobothrus nobilitatus; assembly: GCA_947095535.1. Classification (NCBI taxonomy): domain Eukaryota; kingdom Metazoa; phylum Arthropoda; class Insecta; order Diptera; family Dolichopodidae; genus Poecilobothrus; species Poecilobothrus nobilitatus. The sequence continues at coordinate 218,294,866 of OX352772.1, forward strand.
TTTAGCCTTTTCAAAAAAATCATTAAGATCATCTGCATGTGTAATACTAAACATTTCAGTTTGAAAAGATTTGATTGATATATTTTCAAACTCTTCTTCTGTTGGTTTTATATATTCGCCAAAAAGCTCAAGATTTACTTTTATAGCGTTGTGCTTTTTTAATGATTGCATCAATAATTTAATTATCTCGGTCTGAGCATTTTCCAGAAACTGTGATGGGTTCAGTATGCTTTCATCATCATTATCACTAATAAACGTTTCTATTCTATTTTGAAAACATTCATCAATATGTCTAACATTAGATCTAATTACTTCTGCCGAATTATTTTATGCTTATTTGTTCGGATGTGGTAGTTCCACAAAGTGTTTGTAACGTTTGATTTGAATTTACTGCAAAATTTTACATTTTCCAAATTTTTTTGATTTTTTAATAAACTAGCATTTCTATTAAATGATTTTTTACATATTTCACAATTATTATGTTGTAATTGTGTTTCACATTTATGTCTTTTTAAATTGCCAAATCTTGTGAACAATTTTTCACATTTATCACATTCCAATTTAATTCATTTGTTTTCTGAACTCATTTTTTTTTTTTTTTGTTAGTGTCCTTTTCTTATATTAAAACAATATTAATTTAGTCTATAAATGACTTTAACTTAGTTTTAAATTTAGTAATTTAACACATAAACTCAAGAAGTCAATTGTATATATATACAAACTTTTCTAATTCTATATAGATAAACCTAAATTAACTAGATTGAATAATTTGAATGTATATATAACATATAAGAACATATGTGAATATTAAGTTTTTCTAATGAATTACTACAATGTTGCATATTAATCAAATTATTATAAAATAGAAACTATATACCAACAAAATCATGATGTGAAAAATTGCTTGCACTTTTCATAATAGATGTCGAAGTATTTAAGTTATACACAAAATTTTTTATATTATTTTATCATAACACTATATAAAAAAGTGAAAGGAATATTTAATTTTCAAAAAAAAAAAAAAAAATATATAAACATTTAAAGCCTGTACAATTAAAAAAAACAAAAAACAATGTATGTCTAATTTTCATATGTATTTACAAAATTAATTTGTGTAAATAATTCGTCTAATGAATGTAACAAAGTTGCAGAATTATTCTTAATAACTATTAAGATTATTCTTAAGACCGGTTCTGGCAAAGGACTTCCGGAGGAGAAGTTCTGGTAACGGACTTCCGGAAGACTGGCTCCAACAACGTTCCCGGTCTTGGGATCTTGGGATAAACTTTCCTAATATATTCTGTAATGGTTCGAAAATGTTCGGTGTCTGAATGTAAATCCAACTATTTTCCTAGTGTGAAAAAAGTTCCAGCTTTTCGATTTCCCAAAGAAGAACCTTATAGAACATTGTGGCTCTGGCACCAACAACGTTCCCGGTCTTGGGATCTTGGGATAAACTTTCCTAATATATTCTGTAATGGTTCGAAAATGTTCGGTGTCTGGATGTAAATCCAACTATTTTCCTAGTGTGAAAAAAGTTCCAGCTTTTCGATTTCCCAAAGAAGAACCTTATAGAACATTGTGGATAAAAGTAATATCCAAACCAAATTGGCAACCTTCGGTATGTAGTTACATATGTTCTCTGCATTTCGCAGAATCGTATTTTTCTAATATTGGTAAGCGGCACCGCTTATTGCCAGATGCTGTTCCAAGTATCTTCCCTAATTATCCGGTAGCTTTATCAAATAATAATGCAAAAACTTCTCACGATAGTGATTTAATTTTAAGTTTTACTAATTTAATTTCAAATATTGATAAAATAATTAACGTGAATGGCTGGCTGGTCTGTATATACAAATGAAACTAATATTATTTTATTTTTTTTAAAAATGATAGTTATTTCGGTTGCAATTTTAAATTTAGAATTATCATTGATAATAATTTATTAGTTACTTGCTTTTCAGGCTCAATAAAAGAACCAGTTAAAAAGTTTATAAATATTTTATCACAAAATATGAAACTTGTATTTTGGTCTCAGCTACGGAATTTAATATCGTTTTTTAATAATGAAGAATTATCCGATTCTAATAAAACTTACCTACTTCTAGAACAAGCTCACTTTCTTCTAGAAGCTTATTTAAATTATGAGGATAATTCTGAAAAACGAAAGAAATTAAATATTATTATCAATTTCTTAATATTCTAAGAGTTTTGTGAGTGGTTATCAGTTTGGTTTTTATGATAATAAAATAGATTTTCAAAAGACACTTTCAATGCTTTAGTATTCACTACTAAAACATTAATAGATTTAGTTCATCTATCCTTAACGGAGCTTCAAATTGACTATGTTTTATTAATTATTAGGCAAATTTCAAACTGATTCTTTAGAAAATAGATTCCGTTTATATCGTTCCTTAGCTGGGTGTAATTACAACGTATCATATTATATTTTTGTTTCTATTTATTATTTATTCATAAATATTACACTGTTTTTTTTTTTAAATTCAGTGGATTAGGCCTATTGGGGATACAACTTTAAAAAAAACCCTCCATATTCCCTACCTCAATGGCTGTGTGGAAATGGGAAAAATTTTAAGATATTATAAATTATTACTTATATAAATATTATTTAATTATTGCTTATTTCACAATAACTTATATTTCAGTTAATAATTTTTTAATTTTAAAATTTAATAAAAATTTATACTAAGTTAATTTTAAATCAAAATTGTCATTAAAAATTCATTCCCACACTTTTTTTTGTTACCAGTAGTGTACTATAAAAACACTCTCATCGATTTTCATGAGACTCACATCTTAAGAACTTTAAGAAGCTTTTAAAATAAAAAATTTAAAGGAAGACAATTTTTTAAATACATATTTATGAAAAAAAACATTGTATTTTAAAATATTTTTCTTTAATAAATTATGTAAAAAAAATGCGAGTTTAATTTTCTATTTGGACCAAATTGAATAAAGTAAATGGTTTTTGTGTTATTTCAAGATTTGTAGTCGACCCCCTAATTTTTTTCCATAAGACTGCATGTAAATTTGTTAAAAGCTGGCCCCTTATTAAGCTTTTACTCTCTGCACTTCATGCCCTGATAACTGATGTGAGTCTCGGTACACAATTATAATAAATTAGTGAATATAACCTAATAATTTAAAAGCTTTCTAAAAGATTGTACTGCAAATTTGGTAAATATATTTTAGGTCAAACTAGTAGTATGGATATGCCGGTTCTGGTGCAGGAGGAGCTTTTCAAAGCTTTTGTTTCTCCTCAAAGTATGCAAAAAAATTATTTGCATATATTCGTCGAAGTATGCAAAATGAGTAAAAAGAATTGTGTCTTTGATATTTTAAATTAAAAAAGCTATAGTGCTGAATATTTTAAATTGGAATAAAAATATGAAAACTTATTAAAATTTGGTTTAAATACAAAATTATCATAAAAGTTTAAACATATTTACCAAAGTCAAATTTACATTCTATTATAACAATTTGAGTGCTCCTAACCTTATTTAAAAAAAATTAGTAGGGTGAAGATATGAAAAGTTTTTAAAGTTTGTTTTAAAAGTTTCAAAGTTTGGTTTAAATACAAAATTATTATAAAAGTTTAAACACATTTACCAAAAGTCAAGTTTACATTCTATTATAACAATTTGAGTTCTCCTAACCTTATGCAAAAAAATTAGTAGGGTGAAGATATGAAAAGTTTTTAAAGTTTGGTTTAAAAGTTTTTTAAAATTTATTATTATTAAAGTTTATTGATTATTCTAAATTTAACTTAGTGGTGTTAGTATATCAGTTATGTTTTAATTTGAAATTTAAAAGGCTTAATCTATAGTGCTGAATATTTTAAATTAGGATAAAAATATGAAAAGTTTTTAAAGTTTGGTTTTAAATACAAAATTATTGAGAAAGGGTAAACATATTTACCAAAAGTCAAATTTATATTCTATTATAACAATTTAAGTCCTTCTAACCTTATGCAAAAAATTAGTAAGGTGAAGATATGAAAAGTTTTTAAAATTTATTATTATTAAAGTTTAAACTTTAATATTTACTTGAAAATAAAGTTTGATTTGAATAGGTACATAAAGAAATGTATACAAAATAATTTTAAATTAAATGTTTTGTTATAATACATATATTATTTATAAAATAAATAATAAAAGTTTCGAGCTAAACGGTTGAAATATTATGAACTTTGAGAAGTTTTATCGTTAAATTAAAAGTTATAAATAATCAGATAAATTCGAATTTTATCTAAACTTTTACTGTCAATTATATTTTTATATTTAACAAACGTTTTTTATTTGTCTGTGGTTTTATTTAAAGTTTTCGACAGCTTAAAAACTTCGCTAAGCTAAAAGTGATTAAAATACACTTAAGATTCGATTTTTTTTTTTTTTTTTTGTAATAATAAAAAAAACAAGTTTGTTCCGGTTGTTTTAAATTATATATATATATATATATATTTTTTTTTTATCGATGTTTAAATTATATTTTTTATTAAAACTAACTTTTTATATAACTTTATTAAAATTTCGTATACACATGAATTTTTGACAGTATCTATATAGGACAACCAGGTAGAAATTTCGCGATTCGTTATTCGGAACACATTAGAGAACTTAATAAAGTGGATTCCAAGTCCAATTTTGCCAATTATATTTTGCCACTTAATGGAAAAAAACCATTCTAGCAATATAGAATTTATTATTTGCTACTGAATGTCTAAGTGAGCACTGATTAATTCCACCACGTATCCCTTTTTTAGGGAAATTATACATATCAATATCAGTTAATAATTGTAATTTGATATCAATGTATTTTAACATGCCCATGACAAACCTGGGGTAGTATACAATTTGTAGGATCTAAAGAATAGATTTTGTAGCATATTTTTCGAAAGTTTTCAAAAACATCAGTCAAAATAAGCACATCTGTTTTAAGGTAAAGTTTTAAATAGTCCCATAAGTTTTGTAAATTAAACGTATTCCATACATATAACTGCATGAATGTAATCTTCATCGGAACATGATGTGTTTGTCAATTGATTGGTAAAAGCTTCTTGTGAAGGTAAACTTCTTTCGTCAAGTCGTTCAATGGAATTTCAATACTCATAGGGAAGAACTCCCTTTTGAGTCATAAGTTTAATTTTTTCATTATTATTGAATTCTTTTTTTATATGAAACAAATCATTTTCATTTAAATTTTTACATAAAGAATCAATGCTAGAAGCCATAAATCTAAAGTTATCGAGGAAACGTAAATAAAATGAATTATTTTTATCTATTGTAATTTTTGTAGATAATGAAATATAACGTTCCTTATTCAAAGGAATGATACCAATATGTCCATCCACTTCGTTTAGTTCTTTAAATGATAGATGGCAATCATAACCGAAAAAATTGTAAAAAAATATAGGAAAAAAATTTGGCCGCCTATATTATAAATTACATTTAGAATGAGCGGGTCCTCTAGTAATTATAGTAAAGTGACAATTGTCTCTAATTCTATCATTAAAAGCTAAATGCTTACCATAATGTGACAATTTTCCTGAATTAATTGTTGAAGCTGCTCATCAAGTGTTAACAGATTCATTGGCTTTGGCATCATAAAAATATTTTTATATAATTCACTACATGTTTTTGTTAACGATATGACAAATTCCTTAGCACAGTTAGCTCCAACAAACTATTTGTAACAGCTTTCACTATGATCAAAAGAACATTTAATGTAGTATGAGAAAGCTACTGAAACATGTTGATGAATACTTGTTGTTGAAGACATCATTGGGTGAGAACTGCATGTTGCAATAGGTTGTAAAATACTCTCAGACTCGACATAAATAACAAAAGATGTTTCTAATTGTTGTTGATAATTTTTAAACTCGAGTGTATTTTTCTCAATAGATGGAAGCTTTTTAACGACTTTATTGCACTCAATTTTGTGTAAATCGCTGTTGTAATGTATAAAAATGTTGCAAGCACATATTACAAATATAAATTTCATGTATATGTTTTGTTACAGAACTACTTAATCTTGAAAAATTTTTAATATATATATAGACAAAATGAAATTTATCATCCTTTTCCAAAAGCAATAAATTTACATGGTATTTTTGCACATTTTGTTAAATAGAATGGTTCTACAACCTCATAATTTTTTATTAATGACTTCTAGTCCAAACAAATTAATAGTTATTTCACTATTTAGTTCTTCAAATAAATTTAACTCGTTCAATTTAGCTGGAAATTGCATAGTGCTAAAATTAAGCTGTCGTACATCGCCAAACTCTAGCTCGACTATGGGTAGAGAAATATTATTAAGTTTATATGAAGATGTTCGTTCAGCATTTTGAATACAAGTTTGTAAAGCTGATACTAAACACCACTTCAAACAGAAGTTATCTTTATTTTGAATATTAATGCATGCTTTTTTGTCTTCTATGCTTTTCGGTAGTTTAATATAACTAGACACACGTATTGATTCAAATTTATTGATATTTATTTGAATATGTAAAATCCTGATTAACGACCAGCCACTGTCTTTTTCTTGGAAGCCCTCAAGCAGAAGCTTGTTGTTGAATAATTCTTTAGCCTTTTCAAAAAAATCATTAAGATCATCTGCATGTGTAATACTAAACATTCCAGTTTGAAAAGATTTGATTGATATATTTTCAAACTCTTCTTCTGTTGGCTTTATATATTCGCCAAAAATCTCAAGATTTACTTTTATAGCGTTGTGCTTTTTTCATCAATAATTCAATTATATCGGTCTGAGCATTTTTCAGAAAATGTGATCGGTTCAGTATGCTTTCATCATCATTATCACTAATAAACGTTTCTATTATATTTTGAAAACATTCATCAATATGTCTAACATTAGATCTAATTACTTCTGCCGCATTACTTTTATGCTTATTTGTTCGGATGTGGTAGTTCCACAAAGTGTTTGTAACGTTTGATTTGCACTTACTGCAAAATTTTACATTTTCCAAATTTTTTTGATTTCTTAATAAACTATCATTTCTATTAAATGATTTTTTACATATTTCACAATTATTATGTTGTAATTGTGTTTCACATTTATGTCTTTTTAAATTGTCAAATCTTGTGAACAATTTTTCACATTTATCACATTCCAATTTAATTCATTTGTTTTCTGAACTCATTTTCTTTTTTTTTTTTGTTAGTGTCCTTTTCTTATATTAAAACAATATTAATTTAGTCTATAAATGACTTTAAGTTAGTCTTAAATTTAGTGATTTAACACATAAACTCAAGAAGTCAATTGTATACTTATATATACAAATTTTTCTAATTCTATATAGATCAACCTAAACTAACTAGATTGAATAATTTGAATGTATATATAACATATCAGAACATATGTGAATATCACGTTTTCTAATGAATTACTACAATGTTGCATATTAATCAAATTATTACAAAATAGAAACTATATACCAACAAAATCGTGATGTGAAAAATTGCTTGCACTTTTCATAATAGATGTCGAAGTATTTAAGATATACACAAAATTTTTTATATTATTTTATCATAACACTATATAAAAAAGTGAAAGAAATATTTAATTTTCAAAAAAAAAAAAAAATATATGAACATTTAAAACCTATAAAATTAAAAAACAAAAAAAAACCATGTAAAATTAATTTGTGTAAATAAATCGTCTAATGAATGTAACAAAGTTGCAGAATTATTCTTAATAACTATTAAGATTATTCTTAAGACCGATTCTGGCAAAGGACTTCCTGACGACAGGTTCCGGTAACGGACTTCCGGAAGACTGGCTCCAACAACGTTGCAATTTTAAATTTAGAATTATCATTGATAATAATTTATTAGTTACTTGCTTTTCAGGCTCAATAAAAGAACCAGTTAAAAAGTTTATAAATATTTTATCACAAAATATGAAACTTGTATTTTGCTCTCAGCTACGGAATTTAATATCGTTTTTTAATGAAGAATTATCCGATTCTAATAAAACTTACCTACTTCTAGAGCAAGCTCACTTTCTTCTAGAAGCTTATTTAAATTATGAGGATAATTCTGAAGAACGAGAGAAATTAAATATTTTTATCAATTTCTTAATATTCTAAGAGTTTTGTGAGTGGTTATCAGTTTGGTTTTTATGATAATAAAAATAGATTTTCAAAAGACACTTTCAATGCTTTAGTATTCACTACTAAAACATTAATAGATTTAGTTCATCTATCCTCAACGGAGCTTCAAATTGACTATGTTTTATTAATTATTAGGTAAATTTCAAACTGATTCTTTAGAAAATAGATTCCGTTTATATCGTTCCTTAGCTGGGTGCAATTACAACGTATCATATTATATTTTTGTTTCTATTTATTATTTATTCATAAATATTACACTGTGGTTTTTTTAGAATTCAGTGGATTAGGCCTATTGGGGATACAACTTTAAAAAAACCCTCCATATTCCCTACCACAATGGTGGTGTGAAAATGGGAAAAATTTTAAGATATTATAAATTATTACTTATATAAATATTATTTAATTATTGCTTATTTCACAATAACTTATATTTCAGTTAATAATTTTTTATTTTTAAAATTTAATAAAAATTTATACTAAGTTAATTTTAAATCAAAATTTTCATTAAAATTTCATTTCTACACTTTTTTTGTTACCAGTAGTGTACTATAAAAACACTCTCATCGACTTTCACGAGACTCTCATCTTAAGAACTTTAAGAAGCTTTTAAAATAAAAAATTTAAAGAAAGACAATTTTTTAAATGCATATTTATGAAAGAAAATATTATATTTTAAAATATTTTTCTTTAATGAATTATGCAAAAAAGATGCGAGTTTAATTTTCTATTTGGACCAAATTGAATAAAGTAAATGGTTTTTGTGTTATTTCAAGATTTATAGTCGACCCCCTATTTTTTTCCATAAGACTAGATGTAAATTTGTTAAAAGCTGACCCCTTATTAAGCTTTTACTCTCTGCACTTCATGGGCTGATAACTGATGTGAGTCTCGGTACACAATTATAATAAATTAGTGAATATAACCTAATAATTTAAGAGCTTTCTAATAGATTGTACTGCAAATTTGGTAAATATATTTTAGTTCAAACTAGTAGTATGGATATGCCGGTTCTGGTGCAAGAGGAGCATTTTAAAGCTTTTAGTTCTCCTAAAAGTATGCACAAAAAAATTATTTGCATATATTCATCGAAAAAGTATGCAAAATGAGTAAAGGATTGTGTCTTTGATATTTTAAATTAAAAAAGCTATAGTGCTGAATATTTTAAATTGGGATAAAAATATGAAAACTTTTTAAAGTTTGGTCAGAAATTATATATATATATAGATAACCCAAGCAGAACAAAAAATGTTGACACTTTTCGAAATTTTTTCAGATTTCAAGTGTCCCATTTGCTCTCTAATTTTTTCCTATGCTTTTTTTCTCTTTCTCAATAGTTCTTTTAAAAAAATATCCTCGTGAATATTTGATTCTATTTTAATTTTAGAAATGTAGGTACATACATGATAAATATATTTTTTATTTTGTTTTTTTTTTCTTCAAAAAATTTAAAACTTCTTTTTAGAAGAATGCATTTGAATAACAGACAACATTGCCTTATCATTTGTATGATTCACGAAATTTTTTTTGAAACTAAAGTTTTAAAATTTTGTTAAGTATTTATTTATACCCGTACGATAGGATCGGATATAATAAAATTACTCCTCCGTTTGTAACACCTCGAAATAAGCGAGCTAGATATACCTTCAAAGGTATGGATCGGATCAGAAAAAAATTCTAAGACGTCCGTCTGTCCGTCAGCACGATAACTCAAAAACTAAAGCTAGAATCTTGAAATTTACACAAAATATTCTGGGAGTAATTTGTAGGTTCCCTATTTTTTTTGGTTGAGTTTGGACCAAAACTTAGGGTAGCTCTCGAACACCTTTAGATCCCTACATTTTTTTTAAAATAGAGCTATGAAATTTTAACTGCTGATAGATCTCACAAAAATATCAATTTTATTTTTAATAACTTTTTTTATATTTGTCGCATACGGTGTCTTAATTTACCGTTATGCGAAACTCAAATTTTGCAAAATCCTTTAACCCTTCTATCTTCTAAACGGTTTAAGTTGGAAACTTGAAATTTTGACCAAGGTAGATCTTTGAAAATAAGTATGAGTCATTTCAGAAATTTTTTTTGTATCACCCCCCGTTTAGGAGGTTGTAAGGGGTCAAAAACTGAAACTTTTCTATTTTTAAACACCTGTTAAAATTTTTTTGAAGTAATACACAAAAATTAAAGCTTCAACATTATACTCTTATTTCTGTTAACAACTTTTTTTAATAATATAGGGTTACTTTATAATTGACGAAAGTGTTACTTGATTTTTTCAAATTTTCTAACAAATTTCTTTAACAAATTTTTTGCATTTTATTTTACTCGATAATTTGAAATTGTTGAGGATATAATGCGTAGTACAAAAAATGTAAATAAATAAACAACATAACGGTTGCTTGAAGAATTTTTATTCGTATGATATTGATATATATACATACTTATATAATATCATGTTATTTACATATCGTATATGTACTAGTGAATGAATGATAAGAGTATATATGTATATTATATAGCGCCGTATTTACATACATATATGTATTTTATTGTACTTATAAGAAATTATTCTGTCAATGGAATATTTAAATATAATATAATATAATATTTAAAATTATATTTATTATTTTGTACTAAGTAAATTTAATATACATTTACCGCTTAGTATTAAATGGTACTATAGAATATTTGAAAAAGTTTTGGATTGATAATCGTTATGTGGAAGGTTAGAATCTGCTTTAGAAGAATGTACATATAAACATATAGTTTGAATATATGTACAACCCATAAGTTCTAGAAATTATAAAATTCACCCAAATAAAATATTAAAAAAATAATATTGCAAGCAGAGTGACTGTGAACATACTAACGGTTCGTACGAGTATCTAAGAGTTGACAAAGGCAACTGTATTCTTCCTCGTTTTTACCTATAATTTGTACAACTCGAAACCATTATTAGATTATTTACCATTATAAAACTATTTAGGTAGTACTCGAATTTAGCAAAAATACACGACAACAAATCTTAAATACATGTATTCTTCGTTTCACACAACTTTAGTCTAAAGTCGTAAACAATTAAAATATTTCAAAAATTACTTTGTTATTTATTATTATAATTAGAAATAAAGAAAAAAAAGAATTCACTTTAAAAATACCCTATTATTACAAATGGTATAATAAAATCTATTTATAATGTTTGTGTTTTTATATTGCAAAACTGGTTAGAAGAGTTGTCTATCAATAATTTTGGTTATATTTCTTTGTTTTTAATTTTAAATACATACTTTATTTATTCAAAAAATAATGCAAAAAACGTATTTTAACATTTTTCTTTCAATCTAACATTTTCGCATAAAGAGTTTTTAATATCTTTTGTATTTAAAAATTGAAGTAAATCAAATAATTATATTTTATAACATTTTATTTTGGATGGACTGATTATGTGTTGACCAAGTGTATTATAATGTTTATCTATGTATGCGTTAGTATTTAATATTTTTTTTTATATCAATAGAAATGCATGAGTAGTTTTTATTTAAAATGAAAAAAAAAATATGAGTCTGTTAACTCTAGTGACTTGTGCTTTTTTTGTGAAATTACCTTTCAAAATATAGTTTCTGATATTATGGGTTAAAAGAATTTTAACGTAAGAAATTTATAAAGAAAATTTAAATTAAAATTTGAGCGGTAACTTATCCAAAGTGCATAACTTGAATTTTTTTTATTAATATAAGTTAATTTTTTTATAGAAGTGAAAAATTAAAAGTTGTTTTACAAGTTTAATAAACAGTTAAAGTTAAGTTCATATACATATGCGAAATATATAATGTACAAGTTATTTTGTTCTTAATCATTCATCAATCAAGAAGTTGGAACATAATTTCTATTTTGAATGAAGTAAGAAAACATTTTTTTTATTATTGTTTAGAATGTGTTTCCAAATTTATTTGATTGTCTCAATTATTTTATTCATTAACTTGTTGCAAAACTTATAATTAAAATTTTCTATTTTTCCGACTCTTTTATTTATCTAAATACTATTATTATCTTTTCCATCTCTTTTGCTTTCATTAGCATGAACATATAATAAATTCATCCTCTGTTTAGAAAGTTTCAAAATATAAAATGAGATTCCCGCAAAACAGGTAGAACCTGCGCCACATGCAAAAATAGTAGGCTGAATTTTAAAGGAAGGCTCTACAGATTACCAAAGGATAGCAGCTTGTTTGATATGTGGACTTCAAAATGTACATATTTATCTTATAATTTTGTTTTACAAGAGTTTTTTATGCCGAATGGAACGTTTAATTGAATTCAAGGCTTTTTTTTTATTTTGAAGCTTCAACTCGGCTTTTTCCCTTTTTTTAAAATATTACATCAATAAAATTAAATTCAAATTGAAGTCAAAGTTTTCAGATAAAATTATAACTTTTTCATCTAGTATAAAATTTTATACAGCACACGAATTTTTAATCTTACATACCTTATTTATAATCTGTTTGTAAAATTTCTAAATTGATAAAAAAGAAATAAAAAATTTACCCTCAGAGGTTAACATTTCGATGGGTATTTATAAAATGTAAAATTTTAAAAATTTAAAAAAGAAAAAATTAATATGCATATACATATACATATATACATATATCTATATATATATATGGCTGGCTATACTACTTACTCTATACCCTCCATTCATTAATAATTTTTTTAGCTACTTCTTTTTATAAATTAAAGTAAAGTGACTGAAAATTAAAAAAAATAAACTATTCATAAATTATATGAAATGAATAGAAAAAAAAAATAAATCTAACAGCCTAACACATACCAATAACATCTTAAATAAAAAAAAACCTTCACATTTGTTTGTGACTTGTTTGATTTTTCGTTAGAAAAATAAAATAAATAAATTTGAAGAATGAAGAATGAGAAAGAACAGAACAGAAGAATATGTTCATTTTTTTAATGCAATATTTTTCTCTTTCTTTGGGGCACTACAAATTAAAAAAAATTGTGAGAAATTTTTTGTTCTACTTGCGTTATCTATATACATATAATTTATGGTTTGGTTTAAATACAAAATTATTATAAAAGTTTAAACATATTTACCAAAAGTCAAGTTTACATTCTATTATAACAATTTGAGTGCTCCTAACCTTATTTAAAAAATTTAGTAGGGTGAAGATATGAAAAGTTTTTAAAGTTTGGTTTAAAAGTTTTTAAAGTTTATTATTATTAAAGTTTATTGATTATTCTAAATTTAACTTAGTGGTTAGTACATCAGTTATGTTTTAATTTCAAATTTAAAAGGCTTTATTAATCTATAGTGCTGAATATTTTAAATTAGGATAAATATATGAAAAGTTTTAAAAGTTTGGGTTTAAATACAAAATTATTAAGAAAGGGTAAACATATTTACCAAAAGTCAAATTTATATTCCATTATAACAATTTAAGTCCTTCTAACCTTATGCAAAAATTAGTAAGGTGACGATATGAAAAGTTTTTAAAATTTATTATTACTAAAGTTTAAAATTTAATATTTACTTGAAAAAAAAGTTTGATTTGAATAGGTACATAAATAAATGTATACAAAATAATTTTAAATGAAATGTTTTGTTATAATAAATATATTATTTATAAAATAAATAATAAAAGTTTTGAGCTAAACACGGTTGAAATATAATGAAATATTATGAACTTTGAGAAGTTTTATAGTTAAATTAAAAGTTATAAATAATCAGATAAATTCGAATTTTATCTAAACTTTTACTGTCAATTATATTTTTATATTTAACAAACGTTTTTTATTTGTCTCTGGTTTTATTTAAAGTTTTCAACAGCTTAAAAACTTCGCTAAGCTAAAAGTGATTAAACACACTTAAGATTCGATTTTTTTTGTAATAATAAAAAAACAAGTTTGTTTCGGTTGTTTTGAATTATATATATATATATATATTTTTATCGATCTTTAAATTATATTTTTTATTAAGACTAACTTTTATATTATATATTTTATTATTATAAAACTAACTTTTAAATTATATTTTTTTTATTTTTTATATAACTTTATTAAAATTTCGTATACACATGAATTTTTGACAGTATCTATATAGGACAAACTGGTAAAAATCTCGCGATTCGTTATTCGGAACACATTAAGAACTTAATAAAGTGGATTCCAAGTCCAATTTTGCCAATCACTTAATGGAAAAAAACCATTCTAGTTCAATATAAATAATAACCTGAAAATCTTACATATTGATAAAAAAGGTAAAAAGTTGGATTTATTGGAATCTCTAGAAATTAAAAAAGCTCTTAAATAAATCAATTTTGAACGAACAATTAGAATTGCGACATTCACCTATGTTAAATATTTGTTTAGATTTGTGATTATTTAGTAGGTATAAATGTAATATTAAAAAATAGGAAAATTATTCATGTTTAGTATTAAATTATATTCGCCCTGATGATGACAGTAATGCCGAAATATATATAGGCTTTATAATAAATAAATACAATATTTTAAGAATTATAAAAATAAAATATTAATAAAATTATTTTGTGGACAAAAAGTATAAATAATAAACAATATTTACTAAATACATGTTCTAAATAGATGTTCCACAAACTTACGGTTGAAAAAATTCAAGGATTATGTATTCCCTTGAATTTTTTCAACCATAAGTTTAGGGAACATCTTAATTGGATTTATTGAGTAAAAAATTGTTTTTATTTATACTTTTTGTCCACAAAATAATTATTTTGTTTCAATAAATCCGATTATGTATTTGTTTGTTAAGTCAACTAAGAGTTTGGGAATTTTACTTGTTGGTGGGACTTTGTTTTCAGCACAAAAAGAGAAATCATTGTGCAAATCATGTAAATGTTGTGGGTAATCTAAATTCACTTCTAAAATGTAACAAATTTCCGAATCATCAGCAACTGAAAGCACATCAATATTTTCAGTAACGTCAACCCACTGAAAATCTGTACGTGGTAAATATTGGATCACTGTCCATCCATATAAATTGTTAGCGCCTTCATATACTATGTATTTGGAAGGTTCGTTTTTTTTATAAGATTCTCCCATGAATTTATTATTTGCTACTGAATGTCTAAGTGAGCACTGACTAATTCCACCACGTATCCCTTTTTTAGGGAAATTATACATATCAATATCAGTTAATAATTATAATTTGATATTAGTGTATTTTAACATGCCCATGACAAACCTGGGGTAGTATAAAATTTGTAGGATCTAAAGAATAGCTTTTGTAGCATATTTTTCGAAGGTTTTCAAAAACATCAGTCAAAATAAGCACATCTGTTTCAAGGTAAAGTTTTAAATAGTCCCATAAGTTTTGTAAATTAAACGTATTCCATAAATATAACTGCATGAATGTAATCTTCATCGGAAGATGATGTGTTTGTCATTTGATTGGTAAAAGCTTCTTGTGAAGGTAAACTTCTTTCGTCAAGTCGTTCAATGGAATTTAAATACTCATAGGGAAAAACTCTCTTTCGAGTCATAAGTTTAATTTTTTCATTATTATTGAATTCTTTTTTTATATTAAACAAATAATTTTCATTTAAATTTTTACATAAAGCACCAATGCTAGAAGCCATAAATCTAAAGTTATCGAGAAAACGTTAATAAAATGAATGATTTTTATCTATTGTAATTTTTTTAGATAATGAAATATAACGTTCTTTATTCAAAGGAATGACACCAATATGTCCATTCAATTCGTTTAGTTCTTTCAATAAAAGATGACAATCATAGCCGAAAAAATTGTAAAAAAATATAGGAACAAAATTTGGCCGCCTATATTATAAATTACATTTAGAATGAGCGGGTCCTCTATAATTACTAGTAAAGTGACAATTGTCTCTAATTCTATCATTAAAAGCTAAATGCTTACCACAATGTGACAATTTTCCTGAATTAATTGTTGAAGCTGCTCATCAATTGTTAACAGATTCATTGGCTTTGAATCATAAAAATATTTTTATATAATTCACTACATGTTTCTGTTAACGATATGACAAATTCCTTAGCACAGTTAGCTCCAACAAACTATTTGTAACAGCTTTGACTATGATCAAAAGAACATTTAATGTAGTACGAGAAAGCTACAGGAACATGTTGATGAATACTTGTTGTTTTAGACATCATTGGGTGAGAATGTTGAAATAGGTTATAAAATACTCTCAGACTCGGCATAAATAACAAAAGGTGTTTCTAATTGTTGTTGATAATTTTTAAACTCGAGTGTATTTTTCTCAATAGATGGAAACTTTGTAACGGCTTTATTGCACTCAATTTTGTGTAAATCACGCTGTTGTAATGTATAAAAATGTTGCAAGCACATATTACAAATATAAATTTCATGTATATGTTTTGTTACAGAACTACTTAATCTTGATAAATTTTTAATATAGACAAAATGAAATTTATCATCCTTTTCCAAAAGCAATAAATTTACATGGGATTTTTTCACATTTTGTTAAATAGAATGGTTCTACAACCTCATATTTTTTATTAATGACTTCTAGTCCAAACAAATTAATAGTTATTTCACTATTTAGTTCTTCAAATAAATTTAACTCGTTCAATTTAGCTGGAAATTGCATAGTGCTAAAATTAAGCTGTCGTACATCGCCAAACTCTAGCTCGACTATGGGTAGAGAAATATTATTAAGTTATATGAAGATGTTCGTTCAGCATTTTGAATACAAGTTTGTAAAGCTGATACTAAACACCACTTCAAACAGAAGTTATCTTTATTTTGAATATTAATGCATGCTTTTTTGTCTTCTATGCTTTTCGGTAGTTTAATATAACTAGACACACGTATTGATTCAAATTTATTGATATTTATTTGAATATGTAAAATCCTGATTAACGCCCAGCCACTGTCTTTTTCTTGGAAGCCCTCAAGCAGAAGCTTGTTGTTGAATAATTCTTTAGCCTTTTCAAAAAAATCATTAAGATCATCTGCATGTGTAATACTAAACATTCCAGTTTGAAAAGATTTGATTGATATATTTTCAAACTCTTCTTCTGTTGGCTTTATATATTCGCCAAAAATCTCAAGATTTACTTTTATAGCATTGTGCTTTTTTCATCAATAATTCAATTATATCGGTCTGAGCATTTTTCAGAAAATGTGATCGGTTCAGTATGCTTTCATCATCATTATCACTAATAAACGTTTCTATTATATTTTGAAAACATTCATCAATATGTCTAACATTAGATCTAATTACTTCTGCCGCATTACTTTTATGCTTATTTGTTCGGATGTGGTAGTTCCACAAAGTGTTTGTAACGTTTGATTTTCACTTACTGCAAAATTTTACATTTTCCAAATTTTTTTGATTTCTTAATAAACTATCATTTCTATTAAATGATTTTTTACATATTTCACAATTATTATGTTGTAATTGTGTTTCACATTTATGTCTTTTTAAATTGTCAAATCTTGTGAACAATTTTTCACATTTATCACATTCCAATTTAATTCATTTGTTTTCTGAACTAATTTTCTTTTTTTTTTGTTAGTGTCCTTTTCTTATATTAAAACAATATTAATTTAGTCTATAAATGACTTTAAGTTAGTCTTAAATTTAGTGATTTAACACATAAACTCAAGAAGTCAATTGTATACTTATATATACAAATTTTTCTAATTCTATATAGATCAACCTAAACTAACTAGATTGAATAATTTGAATGTATATATAACATATCAGAACATATGTGAATATTACGTTTTTCTAATGAATTACTACAATGTTGCATATTAATCAAATTATTACAAAATAGAAACTATATACCAACAAAATCGTGATGTGAAAAATTGCTTGCACTTTTCATAATAGATGTCGAAGTATTTAAGATATACACAAAATTTTTTATATTATTTTATCATAACACTATATAAAAAAGTGAAAGGAATATTTAATTTTCAAAAAAAAAAAAAATATATAAACATTTAAAACCTATAAAATTAAAAAAAAAAAAAAACAATGTAAAATTAATTTGTGTAAATAAATCGTCTAATGAATGTAAGAAAGTTGCAGAATTATTCTTAATAACTATTAAGATTATTCTTAAGACCGATTCTGGCAAAGGACTTCCTGACGACAGGTTCCGGTAACGGACTTCCGGAAGACTGGCTCCAACAACGTTCCCGGTCTTGGGATCTTGGGATAAACTTTAATAATATATTCTGTAATGGTTCGAAAATGTTCGGTGTCTGGATGTAAATCCAACTATTTTCCTAGTGTGAAAAAGGTTCCAGCTTTTCGATTTCCCAAAGAAGAACCTTATAGAACATTGTGGATAAAAGTAATATCCAAACCAAATTGGCAACCTTCGGTATGTAGTTACATATGTTCTCTGCGTTTCGCAAAATCGTATTTTTCTAATATTGGTAAGCGGCACCGCTTATTGCCAGATGCTGTTCCAAGTATCTTCCCTAATTATCCGGTAGCTTTATCAAATAATAATGCAAAAACTTCTCACGATAGTGATTTAATTTTAGGTTTTACTAATTTAGTTTCAAATATTGATAAAATAATTAACGTGAATGGCTGGATGGTCTGTATATAAAAATGAAACTAATATTAATTTGAAAAAAATGATAATTAGTTCGGTTGCAATTTTAAATTTAGAATTATCATTGATAATAATTTATTAGTTACTTGCTTTTCAGGCTCAATAAAAGAACCAGTTAAAAAGTTTATAAATATTTTATCACAAAATATGAAACTTGTATTTTGCTCTCAGCTACGGAATTTAATATCGTTTTTTAATGAAGAATTATCCGATTCTAATAAAACTTACCTACTTCTAGAGCAAGCTCACTTTCTTCTAGAAGCTTATTTAAATTATGAGGATAATTCTGAAAAACGAGAGAAATTAAATATTATTATCAATTTCTTAATATTCTAAGAGTTTTGTGAGTGGTTATCAGTTTGGTTTTTATGATAATAAAAATAGATTTTCAAAAGACACTTTCAATGCTTTAGTATTCACTACTAAAACATTAATAGATTTAGTTCATCTATCCTTAACGGAGCTTCAAATTGACTATGTTTTATTAATTATTAGGTAAATTTCAAACTGATTCTTTAGAAAATAGATTCCGTTTATATCGTTCCTTAGCTGGGTGCAATTACAACGTATCATATTATATTTTTGTTTCTATTTATTATTTATTCATAAATATTACACTGTGTTTTTTTTAGAATTCAGTGGATTAGGCCTATTGGGGATACAACTTTAAAAAAATCCTCCATATTCCCTACCTCAATGGTGGTGTGGAAATGGGAAAAATTTTAAGATATTATAAATTATTACTTATATAAATATTATTTAATTATTGCTTATTTCACAATAACTTATATTTCAGTTAATAATTTTTTATTTTTAAAATTTAATAAAAATTTATACTAAGTTAATTTTAAATCAAAATTTTCATTAAAATTTCATTTCTACACTTTTTTTGTTACCAGTAGTGTACTATAAAAACACTCTCATCGACTTTCACGAGACTCACATCTTAAGAACTTTAAGAAGCTTTTAAATAAAAAATTTAAAGGAAGACAATTTTTTAAATGCATATTAATGAATGAAAATATTATATTTTAAAATATTTTTCTTTAATGAATTATGCAAAAAAGATGCGAGTTTAATTTTCTATTTGGACCAAATTGAATAAAGTAAATGGTTTTTGTGTTATTTCAAGATTTATAGTCGACCCCCTATTTTTTTCCATAAGACTAGATGTAAATTTGTTAAAAGCTGACCCCTTATTAAGCTTTTACTCTCTGCACTTCATGGGCTGATAACTGATGTGAGTCTCGGTACACAATTATAATAAATTAGTGAATATAACCTAATAATTTAAAAGCTTTCTAATAGATTGTACTGCAAATTTGGTAAATATATTTTAGTTCAAACTAGTAGTATGGATATGCCGGTTCTGGTACAGGAGGAGCATTGTAAAGCTTTTAGTTATCCTAAAAGTATGCAAAAAAATTATTTGCATACATTCATCGAAAAAGTATGCAAAATGAGTAAATAGGATTGTGTCTTTGATATTTTAAATTAAAAAAGCTATAGTGCTGAATATTTTAAATTGGGATAAAAATATGAAAACTTTTTAAAGTTTGGTCAGAAATTATATATATATATAGATAACCCAAGCAGAACAAAAAATGTTGACACTTCTCGAAATTTTTCAAATTTCAAGTGTCCCATTTGCTCTCTAATTTTTTCCTATGCTTTTTTTCTCTTTCTCAATAGTTCTTTTAAAAAAATATCCTCGTGAATATTTGATTCTATTTTAATTTTAGAAATGTAGGTACATACATGATAAATATATTTTTTTATTTTGTTTTTTTTTTTTCTTTTTTTCTTCAAAAAATTTAAAACTTCTTTTTAGAAGAATGCATTTGAATAACAGACAACATTGCCTTATCATTTGTATGATTCACGAAATTTTTTTTGAAACTAAAGTTTTAAAATTTTGTTAAGTATTTATTATACCCGTACGATAGGATCGGGTATAATAAAATTACTCCTCCGTTTGTAACACCACGAAATAAGCGAGCTAGATATACCTTCAAAGGTATGGATCGGATCATAAAAATGGAAGTAAAAAAGATTTAAATAACTACCGACCAATTTGTTTAGCACCGGTTCTATCCAAAATTTTGGAAAAAACGGTTAACCATCAATTATCTACATACTTGACAAAATTCAATATGCTGAATAAACGTCAATATGGTTTCAGATAGAAATCAAACACTGAAACAGCTATAATTGATATGTTAAACTATGTTCAAAACTTGAAAGAAAATAGGAAAAGAGTATCAATATTATTTATGGATTTAACTAAGGCTTTTGACTCAGTAGATTATGAAATTTTGCTCAAAAAATACAAAGCTATGGAATAAATGGAGTAGCGTACAAATGGTTTGATTCGTACTTGAGTGATAGATATCAATATACACAAATCGGTGAAATAATAAGTAACAAGGAAAAGGTAAATTATGGTGTACCTCAAGGGAGTGTTCTTGGACCGCTATTATTTTTAATGTACATAAACAGTATACATAACATCGGTGTCAAGGCACAGATTTTCTTATTTGCAGATGATATTTGCTTAATTTTCGAAGCAGATAACTATACCGAACTTCAAAACGTTATGATTGACGATATACAAAAACTAAACGAATGGCTTTCAGTTCAGAAGCTAACAATGAACACAAAAAAAACACAGTACATAATAATTAGCCCAAACGCACCATTACTTAAAATCAAAAGTGGTAATGCAACACTGCAACAGGTAACTGAGTTCAAATATCATGGGCTTTGGATTGATGCAGATTTGAAAGGGAAGACACACATTACCTACCTTAGTAATAAATTATCGTCAATTGCAGGAATATTCAAAAAATTATCTGACCTACTACCTAATTCAACCAAAAAGTCGGTGTATTTTTCACTTTTTCACAGTCACCTTAGTTATGGCATAAAATTATGGGGAACAGCCTCAAAACAATTCATTGATGATCTTCAAGTGACACAAAATAAAGCTATAAAAAACTTATATAACTATAATTGGAGGGAAAACACAGAACTCATACATAGTCAAAAGGAATTACTAATGATTAGAGATTTAATAAAGCTTAAACTTATAATCCACATTCACAAGTTACAACGCAACAAATTCACACAATAACAACAATAAACAAATGAATGACGTTCATAATCTTAAGACAAGGAGTCAAAACCTACTTCATTTTGAACGCAAAAAAACAGCACATTTCGGCACATCAACAACTTTATACATGGACATTATACATTGCTATACAACAAAATAAGCATACAGTTTTAATCATTAGACACCACAAATTTAAAAAAAAAATTGACCGCAATTTATTTAAATAATTATTGTAAACTAAATTAATGTCAAATTGAATTATTTGTTCTTTTTTTGGATTCTTTTTTTTTTTTTTCCTTTTTGTTTTTGTTTACTAATTTTTCTATTTCTTATTTTTTGATTTCTTTTTTTATTTTTTATATAGAACCAGTTTTTAATAAAAATATTTTTTTTGTGTATATATATTGAATTTCATGTAACAAAACAAATTTTAATTGTTATTTGCTTTACTTTTTTTTTTTTTTATCTCGCTTGCACTTGCTAAGTTAGCAAATTCATTTGCTAACAAATATTTAACATTTTACCTATAAATTATAATATTAAAAATTATATTAATTAAATTATTAATTAAATAATGAGTTAACTAAAAAAGATGTACTAGAGTTAACACTTTTTTTATTACAGATAACACTTTTACAATTATTGATCATATACTGTCGGATTTAAAAAATGAAAAGTATGATTTTAGAATTACTACTCAAGATGTAGTTAATCTGGACCATAAAGCGATCATAATTAGGATAAATAAAATTATAAAAAACTGTGAACCTATTTTCAACAAGGAAATATGTGTTACAAACATCCAAAAATTTAAGGCTCAAGTTAGTAATCTACTTCTAACAAATAGATGATCTTATTAAAATATTACAATTAGCTAATGAGAATTCTATTTTAACAGTAGGTAATAAGAATTAGAAAAGATAATCAGTGGCTAACTAAAGAAATATTATACTTAATTGAAAAAAGAAATAAATTATTTAAAAAGCTAAAGAAGAATCCAAATTTTCTGGAAATTCAAGCTAAATTTAAAGAATTGAAAAACATTGTTACAAGGGAAATAAAACGAAAAAAAAACAAAATTACTTTAATTACAAAATTCACTTAGCTGGGTCTGACTATAGAAAAATCTGGCAGTTGTCTGGCAATACAAAATCTGGCAAAATGCAACAGTTGTATTATGAAAAAGTCGTCTGATAGTAGTAAAGTTATCAATGAAATAAATAATAATGGAATTAAAATATATGATAACTTTAGTATTGCTAATGTATTTAACACGTATTTCAGTCAAATTGGTAATAGATTAGCAAATGATATTGCTGATGCAGAGAAATACAAAGTAAAAAACAGGTTTATAGAATGGTCTATTTTTCTAAATCCAACAAACGATGTAGAAGTATGTAACACTATTAAGCTGCTGAAAAATAATTCACCAGAAGCTGATAATATAACGGCATCAAATCTAAAACATGTGGCAACAATTATAGCAGCTAAACTTGCATCTGATTAATAGATGTCTCTCAACTGGTATTTATCCTGAATTTTTAAAGTCAAATATGATAGTACCAATACATAAGTCGGGCTTAACTTCTGAAATATCCAATTACAGACCTATTACTCTTACAAGTTGCTTGGGGAGGATATTTGAAAAAATTATAAATGGTAGGATACAAAATTTTATTCAGAAAGTGGTAGGTTTTGATGGCAATCAATTTGGGTTTCACCAAGTATCAATATCTGTACTGATTCTGCAGTTTTAGTTTCAACCAACTTTATAATAAATAAGTTAGATGAAGGAAACTATGTATGCTCAGTGTTCGTCGATCTAAAAAAGGTCTTCGATATAGTGAACCATAATATTCTACTAGAAAGACTGCATGAAATTGCGATACGGGGAACCGCTCTTGATCTTCTTAGATCTTATCTACAAGATAGGATCATAACTACAAAAATTAATGGTGTATTAAGTAACCAGTGTAGTATAAATATTGGGGTACAAGGATCAAGGATCAATACACAAGGATCAGTTTTAGGACCTACTTTATACCTACTTTATATTCATAACATTCAATGTGCTAATTTACAAACCGATTACAAGATTTTTGCAGATGACACTTTACTTATTTATAATGCTAAAACTAGTGAAGAATTAGAAAAAACAATAAATGAGGGACTTGCACAAATATATTAATTGGCTTAAAGGTAACAAATTAAGTATAAATGCTGACAAAATTACAGTTATGATATATAAAATAAAGAATAAGGCAGATATAAATCCAAAAATAATCATAAACAATGTTGTAATCGAAAGAGTTACTACATACATATCTCAGGCATTTGTCAATAAGTAAATAACTGCATTTTTGGTATATTGAGAAAAAGCTACTTTTGTGTTTTTTTCTAATTTTTCTTAATTTTTCTATTATTTTATTGATATTGTAATAATATTTTTGTTTTTAGTTATTAAAAAGATAATAATTATTGAGTTTAAAAAAGAAATAATATATTTTTAATAAACAGCATTATGATAGATAATAAAAAGGAAAAGATATTTTTTTGATCAGATTGAATGTAAATGAGAAAAAGTAATTAACTCCACTTATATGTATGTTGACAATTTTATTTTCTTTTTTCGCATTGAAAATATGAAATAGGAAAAACGATATAAGTTTAGTTATTATGTTATACACAAAACAAAAAATAATAAAATTCTGAAAAACTACAAATTTCTACGAATAAAATATGTAGGTATAATAACAAAAAAAAAAACGTGTTATAATAATGTACATAAAATGAATTTATTTTAAAAAATAATGTGTGAAATTAAGAATATTAAGTTATTAAATATTAAATTAATAAAAAAAAAAATGTTATTAAAGAATAATATTATTAAAAAGTAGTTTCACATAATTATAATATCAAAAAAAAAAATTTATTATAAAATATCGTCATCTGGGCTATCTGAACTATAATCATATAATGTATCTTCTGCACTTTCTGATTCTTTAAGTTCCCGATAAAATTGATGAAATATCGGAGGAATTAGGCTTAACATACCCATTATATCTTTCTTTTTTTCTTTAGTAATGGATAATAATCCTTGATTCAGTAATTGTAGTCGTGGTGCTTGTTGTGGTGCTTCCATATTTTTTTTCTTTAACATATTTGCCGTTTTAAAATTTTCTGCGTAATCAGTTTTATATGTTAACTTTCCAAAATCTTCCTTTTGATATTTAATAATTCTTATTTGATTCCATTGTACTGGATCCTTAAGAGAATTAATTTTTGTTCTTTTAAAATATGTTTTAAATAAATTTGAAAAATTTAAAAAGTCTTCTGTTAACATATCTTTAACAATAAACGGATTTTTCTTTTTACAAGAACGAATTAGTTGCTTGTAATCATGAGGATGCCATATTCCAGAACTATTATTTTTTTTAGCCTTCTCAATCACTGCATGGTCATTATCACATTCTAAATGTGTATGGCCAGGCTCTAGAAACTTATGCTCTATAATTTTACCGTTTAATTCTTTTGAATAAAATAAAGCTTGAAACATTGCCCAGACAATTGAATTCCGATTTTGTCCTGGACATGTATCGGAATATATTACGACATGGCTTTTAAGGCTGCTTTCATACATATCAAAATATTTAAAAATACAGGATGCGATTTGATTTGCTCCTCTGCCACTTACACTTTCATCCCAAATAAAACATGTGGTTTTATTATTTGAGCAATTTTTTATTGTTAAATTAAAAGTAGAAAGACTACGTTTGTAATATGCAAGAGATGTTTGTAAAAATGGTGTAGGAAGAACCTGCTGCAAATCTAAACACAATACTGTTTTTTCTGGATCCATTTTTTCTTGGCGTTTAGAGTTATATGCCATTTGCGCATAATTGTGATGTTGTTCTTGTTCTTTTAAAATATCCTTTTTTTTTCTTCATCTTTTTCGAACCGTAATTTCTTTTGAAATACATCGCATTTATGACATGTATCAATTTGCGGTCTCTTAAATTTTAAATTATGCGGTCTCTTAAATTCTAAAAAGTTCAGTGTATTTTGTAATACTAACATGCTTTGTGTATTTTTCTTTATAAAGCTGATACATTTTAGATATGTTTAGACCCGGGTTTAAATACTTTTTTGAAGAAGCACTACGGCCATAGTGTGATAAATATTGTGGGAACGATTTAATATGCTCGTTAATTTCATCCACTTGCTTTGCCGATAGTTTATTGGCTTTTTTGCCTGATCTTCTACAGTCCTTCATAATTGTTTTGTTTTCTTGCTTTTTGGTTATTTGATAAATAAATCCAGGAGTTTCTCCAAAAATATTGAGAAAACAGGTCTTGCAAACCTACATATATTCTAATCCAATTGGTATTTTATATACAAGAGTATAATTTCTGAACTTACTAAATAGGATTTTTTAAATTGGTTTGTCTTTGTTTCATTTCAATTGTGATAAGCTTGTTCATGTATCCTTGTCTAAGAATGTAGTTTCCCAATTTCCAATATTCTTCAAATAAATTTTGTTGTTGTTCATAATTTAATTTTTTATAACATTGTAGTCTACACTTTTTAAGTGGTACAGTTTTTTTTGCTGAGTGTGTTTTACCTGATTTTAATGAAGAATAAGCTTTGCCATTGTTTTTTAAATTTTTTAACTGTTCTGCCCTTTTTCTAAATGTTTTTGTAGATTGTGTTTCAATTACAGCTGGAAAAATGCTGTTAGGTTCTAGGTTTTCTTTATCACTATCCATTAGTTCTTGGCCACAAGGAATTTTATCTGGTTCGCTGGGCACATTTTTATCTCCATATAATGTTTGTGAATCCATTAGTTCTTGACCACAAGCTAGAAAATTTTGATTATAAGGAATTTCATGTAGCATATCTGGTTCACTATGTGCATTTTCTTGTAAAGTCTGTTCTCTATAATATAATATCTCTGTATCCATCAATTCCTGAGCTTCCAAGTTTTCACTCTCCAATTTTTTTCTGCTACAAGGTATTTCTAAAATGAAGATTAACGTTTAGTATTTATAAACATAAATAATTTTTGGTTTAATACTTGGTGAATCGTGTAAAACTTGTTTTTCTTTTCGTTCTCGTTTTATGTGACATTAAGAAATTTTACTGTTGGTTGTGCTTTTTTTCTCACTACTTTCTAAGAAGTTTTCTAAAAAAAGTTTCAAATTAAAAATACAATACTTATTTAAACATCTTAAAAGTTATTACCAGTATTTTCAATCTCGAAAGTAGGAATGCTATTTTCAACAATCTCACAATATTCTTCTTCATAATCACTTCCGAAAACTTCTCTTAAAAGTTGTGTATCCATATTTTTGTTTTGTAGTATCAAATTTAATAGTTATTTTAAAATATTTCCTTTCCGCTGTTATTTACTCAAATACTTTCTAATAACTGTTCAGGCGACAATATAACTAAATAAGTTTTAACAACTGTACAAAAATAAATCGGAAGAACTAAATAACTGTAATTATTTTCAGTATCTAAGTATTTATCATCGTTTAACGCATTTTTTGCCTGTGTTGAAAACTAAATAACTCAACTTATTTTGTTTACAATAAATTGCATCCGGTATCATATCGTAAATTGGAATAACCCAATAACTCTAATTATTTTTTGTGTATAAGTATTTAACTTGGCTTAACGGATGTTTTACCTGAGTTCAAAAATAAATAACTCAACTTATTTTGTTTACGACAATTGCATATTTATTCCAGAGTACAGAAAAAAAAAGTTAAAAAGATTATAACTAAACTTATATAATTTTTGTCATTTAACTAAAAATATTTTAAATCAATAAGTGAAGTTACAGATTTTTACTCACTTTTAATATTACATTTACGTATACTTATTTAGTTATTTGCAAAATTATTTTGTTAATAATAGTATTTTTTGAAAATTTTTTTTTGTTAATCGGTAGATTACGCATTATTAGATTGATTTTCATAAAAAAGTAAATTTGACCAAAAATGCAGTTATTTACTTATTGACAAATGTCTGAGATATAAGTATCTTGGTGTAACAATTGATGAGAAGCTGAGGTGGAAAAATCACATAAACAGAATTGTATCAAAAATAGGGCCTTTGTTAGGGGCTATCAAAAGAAGTGAAATAAAACTAAACAGGCAAGCAGCTAATAATATATATTATACTCATATAATTTCACACATTAGGTATAACATATGCAACTGGTCTAGTTGATCTACATGGATGAAACAAAAAGTTAGTACCCTAATAAATAAAGCTATAAAAAGTGTACATAACTATAACACAAGAAGCTGGAATTATTTTAATCATGTCAGATCCAGAACGGAGTTATCGCACAGTAGCTGCCTATCTTCAGCTATAAGAATCTATAATAAGTTACCACAAGATTTAAAGCACAGCTCAAACATCAAATTATTAGCTAAAAAACTTAAGTACCTACTAAAGAGTAACTCTCTACCATACCTATATAATAACTAATATCGTAATTTTATACAGATATTAATATTTATGTAGATATAAATAATATAGATAAAGCCTCTCGCAACAAGGAAGCAAAAAAAAAACACAAAACTAATAAAAAATGGATTGACAATGAGCTTCTCTCTGTCATCAATGCAAAATGCTTCTGGTATTCAAAATGGTTAAAAGATAAATCAAACTGTAATTTAGAGAGGGTTTATAAATATTTCAGAAATAAAGCAACAAACATGCGTAGAACTAAAAAACAAGTATTTTACGAAAAAGAGTTCAAAGATAGTAAAAACAATATATCTAAGACATGAGATTGTATTAATAAAATCATATATAATGGAGAAACGTAGTACAATAAAGTCGAGTTGTTAAAGGGGCTATCAGATAAGGAATCACACATCAAAATCAACGAATTAAACTTACATTTTGCTACAGTTGGTGAAATACTGGCTAAGAAATGTGAAGAAACAATTTTCTATGCGCCAGCTGTAACTGAAAAATCTTTTGAATTTGAATATGCCAACAAACATCAAACTTATAAAATAATCAGCAAACTAAACAATTCAAACTCGATAGATTACATGAACATGTCTGCAAAAATGCTAAAATTATGCAATAACCAACTCTGCGAACCAATATTTAAAATAATTAATAAATCTCTTAAAGAAGGAATAGTTCCGAAACAATTAAAAATTGGCAGAGTCGTTCCTATTTATAAAAATGGAAGTAAAAAAGATTTAAATAACTACCGACCAATTTGTTTAGCACCGGTTCTATCCAAAATTTTGGAAAAAACGGTTAACCATCAATTATCTACATACTTGACAAAATTCAATATGCTGAATAAACGTCAATATGGTTTCAGATAGAAATCAAACACTGAAACAGCTATAATTGATATGTTAAACTATGTTCAAAACTTGAAAGAAAATAGGAAAAGAGTATCAATATTATTTATGGATTTAACTAAGGCTTTTGACTCAGTAGATTATGAAATTTTGCTCAAAAAAATACAAAGCTATGGAATAAATGGAGTAGCGTACAAATGGTTTGATTCGTACTTAAGTGATAGATATCAATATACACAAATCGGTGAAATAATAAGTAACAAGGAAAAGGTAAATTATGGTGTACCTCAAGGGAGTGTTCTTGGACCGCTATTATTTTTAATGTACATAAACAGTATACATAACATCGGTGTCAAGGTACAGATTTTCTTATTTGCAGATGATATTTGCTTAATTTTCGAAGCAGATAACTATACCGAACTTCAAAACGTTATGATTGACGATATACAAAAACTAAACGAATGGCTTTCAGTTCAGAAGCTAACAATGAATACAAAAAACACAGTACATAATAATTAGCCCAAACACACCATTACTTAAAATCAAAAGTGGTAATGCAACACTGCAACAGGTAACTGAGTTCAAATATCTTGGGCTTTGGATTGATGCAGATTTGAAATGGAAGACACACATTACCTACCTTAGTAATAAATTATCGTCAATTGCAGGAGTATTCAAAAAATTATCTGACCTACTACCTAATTCAACCAAAAAGTCGGTGTATTTTTCACTTTTTCACAGTCACCTTAGTTATGGCATAAAATTATGGGGAACAGCCTCAAAACAATTCATTGATGATCTTCAAGTGACACAAAATAAAGCTATAAAAAACTTATATAACTATAATTGGAGGGATAACACAGAACTCATACATAGTCAAAAGAAATTACTAATGATTAGAGATTTAATAAAGCTTAAACTTATAATCCACATTCACAAGTTACAACGCAACAAATTCACACAATCACAATAATAAACAAATGAATGACGTTCATAATCTTAAGACAAGGAGTCAAAACCTACTTCATTTTGAACGCAAAAAAACAGCACATTTCGGCACATCAACAACTTTATACATGGACATTATGCTATACAACAAAATAAGCATACAGTTTTAATCATTAGACACCACAAATTTAAAAAAAAAATTGACCGCAATTTATTTAAATAATTATTGTAAACTAAATTAATGTTAAATTGAATTATTTTCTCTTTTTTTGGATTCTTTTTTTTTTTCCTTTTTGTTTTTGTTTACTAATTTTTCTATTTCTTATTTTTTGATTTCTTTTTTTATTTTTTATATAGAACCAGTTTTTAATAAAAATATTTTTTTTGTGTATATATATTGAATTTCATGTAACAAAACAAATTTTAATTGTTATTTGCTTTACTTTTTTTTTTTTTTATCTCGCTTGCACTTGCTAAGTTAGCAAATTCATTTGCTAACAAATATTTAACATTTTACCTATAAATTATAATATTAAAAATTATATTAATTAAATTATTAATTAAATAATGAGTTAACTAAAAAAGATGAACTAGAGTTAACACTTTTTTTATTACAGATAACACTTTTACAATTATTGATCATATACTGTCGGATTTAAAAAATGAAAAGTATGATTTTAGAATTACTACTCAAGATGTAGTTAATCTGGACCATAAAGCGATCATAATTAGGATAAATAAAATTATAAAAAACTGTGAACCTATTTTCAACAAGGAAATATGTGTTACAAACATCCAAAAATTTAAGGCTCAAGTTAGTAATCTACTTCTAACAAATAGATGATCTTATTAAAATATTACAATTAGCTAATGAGAATTCTACTGTTAAAAAGGTAATAAGAATTAGAAAAAATAATCAGTGGCTAACTAAAGAAATATTATACTTAATTGAAAAAAGAAATAAATTATTTAAAAAGCTAAAGAAGAATCCAAATTGTCTGGAAATTCAAGCTAAATTTAAAGAATTGAAAAACATTGTTACAAGGGAAATAAAACGAAAAAAAAACAAAATTACTTTAATTATAAAATTCACTTAGCTGGGTCTGACTATAGAAAAATCTGGCAGTTGTCTGGCAAAATGCAACAGTTGTATTATGAAAAAGTCGTCTGATAGTAGTAAAGTTATCAATGAAATAAATAATAATGGAATTAAAATATATGATAACTTTAGTATTGCTAATGTATTTAACACGTATTTCAGTCAAATTGGTAATAGATTAGCAAATGATATTGCTGATGCAGAGAAATACACAGTAAAAAACAGGTTTATAGAATGGCCTATTTTTCTAAATCCAACAAACGAAGTAGAAGTATGTAACACTATTAAGCTGCTGAAAAATAATTCACCAGAAGCTGATAATATAACGGCATCAAATCTAAAACATGTGGCAACAATTATAGCAGCTAAACTTGCATCTGATTAATAGATGTCTCTCAACTGGTATTTATCCTGAATTTTTAAAGTCAAATATGATAGTACCAATACATAAGTCGGGCTTAACTTCTGAAATATCCAATTACAGACCTATTACTCTTACAAGTTGCTTGGGGAGGATATTTGAAAAAATTATAAATGGTAGGATACAAAATTTTATTCAGAAAGTTGTACGTTTTGATGGCAATCAATTTGGGTTTCACCAAGTATCAATATCTGTACTGATTCTGCAGTTTTAGTTTCAACCAACTTTATAATAAATAAGTTAGATGAAGGAAACTATGTATGCTCAGTGTTCGTCGATCTAAAAAAGGTCTTCGATATAGTGAACCATAATATTCTACTAGAAAGACTGCATGAAATTGCGATACGGGGAACCGCTCTTGATCTTCTTAGATCTTATCTACAAGATAGGATCATAACTACAAAAATTAATGGTGTATTAAGTAACCAGTGTAGTATAAATATTGGGGTACAAGGATCAAGGATCAATACACAAGGATCAGTTTTAGGACCTACTTTATACCTACTTTATATTCATAACATTCAATGTGCTAATTTACAAACCGATTTCAAGATTTTTGCAGATGACACTTTACTTATTTATAATGCTAAAACTAGTGAAGAATTAGAAAAAACAATAAATGAGGGACTTGCACAAATATATTAATTGGCTTAAAGGTAACAAATTAAGTATAAATGCTGACAAAATTACAGTTATGATATATAAAATAAAGAATAAGGCAGATATAAATCCAAAAATAATCATAAACAATGTTGTAATCGAAAGAGTTACTACATACATATAAGTATCTTGGTGTAACAATTGATGAGAAGCTGAGGTGGAAAAATCACATAAACAGAATTGTATCAAAAATAGGGCCTTTGTTAGGGGCTATCAAAAGAAGTGAAATAAAACTAAACAGGCAAGCAGCTAATAATATATATTATACTCATATAATTTCACACATTAGGTATAACATATGCAACTGGTCTAGTTGATCTACATGGATGAAAGAAAAAGTTAGTACCCTAATAAATAAAGCTATAAAAAGTGTACATAACTATAACACAAGAAGCTGGAATTATTTTAATCATGTCAGATCCAGAACGGAGTTATCGCACAGTAGCTGCCTATCTTCAGCTATAAGAATCTATAATAAGTTACCACAAGATTTAAAGCACAGCTCAAATATCAAATTATTAGCTAAAAAACTTAAGTACCTACTAAAGAGTAACTCTCTACCATACCTATATAATAACTAATATCGTAATTTTATACAGATATTAATATTTATGTAGATATAAATAATATAGATAAAGCCTCTCGCAACAAGGAACCAAAAAAAAAACACAAAACTAATAAAAAATGGATTGACAATGAGCTTCTCTCTGTCATCATTGCAAAATGCTTCTGGTATTCAAAATGGTTAAAAGATAAATCAAACTGTAATTTAGAGAGGGTTTATAAATATTTCAGAAATAAAGCAACAAACATGCGTAGAACTAAAAAACAAGTATTTTACGAAAAAGAGTTCAAAGATAGTAAAAACAATATATCTAAGACATGGGATTGTATTAATAAAATCATATATAATGGAGAAACGAAGCACAATAAAATCGAGTTGTTAAAGGGACTATCAGATAAGGAATCACACATCAAAATCAACGAATTAAACTTACATTTTGCTACAGTTGGTGAAATACTGGCTAAGAAATGTGAAGAAACAATTTTCTATGCGCCAGCTGTAACTGAAAAATCTTTTGAATTTGAATATGCCAACAAACATCAAACTTATAAAATAATCAGCAAACTAAACAATTCAAACTCGATAGATTACATGAACATGTCTGCAAAAATGCTAAAATTATGCAATAACCAACTCTGCGAACCAATATTTAAAATAATTAATAAATCTCTTAAAGAAGGAATAGTTCCGAAACAATTAAAAATTGGCAGAGTCGTTCCTATTTATAAAAATGGAAGTAAAAAAGATTTAAATAACTACCGACCAATTTGTTTAGCACCGGTTCTATCCAAAATTTTGGAAAAAACGGTTAACCATCAATTATCTACATACTTGACAAAATTCAATATGTTGAATAAACGTCAATATGGTTTCAGATAGAAATCAAACACTGAAACAGCTATAATTGATATGTTAAACTATGTTCAAAACTTGAAAGAAAATAGGAAAAGAGTATCAATATTATTTATGGATTTAACTAAGGCTTTTGACTCAGTAGATTATGAAATTTTGCTCAAAAAAATACAAAGCTATGGAATAAATGGAGTAGCGTACAAATGGTTTGATTCGTACTTAAGTGATAGATATCAATATACACAAATCGGTGAAATAATAAGTAACAAGGAAAAGGTAAATTATGGTGTACCTCAAGGGAGTGTTCTTGGACCGCTATTATTTTTAATGTACATAAGCAGTATACATAACATCGGTGTCAAGGCACAGATTTTCTTATTTGCAGATGATATTTGCTTAATTTTTGAAGCAGATAACTATACCGAACTTCAAAACGTTATGATTGACGATATACAAAAACTAAACGAATGGCTTTCAGTTCAGAAGCTAACAATGAACACAAAAAAAACACAGTACATAATAATTAGCCCAAACACACCATTACTTAAAATCAAAAGTGGTAATGCAACACTGCAACAGGTAACTGAATTCAAATATCTTGGGCTTTGGATTGATGCAGATTTGAAATGGAAGACACACATTACCTACCTTAGTAATAAATTATCGTCAATTGCAGGAGTATTCAAAAAATTATCTGACCTACTACCTAATTCAACCAAAAAGTCGGTGTATTTTTCACTTTTTCACAGTCACCTTAGTTATGGCATAAAATTATGGGGAACAGCCTCAAAACAATTCATTGATGATCTTCAAGTGACACAAAATAAAGCTATAAAAAACTTATATAACTATAATTGGAGGGATAACACAGAACTCATACATAGTCAAAAGAAATTACTAATGATTAGAGATTTAATAAAGCTTAAACTTATAATCCACATTCACAAGTTACAACGCAACAAATTCACACAATCACAATAATAAACAAATGAATGACGTTCATAATCTTAAGACAAGGAGTCAAAACCTACTTCATTTTGAACGCAAAAAAACAGCACATTTCGGCACATCAACAACTTTATACATGGACATTATGCTATACAACAAAATAAGCATACAGTTTTAATCATTAGACACCACAAATTTAAAAAAAAAATTGACCGCAATTTATTTAAATAATTATTGTAAACTAAATTAATGTTAAATTGAATTATTTTCTCTTTTTTTGGATTCTTTTTTTTTTTTCCTTTTTGTTTTTGTTTACTAATTTTTCTATTTCTTATTTTTTGATTTCTTTTTTTATTTTTTATATAGAACCAGTTTTTAATAAAAATATTTTTTTTGTGTATATATATTGAATTTCATGTAACAAAACAAATTTTAATTGTTATTTGCTTTACTTTTTTTTTTTTTTATCTCGCTTGCACTTGCTAAGTTAGCAAATTCATTTGCTAACAAATATTTAACATTTTACCTATAAATTATAATATTAAAAATTATATTAATTAAATTATTAATTAAATAATGAGTTAACTAAAAAAGATGTACTAGAGTTAACACTTTTTTTATTACAGATAACACTTTTACAATTATTGATCATATACTGTCGGATTTAAAAAATGAAAAGTATGATTTTAGAATTACTACTCAAGATGTAGTTAATCTGGACCATAAAGCGATCATAATTAGGATAAATAAAATTATAAAAAACTGTGAACCTATTTTCAACAAGGAAATATGTGTTACAAACATCCAAAAATTTAAGGCTCAAGTTAGTAATCTACTTCTAACAAATAGATGATCTTATTAAAATATTACAATTAGCTAATGAGAATTCTACTGTTAAAAAGGTAATAAGAATTAGAAAAAATAATCAGTGGCTAACTAAAGAAATATTATACTTAATTGAAAAAAGAAATAAATTATTTAAAAAGCTAAAGAAGAATCCAAATTGTCTGGAAATTCAAGCTAAATTTAAAGAATTGAAAAACATTGTTACAAGGGAAATAAAACGAAAAAAAAACAAAATTACTTTAATTATAAAATTCACTTAGCTGGGTCTGACTATAGAAAAATCTGGCAGTTGTCTGGCAATAAAAAATCTGGCAAAATGCAACAGTTGTATTATGAAAAAGTCGTCTGATAGTAGTAAAGTTATCAATGAAATAAATAATAATGGAATTAAAATATATGATAACTTTAGTATTGCTAATGTATTTAACACGTATTTCAGTCAAATTGGTAATAGATTAGCAAATGATATTGCTGATGCAGAGAAATACACAGTAAAAAACAGGTTTATAGAATGGTCTATTTTTCTAAATCCAACAAACGAAGTAGAAGTATGTAACACTATTAAGCTGCTGAAAAATAATTCACCAGAAACTGATAATATAACGGCACCAAATCTAAAATATGTGGCAACAATTATAGCAGCTAAACTTGCATCTGATTAATAGATGTCTCTCAACTGGTATTTATCCTGAATTTTTAAAGTCAAATATGATAGTACCAATACATAAGTCGGGCTTAACTTCTGAAATATTCAATTACAGACCTATTACTCTTACAAGTTGCTTGGGGAGGATATTTGAAAAAATTATAAATGGTAGGATACAAAATTTTATTCAGAAAGTGGTAGGTTTTGATGGCAATCAATTTGGGTTTCACCAAGTATCAATATCTGTACTGATTCTGCAGTTTTAGTTTCAACCAACTTTATAATAAATAAGTTAGATGAAGGAAACTATGTATGCTCAGTGTTCGTCGATCTGAAAAAGGTCTTCGATATAGTGAACCATAATATTCTACTAGAAAGACTGCATGAAATTGCGATACGGGGAACCGCTCTTGATCTTCTTAGATCTTATCTACAAGATAGGATCATAACTACAAAAATTAATGGTGTATTAAGTAACCAGTGTAGTATAAATATTGGGGTACAAGGATTAAGGATCAATACACAAGGATCAGTTTTAGGACCTACTTTATACCTACTTTATATTCATAACATTCAATGTGCTAATTTACAAACCGATTTCAAGATTTTTGCAGATGACACTTTACTTATTTATAATGCTAAAACTAGTGAAGAATTAGAAAAAACAATAAATGAGGGACTTGCACAAATATATTAATTGGCTTAAAGGTAACAAATTAAGTATAAATGCTGACAAAATTACAGTTATGATATATAAAATAAAGAATAAGGCAGATATAAATCCAAAAATAATCATAAACAATGTTGTAATCGAAAGAGTTACTACATATATATAAGTATCTTGGTGTAACAATTGATGAGAAGCTGAGGTGGAAAAATCACATAAACAGAATTGTATCAAAAATAGGGCCTTTGTTAGGGGCTATCAAAAGAAGTGAAATAAAACTAAACAGGCAAGCAGCTAATAATATATATTATACTCATATAATTTCACACATTAGGTATAACATATGCAACTGGTCTAGTTGATCTACATGGATGAAAGAAAAAGTTAGTACCCTAATAAATAAAGCTATAAAAAGTGTACATAACTATAACACAAGAAGCTGGAATTATTTTAATCATGTCAGATCCAGAACGGAGTTATCGCACAGTAGCTGCCTATCTTCAGCTATAAGAATCTATAATAAGCTACCACAAAATTTAAAGCACAGCTCAAAAATCAAATTACTAGCTAAAAAACTTAAGTACCTACTAAAGAGTAACTCTCTACCATACCTATATAATAACTAATATCGTAATTTTATACTGATATTAATATTTATATAGATATAGATATAAATAATATAGATAAAGCCTCTCGCAACAAGGAAGCAAAAAAAAAACACAAAACTAATAAAAAATGGATTGACAATGAGCTTCTCTCTGTCATCAATGCAAAATGCTTCTGGTATTCAAAATGGTTAAAAGATAAATCAAACTGTAATTTAGAGAGGGTTTATAAATATTTCAGAAATAAAGTAACAAACATGCGTAGAACTAAAAAACAAGTATTTTACGAAAAAGAGTTCAAAGATAGTATTTCAATATATCTAAGACATGGGATTGTATTAATAAAATCATATATAATGGAGAAACGAAGCACAATAAAATCGAGTTGTTAAAGGGACTATCAGATAAGGAATCACACATCAAAATCAACGAATTAAACTTACATTTTGCTACAGTTGGTGAAATACTGGCTAAGAAATGTGAAGAAACAATTTTCTATGCGCCAGCTGTAACTGAAAAATCTTTTGAATTTGAATATGCCAACAAACATCAAACTTATAAAATAATCAGCAAACTAAACAATTCAAACTCGATAGATTACATGAACATGTCTGCAAAAATGCTAAAATTATGCAATAACCAACTCTGCGAACCAATATTTAAAATAATTAATAAATCTCTTAAAGAAGGAATAGTTCCGAAACAATTAAAAATTGGCAGAGTCGTTCCTATTTATAAAAATGGAAGTAAAAAAGATTTAAATAACTACCGACCAATTTGTTTAGCACCGGTTCTATCCAAAATTTTGGAAAAAACGGTTAACCATCAATTATCTACATACTTGACAAAATTCAATATGCTGAATAAACGTCAATATGGTTTCAGATAGAAATCAAACACTGAAACAGCTATAATTGATATGTTAAACTATGTTCAAAACTTGAAAGAAAATAGGAAAAGAGTATCAATATTATTTATGGATTTAACTAAGGCTTTTGACTCAGTAGATTATGAAATTTTGCTCAAAAACATACAAAGCTATGGAATAAATGGAGTAGCGTACAAATGGTTTGATTCGTACTTAAGTGATAGATATCAATATACACAAATCGGTGAAATAATAAGTAACAAGGAAAAGGTAAATTATGGTGTACCTCAAGGGAGTGTTCTTGGACCGCTATTATTTTTAATGTACATAAGCAGTATACATAACATCGGTGTCAAGGCACAGATTTTCTTATTTGCAGATGATATTTGCTTAATTTTCGAAGCAGATAACTATACCGAACTTCAAAACGTTATGATTGACGATATACAAAAACTAAACGAATGGCTTTCAGTTCAGAAGCTAACAATGAACACAAAAAAAACACAGTACATAATAATTAGCCCAAACACACCATTACTTAAAATCAAAAGTGGTAATGCAACACTGCAACAGGTAACTGAATTCAAATATCTTGGGCTTTGGATTGATGCAGATTTGAAATGGAAGACACACATTACCTACCTTAGTAATAAATTATCGTCAATTGCAGGAGTATTCAAAAAATTATCTGACCTACTACCTAATTCAACCAAAAAGTCGGTGTATTTTTCACTTTTTCACAGTCACCTTAGTTATGGCATAAAATTATGGGGAACAGCCTCAAAACAATTCATTGATGATCTTCAAGTGACACAAAATAAAGCTATAAAAAACTTATATAACTATAATTGGAGGGAAAACACAGAACTCATACATAGTCAAAAGAAATTACTAATGATTAGAGATTTAATAAAGCTTAAACTTATAATCCACATTCACAAGTTACAACGCAACAAATTCACACAATAACAACAATAAACAAATGAATGATATTCATAATCTTAAGACAAGGAGTCAAAACCTACTTCATTTTGAACGCAAAAAAACAGCACATTTCGGCACATCAACAACTTTATACATGGACATTATGCTATACAACAAAATAAGCATACAGTTTTAATCATTAGACACCACAAATTTAAAAAAAAAATTGACCGCAATTTATTTAAATAATTATTGTAAACTAAATTAATGTCAAATTGAATTATTTTCTCTTTTTTTGGATTCTTTTTTTTTTTTCCTTTTTGTTTTTGTTTACTAATTTTTCTATTTCTTATTTTTTGATTTCTTTTTTTATTTTTTATATAGAACCAGTTTTTAATAAAAATATTTTTTTTGTGTATATATATTGAATTTCATGTAACAAAACAAATTTTAATTGTTATTTGCTTTACTTTTTTTTTTTTTTTATCTCGCTTGCACTTGCTAAGTTAGCAAATTCATTTGCTAACAAATATTTAACATTTTACCTATAAATTATAATATTAAAAATTATTAATTAAATAATGAGTTAACTAAAAAAGATGTACTAGAGTTAACACTTTTTTTATTACAGATAACACTTTTACAATTATTGATCATATACTGTCGGATTTAAAAAATGAAAAGTATGATTTTAGAATTACTACTAAAGATGTAGTTAATCTGGACCATAAAGCGATCATAATTAGGATAAATAAAATTATAAAAAACTGTGAACCTATTTTCAACAAGGAAATATGTGTTACAAACATCCAAAAATTTAAGGCTCAAGTTAGTAATCTACTTCTAACAAATAGATGATCTTATTAAAATATTACAATTAGCTAATGAGAATTCTACTGTTAAAAAGATAATAAGAATTAGAAAAAATAATCAGTGGCTAACTAAAGAAATATTATACTTAATTGAAAAAAGAAATAAATTATTTAAAAAGCTAAAGAAGAATCCAAATTGTCTGGAAATTCAAGCTAAATTTAAAGAATTGAAAAACATTGTTACAAGGGAAATAAAACGAAAAAAAAAACAAAATTACTTTAATTATAAAATTCACTTAGCTGGGTCTGACTATAGAAAAATCTGGCAGTTGTCTGGCAATACAAAATCTGGCAAAATGCAACAGTTGTATTATGAAAAAGTCGTCTGATAGTAGTAAAGTTATCAATGAATTAAATAATAATGGAATTAAAATATATGATAACTTTAGTATTGCTAATGTATTTAACACGTATTTCAGTCAAATTGGTAATAGATTAGCAAATGATATTGCTGATGCAGAGAAATACACAGTAAAAAACAGGTTTATAGAATGGCCTATTTTTCTAAATCCAACAAACGAAGTAGAAGTATGTAACACTATTAAGCTGCTGAAAAATAATTCACCAGAAGCTGATAATATAACGGCATCAAATCTAAAACATGTGGCAACAATTATAGCAGCTAAACTTGCATCTGATTAATAGATGTCTCTCAACTGGTATTTATCCTGAATTTTTAAAGTCAAGTATGATAGTACCAATACATAAGTCGGGCTTAACTTCTGAAATATCCAATTACAGACCTATTACTCTTACAAGTTGCTTGGGGAGGATATTTGAAAAAATTATAAATGGTAGGATACAAAATTTTATTCAGAAAGTTGTAGGTTTTGATGGCAATCAATTTGGGTTTCACCAAGTATCAATATCTGTACTGATTCTGCAGTTTTAGTTTCAACCAACTTTATAATAAATAAGTTAGATGAAGGAAACTATGTATGCTCAGTGTTCGTCGATCTAAAAAAAGGTCTTCGATATAGTGAACCATAATATTCTACTAGAAAGACTGCATGAAATTGCGATACGGGGAACCGCTCTTGATCTTCTTAGATCTTATCTACAAGATAGGATCATAACTACAAAAATTAATGGTGTATTAAGTAACCAGTGTAGTATAAATATTGGGGTACAAGGATCAAGGATCAATACACAAGGATCAGTTTTAGGACCTACTTTATACCTACTTTATATTCATAACATTCAATGTGCTAATTTACAAACCGATTACAAGATTTTTGCAGATGACACTTTACTTATTTATAATGCTAAAACTAGTGAAGAATTAGAAAAAACAATAAATGAGGGACTTGCACAAATATATTAATTGGCTTAAAGGTAACAAATTAAGTATAAATGCTGACAAAATTACAGTTATGATATATAAAATAAAGAATAAGGCAGATATAAATCCAAAAATAATCATAAACAATGTTGTAATCGAAAGAGTTACTACATACATATAAGTATCTTGGTGTAACAATTGATGAGAAGCTGAGGTGGAAAAATCACATAAACAGAATTGTATCAAAAATAGGGCCTTTGTTAGGGGCTATCAAAAGAAGTGAAATAAAACTAAACAGGCAAGCAGCTAATAATATATATCATACTCATATAATTTCACACATTAGGTATAACATATGCAACTGGTCTAGTTGATCTACATGGATGACAGAAAAAGTTAGTACCCTAATAAATAAAGCTATAAAAAGTGTACATAAATATAACACAAGAAGCTGGAATTATTTTAATCATGTCAGATCCAGAACGGAGTTATCGCACAGTAGCTGCCTAACTTCAGCTATAAGAATCTATAATAAGCTACTACAAGATCTAAAGCAGAGCTCAAATATCAAATTATTTGCTAAAAAACTTAAGTACCTACTAAAGAGTAACTCTCTACCATACCTATATAATAACTAATATCGTA
Organism: Poecilobothrus nobilitatus; assembly: GCA_947095535.1. Classification (NCBI taxonomy): domain Eukaryota; kingdom Metazoa; phylum Arthropoda; class Insecta; order Diptera; family Dolichopodidae; genus Poecilobothrus; species Poecilobothrus nobilitatus. The sequence continues at coordinate 218,336,947 of OX352772.1, forward strand.
ATTTTATACAGATATTCATATTTATGTAGATATAAATAATATAGATAAAGCCTCTCGCAACAAGGAAGCAAAAAAAAAAACACAAAACTAATAAAAAATGGATTGACAATGAGCTTCTCTCTGTCATCAATGCAAAATGCTTCTGGTATTCAAAATGGTTAAAAGATAAATCAAACTGTAATTTAGAGAGGGTTTATAAATATTTCAGAAATGAAGTAACAAACATGCGTAGAACTAAAAAACAAGTATTTTACGAAAAAGAGTTCAAAGATAGTATTTCAATATATCTAAGACATGGGATTGTATTAATAAAATCATATATAATGGAGAAACGAAGCACAATAAAATCGAGTTGTTAAAGGGACTATCAGATAAGGAATCACACATCAAAATCAACGAATTAAACTTACATTTTGCTACAGTTGGTGAAATACTGGCTAAGAAATGTGAAGAAACAATTTTCTATGCGCCAGCTGTAACTGAAAAATCTTTTGAATTTGAATATGCCAACAAACATCAAACTTATAAAATAATCAGCAAATTAAACAATTCAAACTCGATAGATTACATGAACATGTCTGCAAAAATGCTAAAATTATGCAATAACCAACTCTGCGAACCAATATTTAAAATAATTAATAAATCTCTTAAAGAAGGAATAGTTCCGAAACAATTAAAAATTGGCAGAGTCGTTCCTATTTATAAAAATGGAAGTAAAAAAGATTTAAATAACTACCGACCAATTTGTTTAGCACCGGTTCTATCCAAAATTTTGGAAAAAACGGTTAACCATCAATTATCTACATACTTGACAAAATTCAATATGCTGAATAAACGTCAATATAGTTTCAGATAGAAATCAAACACTGAAACAGCTATAATTGATATGTTAAACTATGTTCAAAACTTGAAAGAAAATAGGAAAAGAGTATCAATATTATTTATAGATTTAACTAAGGCTTTTGACTCAGTAGATTATGAAATTTTGCTCAAAAAAATACAAAGCTATGGAATAAATGAAGTAGCGTACAAATGGTTTGATTCGTACTTAAGTGATAGATATCAATATACACAAATCGGTGAAATAATAAGTAACAAGGAAAAGGTAAATTATGGTGTACCTCAAGGGAGTGTTCTTGGACCGCTATTATTTTTAATGTACATAAGCAGTATACATAACATCGGTGTCAAGGCACAGATTTTCTTATTTGCAGATGATATTTGCTTAATTTTTGAAGCAGATAACTATACCGAACTTCAAAACGTTATGATTGACGATATACAAAAACTAAACGAATGGCTTTCAGTTCAGAAGCTAACAATGAACACAAAAAAAACACAGTACATAATAATTAGCCCAAACACACCATTACTTAAAATCAAAAGTGGTAATGCAACACTGCAACAGGTAACTGAATTCAAATATCTTGGGCTTTGGATTGATGCAGATTTGAAATGGAAGACACACATTACCTACCTTAGTAATAAATTATCGTCAATTGCAGGAGTATTCAAAAAATTATCTGACCTACTACCTAATTCAACCAAAAAGTCGGTGTATTTTTCACTTTTTCACAGTCACCTTAGTTATGGCATAAAATTATGGGGAACAGCCTCAAAACAATTCATTGATGATCTTAAAGTGACACAAAATAAAGCTATAAAAAACTTATATAACTATAATTGGAGGGAAAACACAGAACTCATACATAGTCAAAAGGAATTACTAATGATTAGAGATTTAATAAAGCTTAAACTTATAATCCACATTCACAAGTTACAACGCAACAAATTCACACAATAACAACAATAAACAAATGAATGACGTTCATAATCTTAAGACAAGGAGTCAAAACCTACTTCATTTTGAACGCAAAAAAACAGCACATTTCGGCACATCAACAACTTTATGCATGGACATTATGCTATACAACAAAATAAGCATACAGTTTTAATCATTAGACACCACAAATTTAAAAAAAAAATTGACCGCAATTTATTTAAATAATTATTGTAAACTAAATTAATGTCAAATTGAATTATTTTCTCTTTTTTTGGATTCTTTTTTTTTTTCCTTTTTGGTTTTGTTTACTAATTTTTCTATTTCTTATTTTTTGATTTCTTTTTTTATTTTTTATATAGAACCAGTTTTTAATAAAAATATTTTTTTTGTGTATATATATTGAATTTCATGTAACAAAACAAATTTTAATTGTTATTTGCTTTACTTTTTTTTTTTTTTATCTCGCTTGCACTTGCTAAGTTAGCAACTTCATTTGCTAACAAATATTTAACATTTTACCTATAAATTATAATATTAAAAATTATATTAATTAAATTATTAATTAAATAATGAGTTAACTACAAAAGATGTACTAGAGTTAACACTTTTTTTATTACAGATAACACTTTTACAATTATTGATCATATACTGTCGGATTTAAAAAATGAAAAGTATGATTTTAGAATTACTACTCAAGATGTAGTTAATCTGGACCATAAAGCGATCATAATTAGGATAAATAAAATTATAAAAAACTGTGAACCTATTTTCAACAAGGAAATATGTGTTACAAACATCCAAAAATTTAAGGCTCAAGTTAGTAATCTACTTCTAACAAATAGATGATCTTATTAAAATATTACAATTAGCTAATGAGAATTCTACTGTTAAAAAGATAATAAGAATTAGAAAAAATAATCAGTGGCTAACTAAAGAAATATTATACTTAATTGAAAAAAGAAATAAATTATTTAAAAAGCTAAAGAAGAATCCAAATTGTCTGGAAATTCAAGCTAAATTTAAAGAATTGAAAAACATTGTTACAAGGGAAATAAAACGAAAAAAAAAAACAAAATTACTTTAATTATAAAATTCACTTAGCTGGGTCTGACTATAGAAAAATCTGGCAGTTGTCTGGCAATACAAAATCTGGCAAAATGCAACAGTTGTATTATGAAAAAGTCGTCTGATAGTAGTAAAGTTATCAATGAAATAAATAATAATGGAATTAAAATATATGATAACTTTAGTATTGCTAATGTATTTAACACGTATTTCAGTCAAATTGGTAATAGATTAGCAAATGATATTGCTGATGCAGAGAAATACACAGTAAAAAACAGGTTTATAGAATGGCCTATTTTTCTAAATCCAACAAACGAAGTAGAAGTATGTAACACTATTAAGCTGCTGAAAAATAATTCACCAGAAGCTGATAATATAACGGCATCAAATCTAAAACATGTGGCAACAATTATAGCAGCTAAACTTGCATCTGATTAATAGATGTCTCTCAACTGGTATTTATCCTGAATTTTTAAAGTCAAGTATGATAGTACCAATACATAAGTCGGGCTTAACTTCTGAAATATCCAATTACAGACCTATTACTCTTACAAGTTGCTTGGGGAGGATATTTGAAAAAATTATAAATGGTAGGATACAAAATTTTATTCAGAAAGTTGTAGGTTTTGATGGCAATCAATTTGGGTTTCACCAAGTATCAATATCTGTACTGATTCTGCAGTTTTATTTTCAACCAACTTTATAATAAATAAGTTAGATGAAGGAAACTATGTATGCTCAGTGTTCGTCGATCTAAAAAAGGTCTTCGATATAGTGAACCATAATATTCTACTAGAAACACTGCATGAAATTGCGATACGGGGAGCCTCTCTTGATCTTCTTAGATCTTATCTACAAGATAGGATCATAACTACAAAAATTAATGGTGTATTAAGTAACCAGTGTAGTATAAATATTGGGGTACAAGGATCAAGGATCAATACACAAGGCTCAGTTTTAGGACCTACTTTATACCTACTTTATATTCATAACATTCAATGTGCTAATTTACAAACCGATTACAAGATTTTTGCAGATGACACTTTACTTATTTATAATGCTAAAACTAGTGAAGAATTAGAAAAAACAATAAATGAGGGACTTGCACAAATATATTAATTGGCTTAAAGGTAACAAATTAAGTATAAATGCTGACAAAATTACAGTTATGATATATAAAATAAAGAATAAGGCAGATATAAATCCAAAAATAATCATAAACAAAGTTGTAATCGAAAGAGTTACTACATACATATAAGTATCTTGGTGTAACAATTGATGAGAAGCTGAGGTGGAAAAATCACATAAACAGAATTGTATCAAAAATAGGGCCTTTGTTAGGGTTTATCAAAAGAAGTGAAATAAAACTAAACAGGCAAGCAGCTAATAATATATATTATACTCATATAATTTCACACATTAGGTATAACATATGCAACTGGTCTAGTTGATCTACATGGATGAAAGAAAAAGTTAGTACCCTAATAAATAAAGCTATAAAAAGTGTACATAACTATAACACAAGAAGCTGGAATTATTTTAATCATGTCAGATCCAGAACGGAGTTATCGCACAGTAGCTGCCTATCTTCAGCTATAAGAATCTATAATAAGCTACCACAAAATTTAAAGCACAGCTCAAAAATCAAATTACTAGCTAAAAAACTTAAGTACCTACTAAAGAGTAACTCTCTACCATACCTATATAATAACTAATATCGTAATTTTATACAGATATTAATATTTATATAGATATAGATATAAATAATATAGATAAAGCCTCTCGCAACAAGGAAGCAAAAAAAAAACACAAAACTAATAAAAAATGGATTGACAATGAGCTTCTCTCTGTCATCAATGCAAAATGCTTCTGGTATTCAAAATGGTTAAAAGATAAATCAAACTGTAATTTAGAGAGGGTTTATAAATATTTCAGAAATAAAGTAACAAACATGCGTAGAACTAAAAAACAAGTATTTTACGAAAAAGAGTTCAAAGATAGTATTTCAATATATCTAAGACATGGGATTGTATTAATAAAATCATATATAATGGAGAAACGAAGCACAATAAAATCGAGTTGTTAAAGGGACTATCAGATAAGGAATCACACATCAAAATCAACGAATTAAACTTACATTTTGCTACAGTTGGTGAAATACTGGCTAAGAAATGTGAAGAAACAATTTTCTATGCGCCAGCTGTAACTGAAAAATCTTTTGAATTTGAATATGCCAACAAACATCAAACTTATAAAATAATCAGCAAACTAAACAATTCAAACTCGATAGATTACATGAACATGTCTGCAAAAATGCTAAAATTATGCAATAACCAACTCTGCGAACCAATATTTAAAATAATTAATAAATCTCTTAAAGAAGGAATAGTTCCGAAACAATTAAAAATTGGCAGAGTCGTTCCTATTTATAAAAATGGAAGTAAAAAAGATTTAAATAACTACCGACCAATTTGTTTAGCACCGGTTCTATCCAAAATTTTGGAAAAAACGGTTAACCATCAATTATCTACATACTTGACAAAATTCAATATGCTGAATAAACGTCAATATGGTTTCAGATAGAAATCAAACACTGAAACAGCTATAATTGATATGTTAAACTATGTTCAAAACTTGAAAGAAAATAGGAAAAGAGTATCAATATTATTTATGGATTTAACTAAGGCTTTTGACTCAGTAGATTATGAAATTTTGCTCAAAAACATACAAAGCTATGGAATAAATGGAGTAGCGTACAAATGGTTTGATTCGTACTTAAGTGATAGATATCAATATACACAAATCGGTGAAATAATAAGTAACAAGGAAAAGGTAAATTATGGTGTACCTCAAGGGAGTGTTCTTGGACCGCTATTATTTTTAATGTACATAAGCAGTATACATAACATCGGTGTCAAGGCACAGATTTTCTTATTTGCAGATGATATTTGCTTAATTTTCGAAGCAGATAACTATACCGAACTTCAAAACGTTATGATTGACGATATACAAAAACTAAACGAATGGCTTTCAGTTCAGAAGCTAACAATGAACACAAAAAAAACACAGTACATAATAATTAGCCCAAACACACCATTACTTAAAATCAAAAGTGGTAATGCAACACTGCAACAGGTAACTGAATTCAAATATCTTGGGCTTTGGATTGATGCAGATTTGAAATGGAAGACACACATTACCTACCTTAGTAATAAATTATCGTCAATTGCAGGAGTATTCAAAAAATTATCTGACCTACTACCTAATTCAACCAAAAAGTCGGTGTATTTTTCACTTTTTCACAGTCACCTTAGTTATGGCATAAAATTATGGGGAACAGCCTCAAAACAATTCATTGATGATCTTCAAGTGACACAAAATAAAGCTATAAAAAACTTATATAACTATAATTGGAGGGAAAACACAGAACTCATACATAGTCAAAAGGAATTACTAATGATTAGAGATTTAATAAAGCTTAAACTTATAATCCACATTCACAAGTTACAACGCAACAAATTCACACAATAACAACAATAAACAAATGAATGATATTCATAATCTTAAGACAAGGAGTCAAAACCTACTTCATTTTGAACGCAAAAAAACAGCACATTTCGGCACATCAACAACTTTATACATGGACATTATGCTATACAACAAAATAAGCATACAGTTTTAATCATTAGACACCACAAATTTAAAAAAAAAATTGACCGCAATTTATTTAAATAATTATTGTAAACTAAATTAATGTCAAATTGAATTATTTTCTCTTTTTTTGGATTCTTTTTTTTTTTTCCTTTTTGTTTTTGTTTACTAATTTTTCTATTTCTTATTTTTTGATTTCTTTTTTTATTTTTTATATAGAACCAGTTTTTAATAAAAATATTTTTTTTGTGTATATATATTGAATTTCATGTAACAAAACAAATTTTAATTGTTATTTGCTTTACTTTTTTTTTTTTTTTATCTCGCTTGCACTTGCTAAGTTAGCAAATTCATTTGCTAACAAATATTTAACATTTTACCTATAAATTATAATATTAAAAATTATTAATTAAATAATGAGTTAACTAAAAAAGATGTACTAGAGTTAACACTTTTTTTATTACAGATAACACTTTTACAATTATTGATCATATACTGTCGGATTTAAAAAATGAAAAGTATGATTTTAGAATTACTACTAAAGATGTAGTTAATCTGGACCATAAAGCGATCATAATTAGGATAAATAAAATTATAAAAAACTGTGAACCTATTTTCAACAAGGAAATATGTGTTACAAACATCCAAAAATTTAAGGCTCAAGTTAGTAATCTACTTCTAACAAATAGATGATCTTATTAAAATATTACAATTAGCTAATGAGAATTCTACTGTTAAAAAGATAATAAGAATTAGAAAAAATAATCAGTGGCTAACTAAAGAAATATTATACTTAATTGAAAAAAGAAATAAATTATTTAAAAAGCTAAAGAAGAATCCAAATTGTCTGGAAATTCAAGCTAAATTTAAAGAATTGAAAAACATTGTTACAAGGGAAATAAAACGAAAAAAAAAACAAAATTACTTTAATTATAAAATTCACTTAGCTGGGTCTGACTATAGAAAAATCTGGCAGTTGTCTGGCAATACAAAATCTGGCAAAATGCAACAGTTGTATTATGAAAAAGTCGTCTGATAGTAGTAAAGTTATCAATGAATTAAATAATAATGGAATTAAAATATATGATAACTTTAGTATTGCTAATGTATTTAACACGTATTTCAGTCAAATTGGTAATAGATTAGCAAATGATATTGCTGATGCAGAGAAATACACAGTAAAAAACAGGTTTATAGAATGGCCTATTTTTCTAAATCCAACAAACGAAGTAGAAGTATGTAACACTATTAAGCTGCTGAAAAATAATTCACCAGAAGCTGATAATATAACGGCATCAAATCTAAAACATGTGGCAACAATTATAGCAGCTAAACTTGCATCTGATTAATAGATGTCTCTCAACTGGTATTTATCCTGAATTTTTAAAGTCAAGTATGATAGTACCAATACATAAGTCGGGCTTAACTTCTGAAATATCCAATTACAGACCTATTACTCTTACAAGTTGCTTGGGGAGGATATTTGAAAAAATTATAAATGGTAGGATACAAAATTTTATTCAGAAAGTTGTAGGTTTTGATGGCAATCAATTTGGGTTTCACCAAGTATCAATATCTGTACTGATTCTGCAGTTTTAGTTTCAACCAACTTTATAATAAATAAGTTAGATGAAGGAAACTATGTATGCTCAGTGTTCGTCGATCTAAAAAAAGGTCTTCGATATAGTGAACCATAATATTCTACTAGAAAGACTGCATGAAATTGCGATACGGGGAACCGCTCTTGATCTTCTTAGATCTTATCTACAAGATAGGATCATAACTACAAAAATTAATGGTGTATTAAGTAACCAGTGTAGTATAAATATTGGGGTACAAGGATCAAGGATCAATACACAAGGATCAGTTTTAGGACCTACTTTATACCTACTTTATATTCATAACATTCAATGTGCTAATTTACAAACCGATTACAAGATTTTTGCAGATGACACTTTACTTATTTATAATGCTAAAACTAGTGAAGAATTAGAAAAAACAATAAATGAGGGACTTGCACAAATATATTAATTGGCTTAAAGGTAACAAATTAAGTATAAATGCTGACAAAATTACAGTTATGATATATAAAATAAAGAATAAGGCAGATATAAATCCAAAAATAATCATAAACAATGTTGTAATCGAAAGAGTTACTACATACATATAAGTATCTTGGTGTAACAATTGATGAGAAGCTGAGGTGGAAAAATCACATAAACAGAATTGTATCAAAAATAGGGCCTTTGTTAGGGGCTATCAAAAGAAGTGAAATAAAACTAAACAGGCAAGCAGCTAATAATATATATCATACTCATATAATTTCACACATTAGGTATAACATATGCAACTGGTCTAGTTGATCTACATGGATGACAGAAAAAGTTAGTACCCTAATAAATAAAGCTATAAAAAGTGTACATAAATATAACACAAGAAGCTGGAATTATTTTAATCATGTCAGATCCAGAACGGAGTTATCGCACAGTAGCTGCCTAACTTCAGCTATAAGAATCTATAATAAGCTACTACAAGATCTAAAGCAGAGCTCAAATATCAAATTATTTGCTAAAAAACTTAAGTACCTACTAAAGAGTAACTCTCTACCATACCTATATAATAACTAATATCGTAATTTTATACAGATATTCATATTTATGTAGATATAAATAATATAGATAAAGCCTCTCGCAACAAGGAAGCAAAAAAAAAAACACAAAACTAATAAAAAATGGATTGACAATGAGCTTCTCTCTGTCATCAATGCAAAATGCTTCTGGTATTCAAAATGGTTAAAAGATAAATCAAACTGTAATTTAGAGAGGGTTTATAAATATTTCAGAAATGAAGTAACAAACATGCGTAGAACTAAAAAACAAGTATTTTACGAAAAAGAGTTCAAAGATAGTATTTCAATATATCTAAGACATGGGATTGTATTAATAAAATCATATATAATGGAGAAACGAAGCACAATAAAATCGAGTTGTTAAAGGGACTATCAGATAAGGAATCACACATCAAAATCAACGAATTAAACTTACATTTTGCTACAGTTGGTGAAATACTGGCTAAGAAATGTGAAGAAACAATTTTCTATGCGCCAGCTGTAACTGAAAAATCTTTTGAATTTGAATATGCCAACAAACATCAAACTTATAAAATAATCAGCAAATTAAACAATTCAAACTCGATAGATTACATGAACATGTCTGCAAAAATGCTAAAATTATGCAATAACCAACTCTGCGAACCAATATTTAAAATAATTAATAAATCTCTTAAAGAAGGAATAGTTCCGAAACAATTAAAAATTGGCAGAGTCGTTCCTATTTATAAAAATGGAAGTAAAAAAGATTTAAATAACTACCGACCAATTTGTTTAGCACCGGTTCTATCCAAAATTTTGGAAAAAACGGTTAACCATCAATTATCTACATACTTGACAAAATTCAATATGCTGAATAAACGTCAATATAGTTTCAGATAGAAATCAAACACTGAAACAGCTATAATTGATATGTTAAACTATGTTCAAAACTTGAAAGAAAATAGGAAAAGAGTATCAATATTATTTATGGATTTAACTAAGGCTTTTGACTCAGTAGATTATGAAATTTTGCTCAAAAAAATACAAAGCTATGGAATAAATGAAGTAGCGTACAAATGGTTTGATTCGTACTTAAGTGATAGATATCAATATACACAAATCGGTGAAATAATAAGTAACAAGGAAAAGGTAAATTATGGTGTACCTCAAGGGAGTGTTCTTGGACCGCTATTATTTTTAATGTACATAAGCAGTATACATAACATCGGTGTCAAGGCACAGATTTTCTTATTTGCAGATGATATTTGCTTAATTTTTGAAGCAGATAACTATACCGAACTTCAAAACGTTATGATTGACGATATACAAAAACTAAACGAATGGCTTTCAGTTCAGAAGCTAACAATGAACACAAAAAAAACACAGTACATAATAATTAGCCCAAACACACCATTACTTAAAATCAAAAGTGGTAATGCAACACTGCAACAGGTAACTGAATTCAAATATCTTGGGCTTTGGATTGATGCAGATTTGAAATGGAAGACACACATTACCTACCTTAGTAATAAATTATCGTCAATTGCAGGAGTATTCAAAAAATTATCTGACCTACTACCTAATTCAACCAAAAAGTCGGTGTATTTTTCACTTTTTCACAGTCACCTTAGTTATGGCATAAAATTATGGGGAACAGCCTCAAAACAATTCATTGATGATCTTAAAGTGACACAAAATAAAGCTATAAAAAACTTATATAACTATAATTGGAGGGAAAACACAGAACTCATACATAGTCAAAAGGAATTACTAATGATTAGAGATTTAATAAAGCTTAAACTTATAATCCACATTCACAAGTTACAACGCAACAAATTCACACAATAACAACAATAAACAAATGAATGACGTTCATAATCTTAAGACAAGGAGTCAAAACCTACTTCATTTTGAACGCAAAAAAACAGCACATTTCGGCACATCAACAACTTTATGCATGGACATTATGCTATACAACAAAATAAGCATACAGTTTTAATCATTAGACACCACAAATTTAAAAAAAAAATTGACCGCAATTTATTTAAATAATTATTGTAAACTAAATTAATGTCAAATTGAATTATTTTCTCTTTTTTTGGATTCTTTTTTTTTTTTCCTTTTTGGTTTTGTTTACTAATTTTTCTATTTCTTATTTTTTGATTTCTTTTTTTATTTTTTATATAGAACCAGTTTTTAATAAAAATATTTTTTTTGTGTATATATATTGAATTTCATGTAACAAAACAAATTTTAATTGTTATTTGCTTTACTTTTTTTTTTTTTTATCTCGCTTGCACTTGCTAAGTTAGCAACTTCATTTGCTAACAAATATTTAACATTTTACCTATAAATTATAATATTAAAAATTATATTAATTAAATTATTAATTAAATAATGAGTTAACTACAAAAGATGTACTAGAGTTAACACTTTTTTTATTACAGATAACACTTTTACAATTATTGATCATATACTGTCGGATTTAAAAAATGAAAAGTATGATTTTAGAATTACTACTCAAGATGTAGTTAATCTGGACCATAAAGCGATCATAATTAGGATAAATAAAATTATAAAAAACTGTGAACCTATTTTCAACAAGGAAATATGTGTTACAAACATCCAAAAATTTAAGGCTCAAGTTAGTAATCTACTTCTAACAAATAGATGATCTTATTAAAATATTACAATTAGCTAATGAGAATTCTACTGTTAAAAAGATAATAAGAATTAGAAAAAATAATCAGTGGCTAACTAAAGAAATATTATACTTAATTGAAAAAAGAAATAAATTATTTAAAAAGCTAAAGAAGAATCCAAATTGTCTGGAAATTCAAGCTAAATTTAAAGAATTGAAAAACATTGTTACAAGGGAAATAAAACGAAAAAAAAAAACAAAATTACTTTAATTATAAAATTCACTTAGCTGGGTCTGACTATAGAAAAATCTGGCAGTTGTCTGGCAATACAAAATCTGGCAAAATGCAACAGTTGTATTATGAAAAAGTCGTCTGATAGTAGTAAAGTTATCAATGAAATAAATAATAATGGAATTAAAATATATGATAACTTTAGTATTGCTAATGTATTTAACACGTATTTCAGTCAAATTGGTAATAGATTAGCAAATGATATTGCTGATGCAGAGAAATACACAGTAAAAAACAGGTTTATAGAATGGCCTATTTTTCTAAATCCAACAAACGAAGTAGAAGTATGTAACACTATTAAGCTGCTGAAAAATAATTCACCAGAAGCTGATAATATAACGGCATCAAATCTTACACATGTGGCAACAATTATAGCAGCTAAACTTGCATCTGATTAATAGATGTCTCTCAACTGGTATTTATCCTGAATTTTTAAAGTCAAGTATGATAGTACCAATACATAAGTCGGGCTTAACTTCTGAAATATCCAATTACAGACCTATTACTCTTACAAGTTGCTTGGGGAGGATATTTGAAAAAATTATAAATGGTAGGATACAAAATTTTATTCAGAAAGTGGTAGGTTTTGATGGCAATCAATTTGGGTTTCACCAAGTATCAATATCTGTACTGATTCTGCAGTTTTATTTTCAACCAACTTTATAATAAATAAGTTAGATGAAGGAAACTATGTATGCTCAGTGTTCGTCGATCTAAAAAAGGTCTTCGATATAGTGAACCATAATATTCTACTAGAAAGACTGCATGAAATTGCGATACGGGGAGCCTCTCTTGATCTTCTTAGATCTTATCTACAAGATAGGATCATAACTACAAAAATTAATGGTGTATTAAGTAACCAGTGTAGTATAAATATTGGGGTACAAGGATCAAGGATCAATACACAAGGCTCAGTTTTAGGACCTACTTTATACCTACTTTATATTCATAACATTCAATGTGCTAATTTACAAACCGATTACAAGATTTTTGCAGATGACACTTTACTTATTTATAATGCTAAAACTAGTGAAGAATTAGAAAAAACAATAAATGAGGGACTTGCACAAATATATTAATTGGCTTAAAGGTAACAAATTAAGTATAAATGCTGACAAAATTACAGTTATGATATATAAAATAAAGAATAAGGCAGATATAAATCCAAAAATAATCATAAACAAAGTTGTAATCGAAAGAGTTACTACATACATATAAGTATCTTGGTGTAACAATTGATGAGAAGCTGAGGTGGAAAAATCACATAAACAGAATTGTATCAAAAATAGGGCCTTTGTTAGGGTTTATCAAAAGAAGTGAAATAAAACTAAACAGGCAAGCAGCTAATAATATATATTATACTCATATAATTTCACACATTAGGTATAACATATGCAACTGGTCTAGTTGATCTACATGGATGAAAGAAAAAGTTAGTACCCTAATAAATAAAGCTATAAAAAGTGTACATAACTATAACACAAGAAGCTGGAATTATTTTAATCATGTCAGATCCAGAACGGAGTTATCGCACAGTAGCTGCCTATCTTCAGCTATAAGAATCTATAATAAGCTACCACAAGATCTAAAGCAGAGCTCAAATATCAAATTATTTGATAAAAAACTTAAGTACCTACTAAAGAGTAACTCTCTACCATACCTATATAATAACTAATATCGTAATTTTATACAGATATTAATATTTATGTAGATATAAATAATATAGATAAAGCCTCTCGCAACAAGGAAGCAAAAAAAAAAACACAAAACTAATAAAAAATGGATTGACAATGAGCTTCTCTCTGTCATCAATGCAAAATGCTTCTGGTATTCAAAATGGTTAAAAGATAAATCAAACTGTAATTTATAGAGGGTTTATAAATATTTCAGAAATAAAGCAACAAACATGCGTAGAACTAAAAAACAAGTATTTTACGAAAAAGAGTTCAAAGATAGTAAAAACAATATATCTAAGACATAGGATTGTATTAATAAAATCATATATAATGGAGAAACGAAGCACAATAAAGTCGAGTTGTTAAAGGGACTATCAGATAAGGAATCACACATCAAAATCAACGAATTAAACTTACATTTTGCTACAATTGGTGAAATACTGGCGAAGAAATGTGAAGAAACAATTTTCTATGCGCCAGCTGTAACTGAAAATTTTTTTGAATTTGAATATGCCAACAAACATCAAACTTATGAAATAATCACCAAACTAAACAATTCAAACTCGATAGATTACATGAACATGTCTGCAAAAATGCTAAAATTATGCAATAACCAACTCTGCGAACCAATATTTAAAATAATTAATAAATCTCTTAAAGAAGGAATAGTTTCGAAACAATTAAAAATTGGCAGAGTCGTTCCTATTTATAAAAATGGAAGTAAAAAAGATTTAAATAACTACCGACCAATTTGTTTAGCACCGGTTCTATCCAAAAATTTGGAAAAAACGGTTAACCATCAATTATCTACATACTTGACAAAATTCAATATGCTGAATAAACGTCAATATGGTTTCAGATAGAAATCAAACACTGATACAGCTATAATTGATATGTTAAACTATAATATAGTTAAACTACATTCTTGATATAGTTAAACTACATTCTATTCTCTATCGTTCATTAGTACAGACGTGTTTATTTTTGCTTAATTTAATTAATTTTGATTTATAACTTAAATTTACCGAATTAATACACTAAAAATAAAAAAAAAAATTTAATAATACTTATAACCGTCTCGTCATAATTGATTGTTCAGCATTTATTTTAACCGGTAATAAACTTTTGACATAATTAAATCTTTTAATTTAATTTTATAAAAAATAATATTGACTAAATCAAAGTGCATTGCATTGTTTATTAACTCTTTTTAATTTAAAATTTTTTTTAATAATTTCAAAGTATTAGCTTTTTGCTTACATAATGTACAAAATTTTAATTTTTATCAATACTTAATTTATTTCTAAATATAAAATATTAAACTATAATGGAATTTAAATGTAATGCTACTAACTGTACCGTTTTCGATAATAAATCTAAAAAAGTCACATGTCGTGCATTTTGCGGAAGAAAATTGCATGGAGTATGCATAGGAGCCGATAGAGATTGGCATTATCCATCTCTGGATCAATGGTTCATCTGCACTGAATGTCAAAACCATGAATCACTTCTTCGAACGACGTACGACAAAATTATCGCCGGCATAAATAATCTAAATGACATCAACACACAGGAACGATTTCTAAAACTACTGGTGTATTAAACTCTAACAAGGCAGCTTTTACAGAGCTCTGTGATTCATTTGGTACCTGTATCTCCGAAATGACACAATTTTCTTCAGTGCAAAAAAAAGTCGTAGAAGCAGCTCTGGCATCGGTTAAGTTATCGGTTACGAATTTACAAAAAATATAACAGCAAATCTTAACCAAAACACAAATAATACTAACATTAATTTTAATAATGACATTATCAACCAACTTATAGCTGACAAAAATGAAATATCTTCAAGAATTAACGCGTTATATATTCATTGTAATGAAGCTACTTCCAATTGTACACAAATTGTCACTGAGGAGTTTAGGCAGCTAAAAGAATCCATTTCTTCTTCAAATACTTCAGCTAAAAGCAAAAATCTTTATGAAGAATTAATCGAAAGTGACACTACACTTCAAATGGATTGTAACAGTAGTCTACTTATTAAAAATCAACTTAACAATCAACTTAGCATCAACCATCCCAGCAGCATCCAATCCACTAACAGTCATTCCATAGTCAGCATACCTAGTTCGAGTCAATTCATCACCAGCCAATCCAGCCCACATGCTAGTAGCCAATCAATCACCACTAATAGTCAACCTGTCATCATCCAACCTACTTTAGCCGAGAATGTTAAAGCCGTTATTTTTGCGTTATACTTTTCAAAATTTCCAGCCTCTACAACAGTAAGTAGCTTAAGAAATAATTTAAAAAATAAATTTAACTGCAATAGTGTTAGCGTAGTTAATATTACACCAAGAAATTTAAAATACAAACCTAAGTACAAATAATTTAAAGTTATGGTACCTCAATCCAAGGTTAATGATATACTTTCTCACATACATTGGAAAAAGAATACTATAATACAACTTTTTAAAGACTTTAATACTCAAAAAGCACACATTAACACTGTAGATAATAAATCAGATACTAACTTAACAAATCACTCTAAAATCATTAAACCGTTAAATAAAAAAGTATATTACAAAACACAAACTGATACACAAATGAAAGTTAAGCAAAAATATAAGAATTTTGTAAAAGGTGAAACGCTCAATTCGGGAAAAAGCCGGTTCAAAAAAAATAGTAATAATAATAATAGTATTAATAATAATAATTATAGTAACAATAATATTAATAATGATAATATTAATAATAATATTAATAATAATGATAATGTTAATAATAAATATAATGATAATATTAATAATAATAGTAATAATAATGATAATAGTAATAATAATGATAATAATAATATTAATAATAATAATAATAATAATAATAATATAAATAATAATAATATTAATAATAATGATAATAATAATAATAATAATAATATAAATAATAATAATAATATTAATAATAATAATAATAATAATAATAATAATAATAATAATAATGATAATGATAATGATAATAATAATAATAATATAAATAATAATAATAATAATGATAATAATAATAATAATAATATAAATAATAATAATAATAATATAAATAATAATAATAATAATAATAATAATATTAATAATAATGATAATAATAATAATATAAATAATAGAATAAAAAAACATATTACATTAAACCCGGCATTAACCACCAATTGTTAGAATGACGCAACAATCTCTAACCGAGGACTGCATTTATGCACTTTCTAGATTTAGAGATGAGAAAATTCTAAATTATGTAAGATTATTCCTTGCATATTTACATGATGATTCTTACAATTGTGTCATTGAAGGTAAAACGAGAACTAGCTTACTTGTGCTGATACACAATGAAGGTTTACCATCAAACTATAAAGAGTTGTATAGTCTTTATTTCAAGTATCATAAAAATATTGGTTTTACCCAGAAACAAATTGAGGAAGATCTTAGAGCTTTCCGTAGTTACTGCAATAGTAACTACTACAACCACCTGTACCAATCTCGTGAGAACTACAATAAGTTTTTTCGGCCCAGCTCCAAGTAATAATTCAGCTTTAAATCTCAATACCATTTCTTATACAAATTCAAATCTAACAGCACTATCTAACTTTAATACAAATAATAATAATAATATAAATAATAATAATAGCGTTAATTGTTCTAATAATATACGCTACGCTAAATCACAATTGCAGTGGTATGAGAGGTAAGCTAAAAAAATTATTTATAGATGCTAAGTCATGTGATTTCAGTGTGTTAGCTATTACTGAAACATGGCTGAATGATTCGTTTTTAAACGAAGAAATATTAGACAGCACTTGAGCTATATATAGAAAAGATCGAGACTACCGGACTACAAATTGTTCCCGAGGAGGTGGTGTTCTACTTGCAGTCAAAAATAACTTATCTAGTATAGGTTTAACCACTAGGACTTGTAATTCTTTCGACCACCAATTTATTAAAGTAAACTTAGGTAAATACTTTTTTTTACCTTGGAATAGTTTACTTCCCTCCGAATTCTGACAATTCCTCATATAATGAATTTTATGATATATTATATCACAATATATTATCAAATATGAATGAAGATGATTCTATTTTTATTTTTGGGGATTTTAATCGTCCTTCTCTTTCTTTTATTGTCGACGACTCTGATAATTTGTTACTACCAATTAACTTTCAGGACGAAATAGATTTTGACCTTATTAGTACATTCTATGGTAATGATTTACAACAAATTATCAGTTTTCCTAATAAAAATAACAAGTGGTTAGATCTTGCATTTTCCAATGCATATGACAGCGTAGTGGTAAACCTCGCTGATGACGCAGTAAACCTTTTTACTAACACCTCTCATCATAACGCAGTCATCTTCGAAATCGCCAAGTCTATACCACTTTACACTAAATCGTACAATAATAATTTTGTATATGATTTTTTTAACGCTGATTATGATAGCATTAACAATGCTTTATCAGTCTCAATTGGGACGAGCTGTTAGCACAACAGGACATTGATTCATTAATCTCTATCTTTTATATGAGAATTTTTGACATAATAAACTCCTTTGTGCCAAAAATTCGTAAAAAAAACAAGACAACTGAACCTTGGCTCGATAGAGAACTTAGGACATTGCGTAACCAACGCAACAAATTGTACAAAAAAATCAAATTTTCAAAGGAGTCTAATATCAATTTGTTGAATATGCACAAGGATCTTGCATTTGAATTCAAACAAAAATCTAACTTAGCATACGATAATTATGTCACCGATATCGGCAACAAATTAATTTCAGATCCAAAAAAATTTTTTGACTTTATAAATATTAATCGTAAAAGTTACGGCTACCCAAACTCAATGTCGAAAGACAACACTTCCTCGTCTTGTCCTAAGGTAATTTGTAATTTCTTTGCTGATTGTTTTCAAAAAGTTTATCGTCCACAGGAATCTTCTATAAATTTCGATCTTTCAAATCAAACAAATAACTCAAATTCAATTATTACGGATCTATATCTTACTGAAAATTAAATATTTGAAGCAATCATTAACATCGATACTAAAAAAGGTGTAGGACCTGACTTAATCCCGCCGACTTTTTTATACAATAGTGTTAGTTATTTGACTTATCCACTTCATCTCATTTTTAATAAATCACTTTCCTCAGGTGTTTTCCCATATGCTTGGAAATCGTCTTATTTAATTCCCATCCACAAAAAGGGCGACAAAGCACACTACCGTGGTATAGCTATTTTATCGACTATTCCTAAGTTGTTCGAAAAAATGGTCGTAAACAAAATTACACCCATCATAAACACAAAATTAAATGAACAGCAGCATGGTTTCAGAAAAGGTCGTTCTACCTCAACAAACCTTTTGGTTTATACATCTGAAATCCTTAATGAAATCGAAAATGGGCACCAAGTTGATGCTATTTACACAGATTTTAGTAAAGCATTTGATCGTGTCGATCATACTATTTTGCTTAACAAACTTGTTGCAATAGGTATTTCGGGTACATTTCTTACATGGCTGTACTCTTACTTAAAAAATAGAACTCAAAATATAAAATTCCAAGGTTTTTTATCAAACACAGTGACCATTACTTCAGGAGTACCTCAAGGTAGCCATTTAGGTCCACTTCTATTTAATATATTAATTTGAGACCTTTCGGCCAAACTAGTGGGTGTATCACATATTGCATTTGCCGACGATCTTAAATTTTACCACGTTATCAAAAATATTTCTGATGTTGCATTACTTCAGTCAAACCTACATTCTTTACAAGAATGGTGCTTTTCCAATAAGTTAAAGCTGAACATTCAAAAATGTAAGGCTATTAGTTTTACACGGAAAAGATCTACTATTTTATTCGATTATTCTATTGATAATGTAACTCTAGAAAGGGTAAGCAGCATGACCGATCTAGGGATTCTTTTGGATGATAAGCTTAACTTCCATCTTCACTATGAGCATATGATTTCCAAGGCAAATAAAATGTTAGGATTCATTAAAAAAAGAGCTAAAGAATTCAGTAACATAGCGGTGACAAAATCTCTCTACTGTTCTTTAGTACGATATATCCTAGAATACGGCGACATTGTTTGGAATCCTGCATTTCAAATACATTCCGATAGAATCGAATCAGTTCAAAAACAATTACTATTATTTGCTTTGAGAAATCAATATAACCCTATTGACTATTCAATGCTACCTAATTATAATGTAAGATTAAATTCATTGAACATGTTAACTTTATCTCCACGCAGGCAGATACTTTCATCCTGTTTTACTTTTGACGTTTTAAATAAAAATATTGACGTTCAGTTTTTAATAGATAGTTTTAAATTAAACAATGAAGTTAGAGTTACACGAAACACTAAGTATTTAATTGAAAATACTCATAGAACTGAATATGGAAGAAATGAACCAATTAACAGATGTTGCATTACATTCAACAAACACAGTAATCTCTTTTCAACTCAAATATCAAGGAACACATTCAAACAAAAATTAATACAAAAATTTGTTACTAACCTTACAAAATAACCTTAACTTTCATAATATTAGATTACACTTCATATTGTACAAATTATTTTATTTTTACCTAACTGAGTTATATTAATTCAAATCTAACTGTGTTTTTGCTTTGCAAGCAATTTGTAATTTACCATATAAGTCAATGTAATAATTTTTTTTTATTTGCATTTATCGTGTTTTATTTTGTACTTGTTATTATTAAGTTTTAGCCGTTAGATTTGTTATGTAAAAACCTTGATTTGGTTATAATAATAATAATAATAAACTATGTTCAAAACTTGAAAGAAAATAGGAAAAGAGTATCAATATTATTTATGGATTTAACTAAGGCTTTTGACTCAGTAGATTATGAAATTTTGCTCAAAAAAATACAAAGCTATGGAATAAAAGGAGTAGCATACAAATGGTTTGATTCGTACTTAAGTGATAGATATCAATATACACAAATCGGTGAAATAATAAGTAACAAGGAAAAGGTAAATTATGGTGTACCTCAAGGGAGTGTTCTTGGACCGCTATTATTTTTAATGTACATAAACAGTATACATAACATCGTTGTCAAGGCACAGATTTTCTTATTTGCAGATGATATTTGCTTAATTTTCGAAGCAGATAACTATACCGAACTTCAAAACGTTATGATTGACGATATACAAAAACTAAACGAATGGCTTTCAGTTCGGAAGCTAACAATGAACACAAAAAAAAACACAGTACATAATAATTAGCCCAAACGCACCATTACTTAAAATCACAAGTGGTAATGCAACACTGCAACAGATAACTGAGTTCAAATATCTTGGGCTTTGGATTGATGCAGATTTGAAATGGAAGACACACATTACCTACCTTAGTAATAAATTATCGTCAACTGCAGGAGTATTCAAAAAATTATCTGACCTACTACCTAATTCAACCAAAAAGTCGGTGTTTTTTTCACTTTTTCACAGTCACCTTAGTTATGGCATAAAATTATGGGGAACAGCCTCAAAACAATTCATTGATGATCTTCAAGTGATACAAAATAAAGCTATAAAAAACTTATATAACTATAATTGGAGGGAAAACACAGAACTCATACATAGTCAAAAGGAATTACTAATGATTAGAGATTTAATAAAGCTTAAACTTATAATCCACATTCACGAAGTTACAACGCAACAAATTCACACAATAACAACAATAAACAAATGAATGATATTCATAATCTTAAGACAAGGAGTCAAAACCTACTTCATTTTGAACGCAAAAAAAAAACACATTTCGGCATATCAATAACTTTATACATGGACATTATGCTATACAACAAAATAAGCATACAGTTTTAATCATTAGACACCACAAATTTAAAAAAAAAATTGACCGCAATTTATTTAAATAATTATTGTAAACTAAATTAATGTCAAATTGAATTATTTGTTCTTTTTTTGGATTCTTTTTTTCTTTTTGTTTTTGTTTACTAATTTTTCTATATTTCTTATTTTTTTATTTTTTTTTTATTTTTTATATAGAACCAGTTTTTAATAAAAATATTTTTTTTGTGTATATATATTGAATTTCATGTAACAAAACAAATTTTAATTGTTATTTGCTTTAGGTACTTTTTTTTTTTTTTTTATCTCGCTTGCACATGCTCAGTTAGGAAATTCATTTGCTAACAAATTTTTAACATTTTACCTATAAATTATAATATTAAAAATTATATTAATTAAATTATTAATTAAATAATGAGTTAACTAAAAAAGATGTACTAGAGTTAACACTTTTTTTTATTACAGATAACACTTTTACAATTATTGATCATATACTGTCGGATTTAAAAAATGAAAAGTATGATTTTAGAATTACTACTCAAGATGTAGTTAATCTGGACCATAAAGCGATCATAATTAGGATAAATAAAATTATAAAAAACTGTGAACCTATTTTCAACAAGGAAATATGTGTTACAAACATCCAAAAATTTAAGGCTCAAGTTAGTAATCTACTTCTAACAAATAGATGATCTTATTAAAATATTACAATTAGCTAATGAGAATTCTACTGTTAAAAAGGTAATAAGAATTAGAAAAAATAATCAGTGGCTAACTAAAGAAATATTATACTTAATTGAAAAAAGAAATAAATTATTTAAAAAGCTAAAGAAGAATCCAAATTGTCTGGAAATTCAAGTTAAATTTAAAGAATTGAAAAACATTGTTACAAGGGAAATAAAACGAAAAAAAAACAAAATTACTTTAATTATAAAATTCACTTAGCTGGGTCTGACTATAGAAAAATCTGGCAGTTGTCTGGCAATACAAAATCTGGCAAAATGCAACAGTTGTATTATGAAAAAGTCGTCTGATAGTAGTAAAGTTATCAATGAAATAAATAATAATGGAATTAAAATATATGATAACTTTAGTATTGCTAATGTATTTATAACACGTATTTCAGTCAAAATGGCAATAGATTAGCAAATGATATTGCTGATGCAGAGAAATACACAGTAAAAAACAGGTTTATAGAATGGTCTATTTTTCTAAATCCAACAAACGAAGTAGAAGTATGTAACACTATTAAGCTGCTGAAAAATAATTCACCAGAAGCTGATAATATAACGGCATCAAATCTAAAACATGTGGCAACAATTATAGCAGCTAAACTTGCATCTGATTGATAGATGTCTCTCAACTCGTATTTATCCTGAATTTTTAAAGTCAAGTATGATAGTACCAATACATAAATCGGGGTTAACTTCTGAAATATCCAATTACAGACCTATTACTCTTACAAGTTGCTTGGGGAACATATTTGAAAAAATTATAAATGGTAGGATACAAAATTTTATTCAGAAAGTGGTAGGTTTTGATGGCAATCAATTTGGGTTTCACCAAGTATCAATATCTGTACTGATTCTGCAGTTTTAGTTTCAACCAACTTTATAATAAATAAGTTAGATGAAGGAAACTATGTATGCTCAGTGTTCGTCGATCTAAAAAAGGTCTTCGATATAGTGAACCATAATATTATACTAGAAAGACTGCATGAAATTGCGATACGGGGAACCGCTCTTGATCTTCTTAGATCTTATCTACAAGATAGGATCATAACTACAAACATTAATGGTGTATTAACTAACCAGTGTAGTATAAATATTGGGGTACAAGGATCAAGGATCAATACACAAGGATCAGTTTTAGGACCTACTTTATACCTACTTTATATTCATAACATTCCATGTGCTAATTTACAAACCGATTACAAGATTTTTGCAGATGACACTTTACTTATTTATAATGCTAAAACTAGTGAAGAATTAGAAAAAACAATAAATGAGGACTTGCACAAATATATTAATTGGATTAAAGGTAACAAATTAAGTATAAATGCTGACAAAACTACAGTTATGATATATAAAATAAAGAATAAGGCAGATATAAATCCAAAAATAATCATAAACAATGTTGTAATCGAAATAGTTACTACATACATATAAGTATCTTGGTGTAACAATTGATGAGAAGCTGAGGTGGAAAAATCACATAAACAGAATTGTATCAAAAATAGGGCCTTTGTTAGGGGCTATCAAAAGAAGTGAAATAAAACTAAACAGGCAAGCAGCTAATAATATATATCACGCTCATATAATTTCACACATTAGGTATAACATATGCAATTGGTCTAGTTGATGTACATGGATGAAAGAAAAAGTTAGTACCCTAATAAATAAAGCTATAAAAAGTGTACATAACTATAACACAAGAAGCTGGAATTATTTTAATCATGTCAGATTCAGAACGCATTTACTTAATTTAAATCAAAAGTGGTAATGCAACACTGCAACAGGTAACTGAGTTCAAATATCTTGGGCTTTGAATTGATGCAGATTTGAAATGGAAGACACACATTAGCTACCTTAGTAATAAATTATCGTCAATTGCAGGAGTATTCAAAAAATTATCTGACCTACTACCTAATTCAACCAAAAAGTCGGTGTATTTTTCACTTTTTCACAGTCACCTTAGTTATGTCATAAAATTATGGGAACAGCCTCAAAACAATTCATTGATGATCTTCAAGTGACACAAAATAAACCTATAAAAAACTTATAGAACTATAATTGGAGGGAAAACACAGAACTCATACATAGTCAAAAGAAATTACTAATGATTAGAGATTTAATAAAGCTTAAACTTATAATCCACATTCACGAAGTTACAACGCAACAAATTCACACAATAACAACAATAAACAAATGCATGATGTTCATAATCTTAAGACAAGGAGTCAAAACCTACTTCATTTTCAACGCAAAAAAACAGCACATTTCGGCACATCAACAACTTTATACATGGACATTATGCTATACAACAAAATAAGCATACAGTTTTAATCATTATACACAAATTTAAAAAAAAAATTGACCGCAATTTATTTAAATAATTATTGTAAACTAAATTAATGTCAAATTGAATTATTTTTTCTTTTTTTGGATTCTTTTTTTTTTTCCGTTTTGGCTTTGTTTACTAATTTTTCTATTTCTTATTTTTTTATTTTTTATATAGTTGCAATTGACATATAATGTTTGGTTGTAATTACAAATGACAACAATAAGGTACAAGTGTTTTTTTTAAATTTTGTTTTAAATAAACTATTTATTATTAAAAATGGAAAAAGAATTAATTTTAATGGAAATGCTTGATAGTGATTCAGAAAAAAGAAGAATCAGAAAGTTGTAGTAGTGAGACCGAAATAAATTAAACATTAAATAATAAAACATTTAAAGTGCATTTCTTTCTTACTCGTTTCAAAATGGCCGAAATAGAGTTCTACTTCGAGAGCAAAGCTAACTTAAATATTACAAAGTTACAAAGGTCGAACTGTCAAAGTCTTATGAAGTATCATTATCATATTATTATTTCAAATTTTTATATTATAAATATTGAAGTACTTGTAGACGAAATCGTTCAATTGAACTATACTTAAACAAAATTTTTTTTAAGATTCCATTATTTGTTTGTAACAGAGACTGAAACCGAACCTGAACCCGAACCCTTCGGGTTCGTTGTTTTAATAATCATGAACCCGAACCCCGTTGAAGCCAAAAAAGCATTCAGTTCGGGTTCATAAATTTAAAAAATATATTTATAAAAACCAAAAGGATGACAAAAAAAAAAGCCAAAAAGATGACAAAAAAAAATCGTAAAGTTTCTTATGGTTCGTATTCGTTAATGTTGGCTAAAGAACGGTATTTTTTTTATAGTAGCCTACTACGATACAAATAGTAAAATTTCTCGTCTTCATTAATGTTAATTTTTTATTACTACAAACTGAACGTGTTTTATATTGTTTGTTATTTTAAATTAAATTAAATTCTAAAATTATTTTGAATACAGTAAAGTAAGTACATATAAATTTTAATTTTAAAAATTTTAAATATATTTTACTATTTTAGGTTGATTTTTCTAATTTAGAAATGTCTGCGATATTAATTAAAAAATTATTTGTATATGATGCAGGTAAGGATGTTTCCATATGCTCAAAATGTAATATCGAAATGAAAGGTAAACATGCTGCAAATCTTGGCCGGCATATTCAAAGGAAACATCCTGAATTATACAAGGAAGCTCAAAATCAGGCATCAACATCGAAAATTAGCCAGCTCTCCAATAAAAGAGCCAGAGTAGAAGAAAATACTCTTCAACAGTATTTGAATGTAATCAAGATAAAAATGTGCAAAAAAAGTTTCATTGATTCATGCGTAAAGTTAGTAACCGTTAATGGCCGTCCTTTCACAATTTTTGACGATTCTGGCATGAAAGAAATAATCGATCCGATTATGAATGCACTAAAAATATCAATTAATAGTCATAATGTAATTGATCTTGTTAACGACAAAGCAATGGACATAAAAAATAAAATGAAATTGGAAATGTCAAAAAAAATGATTTCAATCAAAATTGATTCTGCATCTCGCCTTGGCAGAAGTATTGTAGGAATAAATGCTGAATATATCTTCGACGGAAAAATAAAGCTACGAACTTTGGACATCAGATAATGGGAAAAATATGATCAAAGCTGCTGAATTATTAAAAGACGATAATGAAAACTTTGAAACGGAAGTTGAATTTAACATAGCTGAAGAAAATACTCTATTTAATATTGAACAGGAAGGAGCAGAAACATTAGCATATTCGTACCCAAATATTACTCATTTCAGATGTGTTGCTCATAGTGTACAGTTGGCAGTCCTCGATACTATATCTAATCCTGCTTTTAAGAAAATACTGGATGAATGTAGAGCTATTTGCAAAAAATTTCGAACACCGAATATTTCTTCTTTAGCTAAGAAGCTAAACATGAAAAAAGCCATACTAGACTGTCCAACTAGGTGGAATTCGACTTATGATATGATAAAAGTCCTATTGGAATATAGAAGTTTTTGTTCGGATTTAATGAATGCTGAGTTAACTATGAATGATAATATTTGGAATATTTGTGAAGAATTTGTCGAAGTTTTTGCACCTGTTAAAAAATTAACGCTTAAACTACAAGAAGAACAGATTAATTTAGGTGATTTTTATGGAATCTGGCTAAGTTTTAAATTAGAACTGACAAAAGATGACCAAACAAAAACATTGTCCAATGAATTATATACCAATATTATTAAAAGAGAACACAACTTTATAAATAATCCACTTTTGATTGCAGCAGTATACCTAGATAGCAGATTTAGATTAATGCTAAGTCTCGAAGATATTGGCAATGATAAGAAACAAATTTTAAAAACAATAAAAATTCTAAGATTTACAAATGGAGAGAGAAGAGAATTTTATAAGAACAGAAATTTCTAGTTCTTCAGAAGAAGATGTGGATATTATTGAACAAGTTTTAAAGAGGAAAGAAAAGTGTTCTCAAATTAATCCGGAAGATATAAATGCTACTAGTTCCATTGATAGTTCAGTTACAAATGAGATGGACATATACGAAAATTATCCGAGGCTGGCAAAAGAAAAAAGTATTTTACGATTTTGGGAGCAACATAAATTACAAACACCTTTATTATATCAGGTGTTCCAGATCATCTTTGCAGTTCCTGCTACGCAAGTAAGCGTAGAGAGGGCTTTTTCAGCTCTTAAATTTATACTATCACCACAAATATCAAATTTAAAAGAAGAAAACTTAAAAAATATATTAATTATTAAATTAAACGAAAAATTTTTGGAAAAATAAAATAAATAATTTTTTTTTAAAATAAATAAAAAATGTTGTTTTTTTTTCTAAATTTTGAACCCGAATCTGAACCCAGAACCGAATCTGAACCGGAACTTTTTATTTTGATTAACCCGAACCCGAACCTGAACCCAATTTTTTCAGGGTTTCAGTCCCTGACTTTGTAATAAATACATGTTATAAACGAAAACGAACAAACTGCACTCAGCGTAAGAATGAAACTCACTCTGTTAAAATATATTTTTTTGACATTTAAAAACTTTATAAATTTATAAAGTTTTTGCCCGATAAAATTTTCCTGGCTAAAACTTTATAAAAGTGTGTCACGTGATCAAAAATTTAGTCAGAGAAATAGTCACTCTCAGTACGCAGACAGTTTTCGGGCTAAAAATTTATAAAGTTTTACATTTTTTGTAAAGTTTTTGAGTACGCAGACAGACCTAATATGTATACATATTTACATATTCATAGAAGTGCATACTTAACGTAACTACTATTTTTATTTGTACATAAAAATGTTAGCTAGTTAATTTGTTTGCTTTTCTTTAGAGAAAGATTAAAAGAGTAACACAAAAAAAATTGGGTTCCATTGCCCAACTACTCCCAATTATTTTTTTCGTGTAAAAGGAGAGCAAACGTCAGCATTTAGCTAAACATATTAGGTCCGTCTGCGTACTTTCCTGACTAATTTCTCTGGCTATTTTTTTTTTGAGAGAAAAAAGTAAAATTTCACGTTTTTCTCATTTTATTGTCATTTGTAAGGAAAAGTACGCAGACAGAAAACTGACTAAAAATGTTATAGTTGACACTTCACACTTGCAATTGACATATGTTTAGTTGAAATTACAATTGATAACAATAAGGTAGAAGTTTTTTTTCAGATTTGTTTTTAAATTCAATTGTGTTAAATTATTTATTATTAAAAATGGAAAACGAATTAATTTTAATGGAAATGCTTGATAGTGATTCAGAAAAAGAAGAATGAGAAAGTTGTAGTAGTGAGACCGAAATAAGTTAAACATTAAATAATAAAACATTTAAAGTGCGTTTCGTTTCTTACTCGTTTCAAAATGACGGGAATACAGTTCCGGTTCGAGAACAAAGCTAACTTAAATATTACAAAGGTCAAACTGTCAAAGTCTTATGAAGTGTCATTATTATATTATTATTTCAAATTTTTATATTATAAATTTACATATTGAAATACTTGTAAACGAAATCGTTCAATTGAACTATATTCTTAAAATAAAATTTTTTTCAAGACTCCATTATTTGTTTATAATAAATACATGTTATAAACGAAAACGTAATACATGTTATAAACGAAAATCTTATAAATATTCTCAAAATAAAACTTTGAAAGTAACATAAAATAAAATACCCACCACTGCAATTGGACTTATTCTCGAGGGCGGTGTAAGAGAAATCATTGAATTCTGAACTAAATCTCGTTGAACTTGATTTGATACATCTGTCTGAAGAGCAGCTAATGTTGGGTCAAGTGTTACCTCTTTAATTCCACTTGGTTGCCAACTTTTATTTGATTGATTTAGCCACTGCAAATCTTGTGTTGGTTCGAAGCCATAGTTATAAGAATCATTTTCGAAAAAAATGTCTTCATGATTTCCAACAAAATTTATTTTACTGTAGTCTCTACACTCCGCTGTCATAACTTGAATAGTGTTTTCTCTCGAAATTTGTGAATTTGGTTGAAATGGAACACGTGTCCTTATTTGTCCAGAATATTTTTCAGAATTAGAAATTGGAGTTAATGTTCGGTTGTTAGTCATAAATCCAACAGATGGGATAACTTGAGGTGTTTGTCCTTGTTGTTGATTATATGCATTTGGTGAAGGATTGGAAATTCCACTTAAGGCAGCTGTTAAAGCCTGTAATCCTACGCCACTCTCATTGACACGAATCTTTTTTTGTCGTTCGCAGTAAGCTTTCCAAGTTTCTTCATTGAAACCGTAGTTAAAATAATCAGTAATATCAGCACCTGGTTTTCTCCAAGGTTTTTCATCCAGTGAATCTATACTAAATTCTTGAGCAGATACGCCATTAATAGAACCCATGCTTTCAAACTCCTCAATACTGAATTTTCCACTAGACTGCTTTTTCTCAGTTTGACAAATAACTCCAGGAACTAGAAAACTCTGCCTTTGTTTTGGGTACAATGGACCTGACTTAATTCGTCCAATCACAATGTTAATATCATCATCACTTTCATCTTCACTATAATCTTCATCAGCAACTTTGTTTTTGCCATTATGCAGATTTTCGTTTTCAACATTTTTTTCCAAAATTATTTGATTTTCTTCTTGCTCTTCCATTTCCATTGCGGGATCATCTTCAATTGAAATTTGTCTATGTTTATCTGAACATTCATTTCCTAATAACATATCCCTCTTAGAATTTTCTTGGTCTAAATGACCAGGCTGTCCTATTACATTTTGAGCATTTTCTTTATCGTATTCATTTATTTTGTATTTTTCGTATTCCTGATTATTTTTAGAATCTATATTTTCTGTACCGTATAACCAACTATCTTCATTTGCATCTTCTGACATTTTATTCTTTTTTAATACACTTTGATATTATTACAAAGTGATATTTTTCTTTACTAAACGCAAAAGCTTTTATTTATTTTAAAAGAAACAAAAAGCAAACCCATTCACATCACACAATTGCAGCTTTAACGTATAAACAGAATGATGTTGATTTTCCGCGAGCGAATGCCACTTACCGCGTTCATACCGTACTTAATTTAACTAGAGCTACTAACGTCAGAACGAGTTGTAGCAAGTGTTCTTACCGTACTTAGCCACATATTATGTTAAAAAAGTAATTTGATAAGAAAACATTTTGATTTATAGTACATATATTTTGGAAAATTATTTTATTAATAATTAAAAATTATTATTTATGGAAAATTATTAATATTATTTAATTTGGATTCCACAGCTAATAAGCAAATTTCAAAAATTACATCTATAGCGCCAATTATGACAATTGTAGTAAAAATGTGATGTTTATATCATTGCTACGTAACTCTACCTATATTTAGCATAAGCTAAATACCTTCAGCTAATTCAGCCAGCTAGAGGTAAAAAAATGTGGTGTTTAAACCGTTGCTACAAACGTCAAACCATTTGGCTCTAGCTAAATTAGCTGCGGTATAAACCCAGTAAAAGTGTATTTAAGAGCCCAAAATGATATCGGAATTATCATATCGGAAAATCGTTGGCGAAAAAATAATTCTAATTTCTATTTTTGCAGCTGGCGCAAAAATTACAATTCAAATTCGATGACAACTTTTTATTTTTGTTGTGATATAATGACATTTAGAAATTAAATTTCAACTTATTATTTAAATCCCAATTTATAATGACGCGTTGTTAAATCTCCACGCGTGCGGCGCGATGACATTTAAAGTAGAAAACACAAGTTTAAATGGCTCAAGTTATAATGATGTAGCAACGTTGTAGTAACGCGCCACGCTTTTCTAAAATAGAAAATTGTTCTAAATTTGCGCGCGTTGTGAATCAAAAACAAAAACAACAATCACATTTCAAAATTAAAAAAGCCGAGATTGAGTGAACACAATATAAAAAAAATTATTAAAATAAAATGGATAATTTGGACGAAAAATTTTTGAATTTTTTTTTTAACTTTACAAAATTCAAATCTTTCAGTTTACGAATTGTTTATGTTTTTATAAAATGTCAAGTGTGTAGTGTCGCCTGCGCCGGACGCGTAGCAGTGAAACAAGTGTAGAATTGACGCGTCATTATAATTTGACCTTAACAATGTTTAACAAGATGGAAGAGATTAGAGAAGCTAATAGAAAAAGTAAAATTGTGGGAAATTATTTATAATTTAAAACACCCACATTACTTGTATTTCATACAAGCTAAAAACAATTAGTACTCACCGTATTCGAAAAGTTGTAGTGGATTGTTTAAATTGGGAGCGGAGCTATCGGTGGCAGCAGTCTCCATCTAAACTGATTTTTTCCGAAGCCGAAACCGATATTTTTAGTTTTCCACGTTTCCATAATTTAAAAATGTCAGAAATACGTTCCCATAATTTAAAAATGTACGCTGTGTTCGATATCCGTTCGAAACACAAATCTGAAACAAAAAAAAAAAACTGGAACTTTTTGTTTTTTCATTGTATCTATTTTTTTTTTATTTCCTTCGGGCTTTTTCGAACTAAAGCACTTGACACAGCACTTCGCAACTGTATTTTCCGAAAATACTTGATTATCGCCCTAAATTTCTGACCGGATTGCAAATTTGTGAGAGTTAAAAAATTGTTAGGAGCCTTATAGCATTTTTATATAAAATTTATTTTGACAGATGCAAAAAAGGATTTTATTCTACCTTTTACTATATTTAGAATTATTTATGATCACTATGGTAATACTGAGTTAATTTTGAATGCATGAAATCATTAATTATAAGTTGTTATTATGTATTTTAATTTTTTAATTTTTTGTGAAAAGAAATATAGAAACTGTATTTCACATAACTAGGTATATATTTTCTACACTAGTTAAATTGATCCGGAGGTCAGCTATAAAGAGGTGGTCAACGAGACAGAACTTGAGGATACCCACTCGATGAACTCCTTTACGGAAATTTCAGAGCAGGGATCCTCACTTGCCGAGATGGACCCGATAACCCTGGAGGGCCTGGAGGAGATTACTCCGACAGATGCAGGTACTCCAGGAGTCGGGAAAATCAGGGACAGGAGGGGTGAAATAAATACCCCACCTAGCGAGGGCAAATAACCAATACACCCTCGTATAAGCTTGGTGATGAAAGTAATCCAAGCAAACATTCATAGAAGTATCACCACGGAGTGGCGAAGAGAATGCCAAAGGAAGATATTACTGTGGCACTAATTCAGGAGCCCAGTAGAATGAAAGATCAACCAACAGGTTGGGATAGGAAACATTTCAGGTAATAGAAACACCTGCGACAATGGTAGGCCTAGAACTTGCATTGTAATTACAAATGTACTAAAAGCTATTTCCATTTCACAGCTCAATAGTAAGGATACGACCACCTTATTAACTGAATGGGAGGTAGAAGGGAGCAAAGTGAATATCATCTTGGCATCGGTGTACCTGCCGTACGATGAACAAGAACCACCGCCGACGAAAGGGCTTAAGAACCTGGTAAGTTATTCAGAACTTAACGATATACACCTGATTGTGGGCTGTGATGCTAACTCACACAATACAGTCTGGGGCAGCACCAACGTCAACAACAGAGGTAAATCACTTTTAGAATATATATGTGCAACGAACCTGCTGATTCTGAATAACGGTAATGTTCCAACCTTTATAAACAGAAACCGCAGAGAAGTTATAGATATAAGTCTAGCCAGTAATAGTATAGGCAATATAATTAAGAATTGGCATGTATCGGAGGAGGTATCTTTCTCAGATCATCGCCATATTAGGTTTGACCTAGATTTAGGCCATACAGAAAACTGTCCCTTTAGATATCCTAAAAGAACGGATTGGAATCAATTTAGATCGTATCTTAGAGAAAAATTTAACTCGAGACTGTACCCTATAAACTGTACAAACGAACTGGACAGAGAAAACGAGTTCGTAACAACGGCAATAAGCGAATCATATGAAAGCTCATGTCCACTGATACGCATATCTAAACGATATAAGCAAAGGTGGATGAACAGAAACCTGATGGAAGTCAGGAAAAAAGTTAGGAAACTTTTCAATAAAGCAATAAACACCCAAAGATATACGCATTGGGCGGATCATAGGAAAGCACTCAAAGATTTCAAAAAAGAGTGCAGATCCGAAAAAACGGAGGCTCTGGAGGGAATTTACAGAGCAAATAGATAAAGTTGGTGATGCTTCAAAATAGAGGAAGATCCTCTCTAAAGGGCATACGCAACAAGAGTAACCCTCGGATGCTTTATCGATTTTGAGGGTGCGTTTAATAACGTCGAAATAGAAAAAGTACTAGGAAGTATGGAAGGTATATTGAAGACTTTTTGCTCAGGTGGGTTAAATCCATGCTGAGTAATAGAATAGCAATTTCTAACTTTGGTACGGCCGTAAAGAGAAAAACAATCTTAAGAGGAACACCGCAAGGAGGTATCCTATCTCCACTACTATGGCTTATAGTAGTGGATGAGCTGTTAGTAAAGCTATCGACAAATAACCATAGAGTGTTATGCTACGCGGACGATGTGCTTCTATTGGTTACCGAAAAAGAGTCGGCCAACACAATAGACACAATGCAAAGGGCAATCGACATAACCATAGATTGGGCCGAGTCGAATGGCCTTAAAATGAATCCAAGCAAAACCGAATTATGTCTTTTTAGCAGACAAAGGGATAGAATTTTACCACAAGCACCACGAATAAACAACACACAATTAGAATTTACCAACTGTGTAAAATATGTAGGAGTGTATTTGACAGCCACAAAAAAGAACAGGTACCGAAACATCCTAACGCAAATACAACGTCAAGGATGCCTTGGTATGACTGGTTCGACAAGAACAACGTCAACGAATTCTATGGAAGCAATCCTGGATCTAGAACCGATAGAAATTTATATCTAACGAAGATCCATGGATACAGCCATGAGGCTCTTCATGAAAGGTAACTGGCGTAACGACACAAGTTCGGTAGGTCACAAGGAAATTCTACGAATAGTAGAGAATGCGGGCGTAAACATACACAACTTCCGGGTCGGCCCGGAAGCTGCTGATATGATTGCAGGAGATCTCAGGTTGGACCGCAACTTCGGGACGGAAACAGTCCACCCGAGGCATACCAGTGCCCATAACCAATTGGATTGGAATTGGAATTGGAATAAATGTGTATACAGACGCTGCCAGAAAGGGCAGTAACTGTGGTATAGGTATCATATGTGATGATTTGAACATGCGAATTGCGAATACAGTAGCGTCTCACGCGACTGTACGTCAGTGCGAAGCAGTCGCAATAGAATTTGCAGCAAAAGAACTACTTCGGAAAAGAATACGGAGTAAAATCATAAACATACACACCGATTGCAAATCAATCGTTAGAATTATGGAGGGTGGTTTGCACAAGTCGAGGAAAACGATTGAGTGCTGGAAAGCCTTAAATGCACTGGGGGAAACAAACGCAGTTAAGCTGCAGTGGATACCAGTGCACTCGGGCTACCCAGGTAACGAAATTGCAGACATGACAGCAAAATCTGTATTAAACAGATAGCTGGTGGATATAGAAGATGTAGGTATGTCGTACTCTGCGGTAAAGTTAGCAACAAGCCACTGGGCAAAGGCCAGAGCCAAGGAAAGTTGGTGGCAATCCCCAGGTTCAATACATACGAAGGAATTCTGGGGAGAATACAGTAATAAAAAGACTCAGAAAATTCTAAAACTAAATAGAACCGATCTGAGAACATACGTGGGAATTAGCACAGGACACCTGTTACTAAGGGCTCATGCCGAAAGAATAGGTATAACGGAAGTGAATTTATGTAGGGGATGTGGGCAAGAGGCAGAAACAGTACTTCACGTTCTGTGCCAATGCCCGAATTTGAGGACCCTAAGGCGAAGAACCTTGGGAGAGGATCAATGGGGAAACTTCTCCGAGGTGAGAATGCTCAATATAGGAGAAATAGTGCTTTTCATGAAGGGAATTGAGCGGCTCGACAAGACGCTGTAGAAAGCGAGCGGATCGTTGAGCAGGGGAGCACAGCGGGTCGCAGGGCCTAGGTGTAAGGCCTATTTCATGCCCTCCCTGAGAAACAACAGTTAAATTGTTACAATAACCAAAATAAGTTGCAATTCTATATATTGTTTTCCAAAAAAGTTGTATCATTTAATAATAAAAAATTATTATTTTGCAGAATAATATTTATTGTCTTCCTAATATTTCATGCATTTTTTTTTTCCTAAGGGGGCTTGGAATCTTCCAAAGACATCAAGAACTTCCCTATTGGTAGTGTCAGATTCTTACTGACTAAAACTAGCTCCCTTTTAGCCAATATAACGCGATGAAACCCTTACCAGCGAACGCAACGCATAATAGCTGCTACAATGACAGTGGAGGTTGCCTTCAATAATAATAACAATAATAATAATAACAATAATAATAATAATAATAAAAATAATAATAATTATAATAATAATAATAATTATAATAATAATAATAATAGTATGGTTGATAGTAGTAACACGGAAACAGTAATCAAAAACATGAGAAAAATAGGGAAATCAAAAAATAAACAAACAAAAATTTAAAAAAAAAAATAGAAATTTATTAAATTTTCTACCGTTCATAAAGAAACAATATTACGATGATATGAAAGAATCCACAGTCGATGTAGCTAATCTAAATAAAATTAAAACTAGTGATGGCATAGTTTCAAATATTCCTCATGTTTCAAATATTCCTCACACCCAAAGTATCGGATAATAAATACTCTAACTGGCTTAAAGATGAAACTATGTGCATTAATAATACAAATAAAAAAAATAGGTACGCTCCAAATATACAAGAGAATAGCAAAAGTTTTATCGATCCATTGGTACCTCCAATTGTCAGATTGACAAGAAAAGCAATTGATACAGTATCGATTGATGCAATATCGAGATTACGAGAACACAGAATTTACAACAATGTGAGACTGTCGTACTTCCATGAACAGGATGATATTTGCTACGAAGGTATAACTCAGACTAGTTTAAAAGTACTCATTCATCAAGAAGGATTACCAAATAATTATAAAGAACTTTCTTACCTGTACCTAGTTTACCTGGAGAACACAGGAGTGTCTAAAAAAGAAGCACTTCAAGATCTAGCTTATTAAAGGAGACATATTAACAACAAATATAGGGAGCATTTGCAGACAATAAGACAAACTTGGTAATAAGACAAATCGGCAAACCATGACTCTGCTTAATTTGAATATTGTATATTTTAATGCCAGAAGTCTGAGAAAAAATATGGTTGAAATTGAATCATTTATAAAAATTAAAAAATGCATTGACATAATTATGATTGGTGAAACTTGGATATATTCCGATGAGGAGATTTTTTTTAATATCCCTGGATATACAGCTTCATTTATTTCTAATAATTTGAATAGAGGAGGTGGGGCTACTATTTATGTCAAGCAATACATTCATTATAAAATCCTGGAAGTCTCCAGATGGCACCATTAGATGGCACCACTTCAGTTATTAAGCTTACTGAGTGCTACAAGAGTCCCAGTGAAAATAATAGTGCATTTATATCACACTTAGATTCCATTTTTAATAAATATAAAAATAGTGTGACTGTGGGCGATACTAATATTGGAATTTAACGCGATTGGTATAAATAATGAGTTAACTAAAAAAGATGTACTAGAGTTAACACTTTTTTTTATTACAGATAACACTTTTACAATTATTGATCATATACTGTCAGATTTAAAAAATGAAAAGTATGATTTTAGAATTACTACTCAAGATGTAGTTAATCTGGACCATAAGGCGATCATAATTAGGATAAATAAAATTATAAAAAACTGTGAACCTATTTTCAACAAGGAAATATGTGTTACAAACATCCAAAAATTTAAGGCTCAAGTTAGTAATCTACTTCTAACAAATAGATGATCTTATTAAAATATTACAATTGGCTAATGAGAATTCTACTGTTAAAAAGGTAATAAGAATTAGAAAAGATAATCAATGGCTGACTAAAGAAATATTATACTTAATTGAAAAAAGAAATAAATTATTTAAAAAGCTAAAGAAGAATCCAAATTGTCTGGAAATTCAAGCTAAATTTAAAGAATTGAAAAACATTGTTACAAGGGAAATAAAAAGAAAAAAAAAAAAAATTTCCTTTAATTATAAAATTCACTTAGCTGGGTCTGACCATAGAAAAATCTGGCAGTTGTCTGGCAATACAAAATCTAGCAAAATGCAACAGTTGTATTATGAAAAAGTCGTCTGATAGTAGTAAAGTTATCAATGAAATAAATAATAATGGAATTAAAATATATGATAACTTTTGCTAATGTATTTAACACGTATTTCAGTCAAATTGGTAATAGATTAGCAAATGATATTGCTGATGCAGAGAAATACACAGTAAAAAACAGGTTTATAGAATGGTCTATTTTTCTAAATCCAACAAACGAAGTAGAAGTATGTAACACTATTAAGCTGTTGAAAAATAATTCACCAGAAGCTGATAATATAACGGCATCAAATCTAAAACATGTGGCAACAATTATAGCAGCTAAACTTGCATCTGATTAATAGATGTCTCTCAACTGGTATTTATCCTGAATTTTTAAAGTCAAGTATGATAGTACATAAGTCGGGCTTAACTTCTGAAATATCCAATTACAGACCTATTACTCTTACAAGTTGCTTGGGGAAGATATTTGAAAAAATTATAAATGGTAGGATACAAAATTTTATTCAGACAGTGGTAGGTTTTGATGGCAATCAATTTGGGTTTCACCAAGTATCAATATCTGTACTGATTCTGCAGTTTTAGTTTCAACCAACTTTATAATAAATAAGTTAGATGAAGGAAACTATGTATGCTCAGTGTTCGTCGATCTAAAAAAGGCCTTCGATATAGTGAACCATAATATTCTACTAGAAATACCGCATGAAATTGCGATACGGGGAACCACTCTTGATCTTTTTAGATCTTATCTACAAGATAGGATCATAACTACAAAAATTAATGGTATATTAAGTAACCAGTGTAGTATAAATATTGGGGTACAAGGATCAAGGATCAATACACAAGGATCAGTTTTAGGACCTACTTTATACCTACTTTATATTCATAACATTCAATGTGCTAATTTACAAACCGATTACAAGATTATTGCAGATGACATTTTACTTATTTATAATGCTAAAACTAGTGAAGAATTAGAAAAAACAATAAATGAGGGACTTGCACAAATATATTAATTGGCTTAAAGGTAACAAATTAAGTATAAATGCTGACAAAATTACAGTTATGATATATAAAATAAAGAATAAGGCAGATATAAATCCAAAAATAATCATAAACAATGTTGTAATCGAAAGAGTTACTACATACATATAAGTATCTTGGTGTAACAATTGATGCTGAAGCTGAGGTGGAAAAATCACATAAACAGAATTGTATCAAAAATAGGGCCTTTGTTAGGGGCTATCAAAAGAAGTCAAATAAAACTAAATAGGCAAGCAGCTAATAAAATATATCATGCTTATATAATTTCACATATTAGGTATAACATATGCAACTGGTCTAGTTGATCTACATGGATGAAAGAAAAAGTTAGTACCCTAATAAATAAAACTATAAAAAGTGTACATAACTATAACACAAGAAGCTGGAATTATTTTAATCATGTCAGATCCAGAACGGAGTTATCGCACAGTAGCTGCCTATCTTCAGCTATAAGAATCTATAATAAGCTACCACAAGATCTAAAGCAGAGTTCAAATATCAAATTATTTGCTAAAAAAACTTAAGTACCTACTAAAGAGTAACTCTCTACCATACCTATATAATAACTAATATCGTAATTTTATACAGATATTTATATTTATGTATTATATATATATATACATACCTGTATATTTTTTTTTTAACTTTATTTAGTATTAATATTAGATGTAACTGTGTTGTTTTATACTAAATCATCTAGATTTCTTTATAGCACAATAAAAAAACAATTCTCTTGTCAATTCGTTAATATACATAAATAACATAGTAGTATAAGAAAATTGTAATAGTATATATAAGCTACAAAAAGTACTGTTAAAACTGTTAATCAGTACAGACGTGTTTTTAATTATCGGTGAAAATTACTTTAAACCAACACAACACAAGTTTAAAATAAATCAGAAAAATAATAAAAATAACTTTTGTAATGTATCATATTATGTATACAACATAAAAACAATTAAATAAAAAAAAAAAAAAAATATTCTAAGTGCTAAATATTTTGTATGTTGCAAAACATATAAAACAAAAAGAAAAAAAAAAAAAAAAACAATAAAATAAAATAAACTTTTTAGAATGGTGTCTTGCAATAAATGCAAAGCTAAAATAAAAGGTGAAACGGGAATTCAATGTTCGGGAGTGTGTAAAAAAGTTTATCATGAAGCTTGGAAATGTTCAGGATTGGATCAATCGACGATTAATAATGTGTATGCAAACAACAATGTAAGATTCATCTGTGACGATTGCATCTTATACATACAAAATGTGGATTTGGTTCTACAAAATATGGATGCCGCGGTAACAAAAAATAATGAACATCTAAAGGAGTATAAAAATGAATTTGAAGCTGCTATTAAAAGAAATGAAAGTGAAGTCATAAATTTACTGAGAGCCATAGAATCGGGTTTTACGAAAAGATTGGAAGAAATTAAGAGTGAACAACAAATGGAGCTACGTAAGATGGAAAAAATTACTGAAGTCTTCAGAATACAAAGTGATAAGGTGAATGAATCGTTTATTAATGTAATAAAAAAAAATGATGAGGTCTGCAAAAAAATGAATAATGTGATTAACGATAATAATATAAATGTGGGTCAAACTGTATCATTTGCTGTAAAAAATACGAAAAATATTGGAATGAAAATGAAAAAAGAATTACCGTTGATTGTTAAGCCAAAAAACAAACAAAAAAGTGAAAAAACGAAAAGCGATTTAAATACAAAGGTTGATCCAAAAGATCTTAAAATAAAAAATATTGAAAATAGAACAAATGGAACAATTTTAATTGAAACTGATACTGTAGAAGAACGTGATAAAATAAAATTGGAGTTGGAAAAAAAATGAATGATAACTATGTAATTAAAATACCAACGGATATAAAACCAAAATTTGAGATTGTTAATATGAATTATAAATTCAGTGACGAGGAAATCGTTCAAAAATTGAAAAAACAAAATCCTTTTATGGAAATGTCGGACCTTAACGTTATAAAGGTACACACTGTGAACAAATTTAACAAGGAAATGTACAACGCAGTGATTCAAGTCGATAAGGAGAGCTTTCCTAAGATATTACAAAATGAAAAAGTGGGTATTGGATGGGAAAGATGCAAAGTATTCGATGCTGTAAATGTTATGAGGTGCTATAAATGTAAGGGATTTAACCATAAATCGGCAGATTGCACGAATAGGGAAACATGCCTAAAATGTCACCAACACCATAAGACCAGCGACTGCAAAAATGATGAGATTATTAAATGCATAAATTGTGTAAAATACAATGAAAAATTGAGATTAAATGTGGATGTTAATCATAAAACATTCAGTAAGCTTTGTCCAGCTTATCAACAGAAATTATGTCAAAGAAAAAAAACGATTGGTTACTAGCAACCACAGAAAGTTGTTAAGGTAGTTAATTTCATTAGTACCAAATATGTACAAAATGAAAATTCCATTATTAATATAAATAACAAAAAAGAAAAAGAATCTGTTATGGATAAACCTGTAAAAAATTCAATAGATCATGTTACTCGTAACAGTGAAACTAGAAGTAAAGAAAAAGCAATAAAAATCAAAAGTAAAGAAAAAGCAATAAAAATATTTAGTTATATTCCTAAATTTTGGACAAGAACAAATTCAAAAATTAATAAACAAAAAAGCAAAAGTTCTTCTTGTGATAACTTTAAATATGGCGCAAATATTAGCTCAAGTTATAACAACAATACGAATAATATTACCGATAGTAGTACGAAAATTAATAGCAAACATGAAAATTCATCTACTAAAAATATAAAAAGTATTACTATTGAGAATAAAGTTAGCAATAAAAACGCTGAAATAAAGAGAGATACTAACCAAGGCAACTGGATTAAAGGAGAAACATTAAATCCACTAAGTAAAAACATAGAAGAAACAAAGAAAATTCCATCTCAAGAAAACAAAAAAAGCATTTTCATTGATCCAATGATTCCTCCAATAGTTAGAATGACCAAAAATGGGATTGAGAAAGGAGATAGTATATACGCTCTTTCACGTTTTCGTGAACACAGAATATATAATAACGTGAGATTATACTTGTCTTATTTTTATGACCAGAATGATATTTGTTATAATGGGATAACTCAAACAAACATCAAAGTACTTATCAACCAGGAAGGTCTACCGACTGACTATCAAGAATTAAGTAAATTATATAAACAGTATCATGAAAGTATAGGTATTTCTAATGAAGAGGTTGCTAAAGATTTAACTTCATACAGGCGGCACATTGATAATAAGTACAGGGAACATCTGCAAAAAATCAGAGAATCTTGGAGAAATTATATGATAAGTAATCCATAATGATTAATAATACAAGTTTTATGAATACAGAATCAAACAAAATAAATATAGGAAACTTAAATATTTTATACTTAAACATTTGTAGCATAAGACATAAAAAATTACTGGAACTTGAAGCATTAATTCATAGTTATAAAGATATTGATATCGTCGTTCTTACAGAAGTGTGGATTTTTGAAAATGAGGTTAATACATACAACATACAAAACTTTAATGCAATATTTAACTGTAGAAATGAAAGAAGAGGAGGTGGAACTGCAATCTTTGTCAATAATAAGTTTAAATATAATGAAGTTGAAAAAGATGAAAGCTATAACTTCACTGTTATTGAAATGTTAAATATGCAACCTAAACTAAAAATAGGT
This sequence comes from Poecilobothrus nobilitatus, assembly GCA_947095535.1. Lineage (NCBI taxonomy): Eukaryota > Metazoa > Arthropoda > Insecta > Diptera > Dolichopodidae > Poecilobothrus > Poecilobothrus nobilitatus. The sequence continues at coordinate 218,379,125 of OX352772.1, forward strand.
ACTTTCTATAAAGCTCCTAATGAAAATAGCACTTTATTTATTGAATATTTACAAAAAAAGGTAGATCGATTCTCACACTGTATCTTTTTTGCTGATGTAAATCTAAATTTATTTGAAAAAACAACCACTGTTATTAAATATGTAGACATGTTAAACATTTCCGGCTATAAAATCATAAATAAAACATATAGTACAAGACAAACAGCTACAACTAATACGCTAATTGATCATATTATATCAAATATGGAGGATCAACATAAAATTTCATATAAAATTGAAGATAATGAAATATCTGATCATAAGAGTGCCCTAGTGCGTATTCAAATGATAAAAACTTCATTAAAACCTTATTTAAAGCTTTCACATAGCAGAACAGACTATCATAAATTCTGTAATAGAGTTGCTAATAAATTAACTGAGAAACAAATTACTGAAGTTGATGAACTTGTTGGAATCATACAAGAAGCAAAACAATGCAGTACAGTAACATATGAAATAAGATCAAGAAATAATAATTGGATTACACCAGTTATTCTTGACAAATTAAAAATTAGACGTTCGTTATATAAAGCGCACAAAAAAGATCCAAGTAACATGGTTAAAAAAGAAAAATACTTAAAATATAAGAAAAAGATGAAAAATGTCATTCTGGAAGCCAAGAATAGCCACATTAACAATTGCATTGAAAAAGCAGGAAATGATAATAGAAAACTATGGAAAGTTGTAAATTATACAATAAAAAATAAAGAGGATGAAAAGAACGACTATATTGGTAATCTGATTAAAGAAAATGGAGAAATTACCACAAGTGATATTGAAACTGCTAATACACTAAACAAATATTTTAATGAAATAGGAGAAAACATCATAAAAAAGAATAGAACTAGCAGAGTGCTAAATACAATGCGCAATTCCATAAATCTAAGATCAGTATATTTAACGCCCGTGACAGAACATGAAATTGTTACAATTGTTATGAATCTTCATAGAAATTCAGCTCCAGGGGCTGATAAAATTACTGTAAAAGATCTACAAGAGCTGATACATATTATCAAGAATATTTTATGTAAAATGATAAATTCATGCCTTGCAGATGGAATTTACCCAGAGTGCTTAAAACAAGCCGTCATTGTGCCAATTCACAAAGGTGGACAAAAAACAGATTGTGGAAATTATAGACCCATATCGTTATTAAATTCAATCAGTAAAATATATGAAAGAGTTATCGATACAAGAATAAGATCATTTATTAAGCAAACTATTGGCTTCGATTCGAATCAATATGGATTTATAGAAGGAAGTGGTACAGATTCTGCTGTGTCGGTTACAATAGACCAAATTCATGACGCATTAGATGAAGGGTACTATGTTGCGGCAATGTTTATTGATCTAAGTAAAGCATTTGATGTTGTCAATCATGGCAAACTACTAGATTTTCTTGAAGACTTGGGAATTAGAGGTATAGCAAATAGGTTATTTAGGAGTTATTTGTCAAACAGAACTCATTGTGTGCGAATTGAAAATACTGTTAGCTCTGAACTAGTGATTAATACTGGAGTCCCACAAGGATCGATATTGGGCCCCCTTCTTTATTTATTATATGTAACGAATCTCTCAAAGTGTAACTTTGAATCAAAGTATACAATTTATGCAGATGACACAAATTTTATATGTAAGGCTAAAACTTTAATCCAACTAGAAAATAACCTAAATAAAGATATGGAAATATACGGTAATTCTGGACGGTAATGGTCTCTGTATGAATCCCAAAAAGACATATTATATTGTATTCAAAACACTTAGGAAAAAATATCATGAAATTACAATAAAAGCAAGAGGTGTCACGGTAGAACGAGTTCAACATATGAAATATCTCGGAATGACTATAGATGAAAATCTTAAATGGGATAAACATATTAAACAATTAAAGAAAAGCATAATACCGATCATAATGGCAATCAAAAGAGCAGGTGGTGTTCCAATCAAAGCCGCCAAATTAATTTACAACGGATGCATCTTGTCAAAAATTCGTTACAATATATGCAGTTGGAGTAACAGTACAAAATTCCATGTCAATCAAATGGGTATGATTATGAAAAAATCGTTAAAAACATTATACAAATTGAACCCTAGATTGAGTACAAAGGAATTGTATATAACCACAAATGAACTTGACATAAACCAGTTAATATACTTCGAAAAATGTAAATATGTGTATAAAATAATAAACAAGAAAATGAAATCTTCATTAACAATTATAACAAGAGATAACGTGCACAACTACAACACTAGATATAGAGGACATCTTGTAGTACCTAAAGCAACTACAACTAAGAAGCTACAAGGATTAAAATGTAGTGCAATAAAGATGTTTAACGCTCTACCTATCCAACTAAAACGCAGCCAAAACTTACATGAATTTAAACATAGACTTAAGAAATATTTAAAAAACTTTAGAAATTAGCTATTGTTCAAGTAATAAAAAAAAAAAAAAAAATTGGAATGTGATTTATAAACTTTTAGTTTTTAGAATTAGTTTAGATTTAGTTTAGAATTTAATTTCTTATACACAATTTTTTATATAAATTGTCTGAAATTAATAATAAAAAAAAAAAAACAGTATAAATATCCTGAGCTTTGTAAAATAAAATCAATTATATATCACCTGTTAACAAGTCAAAAGTGAATTAAATAAATAAAGTTAAGTTTTGTTAAAATTTTAAATTGTTTTTTTTAATATCGTTTCAAAGGAAATTGTAACTCCTGTTTTTGAATTGGAAAAATTTTGAAAATTTTAATGTTTTCTGATTTTGAAATTGGCCGTTTAACTGTTATTAATACATTATAATAGGTCTGGCTGCGTACTTTCCTGACTAATTTCTCTGACTATTTTTGTTTTGAGAGAAAAGAGTAAAATTTCGCGTTTTTCTCATTTTATTGTCATTTGTAAGGAAAAGTACGCGCACAGAAAACTGACTGAAAATGTAATAGTTGACACTTAATACTTGTAATTGACATATCATTATATGTCACTATTCATTATATGTCACATTATTTGGTTGTAATTACAATTGACAACAATAAGGTACAAGTTTTTTTTCAGTTTTTTTTTTTAAATTCAATTGTTTCAAAAATATTATTTATTATTAAAAATGGAAAAAAAATTAATTTTAATGGAAATACTTGATAGTGATTCAGAAAAAAGAAGAATCAGAAAGTTGTAGTAGTGAGACCGAAATAAATTAAACATTAAATAATAAAATATCTAAAGTGCGTTTCGTTTCTTACTCGTTTCAAAATGGCCGAAATAGAGTTCTACTTCGAGAGCAAAGCTAACTTAAATATTACAAAGTTACAAAGGTCAACTGTCGAAGTCTTATGAAGTGTCATTATAATATTATTATTTCAAATTTTTATATTATAAATTTACATATTGAAATACTTGTAGACGAAATCGTTCAATTGAACTATACTTAAAACAAAATTTCTTTTAAGATTCCATTATTTGTTTGTAATACATGTTATAAACGAAAACGAACAAACTGCACTCAGCGTAAGAATGAAACTCACTCTGTTAAAATATATTTTTTTGACATTTAAAAACTTTATAAATTTATAAAGTTTTTGCCCGATAAAATTTTTGAGTACGCAGACAGACCTAATATGTATACATATTTACATATTCATAGAAGTGCATACTTAACGTAAATACTATTTTTATTTGTACATAAAAATGTTAGCTAGTTAATTTGTTTGCTTTTCTTTAGAGAAAGATAAGAGTAACACAAAAAAAAATTGGGATTCCATTGCCCAACTACTCCCAATTATTTTTTTCGTGTAAAAGGAGAGCAAACATCAGCATTTAGCTAAAAATAAAACTTTGAAAGTAACATAAAATAAAATACCCACCATTGCAATTGGACTTATTCTCGAGGGCGGTGTAAGAGAAATCATTGAATTTTGAACTAAATCTCGTTGAACTTGATTTGATACATCTGTCTGAAGAGCAGCTAATGTTGGATCAAGTGTTACCTCTTTAATTCTACTTGGTTGCCAACTTCTATTTGATTGATTTAGCCACTGCAAATCTTGTGTTGGTTCAAAGCCATAGTTATAAGAATCATTTTCGAAAAAAATGTCTTCATGATTTCCAACAAAATTTATTTTACTGTAGTCTCTACACTCCGCTGTCATAACTTGAATAGTGTTTTCTCTCGAAATTTCTGAATTTGGTTCAAATGGAACACGTGTCCTTATTTGTCCAGAATATTTTTCAGAATTAGAAATTGGAGTTAATGTTCGGTTGTTAGTCATAAATCCAACAGATGGGATAACTTGAGGTGTTTGTCCTTGTTGTTGATTATATGCATTTGGTGAAGGATTGGAAATTCCATTTAAGGCAGCTGTTAAAGCCTGTAATCCTACGCCACTCTCATTGACACGAATCTTTTTTTGTCGTTCGCAGTAAGCTTTCCAAGTTTCTTCATTGAAACCGTAGTTAAAATAATCAGTAATATCAGCACCTGGTTTTCTCCAAGGTTTTTCATCCAGTGAATCTATACTAAATTCTTGAGCAGATACGCCATTAATAGAACCCATGCTTTCAAACTCCTCAATACTGAATTTTCCACTAGACTGCTTTTTCTCAGTTTGACAAATAACTCCAGGAACTTGAAAACTCTGCCGTTGTTTTGGGTACAATGGACCTGATTTAATTCGTCCAATCACAACATTAATATCATCATTACTTTCATCTTCACTATAATCTTCATCAGCAACTTTGTTTTTACCATTATGCAGATTTTCGTTTTCAACATTTTTTTGCAAAATTATTTGATTTTCTTTTTGCTCTTCCATTTCCATTGCGGGATCATCTTCAATTGAAATTTGTCTATGTTTATCTGAACATTCGTTTCCTAATAACATATCCCTCTTAGAATTTTCTTGGTCTAAATGACCAGGCTGTTCTATTACATTTTGATCATTTTCTTTATCGTATTCATTTATTTTGCATTCTTCGTATTCCTGATTATTTTTAGAATTTATATTTTCATAACCTACATCAAAGCATAACCTACATTAATTTTTAAAAGGCCTGGACATTGAGAGAGGAAAGCTAAATAGTAGTCCTTTTTTTAAAAAAAAATACACGTAGTCTTACGGAAAAAACTAGTAGTCCTCCTAGAAATCTGGAAATAACACAAAAACTACAGATATTTTTTAATTTCGTCCTAAGGGAGCATTAAAGTTCCATCTTTTTTAGTAAAAAGAAATTTTTAAAAATTTTAAATTTTCATTCATAAATATGCATTTTAAAAAATATTTTCCAACTACTTTTCAATAAAAAAAAGCTTCTTAAAAACTTTTTAAAAGACCATTAATTTGGTACATTACTGAGCAAAAAAAAATGTTGAACTAATTTTTATTGCAATATTGATTTGCTTTAATAAATATTGTAAATTTTTTAGAATGCATATAAAATTAAGTGCAAAAAATAAACTATTTAATTATTTTTACAATAAGTTAATTTATGTTAACTTATTTGAAATTTTTATTACTATAATAAAATAAATTAATATTATAAGTTATTCGCCTTTTCCTTTGAGGTAGGGGATATGGCGATTATTTTTAAAGTGGTATCGCCTGAAGACTAGGCCTTAAACTAAAATAATAAAAAAAATATATTAGTACAAACAAATAATATATAAATAATTTTTTAACTAAATAATATGATATATTTAAAATAAAATTTAATAAAACAAAATAAAGTAATTAATTTATAACAAAACAATATTAAAAAAAGTAAAAAACAACTAATTTATTATAATTGTGTACTCTCATAATTTTTTGAGAGTATTAAATGGCGACGATATGAAATGCTAGAGAAAAATTAAAAATTTTATTTTGTTGAAAATATGTTAAAAATTTCGAGTTGAAAGCTGAAATTTTGGTATGTTAAAGAAAAATTTCCAAATTTTATTTTAATATACAATTTAGCATGTTTGGGTAAATATTTCATATCGAAAACTCGAAAAGAAAATTGTTAAAAATCGGCATTTTTCTTAAACAGAAACAAAAACAGAAAAGAACAAAAAAATCTTTATGAAATGTCATTTTTGGAAGCTTTTTCTCACAATACATTTACAATTTGCACAAAGTATTTAAGTATTTCGATGTCCAGGACTTCTAAAAATCAATGTAGGTTATGATCAGAGCCAACAATAATGGAAGGACATGACATCGAAACCTTTGAATGTATCAGTGCAAAATTTCTATGTATTTTGGGAGAAAATTACAAAAAATGACATTTCTTAAAATTTTTCTCTTATTTTTTTTTTCTTCTTTTTTTAGGAAAAAGACCAAAATGGGCAGAATTTCATATAAAGTTTTTGTTTTAAATATGCATCGAAATGTTCCAATTTTTTTTATTTCAGATAGCTTATTATTTGCCCAATACAACAAGTAGGTTTTTAACTTTGAACTCAAAAATTTAAACCCTTTTTTAAGCAAATTTGTAAAACTCCAATTTTTTTAAATTTCTTATTGCATCCATCTTGATACTGTCAAAAAAAAAAATGAGTAATTTTTTTTTATAAATTCTGTGCACCTTAAAATACCTTAAAATTTAAAAGCTTTTATATTAAAATGATAGAAAATTGGTAAGTAAATTTTTTTTAATGTTCTGTTCAGGTGGAGTTTTTGTATATTAAATTTCATTAAGAAAATATGAAATATATATAAAAATGAAGCTTGGGGTTTCTTCTTTACTCTTGTAAAAAAATTGAATTTCAAATCGCATTTTTCAGTGCAATTTTGAATAGAAAACGAAAGGAGGTTCTAATTTTCATGTAAGTAAATTTTATTACAGTTATCAAAAAAAAAAAGGTGTAGTATTTAATAGTGAAGTATAGAAGTAGTTGTAGTAAAACATAATAAAATATATTGAAGATTAATTTAATTTATTAGTTCATTGAATTTTAGTAATTATTGAATTTAATTTGCAATTTTTAGTTTTATTTTAACTTTCAAAAAATTTTTATTTCAATTTTGAAAGTTCAATTAATATTGTTTTTATTTTAAATAAAATAAAATTTCCGTTTTCATTTAAAAGTTAAAGCTTTAGTTTTTATTTATTCTATTACCTACTCTTTTTAATTATAATGGTTCGAAAATGTGCGCTTTCTGGATGTAAATCCAATTATAATTCTCACGCGAATAACGTTCCAACTTTTAAATTTCCAAAAAATGAACCATTAAGAACATTATGGATAAGCGCTATATCAAAAGAAAATTGGCCATCTACGGCGTATAGTTGCATATGCGCTTATCACTTTAAAGAGTCGTGTTTTTCTTATACTAATTAAAGGCAACGTTTATTGCCAAACTCTGTTCCAAGTATTTTCCCCAATAATTTAGAATATTTATCTGATAATACAAATAGCACAGAAACGTCAAATTCTCGGGATAGTAATTTTATTTTAAACTTTAATAATTTAGTTTCAAACTTTGATAAAAATATTAATTTAAATGGCTGGTTTCTACATAAAAATAGAGAAAGTATTGTTTTATGCGTATTGCAAGAAGATGAATATTTCGGTTGTGCTTTTAAATTTAGAATTGTAATTAATAATAATCTTCTTGTTACCTGCTTCACAGGCTCTAAAAAAGAACCAGCCAAAAATTTTGAACACATTTTACCCAAAAATATGAAACTTGTATTTTGGTCTCAGCTAAAACAATTGATATCGTTTTTTGATAATACCAAATCATCCGTTTCTGATGAACCATTAATAATTTTACAAAACTTTGATCTTGTTAAATGATTATATAAATTTCGAGGATGATTCTATAAAACGGGATAAATTAAATTATATTTTTAATCAAATTGAACTGATAAATCTAAAATCACCGAAATATAGTTGTGATACCATGGTAATGTCATTCTTAACTTTTGCACCTTCCAGAGCTACTTAGAAAATTATGTCTCAATTTCTTTCTCTTCCAAGCTGTTGCCATCTTCAAAGACTATCTTCTCAACTGCATGTAACCCCTGATTATAAACATTTAGAAAATGATAATAATTATTTAACAGTAGCTTCTCAATCCTTAACGGAACGAGTAAAATTTGTAGCCATTTTAATTGACGAAATTTATGTAGAACAAGGTCTATAATACAAAGCGAATATTGTCGTTGGAGAGGCCTACTGGGGATAGCACGTAAAAAAAAAAGCTCCATATTCCCTACCTCATAGGTGGTGTGGAAATGGGAATAATTTTAATATATAACATATTTAAATATTTATTTTTTATGTACCTATATTTAGTTTATTTTATTAATAATCTTAATTTTTATTTTTTAATTAAAATTTTCGAACTTATTTCTAAACCAAAATTCTTGATAAAATTGGTTTTGCAAATTTTTTTATTGCCTATACTGTATCAAAAACTTCAAAAACCACTCTCATTCAAGTTTTGTTAATGAGCTTTAATAGTGGGAAAATAAATGGAAGTATTTTTTTTAAAACATAATTTTTTAATTAATACATTTATATATTTTAAATTTGAATACATGAAAAGATGTGTTAAAGATGAAATTTTATGGTGGCCTTTGGAAGAAATTTGAAAAAATGATTATTTTTTGAGTTATTAAGGTTTATGCTTTACCACTATTTCATTTTTTACTATTTCAATAAGAATACGTGTAAATTTTTAAGAAAGCTTTACCACTATTTCAAGGCTCTCTCTCTATGTCAGGGCCTGTGAAAACATTATTGTAGGTTATGCCTACCATAAACTACATAAACTATCAAGACAGGAACTGAAGAGAACGAAAGCTCAATTTACCCCACTATTTACATTGGCTCTTATGGGAAAAGTAAAAGCTAAATAGTGGGGTAACTTTAGATCTTTAATAACTTCTAAAATAGACATTTTTTTCAAAAAATTTCTAAGTAAACCTTAAAATTCATAATTTTTTACATTATCTGAATAAAAAAAAAAATTGAATTTATAATTTTTTTATTTATAAAAACGTTGATAAAAAAAAGTCTACCCGAATTTTGTAAAATTTTTTCATTTTTTTCCTAAAGCTTAAAGCTCTTTAAAGAGAGCAATAATTTGGTACAGTAATAGCACAAAAAAAGTGAGCGAATTAAATTAATTTGAAAAATTGATATGGTATTTATTTCGTGTGCATATAGTAGATCTGTATATGAATAATATGTATTTAAATTTATGTATTTAAGAACTGAGATGCAGCAGTTAAATAATGATCATCATTTTCGTCATTTTTATGATCTGGTGTTATATGTAAACTTGAAGATAATTTTCGAAGATACCTAATAGAGGGAAGAAAAAGAAATTTACTAAGAACTGAATGTAGATTTAGAATGGGCATAGATTAAAAATGACATTATTATTGTATTATCAGAAATTGCAGGTTCTTTTTTTTTCCAATACTTGTAATGATACTAAAAAAAATTGATAGAAAGTTAATTTTTTCACCAGTATTTAGGAAAAACTCTAAATTTTTTTTTAATATATAATTTATATATTTTCATTAAAATTATATATATTAAAACTCGATATAAATTTAAATTTTGTTACCTGCTTTATCCTACTTTTTTTTTAGAAAGCTTTTAAAAAATTGACAGATAGCAAAGAAAAAAATTTTTTTTTTTGTTATTTAAACATTTCAAAATGGCTCAAAAAAAAAATTTCAAAATTTCAAAAAGTTGGAAAATATATTTTGAGAAAAATATAATTAAAAATTCGAGTTGAACCTTGAATTTTTGATATGTGTTACAAAAAATTTTGAATTTTATTTTAATATAAATTTCGATATATTTAGGGTAGTATTTCATATTTAAAGTTGTAAATGAAAATTGCTAAAATTTCTTAATTTTCTACTTTTTTCTAAGCAAAAAAATGAAAAAAAGAAACTGTCAAAACTCTCTCAATTTTCACAATACATGTTTAAATTTTGCACTAATACATTCTTAGGGGTCTTGTTCCGGTCTTGATATTTATGTAGTTTATGTGCCTACATTAATTTTTAGAAGGCCTGGACATTGAAATACTTAAATGTGTTTGTGCAATTTGTAAATGTATTGTGAGAAAAAGCTTCCAAAAATGACATTTCATAAGGATTTTTTTGTTCTTTTCTGTTTTTGTTTAAGAAAAATGCCGATTTTTAACAATTTTCTTTTCGAGTTTTCGATATGAAATATTTACCCAAACATGCCAAATTGTATATTAAAATAAAATTTGGAAATTTTTCTTTAACATACCAAAATTTCAGCTTTCAACTCGAAATTTTTAACATATTTTCAAAATAAAATTTTTAGTTTTTCTCTAGCATTTCATATCGTCGCCATTTAATACTCTCAAAAAATTATGAGAGTACACAATTATAATAATATGAACATAACATAATAATAATTTAAATTTGGAAAATATATTTTAGTTCAAATTAAGTTTTTATATTTTTAATTATATTAAAAAATTATAAAATTTATATAAAAATAAAGTTTTATCTTTATGTCAATAAAAAAATTAACTTTCAAATCATATTTTTCTGCAATATTTTAAAGAAAAGAAAAAAAGAAGTATCAAATTCTGGTTAAGCAATTTTCGTTTTTTTCTATACAGTCTATAAAAAAAAATTATTGTAAATAGAATATTCATGTACTTACATGAAATATAATAATCTCTTTATGAATAAAATTTTACATTGCAATTCTATTTGAAAAGTATTAGAAAAAAATTAGGTAATATTTTGTTTTAAATAACTTTAAATTTTAGTAATATTTTATTTTATATAGACATATTTTTGTAGAGTTAAATTTTTGAATTGAATTATTATTTTTAAAAGATTTTATTATATGAATACCTATTTAAAAAAATTAATTCAATTATTTAGTGCCTAATATTGCCTTTTTTAATAATTTCCTTAAATAAAGTGGGTGGAAAATATTCGGTTGTTGGGTGTAAATCCAATTATAATAATAGCACGATATCTGTAGCTACTTTTAAATTTCCGGATAAAGAGCCTTTAAGAAGCTTAAAAGAGCTTTGTACAAAGATCAGACTGGCAACCAACAGCTTATAATTCCATATGTAAATTGCATTTTTCAGAATTGTGTTTTAAATTAAATAATGATAAAAGTCCGCGTTTAATACTAGATGCAGTTCCAAGTATATTTCAGCAATTACTTGGTAAATTTAATAGAAACGAATGATAAAAACTTACGCGATGATAATATAATTTTAAATTTCTCTAATTTAGTTTTAAATGTTAGTAAAAAAATAAATTTAAAATACTGGAAATTATATAAAGGCCAAAATAATATTATTTTATATATATTTTAATAGAAAATAATTACTTTAAATGTGATTTTAAATTTATAACAATAATTAATAACGATCTAAGTTACCTATTTGACAGGTAATATAGAAATAAAACAATTTCAAAATATTGAACGATATTGAAAAACGCAAAAAATTAAATAGTATTATTGACTAAATTAACCTTTTTGATATGAATCTATATATAGTTGTATATATAGTACCTATATATAGTTGGGATACAATCGTCATATCATTTTTTATTTTTGCCCACTCAAGATCTATTATTACTATCCGGTCGGAAAATATTGATTTTTGTGATATTTTTTTTTGTTTTTTACTTTTTTAATATTGTTTTGTTATAAATTAATTACTTTATTTTGTTTTATTAAATTTTATTTTAAATATATCATATTATTTAGTTAAAAAATTATTTATATATTATTTGTATGTATTAACATATTTTTTTTTATTATTTTAGTTTAAAGCCTAGTCTTCAGGCGATACCACTTTAAAAATAATCGCCATATCCCCTACCTCAAAGGAAAAGGCGAATAACTTATAATATTAATTTATTTTATTATAGTAATAAAAATTTCAAATAAGTTAACATAAATTAACTTATTGTAAAAATAATTAAATAGTTTATTTTTTGCACTTAATTTTATATGCATTCTAAAAAATTTACAATATTTATTAAAGCAAATCAATATTGCAATAAAAATTAGTTCAACATTTTTTTTTGCTCAGTAATGTACCAAATTAATGGTCTTTTAAAAAGTTTTTAAGAAGCTTTTTTTTATTGAAAAGTAGTTGGAAAATATTTTTTAAAATGCATATTTATGAATGAAAATTTAAAATTTT